>BSBM01001233.1:0-710833 GCA_027924585.1 Larix kaempferi
AAACAATGGATAGGAAGGTGAAATCGTATAATGGTTATACTACATTGCAGGCAATGCAGTTTTTATTTCCAGCCAGTGTCTAATGGTTAGACTATTCCATCGCATGTAGTGTATGTTTCAATCACGCAAATAGTGTATGTTTCATTCAGGTAGTGTATGTTTAGATCTCAATGAAGTAGGACTCAATTCAGTGATATTTGCTCAGAAAATTAAATGAGCTCTGAATTGGAGGTCAAGTGAGCCCTACACATTAATCTTCCATCCATTGTTGCAGAAAAAAAATGCTCTCCTTCGACATGGATCATCTTATTTCAACTTTTCTTACTTGCAAGTGGATAAGCAATTGCTACCTATATTTAGCAGCATTCTTGTTGTCTATCATATTCTAGAATTAATAGTCATAATCCATAAAGATATAGACAAGTTAAGTGTCATAAACTATCCTTTAGTTGAAAAGTGGACTATTGGAAAATGTTGTCCACGTCAACCCTAAAGTTTCTTTATGATATGTATAAATATGCGCACATCCTCATGACTATTTAATGGAGTACGTTTAGTGTAGTTGAGAAAGTGTGGAGTTATCTACATCGATGAACCAAAGGCGGATTAATGGATCGATAAAATCCCGTGGCATGCAGGTTCAAAGGAGATCAAACCATGAAGTAAATCGCATCATGTCCACTCATCTTAGAGAGAGAAAAGCATTAGTATGATTGAGGATTATATCAGGTCAAAAGGATATTGTTGACATCACCTTAGTTTCTAGAGACATCCTTTGATCATCCGAGTTTTTGGGCACTTGTATTTCCGAATCTGCTATCAATGATCCAGGGTTTCCAATTATCCCTTATGTGGCACCCAAAATAAATGTATGATCTATACACATGCAAAGCTGAAGATTGTATAGCATGGGTTCACTTTGTGAAAATGCTAAAATTGTGAGAAGTGAGAACATGGATGATCTGGGAGAGCTATCTATATAATATCGACTACAATTATAAAATAAATCTTAAGAATACACTTGTATTAAATTCCAATTTAGGAAGATAACACTTGCTTATACACCCCAATATAAAATGAATTTTATTCTTATTTGATTACATAATCACGATCACTCGGAATTGCTACCTTCAAGGATTGTACTACACTTATTCTCCGTTTGGTTTAGCAGCATTAAATCTATTACCAGTTCTGAAATTTGCAATGGCCACATTCCTAAGGTAGGAACTCATTTTATATCATTGTTACTATGTCATGTGAACCGATTTTTTAGGAAGAGTAGTTGCTCAAATATTTTGTTTTTTCATATGGATTCTATTTATTTTTGAGTTGCAATGCATATCTTTAATTTAATGTTTGTCAAATAATCTATCTTTTGACTTGGATTTTTTTTCTAGACTTAAGAGTGAAATTAAATGTAGGGACATGTACTAAAGAGGTATCCAGCTTAGCTATCATTAATTTCACTCTCGTGTCTTTTTGGATCATTACAGTCTGGTCTAATTGGTGTAATATGGGAACATAAGAAACCTAATATCTAGGCTATAGGATGGAATATTGAGTTCCTTGGAGTTGTGTACTCAGTAAGAATCTTATCGAAATATAAATCTTTCAGGGACATTGCACATTGAGTATAACAACAACATATTAAGCTTTCAGGACATTGCACATTGAGTATAACAAAAACATATTAGTTGGAATAAACACTAGCAGATTGAGTGTTGAAAATATATTGAATGTGTAACATTAAAACTAAGAGCAATTGAGGGTTTGCTGAAAATAGAGATTATCGTACTTGATTAATTCCTTTAGGTTCATAGTAGTCATTCTTGCCTTCTATTCCATTTAGTAGTTCATCCCAAAGTGCCCTTACATTGCTTGTTGTGTAAGCCTAAGCCTAGTGATTTATTGTTTTTGTGTGGAATTGGATACAATTTGAAAACATACAAAAGAGTCTCTAATCTACTTTTTGTGGTGTATATATTGCTAGCTTGGTTACAGTTTGTGTCTCGCAAACAAGGGTTTTATATATCAATTTACTTAGTTATGAATTTAAAAATATATTATTATTATTATTATTATTATATACTGGAATTTTATAAATATTCGAACAGTTCTACTGCCATTAACGTTAGGTAACAATAGATTTCTTACTATTTTTTTACTTAAAGTTCACATGATATAAAAAATGAGATATCAAAGGTTTGTGTTTATCCAATTCTGGTACAAGTTAGTCCAAATTGTTTAGCTCCAAGTTAAATGGGAGAGCAATAATCACATATTAGAGAAATGTATTTGCTACCATAAACATCAAGTTGAAATTTGAATTTTGTATTAATAATATATTTTGAGAGCAAAGTAGCCAGTATGGAAAATGTGTAAGAAATGGCAAACACTTGGAAAAATAGAAAACTATATAAAATACAAAGTCTTTTACCAAAAAAATAACTTTCCAGGTCGAAATACTATAGTGGTTCGCAACTCCAAGTGACTTGGACTCTTTTGCCAAGCTTTTGACAACAATAAGTTCTTTCCTAAAACATGTGGTTAAGTGGTTTTGGCACGAACCAAGCATGACTTGAAAATGAGACTTAGCAAGTAAATTTATAACATGCTTCTCAAACAACCTTAAGCAAAACAATATTTGATTGATCGTTAAAAGACTGTGCTCTTCTGCTCAATAATGAAGGGTCTCTTGAGTTGTGTTATGCATGAGTGTGAGGAAAAAAGCAAGGGTGATGACATTCTGGTTCGTTTCTGGACACCAGGCTAATGCATATGAAGACTAATGTGATTAGCAAAGAAATAGGAATCTTGTTCCTTACACGTATAGGGGTGGTGAAATCTTTGCCCATGGTGTTTGTTACGAGAGAGGAGGATATGCATAAATACTTTAGACTTGAGAGCAATGGTGTCACTGCGACAAATTTTCAGGTTATGTAATGGGGTTTCTAGTGGTTCAGGCTTTTGGTTTTGTTGGTTTGTATGTATCTTGTTTTTGTATAGACTCTAGTAGGTTGATGAGCAATAGCAGTAGAGGAATTTTGTGTAATTGTGTAGCCAATATAAATGATATAAATTTGTTGCAGTGTAGAATTGTATGTGCTTGTATCCCCTTTTTTGTGAAACTTTGGCTGGGGTAGATATCGAACTTATGGATGAATGTCAATACCTCGTTTTCTCCCAGGGGAGAAGGGTAATTTTGAGACTGTTTAAAGGTGTCCGGGGACTAGGTTAGTTCATTAATTATGATATTGTCACCATAACTACTTAAGATGTTTTCTGCAGGTCGTTGCAATATTTCTGCGATTATGTAATATAATGAATACTTACTTAAGACATTTTCTGCAGGCCATTGTAGTATTTCTATGATTATGTAATATAATGAACTTTTACAAATATTTTCAAAATTGCAATCATTATCCAAACAATGGATAATGGAAATTTAAACAATAAAATATTACAATTTCATAAATTTTTAACGCTACAGATGGATTCAGAACCCCCCCTCCCCTTAGGGGATCTCTGAATCCATCTGCAATGCTAAAATTTATGAAATTGTAAGGGGTCTCTAAATCCATCTGCAGCATTACAATTTATTAACGTTGCAGATGGATTTAGAGACCCCCTTAGTCATTGCAAACTAAATTAATTAGGCATTGCAACAAACTAATTAGGTCTATTACAATTACAATATTGACATATATGGAGACATATAGAAAATCTATTATATTGTATATAGACACTCTTAGTTTGTGTGTGACGTATAAAGAAATATTAATTGATTAGGACATATTATATATTATTAACTTAGACTATCTAGTCATATTTTTTTAGACCATGACTAAATTAGTCATAGTTTATATCTCATGACTAAATTAGTCATTTTTAGTTGTGATCACTTAAAATTGCTCAAATTTGGTCATATTTCACTTAAAAATACTGTGGTGACCAAATGTTTTGGTGGTTTAGTCATTTATTTTAGTGACCAATTTTTTTTGGCCGCTTAGTCAATTATCCCACATTTTTCTACTAGTGGTAGAACTTATAACAAAATATCAGAAGTGTGTGCAAGTTGGAAAATCTGTAAGGCAGAACCTTATTTTGGATATCTGGGCGACAGGACGCGGCAAGGAACAAGGGGTTGTAGCCTCCTAGCAGTTGATGCTAGAGAAACATGGGGAGTTGGTGCTTCCTTCAGGTCAGTTCCTGTAAAACCAGGGGGTTGGTGCCTCCTTCCAGTTGGTGCTGGTAAACACAGGAAGTTGGTGCTTCCTTGAAATCACACAGACCAGCCACCATCACCTTTGTTTCAAGAGAAACGAATAGGGTTTCCATGGGAGTCACCGAGGCTTACCAGGACTGTAGTGTCCCTTAGAAGATGCCCTCGCAGTCTTCAAACTCCAACAATGGCATGAGGAAAAACCTAACATCGTAATACAGAATCACTGGTTAAAAGAGTTTTAAAAGGAGGAACCTTAATGCAAATATAAATAAAGTCATCCAATCAAAAAAAACCTGTAAAAACTTGGAAAGGCTAACGAACCTTCAAGTTCCAGGCATCATCTCTGAAGCATCACCGAGAACTACCCATCAAAACTGGTGGACATACTCAGTCACCGAAACTTGGTATAAAAGAGTTTCACCATCGAACCCTGGGAAGGGTAAAAGAAAAGTTCAAAAACCCCTGATATTTCGAGAGCCTGTCGGCCCATACGTCAATCCAAGCAAATGACTGGAGACTAATGTGTTTAGTGGTCTTTCAATGCCCAGCTAGGGTTTACACAAAGCCCAAGCCATCATGTGGTTCAACAACCCAGATCTTGCCACGATGCTTAGCACATTAAATAACATTTAAGAAGACACCCTGTCGAGGACCAGTCACTTGCCAACATTGCATTCCACTATGGTTACAATGGAGTACCTTGCATACAGTCAAATCCCTTTTCCTATTGAAACATTCCTTTCCATAGCTTCGACTGCTACGTAACATTGCCACAAGGGTTGTCAGCAGGCAATCCACTCAAGGAGCATTAAAAGGCTTTAAATACCAATGTAGTCGAGTTTCATAACTCCTGCTAGCATGCATTCCACCAACTGTAAAATCGTGGATCACGACTATAGTTTAAGGCCCGGCTAATTGCCAAGTTTCATTTAAATACAAATGCTTTTGAACCAAGTTTTAAAACCATAGTTAGGATATGGCATTACCACATATTATTTGACAAGTAAAATATCAATGTATTGCATAGTTTTATGGTATAGATAAATCGTGTTATACCCTAGAACTATCACACATTTCATTACAAGTATATATAATCATGGTCATGGGTATAAGGCCCTGCCACAATTAATATAATATATATATATATATGCATAAAAACTATAGTGATGGGAATTGGAAAGTTTATGCATAAAAACCCTAATCATAATTTGACGTTAATAAAACAATGATCCTAAGCTTTAAGTCTTTAATTTACATGCATGCTAAGAGCGTTGTATTAGACATAATATTTTCAGGATGAGTTTGACATACACTCTGAATCCTCGACTTTTAACACGTATAAGCCTGAAAGTACCATTGCTCACCTGCAAAGTCTGTAAGGAGCATTATGATGCATTAGCCAGCTAGTAGCCAAGTAAGCCATGGGCACCCTTAGGAACCCTTCATTCGAAGAAAGAAAAGTATTAAAATTGCATTCCATAATATAACTATAAAAGCACATCAATTCTGTTTACGACATTTGAAATAGTAAATGTTTGTTTAAACAAACTATCAGATAACAAAGATAAATGCATGGAATCACAAGTCGTTATTACATAACGAAGATTTACAAGTATTTATACTATTGGCATAGGTATTCCATCAGTTGCATACATTAAAGGATGATTACGAAAAAGTATAATAATCACTGCACGTAAGCGACGTAACACTTTTAAACATTGACGACCTTTTGAAGTAGATGTCGTCGTAGAAGATAAACAATATGTTATAAATGAATTAATTTATCATTAATGATACTTTCCGCATAACAAACTTGAGCATTTAATGCTACTTAGAAAATTTTAATTTTTTGTGAAATTTGGGGATGTTACATATGTTTTAATCTTCACTTCTAAAAATAAGAACAATGAGACTTTGAGTCCAAAGTTTAAGGAAACCTCTTTGATATCATATTGAAAAACTTGGATAACATCAAAGCCTCCAATTTCAGGATTTTTTCTTTATATATATATATAGAATTGGCAATTGGGATGGAGCTGGTACTCACTTGGCATGGGGTCCAGGGGTCCAATCCCCCCCACTACCACTATACCCCTAGGAGCACCCACATAACCTACAAGCATGGGGCATAGGCAAGTCAGGGTGATATATATATATATATATATATATATAAACTGGGAAGCGACACAAGGTCCAATGCCATCCACTACCACTATATCCTTAGGTGCACTCACATAGCCCGCAAGCATGGTGCATAGGTAAGTTGAGGTGATTTGAACTAGTGACCTCTAATACAACATATAATCTCATTTTGAATCCAATCGCCACTCGAACTACACCCTTGCTAGCAACATTTGATATACTTAACTTTTCCTTAAGCTAGTATTTAATTTCAATTTCAAACTCAAAATATTCCAAATTAAAAATCTTAGTCTTTAATAAGGATTAAGACGTCTGAATTATAAGGGGATCATAATGTTGTTCGAAATATTAGGAAATAAAGATTAAGATGTCCAAATTATAAGGGGATCCATAAAGCTATTGTCCGAAATTTTAGGGGATCCATAAAAATGTTCGAAAAATTACATTACAAATTTTCTTTGGATCTTTCGTGACTTCTTTATTATTGTCATCCTTCTTCATGATATTGTATTTGAAAGTTCTATGAACCATCACCATAGAAATCTCTTATTAATGTTTCCGGACTTCGTTGTTAATGATATTGCATTTGAAAGTTCTCTGAACCATCGCCACAGAAAACCTGGAGTCAAGAAGTCGATATCTGACCCGCTCAATACGGCGATATCTGACCCGCTCAATACGTTGATCTATCTCAATACATTTCTATTTTTTTATTAATGTCTGTGTTTTCCATGTATATGCCATCTTTTCTCACTTCTTTATGACTTTGCTTTGAAGACCTCCCGTCAATACCTTGTTTTTTCTCATTCTTTGTTAATGTATGTCCTTTTCCAATGTACTGCACGATATATTTCTATCGCATCTTTCCGAGTCAAAAATATGTTAGGAAAGACGCGATAGAAATCTTTTCTCACTTCTTTATGACTTTCCAGTAAAAAATATGTTAGGAAAGATGTCATAGAAATTGCATACAGGATCAATGCATCTTCATACCTCAGTGATATCAATGTACCATTCTCCATTGTCATGAAAAGATTTGACTATACTCTAACATATGTACTCGCAACAAATACAATAATTGACTTGTCAAGCAATAATATTACAGGGAAAATCCTTGCAAGAATAGGAAGTCTGAGCAGCCTAAGATTGCTTAATTTATCTTGGAACCATTTGGAAGGACATATACCTAAATCACTTGGTGAAATATCTACTTTGGAGCAGTTAGATGTGTCCAAAAATAATTTGAGTGGAAAGATTCCTCAAGAGCTCTCTAAATTATCAATGTTGGGGGTTCTAGATGTTTCATCTAATAACCTATGTGGTCCAATCCCGACAGGGACACAGTTTTCCACTTTTACTATAACTTCATTTAAGTGGAATAAGTGCTTATGGGGATGTCCTATAGATCCATGTAATGAAAAAAAGAAAGTACCACTGAAAGAAGAAGACAATAGAGGTAAGAGTAGTAATGTCAAAGTGGGATGGTTAAGTCATGTGGATGAAAAAATATCATTGATGGCATTGGGTATTGGAGTGGGGATTGGAGTTTGGGGAGTGGTCATTGTATTCATAATGTGGCAAAAATCTAGACATTGGTTAATGGGTCTACCACATAGAAAATCACAAGTTTTCTATCGAATCTATCGATTCCCTAAATAATGGGAAGATGAATATATCATATATCATCTACTTAAAATGTGATGAATAAAATAATATACTTTATTATTCCCTTGGCTTCTGTTGGAAAGTCAACCTTTTGACTTGTTATTACTTTATATTTTTTTCTTATATTTTATAATGTTTTGTTATGTTTTCAGAAAATGGTTTATTAAACTTATTTTTTTGAAAATGAAAAACATATATTTTATTTTCTGAAAAATGAAAATATTTTTTTTTCTATTGGTGAAGGACCCTTGGGATTTGATATACAGAAATTAAATTTTCAAAAACTAAAATTAATTTAAAAATTAGAAATTATAAAACTTTACACCTGTACAATATACTCGTTGACTGATGTAATGCATGACAAAACTGGTTGACTGATGGAATGGAATGCATGACATTAATGAATCACATGGGTGTCGTGGATGGAGGCTAAATAATGAATGTATTTGGCCATCTTTGGAAATTTAGGAGTTCCTTAACTTAATACAATTAGAATATTTTATGGGTAAACTACTGGATTGTTTCTTTAGTTTTGTCTTTTTTTTTCTATATCTACTTATTTTACTTGGATAGATTTACATAAATATACATAAACTCCATGCAGTAATATGAGATAAATTCCCTTGGTCATTACTCAAGTATATAAGTGATTGCATGATTAAAATCTCAACCCAGACTTTAATCGTCTATATACTCTTATCCCAATTTGCTCAAAATTTTAGTTTTGGCTTATGAACTTAGGGATGTCTGTACTCAAAGTTACCATTTTTTTTAAGAGTTGAGAAGCTTAAGAATTCAAATAGTATTTTGACATTTCGATTAGTCTTGTATATCATGTTTTTCTTTGGGCATTAAAACATGGCTGACCATTCATGTATTACTCGACAAGGCTACTCTGCTTGTCTTAGAAAGGCATTGAGTGTACACGTTTTGGTCAAACTCACCAAGATTTAAAGAATGTGACCAAGGTGCTCTACGAGTATGACAGTTTTATAGATTTTGAGAGAGTTTGATAAACATTTTCTTATTTTTATCTATTTTTTAGTCTTTTTATTTGTAAAATTTTATGTCAAGCTTTCCCAAGTCTGATTCCTACTCTTACACATTAGCTTTGTTGAGTCGAGTCGTTAACAATTCTGAGTCATACTCTTAAACTTCAGCTTCGTTGAATCGTTCAAGTCCGAGTCACGTTGATATGTCTTTGAGATGTTTTCTCTAATCATATCAATCTTTATTGGCAAAATAATTTTTTATTGTCGAAATCCACTTGAAAGGGCACCCTTCCACTTGAGAGGGCATCCTTACTTGAGAAGGATGTTTTATGATCAAGCAACCAAATAACATTATTTTTCATCTTAGTGGTGGTGAGAGAAAATCTATTGTGTTGGTGAGAGAAAGTACATGAAAATGTGGATTAAGACATGCATTTTCAAGTGGTAGCAATGCTCATATTCAATTCTTATAACATCATAAAAAAACACATGAAATTATAGAAAACTTATTCTAGCATATGATTGGATCATGTTTTAAGGTATCTTTACATGGCATACTTTCAACAAGATTTGAATCATAAAAGATATGGACATGTGGAATATGCATTATAGAAGACTTATTAGTTGTTGTTACAATATTGATGGTTGTTCAAAGTTATAGTTTTCTCAATTAAACACTTCATATATAATATGTTAATAATTGTTTTTCTTTTAGTTGTGATGATGGCAACATTGCACACTTGCAAATATATCATTATCATGATAAAATGTGATGGTATATTAAGTGATAAGTGGAATTAGCTAAGGCCATGTAACATGCTCCTTATCATTTATAGTTTTAAGAACAAGGTTTTGAGAGGTTGCAGCTAGATAATATTGATTTGTTTTGGCTTATATGCAAGGTTTTGAGGGGCATACAATTTTTGAATTTCACTTGGGACTTGCACTTACCTTAACATTTTATAGAACAATGTGATCTTCAGGGAGTTGGTACGGATATGGTTTGGTGGTAAACCAGTGGAAGCTACATCTAGTGGCTCATGTTTGATTCCTAGTTTGTTGGTTCTTGCAATCGCTCTCATCTACTTGGAAATTTGTGTTCACCAAGAATCTAGGATTCTATACCTTATGAAAGGTGTTGGTGCAAGATAGCATGACCAAAAAGGTTGGTAAATTCATTACAATGATAAGGGAATGTGCATCATGTTTGGGCACTCTCAAGATATCTTGATTGCGAAATTTGCAAAGGGATTGGTTTATACTCCTTAAAGTAAGAGAAGCTTCTACCATGTTTATGTGGAGTTACGTAACTATGATTGCATTGCGAAAATAACTACAATATAACTTGGAGGAAATCTAGGGTAGAAACCTTGTATGGGAATAAGATGATGATTAGGGTTTGGAGCAGAATCTATCTCCTTCCACTACATAAGGTCTCCAAACAACCCATAGCATGATCCATAAGGATAAAATCCATTGTATAGTGGTTAAGTAGGAGCTTATGAAACTCATGGAATTCCAATTTCTTGTGGCTTCGGTAATTTTATTTTGGTATTTATAAATTGCATTTTTGTTTCTTTCGAAAGTTAAATTTTATCAATTATAAATTTAAGAATGGTTAAAAATGTAATTTTTTTTTTAATATTTTTCCGATTTAAACATTTGAATGCTAAATGATAAAATTATACTTTAATTATTTGGAAAATGCAATTTCATAAATTTAAGGATTGCAATTTAATATTTACAAATGATTCAAAATAAAATATAATAAAATATTGCATCAACAATGGTTATTTTCATTGCAATTTTAACAAGTGAACTTATACACACTTAAGAATAGAGGCTAAAATTTTCTGAGAAAAGATAATTTTATTCTCTTAGAGCTTATTAACAAGTGGTTTATTACAAATCCATGGAATTGTAATTTTTTGTGGCTTAGATATTGAATTTTGATATTTATAAATTGTTTTTTTTTAAATGAACTTTAATCAATTATAAATTTAATAATGGTTGAAAATACAATTTTTTGTTATTCAATTTTTTATATTTGTAAATTGTATTTTTTTTTAAATTTAAATATTTAAATGTAAACTAGTAAAATTATATTTTTTTAATTTAGAAAATGTAATTTCATGAATTAGATTGAAGTGTTGGAATTTAATATTTAAATATGGTTTAAAATAAAATATTGCATTAAGAGTTGATGATGATGATGATGATGGTTTTTAACGTCCACTGAGACCAATCTTGGTTTATCGGACCTTAAGAAGAAGAGATTATTTGGTTTTCTTTAAAATACTATTTCTATGCTCAAAGAGCTTACAGAGGAGTTTTCTTAGCTCGCTATAGTTTTGCGGATCTAGAAATTTAGAAAGGTAAGTGTCGGAGCAAATATGTTGAAATTGAGATCTAATGTGAGTGAAAGCCGAGCAATCTAAGAGAAAGTGATTTTCATCTTCCACGCTCATAGAATCACATAGATGAAAAAGTCTTTCCACCCATGGCGTTTTAGGGGTTTTCCAACACCTAGTTTCACTATGAATCTCATGAGAGTTCGTTATGATCTTAGCAATATTAATTTTCTTCTTTGAGCTTGTTGAGATAGAAAGATAGTTTTGATCATCGAGATTACGGTTAATGATTGCTTTGTAATACTGAAGCTTTCTTTTTACCTCTAACTCTTCTTTGCCCCACGTTTTCTCTTTGAAGGTAGAAGTACTAATGTAATTAATGTTATCAATATTTTGCAGAGTGGTAGTTTCATTAATCCCCCAATAATTTAACCAAGCAGTGGCATTTTTAAGCCATCCTCGCTTGAGGCACAGGTGCTTTTGGATAGAATTAAGAGCGATTTTAGGGAGTCGGTCGTCTCCTATATTGTTTAACTTGTTCTTGTACAATAGATATCTAATCATAGACATGCTTTCAATGGGGGAGAGCCCTGATTCTAATAGGAGAATAGGATAGGTCGTGTTGCTCTTAATTTTCATATTATAAGTAATAAATTGTTTCTGGATTTACTCAATTCTTCTCCAAGACTCTCTGGAAATGTTGCATCCCCAGTCTTCACAGCCATATAGAATAACGAGAGTGACGAGCGTTTTAAAGAGGAATTTATTTTTGTCCCACATCACAAGGTTTTCCAATTTACAGTTGTTTTCAAGGCCGAAGTAGACTTTTCACCCTCCATATATCCTTTTTTTGATGCTACAGTTCTAGTTGAGCTTGTGATGAAATCCAATTCCTAAGTACTTATAGGAGGTTACTTCCTCTAAGATTCTATTGTCATAAGAAAAAATTTCATAAGTACCTTTATTAGACTTGATAATCATGACTTTGTTTTGTCAGTGTTAATGGTCATTCCCATACTAGTGCAGAAACCTTTGAGAATTTGTAAATGCTTCTCAAGATCATCAGGGCACCTAGCCATAAGAACAATATCGTCAACATAGAGAAGAATCATGATGACTATTCATTCCAAGGTCGTTCCCGTGCAACCTGCCTCTTCTAGGAATTCTTCAAGCTTATCGATGTAAATGCCAAAAAGGGTAGGGGAAAGGGGATACCCTTGCATAAATCCAATATTACAATTAATATCTTGCGACCATCCTTTATTGCTTTTGAATTTGGCAATGAAATTCTCATATAACCTTATAGTCGCAGCTCTCAAATCGAGAGGAACTTTTAGCTCCTCTAATATATTCCAAAGGTTGTATCTAGGCACTATATCAAAAGCTTTCTGAAAGTCCACGAAACAACAAAAACAATTGGATTTATTATTACAACACTCCTCGGCGATGATCCTAAGCGTAGCGAGGTGGTCAGTGGTTGAGTGATGTATTCTGAAGCCTCTATGCCTTAGTTGTTCTTTGAGCAACTAAGCATAGAGGCTAAAATTTTAATATGATAAAATATAATTCTATTCTCTAAAGGTTTATGAACAAATGGTTTATTATGAGCCCATGGAATTGTCATTTTGTGGTTTAGGTATTGAATTTTGATCTTTATAAGTTACTTTTTTTTCTTCTTAAAATATTAAATTTAATAAATTATAAATTTAATAATGATTGAAAATAAAAATAAAAAAAATTGTTATTTAATTTTTTATGTTTACAAATTATAATTTTTAATTTAAATATTTAATATAAATTAGTAAAATTATTATTTTTTATTTAGAAAATATAATTTTATGATTTAAATTTAAATATTACAATTTAACATTAATGTTTCATTTTTTTTATAACAGAAACATGGTATGAGTTGATATTTGAAAAAGGCTGTGCACAACCATTCAGTACATTGTGATGGTTTTCCTAGCGAACCAGGAATCTAGAGTATCAAAATGCTGATGACCTCTGACAGTACTACTAGCCTTCTTATTGGTATCATGGGGGACAAATCCCATATGTTTCTGGAGATACCATGAGTAAAAGAAAAAACTTGCTTGCAAGAATAAATCCTTACAAACTAAGAGCATAACAGGCTGCAAAAACAACACATTTAGGAAGACGGGGAGATAAAATGCCCTTTAAGGAAGGGCTCCAAGCGCTTCTGATGTCCTAAAGAGATGTTCTCGGCTGCCTCTTTGTCTCGTCGTTCTTTGTTGGATCTCCGGCCACAAGTAAGAGGAGGAGAAGAGGCTGAAAAGTCTTCACTATCCGAGGAGCCATCCGAAGTTGTGGAGGGTACTAAAGAATCCATCCCTACATGGGTTGAAGTCTCTTGCTCAAAATTTCGAGCCTCTCTCTTAGAACCTGAGGTAGTCGAGCATGGAAGAGAGGCTTTCAAAGGAGGGTTATCTGACTCCAGATGATCTGAAGAAACTGGGAAAGTCTTAGACTATTTGGGACTTTCCAGTGCTTCATTTTCTTTACCTTCAACTTCTTGCAAAACTGCATATCTGTTGTTGTTTGGCCATGGAGAGCTAGGAGCTGCTGGAGTTGTTATGTCTTGTGGCTGAACCGTTTGCTGTAAGGGTTGGGGGTCCTTACGCCAAGAGGCTCTTCTCCGATTATTAACAACATGGAAATCTATTACTTTGCTTGATTGGGGCTTTTCAGGCTGGTGAGTTTCTGAGAGTTTGGGGCAGTTCTGGGTGAAGTGACCATAAACATGGCAAGAGCTATATTTAAACGGTATCTACTCATAGTCCAGCTCTTGAAGATGGCTCCAAGATCCCAAGTTGATCTTTAAAGATTCAGGAATCCCTCTTTCCAAGTTTACTTCTACGCATATGCGAGCACAGGTAAACTGACCCCCTTTTGGTTTTGCACAATCCAGAAAACGCCCCAGTTTGTTGCCAATGTCTGTTAGAGAGCTGCGCCCCCAGAGGTGTAAGGGGAGGTGGGGCAATCTCACCCAAACAGGAGCAGCAGTAATATCTGAGACAGGATTGAAATCCAAGGTCCATGGAGCTAAGAAAATGCCTCTCGAGCCCACAAAGTAAGGCCCCAAGCGGAAGATTAAATCTCTTTCAGTTTTGTTTATGAAGAGGAAAACAAAATAGCCTGATCCGGATCTTGGGAGCTGAGAACCGGAAGGCTTGAATGCCGAGAGAGGAGGAGATTAAGCATGCAAATCTGTCATAAAATTCACATGAAAACCATAATATTGCATAAGAATAAGCATGAACAAAAACATATGAAGAGAATGGGAGGTGAGGCTCAAAGAGGAGCCCCACCTCTTAAACTAATTACCAACAAGTCACTCAAATCTAATTAATCTCACAATGAACAATATAAAATAGGAGAGAAACCAAATGAGTAACTTGTTTTTCATGAGAAGGCTTGCTAAGTCTTTATATAGCATTATTACAATGTGTCTTGAGGCCATACCATGGGCCAAAACCATGTGCTACCAAATAACATGGATATGAGAGGGTGGCCTCTTCATTTAATGCTTTTATGGCTTATACATCCGAATTTAGACCATATGCCCCCTAAAATTCGGATCATAGCCCCTCCCGGCGGCGAAGACAGAGACCTGCCCTTGCAACTTGGGGGCCCAATTCTCTGCTATCCATAGATCCATAGCTTTTGGGTTGGGCCAGAGGCTAGTAAATTTTCTAATGAGAGCTTTCTCTGAGAGGGTCAAAGCTTTCTTGCAAGGATCAGATGGCGAAAGATTTACAAAAGGGAGCTCATTCAACTTCTTCACGAATTTGCTAGTAGGAAGAGAAGATACCTTGGGAGAGGAGGACTGGACAAGGGCCTTGAAGGCCTGAAGCTCGTCTTGGGTGTCCATACCACACTTCGACGGCTGTAAAAATAACAGAAACGGTGTAGAGAGTTGGTGCAGGCTGCAAATACTTGGCCTGCAAGGGAGCCAAGCCGCTGGAGACAGGCCACAGCGACTGCAGCAGAACATCGGCGACTAGGGAAACCCTAGCCGCGTTTTGACCGGGAGAGCTCCATCTCCATCTCACTATTCGATTCCTTTAATGTTTCATGACAAAATATTACATTATTAATTATATTCAAAATACTTTTTTCAATGAAAATTTAAAACAAAGTACTATGCATTAGTCAATATAATTTTGTACTATATTTAATATTATGAAGTAACCATTATAGCCCTTTAATTTGTTGTAGTTATAATTACTTAAAATAATATTATTTAAAAAAAGTATTTTATTGATATAATAGTGTAAATTTTTATTTTAAAAAAATTTATATATATATATATATATATATGGGTAGGTATTTTAACACCAAACTATTTGATGCTTAGAACAAGGGTTTTGGGGAAATGGAGAGATTTGCAGGCAACTTTTATAAAGAAAACCATAGATAGGGTTGTTTGAAAATGACAACAACTTGGAGTTCAACCAGTGTTACTACTGGCCTAGTACCAACCAAGTGGAAAATAGTGGGAATTTATAATTTTATGTTCCTTTTTTCTTATTAACCCTACTATAGCATAAATTACTTTTTTTGCAGTCCTATGATTGGTTGTCTTTAGAACTAGTCTTAATCCCTTGTTTTCATGTGTTTGAAATCCGTTGGTTTTTTCTCTTGAGGTGTTTGGTACAAGGGAGGATCTTTTTTGCAGCTTTCTGGCACATTGACAATATGACACTTGGATTTTTCCCTTTTTGTTTTGACACGTGGGTGACATTGATCTTGTCCTTTATGCCTTTTTCTAGGGTTTTTGAAAGGTTCAGACTATTGTGAATATTATGGATTTATTAAATAAATCCTCTTTAGATGTGACTCCACCTGGCGGGTCGGTGGGATAGGTGTCAATGTTTGTATCTAAACCTTATCTTAGTGAACTTGGGGATGAGTGTTTCCTGTCTGAGGATGGAAAAAATAAGTCTTGATTGACGAGGGCTAGGGGTCGTTCCAGGTGTCGAGCTAAAGCATACATAGTACTTGCCGAAAGAAAGCAATATGTCTTGGGGAAGGATATCAACCTGGATAGGGTTGAAGTGTTTGCATCAAGAGCAATTGTGGGTCGGCTAGAATACACAAAGGTCTCATGTACAGAACTAGTTAATTGGGTTAATAAAACCTGGTTGTCGTTGTTTAACTATGCCCCTAGAACAACCATGCTAGTGAATGGCTGGGTCTATTTCATTTTTTCGAATTCGAATGAAATTTTGAAAGTACTTGATGGAATTTGGTTGATAAAAGGTGGTTTGTTGGTACTTAAACAATGGAATACAAATCTTGATCTTGCGAAGGAACAAATGACGAAATTTCATTTGTGGTTGTTCTTGCCGGGTTTTCCAATTGAACTATGGACTGAAAATGTTTTTTTTGGGCTTGCTAACAATTGGGGCGGGTTCATAAAATTGGAAAAAAGTGATATATGGTGTAGAGAATAAGGTATGAGTTGTTATGGTATAATTTGTTATTTCAAAAGGACTCCTGGATGTGGTGGACATTCTACGGGGGGGAGTTTAATATCTCAAAGACTTGATTACTTAAATGTTCATTTCTGATGCCACTTCTATGGGGAGGCGGGGCACTTAGAGGATAAATGTTCACGTTTATTGTTTGGGGATGATTGTAGCCATCCTTCGGATGAGGACCCAATGGATTCTTTGAACTCTAGAGATACTGAAAAGAATGATGTCCAAAACGGTAGCCATCCATTGACCTTGTCCCCTGGTTTTCAATGGTCGTATTCTGAAAAATGTATGGAAATTATATCCTCCCCTACCCCATATCAAAATGTTATAAATTAGGAATTAAATTTTTATTTGAGTGCAGAAAAGGCCTTAGAGATGAGAAGGAAATCTGGTTCGATATGATTAATTTCACAGTCCGTGGACAATTTAGCTTCCTGTCCAAGTGATCATTTGAGTCTGGTCTCAAATTTGTCTTTGGTTCCATTACCTACGGAAAATCTTGGGTTAAATTGCACAAACCCTAGGGTTTCTGTCTTAGATGAGGGTAATGGGTTATATATGGGAGGTTTTGTTCCATCGCCCTCTTCTATTATATAGTCTCCACAAAACTCTCATGGAATTCAGTCACAGGGTGTGGATAGGGTTTGTGATTCTAGCCCTTTATCCTTTTTTGAGAAAACTCCATTAAACATTTATTCTAACAGACCTTCCAACAGCCTTGAGGTTGTTCTGGTGTCATCTATCAACCATCAAAATGTTACTACCAGGAAAAAAAAAGAAATGGAAAACACGTAAAAAGAAATTTCCTTCTCAAGATGTAGTGGATGTTGAGAACAATTATATTCCTCTTTCTGCTAGAATTCATGTTGCTTGCAAAATTTCCTCCCACGATACATTGGTTGCTTCCCCACGGGCCCTTATAGCATATTTTCTCGGTAGTGTCGATGATTAATGTCTATCCTCTCTTTCAACATCTATGGAGTCGGAGGAGCTGGGAAGGCTAGGGCTCTCTCTAGTCTATTCAAATCTACTAGTCTTGATATCATTCTTATACAAGAATCTATGTGTTCGGTTGGTTAGGCTATTGAAACTTTTTCAAAATTATTACTAGGGTGGTGTAATATCCCTGATCAGATATCACTTATATCACTTAAAAATTTATCCCAAAATTAAAATTTCAAGACACTAACTAGTAAATAGGAAAACTAGTTGCAGAACTAGTCTTGGGAAATCTAGTCGAGGGTTGACTAAGAAGGTTCTAGGAATGAGTTTGGAAAGGTTTAGGTTCTGAAATTGGTATGGATGTGTGCAGAAGCAAGCATACCAATGTAATTTACCAACTTAGGATTGTGGCACAAAAACTCAATACTTCTTAAAATTGACTAAAACAATGATTGTGGGAGCTAGAATTTGTATGGATGTGTGCAGAAGCAAGGATACCACTGTAATATACCAACTAGCAGCATAGCTAAGAGCACCACTCACAACAAGCTTTACTCTCAAAGAGAGAGAGAGATGATGATGGCTGTGTGCAGCTTTGTTCTCTTGGCAGCGTCTCTTGTTGTTGCAACAACGGTTAATCCAAATGGTTTATATGATATTGATCATCTGTGATGCAGACCTAAAACAAATATCTGCTCTTAATTAAGTTTTTTTTCTTTCAAGTTCTCCTCTCTGTGGATTAGCACTAACAATCTTCAACCAACCACTCATACGTAGCAAACACTCTGAGTAATATACTACCGGAACCTTCCTTCAAGATTCCCTTCTATAAATTCATTACACAAATTCCTTCTACATAAATAAAATAATGTAACATATAAGCACTTATCCTCTCACATTCCACTAGTTCTCTCTCATGGTTAAACACTCATACGTATCTTCGTATGGTTCATAAATTGTATGAATTGTCATTTAAATGACTTACCTTCTCATCTCTCACGGATTTGCATAAGATCAACTTACGGGTTGAACCAATGGTTCCCACCATCCATCATGCATTGCTCTTTTACCAACAATTTACAGATATCCATTTACCTTCTTGTAATTGACACGCCGCTTTCTCCAATATTCAACGTACTTCTACATTCTGTTAGATGCAGATTCAGGACAGGTTCTTGAATCTCCCCCTTAGAATAACTTTTGTCTCCTCATATAAACTCGTCCAACGCAAGGCAATACGACTCTAGCTCACTGGGAAATTTCTGCTTTCTCAAAATTGTTCCAAAACCCCAAGATACTACTCTAAAGAACGTTTCATTACTGATATCTCCACTTTACAACAACTATCGATTTCCAATCTCATACCCGGTCATGCGTTGAACAAGATCTTACTTACCATTTCATTATTGGCCTGCGTATGGGTAATCACACTTCATTATCATATGTTGCTATTACATAACAATACATTGAGACTCGACCTCCTTCCATCGAACCTCTGCCTCAAGAATGCACTTCAAGGACTTTCTTTGGTCTTAGTGATATCAACGCATTCTTCAACTTCCCAAATCGATTTCAAGATCGAATCCCTCAAAAGGGGAATTGCCCTACAACTAGGGTTCCGCAAATTTAAATAGATTAACCAAATCAAATGCACATAGCATTCAAGATTCACAACATGTACATCATTAACACACCGGAGTACCCAAATCCTCTTTCATAAACAAGAAATACAATTTAGATGCATAAGATAACCCTCTGGTAATTCCTATGGCCGGATCTAACATTTCATGGCCATCTTCTCTGAACTCTCGCCCATTCTTGGCTTTGTTTTCGATCCCCCTAAGGCTGGACTTATCTATCTCTTTAATAACCTCCTAAAACTGTAACCCACTCCTATATTTCTGTAACAGTGCCTATTTTTTAGAACTCCAATCCTATCTTCTTGCAACTTCAACTGAAATCTTTCTCTAGTCATCCCATTTCTTTAGGGATCTGTTAATTTATCCTACATTGACACCTATCAACCTAGGCATTAATTATGTTTATTCTTACTAGGAAAATAAACCTTTTACAAAATATGTTTACAAGAGTTTTATAATTGGCCCTTCCTTGGCTAGTGTCTAGACCTTTAGGTCTGACCACACATCTAGTGTTTGAACTGGAAAGTAGATGCTCCTGCATCAATCTGACTGACCACATGCCCAGCGGATTCAGTTCGCTAAATTCACTGCAACCTCAGTCTGGTTATGAAGATTTTTCTTTTTATGGACGGAATATGCTCGAAGGGACCGTCATGGACGGAAGGGACCGTAATGTATTCTCGTTATCTATGGACCGTCACGAGAAAAGAGATGTGTAGGCTCTTTTGTCCTTTAAGAAGCATATCAAAAGCGATCCATCTGGAAATCTGTCCAACTGGATAGCTGAGAACTCAAAGGAGGTATGCTCCAGGTATGGTATTACCTGCAGGCTACACACCAGAAGAGTTGTTGCTCTAATACTGGCTGTTTCTGTACCCGATGAAAATATATATGCTGTGGATCCTCAATTACAATTGGGAGGTACTCTTTCCCCATCTCTGAGCAACCTCTCCTTAGTGCATACATTGAATCTTTCTGGTAATTATTTCAATGGAGGAATTCCATCAGTATTCCGGCAGCTTAAAGCGCTGAGAGTTCTTGACCACAACTTTAATTATTTATTGGAAGGATCGATTCCTAAAGCATTGTGTAACTGCACACGTCTTCGATAGATCGACGTTTCATATAACCTGTTGGTCGTCTTGTGGAGTTGGAACATCTCATTTTGTCATGGAATACCGATCTCAATGGTAAGAATGGTCTGAGTGGAACTATTCCAACTGCTTTGAGCAACTGCACATCTCTCCGAAAGTTATCGATTTCTGGGAACAGTCTCCACGGTTTAATCCCTCCGCTTCAGTTTGGGGCTTGATGCGAAGTCTCTCTCATCTTGATTTATCCTGGAACTCATTAAGTGGTCACATCCCTCCGGCGCTCGCCAA
Organism: Larix kaempferi; assembly: GCA_027924585.1. Taxonomy (NCBI): domain Eukaryota; kingdom Viridiplantae; phylum Streptophyta; class Pinopsida; order Pinales; family Pinaceae; genus Larix; species Larix kaempferi. Next base: position 20,844 of record BSBM01001233.1, read on the forward strand.
TTCTACTCAGTTGTCGCACATCGACTTTAGTGCCAACCACTCGAGTGGAACAATTCTAGCCTTTGGCACATATACCCAGCTATTGTACATTGGTTTATTTGGTAACAACATCACTGGAAGAATTCCAATTGAATTGGCGTTGCTACAGAGGTTAGAAACCTTGGATCTCAGTTTTAACAAATTGGAGAACATTATTCCTCCGGCTCTAGGTAACTGCTGGTCTCTCAGGTCTTTATTTTTGGGGGAATAACCGGTTGTCGGGTATCATACCACCTCAGATAGGTAATTTGAGAAAGCTTACTCACCTATCCATTAATAGCCTTGATTCTATTATTCGTAATGATGAAGATTATAGGACGTTTTTCATTAATATAAATATAGAATATGTCCCTGTCCCTGGTTTTATTTCAGGTTCTATTCCTTCTTAAATAGGAAATTGTACTAATATTTTGATTTTAGACCTTCGTTCAAACACCCTCACGGGGAGCATTCCCAAAGCCATTACAAGATTGAGCAAGCTTACATACCTTTACCTCAATGACAACAAAATCATAGGATTTAGTATAGGAAACAAATTCATAGGATTTAGTATAGGAATATTTTTGGGAGTATTCCTAAAACCATTGGAACTCTCAAAAATTTCATGTACATACGTTTATTTAATAAATATTTATGGGAATATTCATAAAGCCATTGGAAATCTCAATGTACTTCAGGGAATAGATATGTCTAATAACGATATTTTTGGGAGTATTCATAAAACCATTGGAATTCTCAAAATTCTTTTGTATATATGTTTATCTAATAACAATATTTATGGGAATATTCCTAAAGCCATTGGAAAGCTCAAGTTACTTAATTTCATAAATCTATCTAAAAACAATATCAATGAGAGTATTCCTAGGAGTATTGGTGGGTTGGTTTCACTTCAAACTTTACTTTTATCAGAAAACTCACTTAGTGGGGATCTATGTAACTTAGACTTTTCACCTTTTTTTAACTCACTTCTCAGCACACTCTAAGTATTTCTCCAGCAATTTTCCAGCATCTTTGGCCAATACCTCATGTGAGTTGTTGGATTTAAGAAAAAACGATTAAAAGGTGAGCTTCCTAGGTGCCTTGGAAGCTTTCAACACTTAAGAGTGTTGAGTATTGGTTATAATAATTTTCACGGTGGTATTCCTCAATCAATCACAAATCTCAGTAAATTGCAGGTCTTGGATTTATCCAACAATAAATTGAATGGAAGTATACCATCCAATCTTCAGAGGCTCCATGGATACATGATCAATGCATCTTCAGACCTTAGTGATATCAATGTACCATTCTCCGTTGTCGTGAAAATATTTGACTATACTCTGACATATGTAGTTGCAACAAATACAATAATTGACTTGTCAAGCAATAATCTTACAGGGAAAATCCCTGCAAAAATAGGAAGTCTGAGCAGCCTAAGATTGCTTAATTTATCTTGGAACCATTTGGAAGGACATATACCTAAATCACTTAGTGAAATATCTACTTTGGAGCAGTTAGATGTGTCCAAAAATAATTTGAGTGGAAAGATTCCTCAAGAGCTCTCTAAATGATCAATGTTGGGGGTTCTAGATTTTCATCTAATAACCTATGTGGTCCAATCCCAACAATGACACAATTTTCCACTTTTACTATAACTTTATTTAAGTGGAATAAGTGCTTATGGGGATGTCCTATAGATCCATGTAATGAAAAGAAGAAAGTACCACTGAAAGAAGACAATAGAGATGATGACATTGGGTATTGGAGTTTGGGGAATGGTCATTGTATTAATAATGTAACAAAAAGCTAGACATTGGGTAATGGGTCTACCACATAGAAAATCACAAGTTTCCTATGAAATGTATCGATTCCCTAAATAATGAGAAGATAAATATATCATATATCATCTACTTAAAATGTGATGAATAAAATAATATACTTTATTTTTAATAGAATGAGACAAATATTAATTTCATAAAAACAATTTAAATATAAAATTTAGTTATAAATATAAAATTTATAATTTATAATGAAATTTCAAAATATAAATATAAAAATTAATTTGATTCACCTCTCTCTTATATTTTTAATATTTAATAATATTATATATAAATAATATTTATATACATTATATTTTTTATTTAAATATTTTTTATTTACACATGATATTTTTGTTTAGATATTATTAGATTTATTTATGAATAAAATTAGATTAAATTAAGATATGATATTTTTAAATAAATGAAATTTTTATTTTTTATTTTTTATTAAATTAAAATAAAAATGTAATTATGTTTCTACGTATTTTTTTTTATAAAAGTTTATGAATTCAAAGTATAAATTTAATATTTATAATTACTCATAAAACATATCATTTAGTGCTCTACTTAAATATTAATATAATATTTTAAATATTTTTTGTTAAATAATAAATGCAAATTTTATAATTAATTATTGACTTAATATTAAACTAAACTTGATAACATAAGGTAGGTAAGAAAGTGAAACATAACATTAAGAATATTAATCAATATTGATAGCGTTTCCTATACGATATGAATTAAGTAAAGAATATTTTAAGAGTAAATAAAAAAGCTAAAGAATAAAATTAATTATAACATATAAATTAAATCAATTTCATTTTATAAAATATTTGAAATTATAATTTTAAAATAAATTTCATTGTAATTTTTATTATTATTATCATATTAAATATATATTTTTTATTATTAAAATATTTTGAAAAATAATAAGATTTGTAATTGAATCATGAACAATCATTTAGCACTAAGAATACTATTTCTTTAGAGAAAGTATATGTTTATAATTTTCATTATGTTTTATAATTTTTAATTTTTAAAATATGTTACTAAAACATGATATAAATCACATATTTAATTTACTATGGATATAAAGTTTAATGTAATGGTATATTTTTTACTTTCATTATATTTCATAGGTTTTAAAATATGTAACTAAAACATAATATAGATCACATATTTAATTTATTATGCATATGGAGTTCAATGTAATGATCTATTTTTATATGGAAAACAAAAGTTTACAATTACTTAATTAAAAGATTATAAATTAAAATTGTTGAATTCATCACAAAGTCCAAAAATATTATTAGGTTATCAAAATACATCATGTAGAAATTAGAATAAGTACATTCAAACCAATTTCTTCAATGCCTAAAAAATTACATATCTATTATATTCATTTATTATTTTGTTGATCCTAACCTTTTATTCCTTGATTTTTGAATGACTATCAATGCTATTATAATCCATCCATTTCCCGTTTCTACCTTGCCATCTTATCTTTCCATCTATAACATGTATGGATTGTATCGATAATGTAATGAATAGAGCAATTATCTAGAGAAAAATAAATCTAGTGAATCATATTGTTCATTCCGTTCAAAATAATTCTTTTTCCCCCTTTTTTTTGACCTGGCTGGCCTGTCCAAGAAAATAAAAGAATCATTCATGCATCATATAATGATTCAACTAATTTGAAAACCAAAAGAGTTATTGAAAGAGAATCAGAAAAAACTAAAACAAATACTATGATTATAATCCATCCATTTGCCCTTTCTACCTTGCCATCTTACCTTTCCATATCATGTAGGTTATAGTTCTCACAAGCACATCATGAGTGTTTTTGTTAGCATTAAATTACATCAAATATGACACATGACCTTCAATATATTACAATGTTTAGCTTAGGTTGTTGCATCAAAGAAAACTTTAGGCACAAGTGAAAAATGCTATTGCTTAGGAAAACATTAAGAGTTACATCAGAGCTTGCAATATGGCTAGCACTCAAATTGATTCCCCCCATTGTCAACAATGTTTCACATTAAGAGTATTCTTTATAGTTAGTGTTTTTTAGCTTCCAAACAAGAAAACCTAGAGAAAATTCTCTTTGATGTGAACCATCTAGATTATGCAAGGTATCATCCCACCTTGATAACTCTAAATATGGATATCATTTTTTTTTAATATATAGATTCTTTGGAGTGAATCCATAAATCCTTGTCTCGCCTTTTGGGAATTGAGGGAATTAGGAATTGTTTCTATATATGCTTGATTAAGAGACAACCTTGATTGAGGGATTAATTCAACATAGGACCTTGATTGATGCCAGTATCTAATATTGTAGGTGTCTATTACACATTCTTAAGCACTCGGTTGAGGTAATATAAAATTTTGATCAAGGCCTCTAAAACACATGCTCAAGCTCGACATAAAGCTAATATAAACCCTTGATTAAGGGTTTAAAAGTCAACAATATTTGTCCATTTTGCAAGTTTTCATGGCTATGCAACTTCTGAGGGGTGAAATTCTTCCATCTTCTCGATGGAAGCTGATGGAAGCTGGTGGACTTGATGGGAGTAGATTTATCCTTTCATCTCCATATAATTTTCTCATTTTTAGTTTCATATTATTTTTTTATTTATTTGTTCTAAGACTTATACACATACCCCCAAACCCAAGTAGTGAAGGTACCAAGAGAAAAAAACAATTTCTTAAAAATGCACAATAAAAAAATACGAAAAATTATTTTATATGCCTATTGATATATTCTCTTACAATATGTATTTCTTCTTTTCATTTTACATAAAAATCATAAATAAATTTGTTGCAATCACAAATATGTATAAAATGCAAAATAAATATTAATTTGTTAGATTTGAAAAAAAAAACAGAAAATACCAAATTTTCAACAAAAATAAATAAAATATGCAAAATATAATACATTCTCTAAAAATATTGTTCATATTTATCCACATATAATTGTCTCATTTTAAATTTCATATTATTTTTTAATCTATTTGTTTTAAAACTTATACACATACCTCCCAACCCAATTAGTGAAGGCACCAACATCAATTTCTTAAAATTGCACAAAAAAAAAATGAAAATTTATTGTATATGCCTATTAATATATTCTCTTGAAATAAGTATTTTTTTTTTCATTTTACATAAAAATCATAAATAAATTTTTTACAATCACAAAAATATATAAAATGTAATTCAAATACTAATTTGTTAGATTTGAAAAATAATAAAAAATACCATTTTTCAACAAAAATAAATAGTATATACAAAATATAATACATTCTCTCAAGATATGAAGATAGTGCTCATGCATATTATTTTAGAAAATATATGTTACACTAAAATAGTTGTATTGAATAAATATTACCCGTAAATGTTTTTTCGAAATTTGCAATGAGAAACATAATATAATTAAAAGAAAATTTGTCATATTAAATTTCATGAAAAATATTAAAAAATATATTAATAGAAGATAACATAACTACCTACAAATTATTTTTTTACTATAAAACAAATTCTCAATACACATATGATTTTTTATGACTTCAATTTAAGATATATGTAAAATTAAACAAATTTTCATGATCACATTCAAATAAAGGACACATTCATTGGTTTACTCTATGATTATATATATATATATATTTTTGCATTATATGATTAGACTGTATAGTAGATTGTTTAGCAAAGGTAGACTATATGGATGTAGTAAATCCACACTAAATACTGGATGTAAAAAATGTAATTTAATCACGTAAGTTAGTTCGTTTAACTTAAAGACATTAGTGAAAAGTTACTCGAGGATGGTATAAGGTCCATATTAAAGAGGCACAAGCTTGTGATGAAAGCTTTTAAGCCTCTCATTTGATATGTGAAGCCAAATTCTATCACTAATCTTAAAGTCATGAGCAACATGATGCTTATGGTGTCTAAGCTTCATCTTGGTGTTGGTAAAATCTAAAATGTTACGAAATTATCTTTGAATAGAGTTAATATATTAAAAAAAAATTGCCTTTCACATTATTTTTTATGTATTAATTTGGGAAAACAAATTTGATGGCCTTATGGTATTGGTAAGAATGTTAATTAAATCAATTCAAAATGTTGGTTGGAATCCCAAGCAAACCTCAATTAACTATTAACATATGTTGAATTTGATTATAGTTATGTCTATTGTAGCTTGGGATTGAGGCATCCCACATGAATTAGAAAGAATAACTGTACATTCATAGGTATACAACCATCTAATTTAGTACTTATATCTATCATTTGTTTAAGGATTGAATGTTATAAACATGTCAAGTTTGGTTTCCATATTTCTCTAATTCTCTAAATATATGTAATATGGTAAAGAGATTTACAAAACATTGTGTTTGGAACTTAAAGTCTCGATCTTAGATGATAAATGTAGGGATTCTAAAACAGACACATGAAAAAAACAAAAAATGAACAACCAATATTTTATAAATAGATGGGTTCTATCTTATAACTTGGTGTTAAGATATCCATCATATAAATTCAATCCATTACTAAAAAAACATATTTCATTCTAGAACTCATTAATGATAACTCTTATTAGGAATTCCTTGGAAACTAATTACCCAAATATGTTAGGAATTAATAATCATATGTAAAATGCGTATTTTTACTTGGGAGGTTTATTGATGGGAAAAAAAATATAAAAAAATGAGTTCTCCATGTCACACCTCAAGTTGGATGGATAACTCTTATTAGGAAGTCCTTGAAAACTAACTACCCAAGTATGTTAAGAATTAATAATCATATGTAAAATGCGTATTTTTACTTGGGAGGTTTATTGATGGCAAAAAACATATAAAAAAATGAGTTTTCCATGTCACGCCTCAAGTTGGATGGAATAAGCTTTTATGTAAAACCACTATAATCTTTTGGACACCAAATGTGACATGCTAATTTTGATAATTGTGTATTTGAGATGATTTTCTAGTATGATAGTTGGTTTTGTAGCATTTCTATATGGGTGTATAGTAAGTAGATTTTGTAATGTAAAGTTGTGATTAGTTAGTTATATTGTGATCACATATATTCAATATGGTCAATAAATAAGAATGATGTTTCCTTGCTTATGCTTAATGACCTAGTTGCACCGAGAGTAGCGAGGTGCTTACAACTCAGTATGGGGGAGATGTTGTCACATTTGTCACATTAGTTATGTTACACAACATAACATTCCCATGTCGGCTCATAACTTAGCAAAATTAAAAGAAATTCAAAAAATTCATCTCGACTCATAAAAAAATTAAAAAAAGTAATTAAAAAAAATCATGTCAGCTCATAAAAAATAAATTAAAACCAACATAGATCCATCTTAAATCCAGATCTATTAAGCACCGAGAGGAATCCAATTTCTTGAGGTGTAATTTTTTTTTTTTTTTTATCTTAATTTTTTTACACATCAAGAAAAAAAATACAACTCAAGAAATTGGATCCCTATCGGTGCTTAATGGATCCATATTTAATATGGATATACGGTGGTAAATTACTACAACTAAATCATCAATGTCAACTATCTAATGATTTATACCTTGTTTTGCAACTGCCAAACTATAACATCATGTGGTTGTTGTAGAGGACTATCTCCTACCTAAAAAATCACATATAGTTCATAATTATATGTAGAAAACTTGAATACTAAAAAATCACATATAGCTCATAATTATATGTAGAGAACTTGCATACTAAATTGTTGAACAAATTATGTAGTGATTTGTTGTTGGATGAGAAAAAACGGTTAGACAATCTCCCATGGCAGGATTCAATTATTATTTTTGATATAAAAAGTATAGTGTAAAAATTAATTAGAAAGAAAAAAAATATAATGATACTTCACTGGTTACTTTAATAGTAACATTCATTTGTGCTTGTGTCCACCTACAAGTCATGCTCCTTCCTTGAATGATTTAGTTTAAGTACCATGTGATGTGAGATAATCTCAATTCAAACTTTTGGTTAAATTATCCCAGCTTAACAATATCTATTAAGGGGATAGGCTAGCTTCTATTAACATATATTTACTTTATGCTAGAAATAAAATTTTATCACATCCACGAAGATAGTCAAATTATTTCAATCGAATAATGGCAATTGTTTACTTTATGTTAAAAGTAAAATTTTATCACATCCACTAAGATAGTCAAATTATTTTAATCGAATCATGGCAATTGTGTTGTTATATTAACATACAACATATGTGGGAATAAATTTTGTAACACTTTAATGATGTCACTCAGTTTCTCCAACCAAGTCATGTTATACATCATTTAAACAAAATTGGGAATAAATTTTGTAACACTTTAATGATGTCATTGAGTTTCTCCAACCAAGTCATGTTATACATCATTTAAACAAAATTTATTTGAAGGAATTTTGATCAATGGTAGAAGTTGCACCAATAGACTTGTAAATCAGCATTAGGGGAATATAATCCACCATATTCAACCCTTGCCCCATATTTATAAGACAAATCTTTATAGAGGAAAATTGTGCCGTGATGTAAAGGCATGTCACAAATATCAAACCTAAGTGGAAAGGATAAAATCAATTTATACTAATCAATGACCCAAGATAAATCCCACTTAAAAATATCAAGACATTATCAAAATAGAACATGAACAAATGATTTATAAAAGGGCTTGAAAATGTGATGTCTGAGCCACATGCCATGAACATGGTTAGTATGTTGGTTATTTTAAATGACATTTATAACCATTCATAAAAATAGTCATTATCTTTAAATATTTTCTTAAAAAATTTGAAGAGGTTATAGAATAATGATGATATCATAACTTCAAACCTAATTTGGTACTTTACTCAACACCCGTTTTAGTGGTAGAGGAAAGTGTACACACTATTGTGAACACATTAACATATACTCCTTAATAAAATGCCTCCAAATCAATCAAGTAACCAATCTAAATGCATAAGATCACTCTCACACTATTGCGACTTCATAGATAAGAGTTACTCCTTAATAAAATGCCTCCAAATCAATCAAGTAACCAATCTAAATGCATAAGATCACTCTCACACTATTGCGACTTCATAGATAAGAGTTTCAAATGCCTAGTATTCAAGCATGTACTTATAATTATTTCATAACTTGATTTATTTCCTTTAAATAATATGAGGTATAAAGTAGTAATAAGGAGACAAGAAAAAAAACACTAAGTTTACTCTAAACAATACATAAAGTGAAGTGAAGTTAATAATGCTATAAAGTGAAGTTAATAATGCTATGAGGTACAAAGTAATAATAAGGAGACAAGAAAAAAAACACTAAGTTTATTCTAAACAATACATAAAGTGAAGTTAATAATGCTAGAAACAACCCAAGCACTTCAAAAGAACTGTTGAATAAGGATTTTAAGCATAAATTTTAAAGATAATATTGGTATGTTTCTTACGACTATAATATCAAATAGTTTTGAGATAGAAAAATACCCATGGGATAGTGAGCCAAGCTCAACAATCAATCTATGCTTAAGGAAAATAAGGTTTCAATAAGATAAAGAATAAACTATCTATAAAATAAAGAATAAGAAGTAAGGAGGAGGTTTTATGAAATATTATAAAAATAGAGAGGAATAGGGGAGATGGAGAGGGAAAAGTAGAGGGAGAGAAAGAGGAAGAGAAAGAGGGGATATACAGTTTTGTATTAAGGAATAAACAATGATTAGTGATATTAAAGATAACACGTTAATATTTAAAAATTAAAAAAAAGGCTTTGTGTTTTTCCTCACCTTAATGCAAATGTTTTCAACATGTACAAGTCATGTTTAGTTTCAAAATTTCAAGCCAATATTGGTATTGCCTTTGGTGTTTCCTAGTTCATGATAGATTTCCTTCAATTATAAACTTTGAATTTTTTTATTGTTAGACTAGAGACATTTGAGGTAGTTTTTTTTCTAGTCTGAATGAATTTTAAAACAAATTTTTATCTTAAACAATGATTTTTGTATTAATATGTCCCAATCCAAAATTCTTTTACTATTGCTTTTGACTTTGCAGGGCACATAATTAGAAAACGTGACAATATAAAATATGCTACCTCTAACACATTTTTGATGGAACACTAGCTTTTATGGAATGCTTGGCCTGCAAATTAGAGATTGTAACCTATAATGATGTTGAAGTCAAGAAACAAATTTCAAACTTTATTTGAGGGTCTCTGCTTAGGATTTTCATGCTTTATTGTTGGTGGTGATTGATAGATCCAAGGTTAAGATGGATCCATCCATGCTAAACTATATCCATTTGAATTTTAATACAGGGCCTTTAAACGAATGCTGCTTTAGTCTAATTCAAGTAAACTACTCATTGATAATTAAGATGCAATATTTGAAATCTATCATAAGTTTAATTAGTATTTAATGTTCTTTCATACTTATGTAAGGATCATGTTTTGAGCATGCAACACATTCTTATTGCATATGGAGGTTAATATGATATTTATCTTAAGTTAAAATCCTTTAAAATCTAAGCTTTGCGCCCCCTAGTGTGAGTTGTAGTGCTTCAATTTGAACTAAAAAAATAATTTTGAAAAGGAAAAAAGACATCCTCAAAAGATAAACACTATTAATAGTGGAAGCAAAGTGGATACATTGGATCTTATGGTATTTTTAGAGATGTGATGTTTTTCTTTTGTCGATTATATAATGTATAAATGTGTTTGATAATTAATGAAACAAGAGCCACGTGGTGGCATGTCCTTTCTCTTTGGTAGGGTAGATATTTTTCAACTGTGCAAAGCTTGCTAAAGCATGATAGTATGAATATTAAAATTGATGTCAACATAATTCAACTTTTCAAGATTTCTAGGTTCAAAGGGAACACCTCCAAAGAATGTAAATTAATGCTTAAAAATAGCTTTGACATGTTTTTCAGATGGCCTTGCTGCAAAGGTAAGCTTCCGGTGAAACAATTTGAATTCAACACCAAAGATTTTAAATTTACAAGATTGGAAATATTAGGGGGGGGGGGGGACCAGACAGTTCATTGTTGCACAACTTGATATATTTTAATTTCAAGAGACCCAAGAGCTATGAAGGTAATTTCCTAGTTAACACAGTGTTGCTCAAATTCAAACTCTGGAAAATATTAGGCTTCCTACTTCAGGGGATATAGTTTCCTGGAGATTTATGAAGGATAAATCTAGGGAAGAAACCCTTCCTTACATACTAATGCCTTAAGAATGATTGAAAATTGAAGCAATCTCCAAGTGTAAGAATAAAGACTAAGATCTAGGAAAACTATCAAACTAGGTCTAAAACAAAAAACAAGCATCTGGATATATAGTGAAGCATATGGATCAACCATCAAATACAAACATAAAGAAAACATCTAGATAGATAACAAAACATATGGAGTAACCATTAAATAATATTTCATTACTCATGGATATTTTGACAAACTTTAAAGAAATAAAAATATTCAAAACAACATATTTGTTATGCCTCCCTATTTTGTTATCTAGAGAAATAATTTCCCCTCACCCTCTTGTGGTATTACGTCTTAATTGAAAGGGAGTTGAACCAAATAAGCTATCCCTTGGGGATTTACTAATTTTTTTATACAAAGCAATCTATGAATCCAATATCATGCAATGCAATAAGCTCACATAGTAGAGACATACTTCCGCATTTATCGATGTAGGTTTTATCTGACAAAAAATATTGTTTGCCTTGTTTTACAATTCACTGGCATAGCACTTTTATGCCCACATAATTCCAAATAATGTGATCCATAAGCATAATCTTATTCTATCAAAATAAGTTAGTCACCATGTTAGAATGTGTTAAATTTCAAGGTAATGGTCATTTCTTCAAAAAAAATGACATGCATGATCTGCATAATAAAATGGCTTTTGAACTAGCCAATGATTAGACACTTTACAACATTGATCACTCTATTTCAACTAAAAAGTGGCAAAAAAAATGCATATGGGAATGGATTTTACTTATAGTTCCCTTGAATTTTTCCATCTTTATTAATATGCATGATAGAAGTGCAAATTTTCCTAAGCCAACTATCCCTACAATAGCTATGAAAGATGAAGGTTTCACATATAAACTTATATCATGAAGAATCAACTCTTCATCTTCAGGACACCACTTCAATGACCCATCTTTAATTAAGAAAGCATATTCTTCTTCATCAGAAAGCTTCTCAACAACCTCTACATTCACCTCATCAATGCGAAGTTATTTTTCAAGTTGATGAAGAGAAACAACAACTTATGTTGTTGGAGTGAGTAATCCAGGAAAGGATCTCAAAGGCTCTTGGACAATAAAATGCAATGCAATGGATATATGAATTGGCATTAACCAAAGGTCATGAACACTTCCAACCATACAATTCACTATCTCCACATCAACTGACATATAATTCACAATTTTCCCCATTCAATGGCTTTTCCTAGCAGAGTTTGAAAGGCATAAACACTTTAGATAAACTGTATATATTAGAAATGATAACACCAACAAGTCAAGTTTTCCACAAAAAAAACTTGTATTTATGATCTATAATCAATTCAAAAAACTTTGCCACAAATAGTACAAATGCAAGTGTCATTCTTGTTAGAAAACAAGATCACAAAGTAATAAAATAATATAAATTCAGAAATAAAACACATAAGAAAAAAATACAAGAGAGACACCAACATGCATGGTTCACCCAATATGGGAAACATCCACTAAGAAATAGCCAATCCTTTCTTTTATTCCATCCAACAAAATGAAGGGATACAACCCGCAACACATCTATCGCAACCTCCTCTTCACTCTCTCACAGTATCTGTCACATAGTCTACACAGTTGTAATACATTGCCCTCTTTAAAGGAGGGTTTCCTTCTAGGGAAAAATATACAAACATAATCTCTACCATCATATTTGTAACTAGTGATGAATGGTCAATATTGACTGGGAAATTACAACATTTTACAAGGAATTTTTTCCAAAAAATTATCTTTAGGGGTGATTCCCCCAAATCCCCATGAGGGGGGAATCCAATAAATTTATATCCCCCCTCCCCCGGATCCCCATGGAAACACTAGTGGGATGGGGGGGAGCCCCCCCACACCCCTTGTCGAGTACTAGGATCCAAACACGGCTGAAACACATCCTCTAAATCATGATGAATATAATAAGGCTCCAAAACCAACAATTCCATTGTACCATAGCCTCTGTGGAGAGAAAATGCAATAGATTCTCAATTACATGGAAACATATATGTCTCTAGAAATTTTGAATGCAAAAGTGTAAGACCTATCCTCTAGACATTTCTATTATGTCGTTGAGACTATAAAACTATAACACTCTTAAAATTTCAAAGGTTCTATCAAAACTTAGTAGCGGATTGTCTAGTAGTAAACCTATGTTCCCTTATTGTCAATTTCATGTTCATAGAAAACCATGAAGTGGAATTTTTTGTATAGCACTATGAAAAATAAAAACTTTCACATGACAATCTTAGGCTTGAGAATGTGAGATTTGATCTATTTATGGGGAAGCATCACACCACCATAATATATATCTCATCACTTATATGCGCATCCTCACCTAAAATATCATTTCTCTACCCTATCCCACTATCCAACTATTGAATGCCAATCAACTATACTCTTTGAGACACATGCATGCTTCTTGATTCTAACATTCCTCATAATTGCATAGTTTGATAGCCTTACCTAAGTCTAGCCTATACATACTAGACCAATAGAAACATCCAGACCAATCAGAAAGCCTTCCCCAATCTGGACACTTTCATCAATGAGCACATGGCCTTGAAACTAAGGGGAACTTGCAAGCATATCAGACTTAGGACAACTTGGACCAATAGAAACATCAGGACCAATCAAACATCCTTCCCCAATCTAGACAATTTCATCAGTGAGGACATTTCCTTGAAATTGAGGGCCATTAGCAAGCATATTAGTCTTAGTCCTAAGATAAATACAAACACAAACCAGAGAGATAGTCTCTGGGTTAACCGATGTCCATCCAAAAACCAGGAAAAACCATTCCATCAAGTTGATTTTCCTCTACAATTCTGGGGAGAATAACTTTTTCAATTGACGTGGGTTTCAATTTTATTATGTCAAAAACACTTTGGTTTAAAAGGAAGACCCCCTCATTGATATTGTTCCCTAGAAACATCTAGGGATTTTCAACAAATCTCTTCACTCTTCTAGTCTCCTCATGAAGCACCACTACAACATATTTAGATGGCTCACCAAACTACACAAGTAATGAATTTATAGTCCATGAGATATAATCATACACACACACACACACACACAAAAGGAATAATGGGAACATAGTGAGCTTGACCTCCTCAAGATGATATGAGATACAGGTTTATATTCTTAGCTTCATCTACCCATTGGTCTTAGGTCATACAACATTAAAAAAATCTTCCATAAATCTCTTGTTTAAAGAAATACACATTAATTATTTTCATCATGAATCTAATAGAAATAAAAATCTTAATGAAATACAAAGGGACGAGATGGAAAAGATGTTCTCTCACCAAAAGGTGAGAGCATGAATGCAAAGAATTTAAAGCACATACCCTTGTGACCATTACAGAGGCTTATGCACCATATGATTTGTGAACTCTACCATCTCCTTCAATGGAAAGTCACAAATTACATCACTATTCAATAAAAAAATTGGTTGTCATGAACCATCAATAAGCTTGTCCTTAGCTAAATACAATGAACCAGTAGTGTCTGAGTGCTCAATTTATCGTGAGCATTGGATTTATATACCCAATTTAGATTAAAACTTGGTCAAAAAAATGCATCATACTTTCCAATTCTAAACATTATTTTTCATTATTAACTAAAAGCACAGTCAAAAGGATTGCAAGAGAGGAAAACAAAATCGTGGAAACCTCTCGTACCCCAAAAGATAAATGACCGGATTTTCAATTTCTATGTACCTCTACGGGCCTACAACCAATATTACGATTCATATTGTGTGTTCAAGTAATCAAACTCATGTGAATGTAGATAATTTCCTAACAATATGATACGAGTTATGTTTTCTAAGAATTTACCCTTACACTTCAAATTATTTTTGGTAATTTTGGTGTTTGTCTACATGATCTTTTTGAGAATTGTTTTTTCCAACAAGACACATAAACACCTTCCCACCCATAAGTTTGTGTATGCTTTAAGAACATGATTTCCAAACAGTATGAAAATAAAATAATTAAGAGTCATGTTTTTCAACCATCACTAAGAAAAGACAAAGGAAAATGCATATACTAAATTGATGAGAATTTTAACTAGTTTGGATATTAATAAACTTATGTCAACAATTAGTCTAAAATTATAAAATTATCAACTTTAAAATAAAGAAAAAGCAATAGCAAATATTGAAAAATTAAATAAGGAATTCAAAAATGAATGAACCAAAAGTTTACATGAAAACCCAAAACATACTCTTCTTTGCACATGGTATTAACCCCAATTTCATTAAATCTAGACTAATCTCAGTCTAAGCGAACATAAATTTATTATGAACATCGGTTTCTAATTCTTGAAGTCTTGGTTTCCAATACTTGATCTATCGGTTTCAAATAGTTGTGATTTCAGTTTCGAATATAGTGGATGTCGGTTTCCAAAACCTAACTTGTCAGTTTCCAAAAACTAATATATCGGTTTCCAATAGCGTTGCCACCCATAATATGAAAAAAAAACAAGTTCTCTAATTCAAGCGAGCAAGAGAAGGAGCAGTTTTCCTTTCTTCTGAAGAAAAGGAGCTGCTACCCTTTCTCACAGACTAGTCATTCTCAATATTTGGATGAAGAGGAGGAGCACTAGCCTTTACTCACACTTAGATTTCAATTTCTAGCTATACTTTGTTTTTTTAAACATTAACAGTTTAAATTTAAGTTTTTTTTGTACTTTTCTCACACTATATTTTAATTCTTAGTAATACATAAGTTTTTAAAACATTAACAATCTAAATTTAAGTTTATCTGTACACCGACCAAGACTAGCAAACATGTTTATAAAAATTGTAAGTCATTTATGTTAGAAAAGACAGGATCGCAGAGCAATAACAATAAACAGAAATGCAAATATAATCACACATACACATTACAAGAGAGACACAGATATATCGTGGTTCACCCAACTTGGGCTACGTCCACACTGAATTTTCCAGTCCTTATTATTATTACCGTCCAGCAAGTCGAAGGGATACAACCTACAGCACAACCGCTGCACTTCCTCTTCTCTGTTTCACAGTCTCTCTCCAGATCTCAAAGATCTTTACAATGCATAAAACCTAATACATCAACTACCCTAGCCGTATTACAATGTCTTTCTTTTATAAGGGAAATACAATGGGAAAATACCACGGGATACCCAAAACCATGGGCCCGCAAAACAGTTGGCGAAAATAGCCCCAAAAATTTTCTTCGGGGGCGTTGCCCCCGAACCCCCACCGGGGGACCGCTGGCACCCAGACCCCCCAGCCAGGGGGGATGGGGTGGGGGAGCGATTCCCCCCCACACCCCCCCGCTGGGGTGGGTGTACAGTCCACCTACATATCATATAGAACTGGGGTACAAACACGTCTGATACAATATCATCTATGAGACTAGAAGATCTGGCTCCACAACCAACAATTTAATATGTCTATAAATCATGTATTCGGTGTAGTTGTAATAATATTCCATACCTTCTTGATAGTTGAGGTATTATCGGACATTTTCAAAGCACCACTTTAAATATGGGAGATATAATATAAGGATTCGACAATAGAATACCGACCGAAAACTAGGACTATGTTCAAATTACGGTTAAAGAGCCATTGATTGTGATCAGACAATTCGGGAACGAGGGCGACCAACATGCATGTTTATAAAACTTGCAAGTCATTTATTATGTTTGTAAATCATGTATGTGTTGTACTTGTAATAGCATTCCATACCTTCTTTCTATCCAAGGTGTTATCATACATATTCAAAGCACCATTTTAAAGATGAGAGACAACATGTTAGGAGTCGACGGGAGAATACCGACCAAAAGCTACCACTATGTTCAAATTATGGTCAAAGAGCCATTAATTGTGGTCATACAAGTTGAGAATGAGCAAGTGTTGGAGATTAATATCTCCCACCATGCGTATGCATTCTTATCCAAGTTTAATGTGGCATTAAGCATTCACGCAATGAATTAATTATGCCATCTAATGTATTGAATGCTCATTTCTTCCCGGTGTGTTTTCTTGCTGCACTGATTTTTCCGACACCCTAGAGCCACTGCTAGTAGTGGATGCCCTAATATTCTGAGCCACATGTAGCATTCTTCCGATGGCTCTCTCATGCTTGTCAGTTAGGATTGATAAAGAACATTGAGAGAATGCTCGTTCTCCCTCTCCATGCTCACCCATGGAGACCAATTTACTCCTTTTGAGCCAACTGAGATTAAGAACATTGACATAATGTTAAGGAGAATGTGTTCTCAACTAGAGGTATTAAAGGATTCCATTATAAATATCAACAACCGCATGGATGAATGGGACAAGAAGCACGATCAGATTGAATCCAAATTCAAGGAATAGGGGCAACAAATAGAACAACTTCACCTTTCCAATGATTCAGAGATGCATTTCAATATGGTAGTAGTATTGTCCCTAGGAATCCAATCTCATGTTGGGTTCTGTATGGACTCAACATAAATAGAAGAGGAGGCTATCTAGCATACTACTATCAGGAAATGTGAAGGTCCAAGTTCTCAGGCCGAGCCTTAGGATCATAATGACCAGTTCATGGATGAAGGCCACAATGTCCATGGATTTCCATAAATATGTCTTGTTTACATGTTTTTAATATTATTACTAGGACAGTTTAGCATGAAGTATAGTTGTAGGATTTTTTTGGATATTTTGTATGCAATATGGTCCTACAAGGATGAAGGGTTTTTGGAATATTCTTTCAAACTTAGGATTTTGGGAAGATTTTTTTGAACTTTAGGCATCAATTTTGATATTGAAACCATTGTAAATCTTAGGATGTCAAGGATTTCCTCAACATTTTAATACAAATCACTATTACATGTTTCTAAAAACATATCTCTTTTGGCTATATTCCAACATAATATTATAATTATCATCATCCCAATTTGCATTTATCCGCAAGGACCATACACTTTCAATCAAACTGAGTTCTATGCATGCTCCAAACTTTTGATTACACGTTGAGAAATATCATTGATAATTTTGTTAATTTGAGAAATCACTCAATGGACACCATTGAACACCATTCAAGTCACAAATAATAAATCAATTTTGTATGTTATTGAAGTCATTGTAACTCTTGGGCTATTAGGGATTTCCTCATTAATTTAACACAAATCACTATTTAACCTTCTTCTAAATATAATCTCACTTTTGGCTATTAATATTCCAACATATAATTGTCATCTTCTAAATTTCCATTCATGACAAGAACCATAGTCTTTCGATCAAAATGAGCTCTATGCATGATCCAAAATTTTGCTTAAGGGTTGAGAAATATCATCGATTTGTTCATTTGATAAATTGCTTAATGAACACAATTCATATCAGAGATGATAAAACAAAAATGGTTTCAATATATACTACACATGTGCTTACATAATTACCAAAAATAAGTATAAATATAAATAAAATATTGTATTACCTAACAAGAACGTTAACCATGAAATCATTTTCCAAGTCTTTAAAATGAAACTAGGAACATATTCTGTAAGCATTTTCAAGTATCTCTTCATGCATTTTTTTGGTGGATGGATTAGAAAATTAAAAATATTAGACCATATAAGTCCATCTCAGTATACCTTTATAAATTCTGCTCAAGTCTGATTTCAAGCTGATCTAAGTTGCTCTTAATTAGTAGACTTGAAAAGGTGTATTAGTATGCCTTTCAAACTGCACTTCAAACCTCTTCTTTTCAAGATCAGCATTAATGACTTCTGCAATAAAA
Source organism: Larix kaempferi (assembly GCA_027924585.1). NCBI lineage: Eukaryota > Viridiplantae > Streptophyta > Pinopsida > Pinales > Pinaceae > Larix > Larix kaempferi. The sequence continues at coordinate 39,726 of BSBM01001233.1, forward strand.
CTTCATAATCATTTTTCTTCAAGTTTTTCAATCAGATCTTCTAACATCATCTACAAGGTTTTTTACCTCAGTATGTTTTGGAACTTTTATGATGATGGCCAAGATGCTTCATTAAGGCCATCAAACAACTCTGTAAATACATGAACTTTTGAGCTGTCAAACTTTGGCTCCCTTTTAGTCCGAAAATCTCATTCTTCTTGAACCAGAAATGCTTGAACATAGCTTACTTAATCTTTGCGACAGTTTTGATAAATTTCCTCGGAGTTGATGACTTCAATTTGAATGCTTGAAGGATTCCTTCAATGAGGATAAACATTTGTTCATGTGGCTTTAATCCACTTTTGTCATGCTGATATTCACGTTTATATCATCTTGAGAAGATATTGGTTGATTATGACAAACTTGGGATAAGTAGATTTTGAGAATGAGGTTAATATGTTATTGGTACATCTTTTCTTGTAGAGATATGCTCCTCTTTCAATCAGTGACTATTCACATGCTCACATGCTGCCTTTTACTTCTAGTCCTTCACCTTAGCTCCTTATCATGTCAATAATTCCAGCTTCTCTTCTTAAGGCATCTAATTAGTGTCTTCTCAAAATTCATATCTTGATAACCAACTAGATTATAACCAACTATATTCCCAATATAAGTCACACCATCAGATACCAACAACAAGTGTTTCTTGAAGGAATTCTTGTCAATCATATCCAAAGCTAGAGAGAGTCATAAGTACACTTTATGGATGCTATAAGAAATGCATCAGTAATAATCTAATAAATTCATAAAAGGTAAGCATGCATCAAGGAAAATCCTCCAAACATCACCATGTTGATTCACTTCATTTGCTTCAACTATATGTACAGAGAGAGTTCATGATATCACTACAAATTACTCTTGCCCCCCTATCAACATGCCAATTGTAGCTACAATCCTTGGACTTGTTCCACTGCTTGGAGAAACCATTATTTACCTTTGAGTCCATCCCCCAAACTCCATGAACTCAAGGTGTACTTAAGGTATTTGAAAGACCTCAAGATTTGCTTGCCACATGGCATCCATCTTTTTTTCACTGATCAACTTCATTCACATTCAACAAAACATTATTTTTCATCCATACCTAAGAGCATCCTTGACTTTGGGAACTTGTCTTTCGAGCTTCAATTCTTCCTGCATGATTCTTCTTCCATGGTTCATAGGATTTCCTTATTGATGTGTATGAGGGATTCATCATGGGTTGTCTTCTTGAACTTACACACTCTTGGGATTTATGTCCACTACAGCTGTAGAATCTCATCGTAGAACATTATGCAGCAATATGGCCAATATGGTTGCATGCCCAACATCTAATTGTATTGGTGGGAGGCCCAACATTTCTTGCATGAGATTTGCAATCCAACGCCCTATGAACAAAATCATTACATGAGTAGCAATAACCATTGAAACTATTTTCATACCTGGATGCCTGATTGCACCTAGAGGATGTCTCTTTTCTGAACTTGCTTTGAGGAGTAGAACTAACTCCTTGATTGTTGGAATATTTTATATTCATTGGAAGCTAATAATGTTTTTGTATTATGTCGGAAGACATCCACAATCTTATGTAAATGAGTAATATATTATATCCCATATTCATTATGGTAAAATATACTCTTGATAATCGTTATTATATAAAGAGATGTTATTATGGAGAATTATATTATCCCACATGTAATATGTGAGAGTAATTCCTCCTCGTCTCTTGGTATATAATATAGTCAAGGGAGTATTTCACATTCATCCATTGTGGATCACTAATCATGATCTTTACTTATTCACACATGTATTGCTATATTGTATTGGGGTTATTGGCATTGCTCTCTTAAGCTTGAGGGAGATATTTTGGAGATAATAGAAGACTACCTTCCCGTGGATGTATCCCAATTGGGTGAACCACGTATATCTGGTGTACTCTTTTCTCTTGTTCTCTTTTTTCTACTTTATTGTTTTGCATAGATAGGTAAGCTAGTTTCGTTAGATCCATATCTATGAAATGGTATTAGAGCTTGATGCTATGATCTAGCACCTTCTATTGCTTTCAAAATAATATTTTATCATTTGGGCATTGTTTATTTCTTGTAGATTTGCTTTCTATCTGGTAGCCATTAGGCTTCTCTTCAGATCTGGGCATATTTTTGTAGTTTTTACTTCTAACCTTAACCTTGTTGCATAGATAGATTTTTGCATAAATTTTTCAAGGGTTTCTTGATGTTATTTTTGTAAATCTATATGTTTTTGGATTCTCCTCAAGGAGATCTATCTTCTGGTTGTCAAAATGAAAGTTTTCATCCAAGTTTGGTATACTTTGTGCAGGTTTCCATGTTCGGCATATTCAATAGTTTCCGGCCTTAAAATGGACAATCACGACTTTTCTTTGTAGGAACCCGCGGTTAACCACGACTGTTCATACTACGAACCCGTGAATACTCTCTAAACTCGCGGCATCCCAGTGCACAGACCCGCGTATGCTCCAGCATACTCGCGACTGTTCCACTATCAAACCCGCGTTTACTTCATATTATTAGAGATGCTCCCTGTGTTGAGATCGTGAATTCTTCAGCAGATTCACGACCTTATAGTGCAGATACCCGTGAGTAAGCACAACACCATTACACCGGAACCCGTGAGTAACCGCGACTCTTGCCGTGCAGAACTTGCGACTCTTTCCATGCAGAACCCGTGAGAATCTGTGTTTATTCGCTAGTTTCCTATTGGCAGACCCACGAGTGACTTTTCTTGGCACTTTTCAAAAGGGCTGCAAGTAAAAGTTTCTTTCCCTTACTGTTTTTCTGCAGTTCAATACGGTATAGTATATCAGTTTTTTGTTTTTCACATGCTTTCTCTTGTCATTTTTAGCATTTGGGTTTCTTGTCAATATTTCTATCATTATGACTTCAAAAGTAGCTTCTGTTTCTGAACTTGTTGATCCTAACTATCTTGCATGGAAGAGAAAAATGATTGATGTTCTCAGGAGTAAGAACCTATGGAGGATTGTTAATGGTGAACACATGAAACATGTTAATGCTCAAGCTTTGGCTATATGGGAAGATAAATTTGATCAAGAAAGAGGGCCCATTGGTCAAATGGTTGCAGATAGTATTCAGGTAAGTATAGAGGCTGAAGACAGCCCCGTTGAGGTATGGAAAATTATTGCTTCTTTATTTGATAAATCTGATGATGTTTCTACTTATTACCTTGAAAATAAAATTTTTGAGCTAGATCTTACTAACTTTGAAAGAGTAGAATTATATCTTGCTGAAGTGAAAAATTTAAATGAAAAAATAAATAATTGTGGTAACGATTACAAGAAAATAGACACTGCTCTTATAATTCTTGTAGAACAAAAATTTTCATCTTGTTTTGATATGTTCATTCAAACTAGGAATAGAGCTCTTGAATTGTCTTCAAATACCACAAAACCTACTTTTGATGATTTTTGTAAAGGGTTGATAAATGAGAAAGAAAGGTTAATTGTTTCAAGACAAGTGTCACCTAATATGGCTCTTATGGCACATAATCCTAATTTTTTTAATAATGTTAAAGGTTCTAATTCACACACTTCAAATCATACTAATAAATCCCATCATGAAAATAAGAAGAAGAATTAAGTGTATGATCCTTGTAAGCATTGTGGTAAAACTAATCATTTTGAAAAGAATTGCTTTAAAGCGAAACGTTTAATGGCTAAAGCTAAAAAGAAAGATTCTAATGAATCACAAGTAGCTTTAATTGCCTCTGTTGTTGTCATCTAGTAGTTGTTTTTCTAATGTTTAATGACTAAATTTTCTTTTTTGTTGTCCATGCTTAATCATGCTGATTTCTAATCATGTCAAGTTTATTTTGTTCTTGAGCAATTTTATAAAAGCAATCTAATATTTGTCATTTTTTGTGCTCACTATTTATATGTTGTGGCTGACACTTAATGTGTAAAAGTAACCTCATTTTCCTTAATTTTCAAGTTAATATTTTCTTTGATCATATCATGTTGCCATCTTTTATATGATGTTTTCTAACCTTTGGTATATAAGCATTTTTATTTATGTATGAGCAATGTTGTTTTTTATGATCTTTGTATGTTTTAATCTTGGAAGTTATTGTGCAGAGAAGTTCTCTGTTTATGTTTCCATAAATAATGAAGCACCATCTTCTACTATTAAAGTCATGATGTTCATCTGTATGATATCATTTTTGATGTATAGACCATTGGGGTCTTGTTTCTTCAATGTTTGAATTCTTCTACAGATATTTATATTGCACCTTGATTGGAAGATTGTCTACTATCCGCATGTATTGGCCATCTGGGTATTTTGTACACTGTTGTGGTGTTCTTAGCCACATGTTCTGTTGTATCAGTCATCATAAAGTATCTGTACACTGGTGTGGATGTTATATCATATTTCTTCAACTATCAGTTATGGTTGTGATGATTCTTGTGGTGATCTGGGCATCTTGCTGTTAGATTGCGTCACATGTTCTCGACATTTTACTGTTGGGTATTTCATCATACAACTTGGTTCGAGTGCACTTTCATGATTCAGTGAGAAGCGGTTTTTCTTCATCAGCTGAAGTGTTCTTCTTATTTGCAGCTTTGGTTCTTCTGGAAGTTGTCATCAAAGGGGAGCAGTAATGACTCCTTCCTTCCTTTGTTAGTGGGATTTTCTCCCAGCCATAATTAAAGGGGAGTGTTGGAATATTTTATATTCCTTGGAAGGTAATAATGTCTTTGTATTATGTCGAAAGATATCCACAATCTTATGTAAAAGAGTAATACATTATATCCCATATTCATTATGGTAAAATATACTCTTGATATTCATTATTATATAAAGAGATGTTATTATGGAGAATTATATTATCCCACATGTAATATGTGAGAGTAATTCCTCCTCATCTCGTGGTATATAATAGAGTCAAGGGAGTCTTTCACTTTCATCCCTTGTGGATCACTAATCATGATCTTTACTTATTCACACAAGTATTGCTATATTGTATTGGGGTTATTGGCATTGCTCTCTTAAGCTTGAGGGAGATATTCTGGAGATAATAGAAGACTACCTTCCCATGGATGTTTCCCAATTGGGTGAACCATGTATATATGGTGTACTCTTTTCTCTTGTTCTCTTTTTTGTACTTATTGTTGATATATTATTGTTTTGCATAGATAAGTAAGCTAGTTTAGGTAGATCCATATCTCTAACATTGATGTCCTCCAAATTTTATGATGTCTTTTGCAGGTATATGAGAGGCATCTTGTTTTTCACTCTTGAGGGATGATGAGCTTGCTTCAATATTCTTAGGAGTCTTTGAGCTATCTTCATGGTTTTTTGCTTCCTTGTTGTAGCCCAAGCCAGTCTTGTCAAAAGGTAATCTTTGACAACTCAAGATCTCATCTAGAATGGTAGAGTTGTTGTTGAACTTGACATAAGCACTTGAATTTTCATTTTTCTTCCTGAGACCAACCACTTCCATTTCAATATTTTCACAAGTCTTCTCTTTTTCACCCAACTGGTTCTTCAAAACATCTTCTATCCGTTTGGATTCCTCGAGTTGAATCTTCAAATCAACATTAGCCTTCTTTGTTTCTTCAATCTCTTATGAAACTTCACTAGGATCTTCTTGTTCTTCTACTTGACTGATCAGTTTGGCGTTTAATCTTTCAAATTCATCTTATTTTTCTTTTATCTCATCTTGTAACTCTTTGTTCTTGCATTTCAGTTTCTTGACCAATCCGATTGTCTTCTTTTGGTATTTTTCGAAGTACCTCAAAATTTTCTTTTTGAGCCTCAGATTGTATTTGAGATCAATATCCATTAAGATTATATGCAAATGCATGATTGGCTTTCAACAAGTATTCCTTTTCATCTTTTGCAAGTAGACTTTCAACATCATCACATTCAGAGCTACTATAATCAGAAGAATCCTTACCTTTCATGATGTTTGATGCTTGCACTTCATTTTCTTCTTGCTTGACATCTTCAGTGGGCTTGAGTTCTGTTTCCATCTTTGTGTCTTGGTTTCCTCCTTGGTACTCACTTTCTAGCTTACACTATAGGTCTTCGGATGACGTGTTTTCTTCTGCATTCTCTTTGACAGATATTGAGAGTCCATCCACAAGAAATTTCAAGGAAATGGTGTTTTCCTTCTTGGCATATTTTTGTGCATCTTTCTTGGTATTCTTATTGGACAGAATGGGTGGATTTATCACAATCCCCTAGACACCAAACTTCTTCAGATAATCTTTCATCTTGATTCTCCATCCAAAGTAATCTGTCACATCAAATATTGGAACCTCATTGTTTGAGAATTCTACTTGTCCTTCCATTGTGTGTCCACAGTTCTCCTTCAAGCTGGAAAATATTGTGGTGAAGGATGGCTCTGAAACCAATTGTTGGACACAATGGCACACTGAGAGGGGGGTGAATCAGTGTGCTAGCACTTTTAACAATTTTGACTTCAAAACTTAAGCAGAGTTTATCATTCACATTAAGCAACATCAACATTCATTAATTTACATGTCATCGACATAAATCATAATAGACACATGTACTAAAATTTATTTATAATTTCATATGAATGCTAGCACACCCCATGGGGCCACCTTAGATCCTCTCGTGATCCATCAAGCACGAAGCAATGAAATCCGCTATGGAGAAGTCTCTGCATCACATTCCATTGTGACACACTTAATCACTTTTATATTCATTAAACTTAGGAGCATGTGCTAAGTAACATCATAGATCCATCATAAATAAAGATCTATCAAGAATCGAGAGGCATACGATTTCTTGAGGTGTTAATTTTTTAATGAGTTTTATTTGGTTTTAAATTTTTATTTTATGAGCGGATATGCATTTTTTAAATTATTTTTTATTTGGTTTTCATTTTTTATTTTATGAGCCGACATATTTTTTTTTCATTACTTTTTATTTTTGGTACATAATGTGACATCGTTACATAACGTTATAGATCTCCCCCATACTAGGTTGTAAGCACCTCACTACTCTCGGTGCAATAATCAATTACATCGAATCATTAACATAGGAAAATAATGACTTTAAATGAACTTTATGCTACGTTATTTTAACATAGGAGAATCATTATTTGATATATATTTGAATCTAAGTTATTGATGTTATTGATAATTTGGTTTATTATATTCGTAATTTGCAATTGAAATATCAAATGGGAAGTGCAAATAACTTAAGGGAAAGTGGCTCTTAATCTAGCATATCTACATCATTTGCAATTGAAATTTCAAATTCAAATTTCAATTTCAAATTTCAATTTCCAATTTCAAATTCCAATTTCAAATTTCAAATTTCAATTTCAATTGCAATTTCAAATTCAATTGCAATTGCAATTTCAAATTCAATTGCAATTGCAATTTCAATTTCAATTTTCAAATATCAATTACAAATTCAACTTTAAATTTCAATTGCAATTTCAATTTCAAATTTCAATTTCAAATTTTAATTACAAATTTCAATTTCAAATTTGAATTTGAATTTGAATTTCAAATTGCAATTGCAATTTCAATTTCAATTTCAAATTTCACTTACAAATTTCAATTTCAAATTTCAAATTTCAATCGCAATTTCAATTTAGATATTCAGTTGCAATTTCAAATCCATTTGCAATTTTCAATTTCAGAACATAATTATTGGTTGGTTAGGTATGACTATTATACACGGGTTTTGATGTCCTTCGCTATCATCTTGGTTTAAACCCTATTGTTCTTATTTTCCTTTCTGACCTACTCCTCTTTTGTGTTATGGATTTGGCCTCGCCATGGCATGTTCTGTGGGGGGGAAGTTGTCCCTCCCCCAAAGATCCATGAAATACTGACACCGCTAGTCACAGGTGAGACATCCAAGGAATTTACGAACAATAGTATGCTGCAACAGGCTAAAAACGACATTGAAACGCTTATGCCTCCCTCGAATGAGTCTATTTTGGACAAGAACAAAACAACTAGCACATGCATAGACAAATATGCAAATCGACCCCGCATTGAACTACCTCCAGAGAGGATAAATGCCAAAATCTAGTACATGAAAGACCATGCACTCATATGCAAATTTATTGGTCTCTGTCTAACTGAAAGAGCACTGATGGGATGGATTACCGCGAAATGGAAACCAAAATCCCATTTCGACCCGCAACTTGGATCCAAAGGCTTCTTCACAGTTATCTTCTCCAAGATAAAGGATAAAGACAAAGTGATAGACGGAGGGCCATACTTCTTCAACACAGCTAGTTTGTTCATTCGCAATTGGATTGAAAGATTCAATCCAGACACCGAAAATTTCTCTTGGGTTCCAGTTTGGGTCCGTTTATATTCTCTCCCTCAATATTACTGGGACAAGGAAACTCTGAAAGAGATAGGAAAATACCTTGGAGAGTTTGTTAAAATAGCATATCAAACCAGAACCAATAGGTATACTTCATATGCAAGAATTTGTGTTTACCTGCATATAGCTCGAGCCCTGCCAGACTCAATTTTCTTGGTGAATGAGGACCTAGAATGGATCCAGCCAATATACTATGAGCATATACCGTTTAGATGCTGAAAATGTCACGAACATGGACATTTATTCAGAGATTTCCCTCTAAAAAATATTACTCTGGATCCAAAGAATTTGCAAACCATAAATGAGGAGGTCTTTAAGAAATTTCAACCCAAGCAGGATCAAAACAGGAATAACCCCACAATAAGCCAAACAACTACATCAAGAACAAGAAATAACTTCGAAGTACTGTCAGAGCAACTAGAGGACCCTGGAAATTTACATGCAAGAGACCAACAAGCCCCAAAGAAGCAGCACATGGATCCATCCAAAGAACTAGTGTCGACTACCCTTGACCCACTGATGTCTTCTAAGGATGCACCCCCGAATACCCAACCCAAGAATATCAGTCTTGATCCGTATGTTGTCATGGATGAAGACATCAGAGATCTTGATTTGGGGGACCTCGGCCTCCTAGGACTAGAGGAAGCATGTAGAAGGAAAACCTTCAATGCAAATCCCTCCAAGTAGATTCACTTCCTAAAAGAGGATTTAGCCAAAGCCAAGGCCTAGATCCAAGCTGGTCATCTTGAATATCTCTCAAAAAATCCAAAAGAAACCCTCGAGGGAACCCAAGAAGAAAGGAAGGAAAACTGATATGGAGCAGTTGAACAATATTGGAATCAAACTTGTCGAATCAGGGAAATATGCACAACTTACTAAGTTCTTTCCCTCCTCTACCCGAAGTTCCCAATGAAATTTATCTCCTAGAATGTAAGAGGAATCAACAACCCTAAAAAAGACAGAATGTTACGCCGAAAAATCCATTAGGAAAATCCCTCCATGCTCTTCATTCAATAAACTAAATGTAGTAGCAACACTCTAGAGACCCTCATGCCACGTAATTGGAAAGGAATTAGAGAAACAGTTGTTGATCCAATTGGAGCTTCTGATGGTCTTGCTTCGATTTGGAGCCCCCAAGAGGTAAATCTCAATGATTTTTTAGTCACAAAAAATTCCATCTCAACCTTTTTCCATGTTTTGGCTACTAATTTTCATGGACATCTTACCAATGTCTATGAACCTCAATCTCTGGAGCAAAATATCACTCTTCTCGGCTACTTGGAGTGGTATAGGAATAAGACTCATGGGCGTCCTTGGATCTTAGCTGGAGATTTTAACATGATCACAAATCTTCAGGAGAAAAAGGGGGGTGCAGATCCCTATCTCAAGAAGATAGTAGATTCAAAATCTTCATAGAAAACAACACATTGGTTGATGTAGAAACCACCAATGGTATCTTCACTTGGAAAAACCGAAGAGGCGGAATACATTAGATAGCTTAAAAAATCGATCATTTCCTGCTTTGAGAAGACATTCTAGACACTGGCATGAATCTAACAATGACGTTCCTCCCCTTTGCTGGCTCTGAACACTGGTCGGACAGTCCGACTTGACAGGGACAAAGACCTTTTATACCGCGTCCCTTTAGATTTGAGAAATTTTGGATCTCTCACCCTAACTTCCACAAATCTGTTAAAAATTGGTGGGAAGGATTCCATTGTTGGACACCATGGCACACTGAGAGGGGGGGGGGTGAATCAGTGTGCTAACACTTTTAACAATTTTTTCTTCAAAACTTAAGCTGAGTTTATCATAATTTCACATTAAGCTACATCAACATTCATTAATTAACATGTCATCAACATAAATCATAATAGACACATCACAAGACAAATGTAGTAAACTTTATTTATAAGTTCATATGAAATATAATGAAGACTTCAATCTTCATGATTACATCAACACCAAATGACCAAAGAGCACCAACTCCTATTCCAAGGCCCATCCTGGTTTTCTTAGCTCGAACTATGAAGAGATGCAAGACCCGGCTTGCCTTCACATACTAATCACTGTCATGTCACATGCTATCACTTTGTCAATGTCATCATCTAGCTATCTTTGTCACTGTCAACTCAAATTTGATATTTCTATCTTCAACTCAATTCGCTAGAGGTCACTGTCAAATCAGACATTCATTATCTATGTCAAGTCAAACTGACATCATTGTCAAACATTGTCAAGGCATATCACTATCATCATTATCATTGTACATGTATATATCATTGTACATCATCCCACATCAATGTGCATATATGTTACTGTACATCACTGTTAGTGTACATCACTATATACCACCATGTCACTTCATTATTTCAACCAAACTGCTTTGTCATCACTATACATCACTATCATCACTGTACATTATGTGATCATATTGTGCATCACTATGTAAATAACTGACTGAGCATACATACCATCACTGTGTAACATATTGTGGATTATCATACATACTGGGGATGTGTAAATCACATCATTAGAATAAGATGAAAATCAATTGGATGAGCCTTTAACCTCTGCTGAAATGAGCCTTCACAAGTTTGACTGAAGTTGACTACTGCTACAGTTGTGACATTTGCAAGGTACTGGGACAGGCTGCTAGATCTCCAAGAATTGGTTTTTGACAACCTCGAGCATTCCTCTCATCAGCTCGGAACTGTGGCAGCAAGCTTCATTGTGCTCTCATCAAACTCGAGATTGAGGCAGTTTCAAGAATTTAGACTGTGGCAGAATTAGATTTAAAACTTTCAATGGCTACTAGCAGTAGATGCCCACGAATTCTTGCCTTGAAAATCAAAGCTTACACTTTTCACTGCTGCTGCCATAAATCAATCTTTTGTTTCACCACCGAATTTCCTCAGAGCCCTGTTTAACCAACGATTTTTTGCCTCAGAAGTGGTCGAATTTCAGAGATGTGTGGTTGTCCGAAAGTCAGGGATGGAACCTCCACTGCGGCTGCCTCAGAAACTAATCTGAAAATCAGAGAAGAATTCTTAAAATGTGTGTGTGAAATTAATAGAATGAAGGTGTATTTATATAGATCCAAAAATTGATTTCAAACTAAGCCGACTTGCTATTCTTTTTATATTTTTTATTTAGTAAAAAATGTCTTCTAAAGCTGAGCCGACTTATTATATTTTTTATATATCTTTGCAATCAATGTTTTCCATGTCATCATTTAATTTGTTTAAGGGTGTAATGAGTTTTCCATGTCATCATTTAAGGTGTAATGAGTTTTCCATGTCATCATTCAAATGCATTAGGCTTCAAACTCCACCAAGGGCATCATCAAGCATGTACTACTTGGGCTTCTTCATGGTACAAGGGTTGTGTCCACCATATGTTTGGGATCAAGACCCAATCCTTCACTTGCATTTCTTCAAGATATTTTTCACATCAAAGTCCAATGTCAAGGTCCTCATACAAGCCACCAATGGTCTTCCTCACATACTCATGGGCTACAAGAACATCATCAAAGTACAAAGGGCTCTATCATGGTCTTCAAGAACATCATCCCATTGTCATCAAGTGGTAGCATGGACCATCAAGCTATCATGTGTGTGGGCTTCATGACCTCATTAAGTCACAACAAATGACCATAGCATGGGTCATTTGGACCACCTAGTGCTCCAAAGCACACACCAACTGTGAATGGCATCCAATTCCCAAACTAGCATGTCATGCTTGCCATGTCATCAACCTTTGTCACTCCTTTGTCATTAATGGATTGTCATCAATGACAGCAATGCTCAACATCCATGTCTCAGGGTCCTCTAAGATGCATAGGTTCCAATAGAAATTAAAACTCCTTAAGAAAAACCTAAGGATTTGGAATAAGGACACTTTTGGTAATATATTTACGGCCAAGAATGTCTTGGATCAGGAAATGAACTCTCTCAAATAGTAGATGATTAATGAAAGGTGCATAGAGGAGCAGAATAGAAAAGAGGCAGAGATTCAAGATCAGATTGATGATCGATGCAAGCAGGAGGAAATTCTATGGAAACAAAAGTCGTGTATCAACTAGTTGAAAGAAGGAGAGTGCAACACTTCCATCTTTCACCGTTCAACCATACAACACATAATGCACAAAAAAACAACACTCTAAAGAAGACGAATGGAAACAGGGTGGAGAAGCATGAGGAAATAGAGTGGGAGCTAGTTGCGTTCTACAAGGATCTATTAACAGAAGACAACATGAACAAGAAAGCTACTATTGACCAAATTACAACTCATATTCCTACTATAATAACGGATGAGAAGAATGCAACCCTCATGCATCCCATCACCCCTTTGGTAGTCGAATCATCGGTTCAGCAAATGGTAGAAGGAAAATCCCCAGTTCCAGATGGCTTCACCACTAAATTTTTTCATCACTGGTGGGGTATGTTCAAGGATGAAGTTTGGGAGATCGTGGAAGAATCATACAAGAAACAATGGTTTCTTCTAGCCCTCAATGCTACCTTCCTCACTCTCATACCAAAGGAGGAAAATGCAACTTCGCAAAGTAAGCATAGACCCATCTCCCTCTGCAATGTTGTTTACAAGATCATTTCCAAAGTTATTGCTAATCGCCTCAAACCACTTCTACCACCTCTCATTTCCCATGAGAAAACTGAATATGTAGAAGGAAGACAAATCCTTGATGGGATCATCCTATCTCATGAGGTAATTCACTCCGTTAAAACCACCAAGAAACCAAGTATGCTCCTCAAGCTTGATCTCTCCAAGGATTTTGATAAAATCAATTGGAGCTATATTGAAGAAATCCTTCTTTCCTTTGGCTTCTCTCACTCCTAGACTAAATGGGTTATCTCACTGATTTCCACTCCCTTCTTATCCATTATGGTTAATGACTCTCCTTCAACCACCTTCTCCCCCTCCAATGGAGTTCGCCAAGGAGACTCCATTTCACCCTTCCTCTTCATCTTGATGGAAGAGGGTTTGGGATGCTTACTCAAGAAACATTGCTCTGATGGACTCCTCAAAGACCTAACTCTACATGATAATCCTACTCTCACACACCAACAATTTGTGGATGACAACCTTCTTATGAGTCATCCCTCTATGGAAGAAATCCAAACCCTAAAGAAGATCCTAAAAATCTTTTCAGAAGCCTCCGAAACTTCTATCAATCTTGAAAAATCCCACATATTTTTTTCAACACTCCAAGCATCACACAAAGGAACATAGCAAGAATCCTTAGTTTATCTATTGCCTCAGTCCCCTCCAAATATTTGGGAGCCCCACTCACTAATTCGGCTATTAAAAACTCTTCTTGGAGAGAACTGCTAGATGAGCTAGAGGTTAAACTTTCCTCTTGGAATTTCTGGTCTCTAAACCTTGTTGGGTGCCTTGTTCTCATCAAGTCTATTCTTCAAACCATAACACTCTACTTGTTTCATGTTCTTGCAGCTCCAAAATGGGTCCTAAAAGCTATCTGAAGTCTCCAATGCATCTTTCTTTGGGAGGGGTGACAAAAATCACTTCAAATGGGCTCTAGTTAAATGGGACACGATTTGCATGCCCAAATCTTATGGAGGTCTAGGCCTGAGAGATCCTACCATTAGCAATGAGATCTTCAATGGTAAAATTTGGTGGAATTGGGTGACAAAAAATTCCACACCGTGGGCCCAAATTTGGAATTGTAAATATCCCTCCAACTAGGACCCATAGGAAATCATCTATTTCAATCTATCCATACAATTTTCACTCATCTCGAACGCTGTAAATTCATAGAGGCACCTGGTCCAACAACACAATTTTTGGGAAATTAGAAATGGATCCTCTAGCCACTTCTGGACAGATTCCTTGTAGCAAATGCAAAGTTTGTTGTTGGTTGTGGAGCCAGATCTTCCAGTCTCATAGATGATATTGTATCAGCCATGTACCCCAGCTTTATATGATATGCAAAAGGACTGTACACTCGTTCCCCCACTTTGGAGTTCGGGGGCGAAGCCCTTGAGAAATTTTTTGGGTTGTTTCACCAATAGTTTACGAGCCCATGGTTTTGGGTAACCCGTGGTATTTTTCTATTGTATTTCCCCTTTATAAAGACATTGTAATACGAATAGGGTTTATGTATTAGGTATTATGCATTGTAAATATCTCTGAGATCGTGAAAGAGAGACTGTGATACAGTGAAGAGGAAGTGCAGCGATTGTGCTGCAGGTTGTATCCCTTCACTTTGTTGGATGGTATAATAATAAGGACTGAAAATTTCAGTGTGGACGTAGCCCATCTTAGGTGAACCACGATATATTGGTGTCTCTCTTGGAATGTGTTTGTGAGTTTGTATTTGCATCTTGTTTATTGTTATTGCTCTGCGATCCCGTTTTTCTAACAATTGGTATCAGAACCGAACGTCTATTTGGCAGATAAACCTGTAGGAAACTAGGGTATCTGGTTTGAGTGGGAGCAATGGCAGAAGAAGGAAAGTTTAAGGTGAAGAATTTTAACGACCAAAACTACCAGTTATGGAAGATGCAAATGGAGGACTATCTGTACCAGAAGGATCTATTCCTACCATTGGGAAGAAGAGCAAAGCAGTCAGTGACTATGAAGGATGAAGAATGGGAGGTTCTTGATAGAAAGGCACTGGGAACAATACGGCTGTACCTGGCTTCGTCGGTGGCTTTCAATATCTCAAAAGAAAAGACAATGGAATATCTAATGAGCGCATTGGGTAAGATGTATGAAAAACCCTCGGCCTCCAACAAGGTATTTCTAATGAAGCGTTTATTTCATATGAGGATGTTTGAAGGTGGATATGTTACTGATCATTTAAATGAATTTAATACGGCTACAAATCAACTAAGTTCTGTAAGTGTGAACTTTGATGATGAGGTTAGGGCTCTTCTAATCTTGTGTTCATTGCCAGAAAGCTGGAATAGCTTGGTCATGGCTGTAAGTAACTCTGTCTCTAGTTCAAACACCTTGAAATTTGATGATGTTATTGGTGTTATTCTTAGTGAGGAAATGCGAAGAAAAATCACAGGTGAAACATCAGGTAATGCGTTGACCATGGAGAGCAGGGGAAGACGAAAGGAGAGAGGAAAGAGCCAAGGTAATCGTGGCAAGTCTAAAATGGGCAGATCCAAGTCCAGACTGGGAAAAATAGAGTGCGGGAACTGTGGAAAGAAAGGACATATGAAGAAAGACTACAGATCTCTAAAGAAGAAAGGAGATGCACAGTAGAAAACTACCCAGGAAGCAAATGTAGTAGGTGATGTGTTACAAGATGCTTTGATTCTTGCATTATATAATACTAATAATTATTGGGTAGTAGATTCAGGGGCTTCATGTCATGCTACACCCCATAGGAAATATTTTCATGATTATGTTCCAGGTGATTTTGGACATGTTTTATTGGGTGATGATGAGCCATGTAAAATTGTTGGAATGGGTAAGGTCTGGATAAAATTTAAGAATGGAACTGATTGGCTACTGAAAGATGTTAGGCATAATCCTTCTATGAAAAGAAATCTGATCTCAACAGAGCAGTTGGGAGATGGCGGCTGTCTATCTACGTTTGGAGAAAAGTGGTTGGAGATCACCAAAGGATCAATGGTGATATCAAAAGGAGATAGGGTAGGTACATTGTATTTATGTCCTCATAATACTGACCATTCTATCTCTTTAGCTCCCACAGGAACAGATACAACATTGTGGCATCATAGGCTTTCCCACATGAGTGAGAAGGGGATTCAGATTCTCCACTCAAGGAAGTTGCTGCCAGATTTGAAGTAGGTAAGTTTGGAATTCTGTGAGAACTGTGTTTATGGAAAATAGAAGAGAGTCAGATTTCTCAGGGTTGAGGAATAGAAGAAGAATGAAAAGTTAGAGCTTGTGCATACAGATGTATGGGGACCGAATCAGGTACAATCTCTTAGTGGCTCTCATTATTATGTTACATTTATTGATGATGCAACTAGAAAAACTTGAGTTTATTGCATTAGAAATAAATATGATGTGTTTTCTACTTTTAAGAAGTGGAAAGCCTTGGTTGAGAATGAGACAAGAAAAAGGTTGAAGTGTCTCAGATCTGATAATGGATGTGAGTATTGCGGCAAGGAGTTTGATAGTTATTGTTCATACCATGGGATTCGTAGAGAGAATACAGTCCTAGGAACACCACAAGAAAATGGTGCGTCAGAAAGGATGAATAGAACGATCATGGAACGTGCAAGGTGTATGAGATTGCATGCAGGATTACCCATACAATTTTGGGCAGATGCTGTAAATATTGTTGTTTATTTAATAAACAGAGGGCCTTAAAGTGCTTTGGATGGTGATATTCTAGAGGATGCATGGACAGGTAAAAAGGTAAACTACTCATTTCTGAGAACATTTGGTTGTGAAGCATTTGTCCATATTGATAAAGAAAATAGAACAAAGCTTGAAGCTAAATCCAAGAAATGTACCTTTATTGGATATGGGGTTGATGATTTTGGTTATCACTTATGTGATTATGAAAATCACAAAATCATTAGGAGTAGAGATGTGATATTCAATGAAAAGGTCATGTATAAATATCAGTTGCAGGGAAAGAAACAGGAAAAAGAAAACACAGAGTACACAGTACTTGATGAAATTTAAGAAAACGAAGATGCAAAGGTGCCAGAAAATCAAGAACAACAAGTACCTGAAACTCCTACAAGTCTAAGAAGATCTACCAGGTAAGTAGACTCCCTGAACTATACTCTCCTTCAATGTATTGTTTATTGATGACTGATGTTGGTGAACCAGAATGCTATGAAGAAGCAATGCAGGTGGAAACTAGAAAGAAGTGGGAGCAAGGCATGAATGAAGAGATGGACTCATTGGTAGGAAACCAGACTTAGGATTTGGTTCAGTTGCCTGTTGGTAAAAGAGCATTGCAGAACAAATGGATTTACAGGTTGAAGGAAGAAGAAGGAGGTAAGAAGCGGTACAAGGCCAGACTTGTTGTAAAGGGGTTTGCATAGAAGAAATGTATAGATTTTGATGAAATATTTTCTCCTGTTGTTAAGATGACTTCAATTAGGACTATTTTAAGTCTAGTGGTGGTAGAAGATTTGCATTTTGAACAGTTAGATGTAAAAACATCATTTCTCCATGGGGATTTGGAGGAAGAGATATATATGCAGCAGCCACAAGGTTTTAGGGAAGGAGAATTTGGTATGCAGGTTAAAAAAGAGCTTGTATGGATTGAAGCAAGCTCCAAGGCAGTGGTATTTAAAATTTGACAGGTTTATGATAGAACAAGGTTATAGTAGATGTCATTCTAACGACTGTGTTCATTTCAAGAGGCTAGATAATGGAAGTTATATTATCTTGTTATTGTATGTGGATGACATGCTTATTGCAGGGTCTAACATGTAGGATATAAATGTGCTCAAAAGAAAGTTAGCTAATTCATTTGTGATGAAGGATTTGGGTGCTGCAAAGCAAATCCTTGGTATGAGAATAACAAGAGACCTGAAAAATTGCAAATTGACATTTTCTCAGGGTGAGTACATACAAAAGGTGTTGGAGAGGTTCAGAATGTAGAATACAAAACCAGTTAGTACACCTTTGGCCAACCATTTCAAACTAAGTAAGGAAATGTGTCCCAAGACACAGGAAGGGATAGATTACATGGCCAAGATTCCTTATCAATCAGCAGTTGGCAGCTCGATGTATGCCATGGTGTGCATAAGGCCAGATATTGCACATGCAGTGGGAGTTGTGAGCAGATATATGAACAATCCAGGTAAAGAACAATCGAAGGAAGTACAGTGGATTCTCGGCTATATGAGAGGTACTACCACTCATGCATTATGTTTTGGAGGTTCAGACACTGTTCTATAGGGATATGTTGATGCAGATATGGCAGGTGACAAGGATAGCAGGAGGAGCACCACAGGGTATGTGTTTATTGTAGGTGGAACATCAGTAAGTTGGATTTCGAAACTGCAAAAGGTTGTTGCACTTTCAACAACGGAAGTAGAGTATGTTCTTGTTACGGAGGCTAGTAAAGAGATGATTTGGTTGCAGAGGCTTATGGATGAATTGGGTAAGGAGCAAAAGGATAGCAGGTTGTATAGTGACAGCTAGAGTGCCATTCATCTTGCAAAGAACTCAACATTCATTCCAGGACTAAACATATACAGCTCGAGTACCATTTCATATGATCTGTTTTGGAAGATGAACTATTGAAGCTGGAAAAGATACATACTATCCATAATCCTGCAGACATGTTTACAAAGGTAGTGACCAGAGATAAACTGAGTTCCTGCTCGGTTTCAGTTGGCCTTCTAGTGTGAAGATGAAAAATTTGTCGAGTCCAAGGTCCAGCAAGTACAACAACGGTGGAGTTGTTGTGATTAGTCTCCAGGTGGGAGATTGTTGGTTGTGGAGCAAGATCTTCCAGTCTCATAGATGATATTGTCTCAGCCGTGTACCCCAATTTTATATGATATGCAAAAGGACTATACACTCGTTCCCCCACTTTGGGGTTTGGGGGCGAAGCCCCCGAGAAAATTTTTGGGCTGTTTCGCCAACAGTTTACGGGCCCATGGTTTTGGGTAACCAGTGGTATTTTCCCATTGTATTTCCCCTTTATAAAGACATTGTAATACGGCTAGGGTTTATGTATTAGGTATTATGCATTGTAAAGATCTCTGAGATCGTGAAAGAGAGACTGCGAAACAGTGAAGAGGAAGTGTAGCGGTTGTGCTGCAGGTTGTCTCCCTTCACTTTGCTTGACTTTATAATAATAAGAACTGGCAATTTCAGTGTGGACGTAGCCCATCTTGGGTGAACCACGATATATTGGTGTATCTCTTGTAATGTGTTTTTGTGTTGTATTTGCATCTTGTTTATTGTTATTTCTCTGCGATCCCGTTTTTGTAACAGTTTGCATCGCATATTCCAATTTTCGTTCTTACAGGATTTCATACAGGCCTCTGAAAAACTCTCAGTCAAGGATTATTAGGAAAATGAAGCGCATCACGATTTCAGGATTGGACACACCGAAGGAAGTGGGGCATTCAACTGAATAATGAGGATACAAATAGAATATGGAAAGAGCTACAAAAGAGGAAAATTCGCATTCAACCAGAGCCCGACATCATTAGATGGGGCTATAAGCCCATTGGATCCTTCATTGTTAAGGAGGCTTATCACCTGCATACTCATAATCACTTGGATTAGCGGGACCCCATATGGAAAAAACTATGGAATACAAAGACCTGGCCAAAGGTCACCACCTTCCTTTGGCTCATCATCCACAAATGATTCCTATCATGGGACAATCTTATTAACAAGGACTTCATGGTCCTTTGAGATGTGCTCTCTGCAATAATCATGAGGAAACCATGGAGCACTTGCGAGACTCCTGCTCCTTCACCAACACTTTATGGGACATACTAAGTATCATTTGTAGAAGAACTAACCGGGTGCATGGTAATCCTATACAAACCTTTAAAAATTGGACTAAAAAACCTTACGAAAACACCATTCTCAACCGACTTTGGAATTTGGCCCTAGGTTTTGTGGTTTTGGAAATTTGGAAAGAACACAATTCCAGAACCTTCGAAGACAAGGCTATATCTGAGGATCTAGTTTGGTATAAGTGTAAGGATCACATCTTGGAAACTATCCTACTCCACAAATGGTCTAAACAAGACTTCAAAGATGACCCTCTGGAGACAATGATTTTAAACAGTTAGAAAATTGCTCCTCATACGTTCCTTTCTAGCAACATCACCAGACCTACAACTCCTCCAAGTACCGACTCTTGGAGTCGACCCCCCTCTGGTTTTCTCAAACTCAATTTTGATGGAGCTTCTAAAGAAAATCCAGGCCTTGCTAGATTTGGTGGAGTCTTCACGGACAACTCTAGGAAATCTATCCGCCCCTACTTTGGAAATCTAGGCCATGAAAACAATAATGCAGCGGAACTTGCAGCGCTTCTAAATGGACTCTAAATAGCTTCTTCTCAATCATTTCTTCCCCTAATAGTAGAAGGAGACTCTCAAATTCTCATCTCCAATGATAAAAAAATACAGTGTGGCTCTCAAATCACTAATCTATCTCCCAGCTGGAGGCTCAACTTTCGACTCTCTCAACTAGCAGCTCTTATTCCTATGATGGGGGCCATTACTTTCCAGCATCTCAGAAAATCCAATGCACTGGTAGATTGGCTCGCCAATGAAGGTGTCTCAAGCAATGTCTCCCTCCAATATTTGGATCCTTCCCTGCTTCCTGATTCTCTCTCATGATGGATTTCTTTTCCCTAATGGAACATAATCGTTAAATACCGGATGCGGGTGATTTGTTTGAGCGTACGGAGCCCTCCACGATGGCCTCATCCTCCAACCACATGGATTATGATCGATCCTAGAAACATGTGAATTAATAATGCCTACTCCTCGATGCATTTAATCATTAATTCCTCGGTCATTCAATCCTCCTCTCGAGGTGGCCCTGGTACCTAGACCTATTCCCCTCCCCCGCATGAATTAATGGCCTTTGCAGGAACTGGTTTAAGGCCTTATGTTCGACATTACTTCTACATTCAACATACGAGCAGCTGGAATGTTGGTAAGGTTTGTCCTCAGCTTTTTTATGGGTGTTTGTTGACAGTTTGGGTTTGGTTCTCTCACATTTGCACTATGTTCTACTATGGTTTTTCCTCTCTCGAGCATGGCCCTGAGTCCCCCTGGATCTCTTTTGAGACCCATCGAAATTCAAGGGTGACATATCTTCTTGAAAAGATGTCTTGAAGGCTTGGTGTTGTTCCTTGTCTAGGTGGTGGAGGTCGTGGTAACTATGGAAATCGTGGGCATGGAAGAGTTAATTTCAATGGGTATGAAAACTCAATCCCGGAGCATTTGAGAACAATGATCAACGATTGGGAAGAGGAATTGGTTCTACATCATCTAATCACCCAAAGGACTCGTGTCAGGTGTAGGCATTTTTGGATGGTTCAAAATATGTTGGCTAACGTTCTCATGCAAGTTTAGGAGCCCCAGTCGAGGATTCAAGCCCCTCCTCCACCTCCAGCTCCGGACCCTGCTGAGCATTCAACCTCCTCTCTTGTTGCTTCATAGATTTCAAATCCAACGGACACCAAGAATACTCGGCATGAAAAATGTCCAGCGCAACATGCATATTTCACCAACGTGGCACCCACTAGTGGCCACAAGAGAAAAAGGGTAGAACATATTGGTTCTTCCATCTCGGCTGCCCCTAAGAAGTCTAAACCATTACCAGTGAAGCCAAGGCGGGCATTTACAGTGCCACAGGTTCTAGCAATAAAAACGTCCATGGTAGCTCTTCCATCTTTGGATATTATCATTGTCCCATCATGGAGGACAATGTCGACGAGGCTAATACCAATGGCATCTCCAAGTAATCCTGTGGTTTTCTTTCTTTAAGTTCTTTTACAAATCAGATGGACACTCTATTTTGGTTCAACAACTCTTTTGATTTTTCCCTCATGCTTATATTAGAAGCTGTTATAGGCTCTTTTATAGTAGGTCTAGTTCTATGTCTTTTGTAATTATGTCTAAGACCTATATATCGATGAAAGACCAGACTCTCAGCCGATGTGTGGGTAGGTCTACAAGGGCCATACTTTGAATTTTCTGCTCTATGAGAGGCCTCATAATGCTCTTAGAACTACAAACTATCATGTGCATGCAATATTTTTTGTACTTTAATATATTTTCTTTATGCAATTTACAAAAAAAAAATCAATTTCAATTTCAATTTGAAATTGAAATTTCAATTCAAATTGCAATTTCAAATTGAAATTTCAATTGCAACTTCAATTTCAAGTTTCAAGTTTTAATTTAAATTTCAATTACAAATTTCAATTTCAATTACAAATTTCAGATTTCAATTTCAATTGCAATTGCAATTTCAAATTCAAATTCAAATGCAATTGCAATTTCAATTGCAATTGCAATTGCAAATTCAATTTCAATTTCAATTTCAAATTTCAATTTCAATTGCAATTCCAAATTTCAATTGCAATTTCAAATTCAAATGTAAATGCAATTGCAATTGCAAATTCAAATTTCAATTTCAAATTTCAAATTTCAGTTTCAATTTTCAATTGCAATTTCAATTTCAAATTTCAATTGCAATTTGCAATTTTAATTTGAAATTGAAAAATGAAATTTCAATTTGCAAACGAAATTGCAATAGAAATTTGTAATTGAAATTGAAATTTCAATTTCAAAGGTTTTCAAATGTATTATTTTTGGAATGTTATCGGTTCTTGTTACATGGTTATATGACCTTATTGAAATTTATTGGAAAAAAAGGGCAACGCTTATGTTGTCGGTTTGATTTTCAAATGTGTATTTAAAACTTAGATAAATAAATAAAACTTAAATTTAAAATTTAAAACGTATTTAACCTAACATAATTGGTTTTGTTACACATGTTTTCACTCGGTATTTTCAATCAGTTTTTCCATGGTTCTTGGTAATTCAATCAGTTTTCACATGGTTCTTAGTTTTTTTCACATGGTTCTTGGTTTTATTTTCAAATGTGTATTTTCATTTTTATTTTTTCAATCCTCCTATCATTCTCAAAGGATTGAAAAAAATCGGGCAACATTTTTGCTTGGCAATACACATTTTAAAATAAAACCGACAACATAAACAGGTTGATATAAACATAAATATTTAAAACTTGAATAAATGAATAAAACTTAAATTTAAAATTTAAAACATATTTAACCTAATGTAATTGATTTTGTTACATATGTTTTCAATCAATTTTCACATGGTTCTTGGTAATTCATAGGTTCATAGGTTCATAGGTATAGAAAACTTATGTTTCAATGGTTTTTTTAACACAATTTTGTTAAATTTATTGGAAAAAAACCAACAACATTTATGTTGCCGGATTTATTTCCAAATGTGTAATCCAACAACATTTATGCTTGTCAATACACATTTAAAAATAAAAATGGTAGCATAAACACTGCCAGTTGATATAAACTTAGAAAAAAAACAATAAACCAAGGTTTTTCGTCCACATACCTGGTGGAATTGAAGACATGGTTTGCTACAGTGGTTTGGTGAGGTGGTGAGTGTGTCGGGTCCTCGTTCTCGGTTGAGCTCTTGTTTAGTCACTGTCAATCGCAAATGAGACTGGGCCAGCCCGGGCTCCATTTTTTTTTTAATTTTGTTTAAACAGCTCGAGTGAGCAATACCTCTATCAAGGGTTTATCCCAGCTCTCGATCAAGGTTACAATAGCTCGATCAAGGTCTAGGTTAAAACGTTGATCGAGGTATTTTTAAGCCCTTGATCGAGGGTTTGTTGCATATATTTTTGACACCCCACTTGGAAAAAACCGTGAAGCACATTCATGGAATCACCCTGTATTTATTTGATATGAAAAAATACGAGATTATAACTAGTTATAATAAGAAACTATATTAAACTCATTTTATGAATATTATTTGATTATCAATGTTTTTAATCTAGAATTACTATATAGTAAATTATGTTTATTTATGTTATTGTAAAATTGGTATATCTTTTACTAAGTTTATTTATTTTTTATCCTAACATTTCATCATTGTACCACTACAACACAGTGCCATAATGTCACTATTGCTTGGTAGTGTAAATTTTATAAATTATTCTATGTTTTTACAATGCAATTGAATGATATATTTGGGGAGCAATACTTTGTGTCACATTTATATAAAAAATACATTTGTATCACTAATATTGATGTGCACTTAAGATGGTGTTTCTATTGCATCTATTTAAGCATTGCATATGTCCATTTACATTGATGTAGCATTGATTTAGGTTGCATTGATGTTAATTATTTTGATGCATACTTGAACTTGAGTTGCATTAACATCTCCATTATGCATCGTATGTTTACCAATTTATCATGTATTTCATCAAATATTGTGTCAAACTATCTCACATAACATGTGAATCCAATATTATAACATCATTGTTGCATCATATACATATTCATTGCATTGTGGATAGTACATTGCGTGTCAATTATTGATTTGATATTATGTGAAATATTAATTGTAGTTATTTAAATAAATAATAAATAGTTATTATTATTATTATTATTTTAGAAATATTTAAATATGGATGAGATTGATGAACTTAGAATGCATATATTTTTTAAAAACCAAAATGAGTAATATTTTTGTATTAAATAGGTTGATGAATACAATTCAAGAAGTACAGTAGAAAATTATGTTAGAAAAGATCTATTCCCTGTAGAGCCACATCATCAAATTTATGCTCAACACAGTTATCTATTGTTTTGAGCTTACATTCTTCACAAAACACCTAAATTATAAAGAATTATAAACTTCCTTGGTAGAATAGTGCAAGTAAAAATCATGTAAGCAATTAACTAAGTAAAGCCATGATTATTGTTCTCTTCATCCATTTGTTGTTCCTCCTTACTTGGTTGCTAAGTAATTGTCATTTCCAAAATTTCCATGGTTGTTTATTGAGCAGTGTCCTCTTCAATCATCTTAGAACCAACATAATGAGTATTCTGAGACTATTTTTCATGGATTAAGCTCAGTAGAAAGTTAAGGTGCATCTCACTTCACTATATATCTTTTCAATTTTCTCCCCCTTTTCTCTTACCTGACTCTTAAACTCATTTTTCTTAGCATC
The DNA here is from genome assembly GCA_027924585.1 of Larix kaempferi. Classification (NCBI taxonomy): domain Eukaryota; kingdom Viridiplantae; phylum Streptophyta; class Pinopsida; order Pinales; family Pinaceae; genus Larix; species Larix kaempferi. The sequence goes on from BSBM01001233.1 coordinate 64,826, forward strand.
ATGTAGAGTAATGTGAGAGGTTGTAGATTCATTTGACCTCTTCATTCCCTCCATTTGAGAATCAATCCTATGCATCATTCTCTTTAATTGTATGATGTCAATCAGACATCTCCTCCACATGCTACCCAATTTGAAAGACTAGCCATGTTCCCATTAACAAAGAGCTTCAAAAACTAGAAATCCACTTCCCAACGAAGGTTATTTACCCTAAGTACAGAGCCTAAATCATATAAAAAGAGGAAAACCACTTGACTATTTGCTTTTTTTCCATCACTGTAAACATTATTTTTTAACCCTTGAATGCTTTCCCAATGGCATGATGGAGCCAGAGATAGACAAATAAGGTTCTTACCTTCCAACACTTCCTAGGATCCCTGTAGAACATTGTATAAGTTACACCTTCAAAATGCAGGTTTACTTTCTTTCCTTGAGTCCTTTGCACCTCCAATATCTGTCACCAAAAATATCCCACCTATTGGAGCCAAATACAAACTAAAAGGAATAAAGGAAGAAGTCTATGGAAGAAGAGATGTGAGGATGAGGGAACTAAGATCACGAGGGAGTGTTATGGCTCCCTCAATTAATATTAATTTCTCATGGAGTCTCATACCATGGTAAGGATGATTTCCTCACCTGTGTTGAAGTGAAACAAGAGATTGATTTTATTATTTTAACATTTATATATCATAATCCTAAAAATAAGTAAGTGGTCTGTGACTAAATAATTGCTTCTAAAATCAACTTGGTCTTTAGCTCCTTTTTCCATAACTTTCTAACAATATACTAACTTTTTCTCCTAATATTTTAATATAACTTAGTTTGAAGATGACTAATCATAATGATCCTTTAACTTGCTGAGTTGTTTTAATCCTAACTTTTTAAAATATGAAGAATAAGACTTTTTGTCCAAAATTAAGGGAAACCTAGTTTATAACATATTAAAAAACTTAATAATGTGAGGGATAAGAACAAAACCTCTAGTTTTTTGGTTTTTTTTATTGCTTTTGATATATTTAACTTTTCTTTAAGTTAATAATTTAATTTCAATTTCAAACCCAAAATATTTCAAATTAAAAATCTCTTCGTAATAAAGATTAAGATGTCCGAATGATTAGGGGATCCATAAAGCTGTTGTCCCAATGATTAGGGGATTAAGATGTTCGAATGATTAGGGGATCCATAAAGACGTCGTCCGAAAAATCAGGCGATAAGGATTGAGATGTCCCAATTATAAAGCTGTTGTTCGAAATATTAGGAGATCCTTAAAGATGTCCGAAATATTAGGGGATCCTTAAAGATGTTCAAAATATTACATTACACATTTCGTTTGGATTTTTCGTGATTTCTTTATTAAGTCGTCCTTCTTCATGATATTGTATTGCATTAGAAAGTTCATGAACCACCGCCACAGAAGACCTCGAGTCAATAAGTCGATATCTGACCCGTTCAATACGGAAATTTCTGATGGATCTTTCCGGACTTCGTTGCTAATGACTGTCCTTTTCATGATATTGTATTACAATTTATCGTCTTTGCTTTTACTTTGGATCTCGACTCAATACGTTGATCTGTCTCTATACATTTCTATTTCTTTATTAATGTCTGTCTCAATACTTTGCAATGTTTCCATGATATTGCGTGAGAAATTTCATATGCCATCTTTTCTCACTTCTTTATGACTTTGCTTTGAATACCTCCAGTCAATACTTTGCTTTTCCTAACATCTTTTTGACTTTGCTCTTTCTCTTTTTATTCTAGGGAAGACATGGAGTCAATACAGCGCTCTTTCTTTTTTTTTCCTTGGAAGACCTGGAGTCAATACCGCGCTCTTTCTCCACCTTTTCCATGGAAGACTTGGAGTCAATACATGGATCTTTATGGTTGTCATTTTCCATTCTCTATGGTTGTCATTTTCCATGTTATTGCGTTACACATTCCTAATTTTCCATGCTATTGCGTTACACATTCCTAAGTAGCAGACCAACGACTTTATATGAGAGCTTATCCATTTATATATACTTGCATGGCTAAGAGCACAACTCACAACAAGCTTTGAAGGACGTTTTACCCTCAAAGAGAGAGAGAGAGACGGTGAGAAATGGATCTTAAAAGAGCTGTTCTCATGATGATGGTTCTGTGCAGCTTTCTTCTCTTCGCAGCGTCTCTTGGTGATTTCTTTACTCATCACCAGGAGGATGGTTTATATGATATTGATCATCTGACTGACCACATGCTGCAACCTCAGTCTGGTTATGAAGATTTTGCTTTTTATGGACGGAATATGGACGGAAGGGACCGTCATGGATTCCCGTCATCTATGGACCGTCACGAGAAAAGAGATGTGCAGGCTCTTCTGTTCTTTAAAAGCCATATCAATAGCGATCCATCCGGAAAGCTGTCCAACTGGACAGCTGAGAACTCAAAGAAGGTATGCTCCTGGTCTGGTATTACCTGCAGGCCACACACCAGAAGAGTCGTTGCTCTAATACTTCCAGTTCTCGGATTCGATGATCCTCAATTACAATTGGGAGGTATTCTTTCTCCATCTCTGAGTAATCTATCTTTGTTGCATACGTTGAATCTTTCTGGTAATAATTTCAATGGAGGAATTCCATCCGTATTCGGGCAGCTTAAAGCGCTGAGAGTTCTTGACCTTTCATCTAACCTGTTGACGGGGACCATACCAGCAGAGTTTGGTCGTCTTGTCGAGTTGGAACATCTCATTTTGTCATGGAATACCGATATCAATGGTAAGAATGGTCTGAGTGGAACTATTCCAACTGCTTTGAGCAACTGCACATCTCTCCGGGAGTTATCGATTTCTGAGAATAGTCTCCACGGTTCAATCCCTACCTTTTGGGGTTTGATGAGAAGTCTCTCTCATCTTGATTTATCCTGGAACTCACTAAGTGGTCACATCCCTCCGGCGCTCGGCAATTCTACTCAGCTGTCGTACATCGACTTTTCCTTCAACAACTTGGGTGGAAGAATTCCAGATCTGGGAAAATCTGATAAGCTATCGCACATCGACTTTAGTTGGAACAGCTTGAGTGGAACAATTCCAGCTCTTGCCAATTATACCCAGCTATTGTACATTGCTTTATTTGCTAACAACATCACTGGAAGAATTCCAATTGAATTGGGATTGCTGCAGAGGCTAGAAACCTTGGATCTCAGTTTTAATAAATTGGAGAACATTATTCCTCCGGCTCTAGGTAACTGCTCGTCTCTCAAGTCTTTATTTTTGGGGAACAACCGGTTGTCAGGTAACATACCACCTCAGATCGGTAATTTGAGAAAGCTTACTCACCTATCCATTAATAGGGTTAATTCTTACATTAATACTGATGATGCAGTTGATTCTTATAACAATTTTAACACAGGTAAAGGGTATATCTTAGTCCCTGGTAATATTTCAGGTTCTATTCCTTCTGAAATAGGTAATTGTAGTAATCTTTTCATTTTAGATCTTGGTTCAAACACCCTCACGGGAAGCATTCCCAAAGCCATTACAAGATTGACCCAGCTTACATTCCTTGTCCTCAATGACAACAAAATCACTGGTATAATTCCCAAAGAAATAGGAAAGCTCCAATCCCTTCTTTACTTGTATTTAGATTCAAATAATTTAACTGGTTTTATCCCCAATAGCATATGTCAACTAAAGTTCCTCATTGAATTAAATATGACTAGTAACAATATTTCAGGGAGTATTCCTAAAGGTATAGGAAAGCTCAATGCTCTTCAATACATATATCTATCTAATAACAATATCTCTGGGAGTATTCCTAAAACCATTGGAACTCTTAAGGATCTCATTAACATAGATTTATCTAATAACAATATTTCTGGGAATATTCCTAAAGCCATTGGAAAGCTCAAAACTCTTTGGGAAATAGATATGTCTAATAACAATATCTTTGGGAGTATTCCTAAAACCATTGGAACTCTTAAGGATCTCACTTACATAGATTTATCTAATAACAATATTTCTGGGAATATTCCTAAAGCCATTGGAAAGCTCAACGAACTTGTTTCCATAGATCTATCTAAAAACAATATCTGCGGGAGTATTCCTAGGAGTATTAGTGGGTTGGTTTTACTTCGAACTTTACTTTTATCAGAAAACTCACTTAATGGGGATCTATGCAACTTAGACTTTCCACCTTCTTTACTGCACTTCTCTGCACATTCTAACCGTTTCTTTGGGACATTGCCAGCCTCTTTGGCCAATACCTCATGTGAGTTGTTGGATTTAAGGAGAAATCAATTAAAAGGTGAGCTTCCTTGGTACATTGGAAGCTTTCAATACCTAAGAGTGTTGAGTATTGGTTATAATAATTTTCATGGTGCTATTCCTCAATCAATCACAAATCTCAGCATGCTACAGGTGTTGGATTTATCCAACAATAAATTCAATGGAAGTATACCATCCAATCTTCAGAGACTCCAAGGATACATGATCATTGCATCTTCAGACATCAGTTTTATGAATATCAATGTACCATTCTCCATTGTCATGAAAAGATTTGACTATAATTTGACATATGTACTTGCAACAAATACAATATTTGACTTGTCAAGCAATAATCTTACAGGAAAAATCCCTGCAAGAATAGGAAGCCTGAGCAGCCTAAGATTGCTTAATTTATCTGGGAACCATTTGGAAGGACATATACCTAAATCACTTGGTGAAATATCTACTTTGGAGCAGTTAGATGTGTCCAAAAATAATTTGAGTGGAAAGATTCCTCAAGAGCTCTCTAAATTATCAATGTTGGGGGTTCTAGATGTTTCATCTAATAACCTATGTGGTCCAATCCCGACAGGAACACAGTTTTCCACTTTTAATATAACTTCATTTCAGTGGAATAAGTGCTTACGGGGATGTCCTATAGATCCATGTAATGAAAAGAAGAAAGTACCACTGAAAGAAGACAATAGAGGTAAGAGTAGTAATGTCAAAGTGGGATGGTTAAGTCATGTGGATGAAAAAATATCATTGATGGCATTGGGTATTGGAGTGGGGATTGGAGTTTGGGGAGTGGTCATTGTATTCATAATGTGGCAAAAAGCTAGACATTGGGTAATGGGTGTACCACATAGAAAATCACAAGTTTTCTATGGAATGTATCGATTCCCTAAATAATGGGAAGATGAAAATATCATATATCATCTACTTAAAATATGATGAATAAAATAATATACTTTATTATTCTCTGCCTTGGCAGGGATATACTTTCTGTTGGAAAGTCAACCTTTTTTGACTTGTTATTACTTTTTTAATTTTTTCTTATATTTTATAATGTTTTGTTATGTTTTCAGAAAATAGTTTATTAAACTGTTTGTTTTGAAAATGAAAAACGTATATTTTATTTTTTAAAAAATGAAAATCATTTTTTTCTATTTGTGAAGGACGCTTGGGATTTGACATAAATCCTTGAGGAGAAATTACATTTTCAAAAACTAAAATTAATTTAAAATTAAAAATTAGAAAACTTTACACTCTACAATAGACTGGTTGACTGATGGAATGCATGAAAAAACGGGTTGACCAATGGAATGGAATGCATGACATTAATGAATTACATAGTTGTGGTGGATGGAGGCTAAATAATGAATGTATTTGGCCGTCTCTGGAAATTTAGGAATTCCTTAACTTAATACAGTTAGAATATTTTATGGGTAAACTACTCGATTATTTCTTTAATTTTGTCTTTTTTTTCTATATCTACTTATTTTACTTAAATAGATTTACATAAATTTCATCCTTTGAGATAAGTTCCCTTGGTCATTACTCAAATATATAAGTGATTGTATGATTAAAATCTCAGCCCAGAATTTAATCGTTTGTATACTCTTATCCCAATTTGCTCGAAATTTTAGTTTTGGCTTATGATCTTAGGGATGTCTTTACTCAAAGTTATCAATTTTTTTAGAGTTGAGAAGCTTAAGAATTCAAATAGTATTTTGACATTTCGATTAGTTTTGTATATCATGTTTTTCTTTGGGCATTAAAACATGGCTCACCAGTCATGTATTACTCGACAAGGCTACTCTGCTTGTCTTAGAAAGGCATTGAGTGTACACGTTTTGGTCAAAATTACCGAGATTTAAAGAATGCTCAACGAGTATGACGGTTTTATAGATTTTGAGAGAGTTTGATAAACATTTTCTTATTTTTATGTATTTTTTAGTCTTTTTATCTGTAAAATTTTATGTCAAGCTTTCCCAAGTCTGAGTCCTACTCTTACACATCAGCTTTGTTGAGTCGAGTCGTTACCAATTCTGAGTCATACTCTTAAACTTCAGCTTCGTTGAATCGTTCAAGTCTGAGTCACATTGATATGTCTTTGAGATGTTATCTCTAATCAAATCAATCTTTATTGGCAAAATCATTTTCTTTATGCAGGGTTTGTATTGGTTACTTAAAAAAGTTACGTTTTATTTTAACTCCAAACAATTTCCTAAGGTTCCTTCCTGCCTTATATCTATCCCTTAACGAGCCAAAACATTTAAATTTTGCTAGGTATTTTGGGTTAATTATTTGCTTAGATTGTCTCTCTTTATTATTTATGGATACATTAGACAGTGATCTTTGAACTTTTACAATCGGCATCAACTTGACCTTTGACTCAACATCCACGGCTTCCATCTTTGTTGGCTTGGCTTGGCTCGAAATATTAACCATCATACACAATCAAATCATTGTTATTATTTAATTCTAACTATTTTGAGAATGTATAAATACATGGAGTATAAGCATAATTACATGTTGTGATTTCTAACATTAGTTATATTGCCTTATACTTATATTAGCTTATACAATCTCTTTTTAGACTTGACTCGTAGAGCATTTATGCTATAATACATGTGAAACTCTATATTGATATGTAATAAAAAATGTTTATTATAACAAAATGTAAATTGGTTGTTGAGAATTTCTATTTGTGCATTTTGTCTTGCAATTTAAATTTTTTTTTTGTACACTGCTCTCATATTTAGGTGATTATTAAACAAAATCTTCTTCAAAATGGGTTTTAAAACAAAAATATATTGTCGAAATCCACTTGAGAGAGCATCCTTATTTGAGAAGGCAGTTTTATAATCAAGCAACCAAATAACATTTTTTTCCATCTTAGTGGTGATGAGAGAAAGTACATGAAAATGTGGATTAAGACATGCATTTTCAAGTGGTAGCAATGCCCATATTCAATTCTTATAACATCATAAAAAAACACATGAAATTATATAAAACTTATTCTGGCATATGACTGGAACATGTTTTAAGGTATCTTTACATGGCATACTTTCAACAAGATTTGAATCATAAAAGATATGGACATGTGGAATATGCATTATAGAAGACTTATTAGTTGTTGTTACAATATTGATGGTTGTTCAAAGTTATAGTTTTCTCAATTAAACACTTCATACATAATATGTTAATAATTGTTTTCTTTTTAGTTGTGATGATGGCAACATTGCACACTTGCAAATATATCATTATCATGATAAAATGTGATGGCATATTAAGTGATAAGTGGAATTAGCTAAGGCCATGTAACATGCTCCTTATCATTTATAGTTTTAAGAACAAGGTTTTGAGAGGTTCCAGCTAGATAATATTGATTTGTTTTGGCTTATATGCAAGGTTTTGAGGGGTATACAATTTTCAAATTTCACTTGGGAATTGCACTTACCTTAACATTTTATAGAATAATGTGATCTTCAGGGAGTTGGTACGGATATGGTTTGGTGGTAAACCAATGGAAGCTACATCTAGTGGCCCATGTTTGATTCCTAGTTTGTTGGTTCTTGCAATCACTCTCATCTACTTGGAAATTTGTGTTCACCAAGAATATAGGATTCTATACCTTATGAAAGGTGTTGGCACAAGATAGCATGACCAACAAGGTTGGTAAATTCATTACAATGATAAGGGAATGTGCATCATGTTTGGGTAATCTTAAGATATCTTGATTGTGAAATTTGCAAAGGGATTGGTTTATACTCCTTCAAGTAAGAGAAGCTTCTACCAAGTTTATGTGGAGTTATGTAACTATGATTGCATTGTGAAAATAACTACAATATAACTCGGAGGAAATATAGGGTAGAAACCTCGTATGGGAATAGGATGATGATTAGGGTTTGGAACACAATCTATCTCCTTCCACTACATAAGGTCTCCAAACAACCCATAGCATTATCCTTAAGGATAAAATCCATTGTACTAGTGGTTAAGCAGGAACTCATGAAACTCATGGAATTCCAATTTCTTTTGGCTTGGGTAATTTTATTTTGGTATTTATAAATTGCATTTTTGTTTTTTTCGAAAATTCAATTTTATCAATTATAAATTTAAGAATGGTTAAAAATGCAATTTTTTTTTTTTTTATATATTATATTTTTATGATTTAAACATTTGAATGCTAAATGCTAAAATTATCCTTTAATTATTTGGAAAATGCAATTTCATAAATTTAAGGATTGCAATTTAATATTTACAAATGATTCAAAATAAAATAAAATAAAATATTGCATCAAAAATTGTTATTTTCATTGCTAAAATTTTCATGAGAAAGATAATTTTATTCTCTTAGAGCTCATTAAGAAGTGGTTTATTACAAACCCATGGAATTGTAGTTTTTTTGTGGCTTAGGTATTGAATTTTGATATTTATAAATTGTTTTTTTTAATGAACTTTAATTAACTATAAATTTAATAATTGTTGAAAATAAAAAATTTTGTTATTTAATTTTTTATATTTGTAAATTGTAATTTTTTTTAATTTAAATATTTAAATGTAAACTAGTAAAAATTTTTTTTTTTTGGTTTAGAAAATGTAATTTCATGAATTAGATTGAAGTGTTGGAATTTAATATATAAATATGGTTTAAAATAAAATATTGCATTAAGAGTTGTTGATGATGATGATAATGGTTATTAACGTCCACTGAGACCAATCTTGGTTTATCGGACCTTAAGAAGAAAGAGATTATTCGGTTTTCCTTAAAATACTATTTCTATGCTCAAAGAGCTTACAAAGGAGTGTCCCTAGCTCACTATAGTTTTGGGGATCTAGAAGGTTAGAAAGGTTAGTGTCGGAGAAAATATGTTGAAATTGAGATCTAATGTGAGTGAAAGCCGAGTAATCTAAGAGAAAGTGATTTTCATCTTCCACGCTCATAGAATCACATAGATGGCAAAGTCTTTTCGCCCATGGCGTTTTAGGGGTTGTCCAACGCCTAGTTTTACTATGAAGCCCATGAAAGTTCGTTATGATCTTAGCAATATTAATTTTCTTCTTTGAGCTTGTTAAGATAGAAAGATAGTTTTGATCATTGAGATTAGGGTTAATGATTACTTTGTAATATTGAAGCTTTCTTTTTACCTCTAACTCTTCTTTGCCCCACATTTTCTCTTTGAAAGTAGAAGTAATAATGTAATTAATGTTATCAATATTTTGCAGAGTGGTAGTTTCATTAATCCCCCAATAATTTAACCAGGCAGTGGCATCTTTAAGCCATCCTCGCTTGAGGCACAGGTGCTTTTGGCTAGAATTAAGAGAGATTTTAGGGAGTCGGTCGTCTCCTATATTGTTTAACTTGTTCTTGTACATTAGACATCTAATCATAGACATGCTTTCAATGGGGGAGAGCCTTGATTCTAATAGGAGAATATGATAGGTCGTGTTGTTCTTAATTTTCAGATTATAAGTAATAAATTGTTTCTGGATTTGCTCAATTCTTCTAGAAGACTCTCTGGAAATGTTGCATCCCCAGTCTTCACAACCATATAGAATAACGGGAGTGACGAGCATTTTAAAGAGGAATTTATTTTTGTCCCACATCAAAAGGCTTTCCAATTTACAGTTGTTTTCAAGGCCGAAGTAGGCTTTCCACCCTCCATATATCCTCTTTTTAATGCTATAGTTCCAGTTGAGCTTGTGATGAAATCCAATTCCTAAGTACTTACAGGAGGTTACTTCCTCTAAGATTCTATTGCCATAAGAAAAAATTTCTTATTGGACTTGATAATCATGCCTTTTGTTTTGTCAGTGTTAACGGTCATGCCCATACTAGTGCAGAAACCTTTGAGAATTTGTAAATGCTTCTCAAGATCATAAGGGCACCTAGCCATAAGAAGGATATCGTCAACATAGAGAAGAAGCATGATGACTATTCATTCCAAGGTCGTGCCCATGCAATCTGCCTCTTCTAGGAATTCTTCAAGCTTATTGATGTAAATGCCAAAAAGGGTAGGGGAAAGGGGACACCCTTGCTTAACTCCAATATTACAATTAATATATTGCGACCATCCTTTATTGTTTTTGAATTTGGCAATGACATTCTCATATAACCTTATAGTCGCATCTCTCAAATCGAGAGGAACTTTTAGCTCCTCTAATCTATTCCAAAGGTTATATCTAGGCACTGTATAAAAAGCTTTCTGAAAGTCCACGAAACAACAAAAAAGATTGGATTTATTATTACGACACTCCTCTGCGATGATCCTAAACGTAATGAGGTGGTCAGTGGTTGAGTGATGTCTTCTGAAGCCTCTATGCCTTAGTTGGGCTTTGAGCAACTAAGCATAGAGGCTAAAATTTTAATATGATAAAATGTAATTCTATTCTCTTAAGGTTTATGAATAAATGGTTTATTATGAGCCCATGGAATTGTCATTTTGTGGTTTAGGTATTAAATTTTGATCTTTATAGATTACATTTTTTTCTTATTAAAATTTTAAATTTAATCAATTATAAATTTAATAATGTCTGAAAATAATAATAATAAAATGTTATTTAATTTTTTATATTTACAAATTATAATTTTTAATTTAAATATTTAATATAAATTAGTAAAATTACTTTTTTATTCATAAAATATAATTTTATGAATTAAATTTAAATGTTACAATTTACATTAAAGTTTCATGACAAAATATTACATTATTAATTATATTAAAAAATTACTTTTTTCAATGCAAATTTAAAACAAAGTACTATGCATTAGCCAATATAATTTTGTAATATATTTAATAGTATGAAGTAACCATCATAGCCCTTTAATTTGTTGTAGTTATAATTACTTAAAATAATATTATTTAAAAAAAGTATTTAATTGATATAATAGTGTAAATTTAAAAAAAAAAAAAAATTATATATATATATATATATATATATATATATATATATGGGTAGGTATTTTACCGCCAAATTATTTGATACTTGGAAAGAGCGTTTTGGGGGAATGGAGAGATTTTGCAGACGACTTTTATAAAGAAAACCATAGCTAGGGTTGTTTGAAAATGGCAGCAACTTGGAGTTCAACCAGTGTTACTACTGGCCTAGTACCAACCAAGTGGAAAAAAGTGGGAATTTATAATTTTTCTGTTGTTTTTTTCTTATTAACCCTACTATAGCATAGATTACTTTTTTTGCAGTCCTATGATTGGTTGTCTTTAGAACTAGTCTTAATCCCTTGTTCTCATGTGTTTGAAATCCATTGGTTTTTTCTCTTGAGGTGTTTGGTACAAGGGAGGATATTTTTTGGCTTTTCTGCTGCTTTCTGGCACATTGACGGTATTACACTCAGATTTTTCCCTTTCTGTTTTGACACATGGGTGACATTGATCTTGTCCTTTATGCCTTTTTCTACAGTTTTTGAAAGGTTCGAATTGTTGTGAACATTATGGATTTATTAAATAAATCCTCTTTGGATGTGACTCCACCTGGCGGGTCAGTGGGATAGGTGCCGATGTTTGTATCTAAACCTAATCTTAGTGAACTTGGGGATGAGGGTTTCCTATCTGAGGATGGAAAAAATAAGTCTTGATTGACGAGGGCTAGGGCTTGTGCCAGGTGCCAAGCTAAATCATACATAGTACTTGCCGAAATGAAGCAATACGTCCTGGGGAAGGATATCAACCTGGATAGGGTTGAAGTGTTTGCATCGAGAGTGATTGTGGGTCGACTAGAATACACAAAGGTCTCGTGTACAGAACTAGTTGATTGGGTTAATGCAACCTGGTTTTCGTTGTTTAAATATGCCCCTAGAACTACCATGCTAGTGAATGGATGGGTTTGTTTCCTTTTTTCGAATTCGAATGACATTTTGAAAGTACTTGATGGAATTTGGTTGATAAAAGGTGGTTCGTTGGTACTTAAACAATGGAATACAAATCTTGATCTTGCGAAGGAACGGATGACGAAATGTCATTTGTGGTTGTTCTTGCCAGGTTTTCCAATTGAACTATGGACTGAAAAATGTTTTTTTGGGCTTGCTAACAAGTTGGGCAGGTTCATAAAATTGGAAAAAAATGATATATGGTGTAGAGAATAAGGTAGCATTTGTTATGGTATAATCTGATATTTCAAAGGGACTCTTGGATGTGGTGGACATTCTATGGGGGACCGTTTAATCTATCAGAGACTTGATTACTTAAATGTTCGTTTTTGATGCCACTTCTGTAGGGAGACGAGGCATTTAGAGGATAAATGTTCATGTTTATTGTTTGGGGATGATTGTAGCTATCCTTCGGATGAGGACCCAGTGGATTCTTTGCACTCTGGAGATACTTAGAAGAATGATGTCCAAAATGGTAGCCATCCATTGAGCTTGTCCCTGGTTTTCAACAGTATTATGAAAAAGATATGGAAATTATATCCTCCCCTACCCCGTATGAAAATGTTATAAAATAGGAATTAAATTTTTAATTAAGTGCAGAAAAGGCCTTAGAGATGAGAAGGAAATCTGGTTCGATAGGGTTAATTTCACTGTCCATGGATAATTTAGATTGTTGTCCAAGTGATCATTTGAGTCTGGGCTCAAATTTTCCTTTGGTTCCATTACCTACAGAAAATCTTGGGTTAAATTGCACAAACCCTAGGGTTTCTATCTTAGATGAGGGTAATGGGTTATATATGGGGGTTTTTGTTCCATCACCCTCTTCTATTATCTAGTCTCCATAGAACAATCATGGAATTCAGTCATGGGGTGTAGATAGGGTTTGTGATTCTATCCCTTTATCCCTTTTTGAGAAAACTCCATTAAACATTTATTCTAACAGACCTTCCAACTACCCTGAGGTTGTTTTGGTGTCATCTATTAGCCATCAAAATGTTACTATCAGGAAACAAAGAAATGGAAAACACGTAAAAAGAAATTTCCTTCTCAAGATGTAGTGGATGTTGAGAACAATTATATTCCTCTTTCTGCTAGAATTCACGTTGCTTGCAAAAGTTCCTCCCATGATACATTGGTTGCTTCCTGACGGGCCCTTATAGCATATTTTCCCGGTAGTGTTGGTGATTAATGTCTATCCTCTCTTTCAACATCTGTGGAGTCATGGGAGCTCGGAAGGCTAGGGCTCTCTCTAGTCTATTCAAATCTACCTGTCTAGATATCATTCTTATACAAGAATCTATGTGTTCGGTTGGTCAGACTATTGAAACTGTTTCAAAGTTATTACTAGGGTGGTGTAATATCCCTGATCAGATATCACTTAAAAATTTATCCCAAAATTAAAACTTTAAGACATTGACTAATAAACAGGAAAACTAGTTGTAGAACTAGTCTTGGGAAAGCTAGTCAAGGGTTGACTGAGAAGGTTCTAGGAATGAGTTTGGAAAGTTTTAGGTTCTAGAATTTTTATGGATGTGTGCAGAAGCAAGGATACCACTGTAATGTACCAACTTAGGATTGTGGCACAAAAACTCAATACTTCTTAAAATTGACTAAAATAGTGATTGTGGAAGCTAGAATTGCTGGGGATGGGAAAGAACAAAGGATATGAGTGGATGGAAGATTATGATATGAGTTTATACCTATACACAATGTATTGAGACCATTGATGTTTCAAGACAATAAATCTGCAACTTACTCCAACACTCCTGGGCTACTCGACATATACATACTAGTATGGGTGAGGTATTTAACTAGATACTGGAGATGGACGTTTATGAGCTTACAGAGGTTAAATATCATTTAATAACAGCCATTCAACAGTAATACATCATTCCAGAAACTTACAAAGAGATCTGAGCAAGTCTCACAAAAACATACACAAAATTGCCTTCTAGGATAGCTCAGCTAGTGTGAATTCAATATTTCCAAAAAGGATTTAAAGGGTCACGAATTTCTGAACTCGAGCATGGGATGTGATATTTGGAATCTTAGAGATATCCAAAAACAATAATTAATTCATTTGGATACGTTCTCATACATTTATTGCTTTCAAACTAGAAACTAGTCAAATTCTAGCTAAATCTAGAGAGGGTAGAGAAATATGAGAATAAATGTGATTTCTGCAATTTTATTCAAGATGAATGATATTAGAGGATTAATTTCACTGTTATTACATCATATATGGGCCAAGAGGTTCCTCATATCAGTACAAAACATTCTCTCCATTTCTACTGAACATTACAACACTAGAAATCAATGAATGGAGTTGAGATTCAAACCACAAACTTGTATAAGATTCCTGAAATTCGACCAATGATATCATAGGATTATAGTCGCTTTCATTACATTAGAAATAGGCCGAAATACCTCTTCAAAACATCATGTAAAAATGTCTCTTCTTCTACAACAGAAACTAGCTCTAGAAATCCATAGGAAGCTTGGAGATTTGAACTCTGGAATGGATGATGCTTTTTCTGATCTTCAAATTCGACTTGATTAGCTACAGGACCTGCAAATAAAATCAATGAAAATGGTGAATGCCATCATCCTCTCACAAAAAGCCGGGGCGCATCTCCCATGCTTGACTAGGGGGTACATCTCCCAAGTCTCAGATGCACAAATGCATTCATAAAATTTCTCAAACTAACAAAAGATGTGAAATGGAGTTGGAATCCTTCTTTTATAGAATTCATGTTGACTTGTTGAGCAAGTTACTTGGCTTGGTGACCTGTGAGAATAGGTCACCCATGAGTGGACATACTTTCCTTGCTTTGCTTTTCTTTTCTTTTCTTTGTCTTTCCTTCTTTTTCTTCTTTTTTCTGACTTTCCTTCTTTTCTAAACTTTCCTGCTTTTCATACTTTCTTGCTTTTCCTGTTTTATCCTGCTTTCTGGATTTATGATGCTTTTCCTGAAATATTCCTCTTTTCTCCTTTTTGGCATCATTTTTGGACTCTAGTGCTCACTTGACTTCTACTCCAAGTAATTCCTCCAACCTTATCCACTAATTCGAATTGGTGGAACAATTTCTCCATTTATTCAGCATAAAAAATAAAAATATTAATTGCACCAATAATATTAAATGCTCCATAATTATTTATTCCAAATAGGTAGCAAACTATGGATAAATTTAAATGCAAACTCCTAATTAATTAATTGCCTCATCTTAAACCCTCATTAATTAATTAATTCAATCTGTCACTAGGATCCATGGGGTTCGATCTTCTTCATGGTGCTAACAGAATGGGAACATGACAGTCCTCCCCTCCCAAGATTGCTTATCCTCAAGCAAAATATCCCAAGAGGTCTATCATGATTTTGCTGCTCTACTCTAATCATAATCATCTTTCCAAGAAAATATTCACTACATCTGTAATTGAAATGCCTACTTCTATCCAAGTGAAGCAACCGGAAAGTGTGCCAAGATCCCATAAGAATATCAAAAATGCAAAAATACCACTACTATGTAAACTATAAGTCCATCCAAGGAGGTCTTCCCTATGTGGGAAACTGAAATGAAGTGCAACATAGATGAACTGGTGCAAAAGAGGGTTGGCTTGCTCCATCATGCCAACATGCAAACAACTTCTCCAAGGACAAACAATTTCAGGATCCCATTGCTTGTATGGCACCCCCATGGATCGGAATACCATTCTCCATTGTCATGAAAATATTTTACTATACTCTGACATATGTACTTGCAACAAATACAATAATTGACTTGTCAAGCAATATTCTTACAGGGAAAATACCTACAAGAATCGGAAGTCTGAGTAGCTTAAGATTGCTTAATTTATCTCAGAACCATTTGGAAGGACATATACCTAAATCACTTAGTGAAATATCTACTTTGGAGTAGTTAGATGTGTCCAAAAATAATTTGAGTGGAAAGATTCCTCAAGAGCTCTCTAAATTATCAATGTTGGAGGTTCTAGATGTTTCATCTACTAACCTATGTGGTCCAATCTCGACAAGGACACAATTTTTCACTTTTACTATAACTTCATTTCAGTGGAATAAGTGCTTATGGGGATGTCCTATAGATCCATGTAATGAAAAGAAGAAAGTACCACTGAAAGAATACAATAGAGGTAATAATAGTAATGTCAAAGTGAGATGGTTAAGTCATGTGGATGAAAAAATATCATTGATGGCATTGAGTATTGGAGTGGGGATTGGAGTTTGGGGAGTGGTCATTGTATTCATAATGTGCCAAAAAGCTAGACATTGGGTAATGGGTCTACCACATAGAAAATCACAAGTTTTCTATGGAATGTATCGATTCCCTAAATAATAGGAAGATGAATATATCATATATCATCTACTTAAAATGTGATAAATAAAATAATATACTTTATTTGTAATAAAATGAGACAAAATATGAATTTCATAAAAACAATCTAAAGATATTACTCATGCATATTATTTTAGAAAATAATAAATTTAACCCTAAAATAATTGTGTTAAACAAACATTACTTATAAATGTTTTTTTGAAATTTGCAAAAAAAACATAATATAATTAAATAAAAATTTAGCACATTAAATTTCATTAAAAAAATTGAAAAATATATCATTACTAAATAACATAACTACCTTCAAATTAATTTTTTACTATAAAATAAATTCTCAATACACATGTATTTTTTTACTATAAAACAAATTCTCAAAGACATGAGTTTTGATGGCTTAAATTTAGGATATATGTAAAATTAATCAAATTGTCATGGTCACATTCAATATAAAGTAGGACACACATTCATTGGTTCACTATTTGATGTTCTATGATTTTTTTATTTGTGCATTATACGATCAGACTACATAGTAGATTGTTCAACAAAGAAGGTGGACTAAATGGGTGTAGTTAATCCACACTAAAGAATGGATGTAAAAAATGTAATTTAACTACGTAAGTTAGTTTGTTTAACTTAAACACATTAGTGAAAACTTACTCGGGGATGGTACAAGGTCCATATTAAAGAGGCACAAGCTCGTGATGAAAGCTTTTAAGCGTCTCATTTAATATGTGAAGCCAAATTTTATCACTAATCTTAAAGTTATGAGCAACATGATGCTTTAAATGTAATGAAATTATCTTTGAATAGAGTTATTATATTAAATAAAATGCTTTTCACATCATTTTTTTATATATTAATTTGGAAAAATAAATTTGATGGCCTTATGGTATTGGTAAAAATGTTAATTAAATCAATTCAAAATGTTGGTTGAAATCCCAAACAAACCTCGATTACCTATCAACATGTGTTGAATTTGATTATAGTTATGTTTATTAATGTAGCTTGGGATTGAGGCATCCCGCATGAATTAGAAAGAGTTAGTGTGCATTCATAGATATACAATCATCTAATTAAGTATTTATATCTATCATTTGTTTAAAGATGGAATGTTATAGACATGTCAAGTTTCTAAATATATGTAACATAGTAAAGAGATTTACAAAACATTGTGTTTTCTAAATATATGTAATCTAACATAAATATATGTAACATAGTAAAGAGATTTACAAAACATTGTATTGGGAATTTAAAGTCTCGATCTTAGATGCTAGATGTAGGGATTCTAAAGCAGACACATGAAAAAATCAAAAAAGAACAACCAATATCTTATAAATGGAGGGGTTCTATCTTATAACTTGGTGTTAAGATATCCATCTTATAAATTCAATCCACTACTAAAAAACATATTTCATTCTAGCACTCATTAATGACAACTCTTATTAGGAAGTCCTTGGAAACTAACTACCCGAGTATGTTAGGAATTAATAATCATATGTAAAATGCTTATTTTTACTTGGGAGGTTTATTGATGGGAAAAAGACATATAAAAAAATGAGTTCTCCATGTCACGCCTCAAGTTGGATGGAATAAGATTTTATGTAAAACCACTATGCCAAATGTGGCATTCTAATTTTGATAATTGTGCATTTGAAATGATTTTCTAGTATGATAGTTGGCTTCGTAGCATTTCCATATGGGTGTATAGTAAGTATATTTTGTAATGTAAAGGTGTAATTAGTTAGTTATATTGTGATCACATATATTTAATATGGTCAATAAATAAGAATGATGTTTTCTTGCTTATGCTTAATGATCTAGTTGCACCGAGAGTAGCGAGGTGCTTACAAATTAGTATAGGGGAGATGTTGTCACATTTGTCACATTATTCATGTTACACAACATAACATTCCCATGTCGGCTCATAACTTAGCAAAATTAAAAATTAATTAAAAAAATTCAACTTGACTCATAAAAAATTCAAAAAACTCACGTCAGCTCATAAAAAATAAATTAAAACCAACATAGATTCATCTTAAATCCAAATCCACTAAGCCCCGAGAGGGATCCAATTTCTTGAGATGTAATTTTTTTGTTTTATGTTAATTGTTTTACACATCAAGAAAAGAATTACAACTCAAGAAATTAGATCCCTATCGGTGCTTAATGGATCTTGATTTAATATGGATATATGGTGGTAAATTACTACAACTAAGTCTTCAGTGTCAACTATCTAGTGATTTATACTTTGTTTTGCAACTGACAAACTATAACATCATGCAATTGTTATAGAGTACTATCTCCTTTCCTAGGATATAATGCTTTCATTGACACACTACCTAAAAAATGACATATAGCTCATAATCATATGTAGAGAACTTGCATACTAAACTGTTGAACAAATCATGTAGTGATTTACTGTTGGATGAGCAAAATCGATTAGACAATCTCCCATGGCATGATTCAATTTGTATTTTTGATATAAAGAATCTAGTGTACAAATTAATTAGAGAGAAAAATATATAATGATACTTAACTTTGTATTTTATTAGTAGCATTCATTTGTGCTTGTGTCCACCTACAAGTCATGCTCCTTCCTTGAAATATTTAGTTCAAGTACCATGTGATGTGAGAGAATATCAATTCAAACTTTTTGTTAAATTATCTAAGCTTAACAATCTCTATCGAGGGGATAGGCTAGCCTCTATTAACATATATTTTCTTTACGTCAAAAATGAAATTTTATCACATCCACTAAGATAGTCAAATTATTTCAATCGAATCATGGCAATTGTGTAGTTTGTTATATTGACATACAACATATGTTGGAATAAATTTTGTAACACTTTAATGATCTGTCTTTCCCAACCAAGTCATGTTATACATCATTTAAACAAAATTTATTTGAAAGAATTTTTATCAATGGTAGAAGTTGCACCAATGGACTTGTGAAATCCCTTTAGCTAAACAATCATCATTAGGGGAATCTAATCTATCATATTCATCCAAGGTTCAACCCTAACCCTAGCCCCATCCATATGAGACAAATCTTTATAGAGAAAAATTGTGCCATGATGTCACAAATATCGCACCTAAGTGGAAAGAATAAAAGCAATTTATACTAACCAATGTCCCAAGATAGATCCCACTTAAAATATCAAGACATTATCAAAATAGAACATGAAAAAATGATTTATAAAGGGCTTGAAAATGTGATTTATAAGCCACACGTGTCATGAACATTGTTAGTATGTTGGTTATTTTAAATAGAATTTATAACCACTCATAAAAATAGTCATCATCTTCATTTTTTTTCTAAAAAATATTGAAGAGATTATAAAATAATGGTGATATCATAACTTCAAACCTAATTTGGTAATTTACTCAACATCCTTTTTAGTGGTAGAGGAGAGTGTACACACTAATGTGAACAGATTAACATATACTCCTTAATAAAATGCCTCCAAATCAATCAAGCAACCAATCTAATTGCATAAGATCACTCTCACAGTATTGCCACTTCATAGATAAGAGTTTCAAATGCCTAGTATTCAAGCATGCATAATTATTTTATAACTTGATTTATTTCCTTTATGCATAATTATTTCATAGCTTGATTTATTTCCTTTAAATAATATGAGGTATAAAGTAATAAGGAGACCAGAAAAAAACACTATGTTTACTCTAAATAATACATAAAGTGAAGTTAATATTGCTAGAAACAACCCAAGCACTTCAAAAGAGATGTTGAATAAGGATTTTAAGCATAAATTTTAAAGATAATATTGGTATGTTTCTTACTACTATAATATCAAATGGTTTTGGGATCGAAAAATACCCATGGGATAGTGAGCCAAGCTTAACAATCAATCTATGCGTGAGGGAAATAAGGTTTCAATACAAAAGATAGCCAAAGCCATTCATAAAATAAAGAATAAGAAGTAAGGAGGAGGTTTTATGAAATATTATAAAAATAGAGAGGAATATGGGAGAGGGAGAGGGAGAGGGAGAGGAAGAGGGGATGTACAGTTTTGTATTAAGAAACAAACAATGATTAGCAATATTAAAGATAACACGTCAATATTTCAAAAGTTAAAAAAAAGGCTTTGTTTTTTTCCTCACCTTAATGCAAATGTTTTCAACATGTACAAGTCATATTTAGTTTCAAAATTTCAAGCCAATTTTGGTATTTCCTTTAGTGTTTCCTAGTTCATAGATGTCCTTCAATATAGACTTTGAATGTTTTTATTGTTAGACTAGAGACATTTGAGGTAGTTTTTTTTTTCTCGTCTGAATGAATTTTAAAACAAAATGTTATCTTAAACAATGATTTTTGTATTAATGATGGAAGACCCAAGCTTGGGCCTGTCCAAACTCAAGGATCGCTCCTAGTGTGCCGAGTTCATTTCACACTCTGCAAGTTTAAAGTTCACTAAAGCCTTTAGACCCACTACTGGGCTCTATTTCTATCCCTGGCACTTTAGCTTTGACAATCCCAAGGAGTAGCAGCAACAGTGCAGAGAGCACACAAGCCCCAAAAATTAACAAACTCACTGTGAATGAAACGAATAAGAGTTATAAATGAGAATAGACGTGTGCATGCAAATACTATGAACAAGATGAATGTCAGCAGTCTTCAACAAGCTTCAATACCACCACCAGTAGACATCCCACACAGACATAGATACCATCAAATATATCTCCCTCTGTGGTCACCAGGTCGAGCTCTCATGCATAAGGTCACAACTCCACTGAAATCACAGCAGTCACGTAGTAATCTCAGTTCCATGATTTCACTTGTAGATATCTTCCACGGAGCAGCAGGATCTCAAACAACCACTCGCAGCTAGGATTCACTTCCAAAAACCGCAGGTTCAGATGGATTCCATGGTATTCAATAACCAATATCTGAGTGTGAGGGTATCGATATCAACACAACTCCATTTATTTAACTTTTCCATCGGTCTTCATGCACAATCGTTCAAATCTGAAACGTAACTATGCTTAAAAGAAATTTAACACAACTGTTAAAAGCAATAAACACATTGATTTACAGAGATTCAATAAGCTGACTTTGTATTTCCAATAAGTCTGAAATGCATCCTTAGGTACAGGGAGAAAACATCTATTT
The DNA here is from genome assembly GCA_027924585.1 of Larix kaempferi. Taxonomy (NCBI): domain Eukaryota; kingdom Viridiplantae; phylum Streptophyta; class Pinopsida; order Pinales; family Pinaceae; genus Larix; species Larix kaempferi. The sequence goes on from BSBM01001233.1 coordinate 86,440, forward strand.
TTTCTTCACTCTCTCCTACAGGAAGTGCCCCTACGTACACAAGCAATAAGGTTACCATAGAGTTCAGGGTATTGAGAACATAGCAGTCTCGTCCCAATGCATGATACTCCTTCATAATTCTATTCCATTCATTCTCATTATTTTCTGTGCATTAAACACAAAACCTCTCGGCCATTCTTGACAATACAACAACGGGGTTTTCCCCAAACATTGTGCAGAGAAACATATTGGGCATTCAATCCCACAGGATCCCTCTACGTTTTAATAAACTTCTGCAGAGTTTATATATGCACTATAGTCACACACAGAATTACATCATTTACTTAGGTTGTCCAAACACATTACACAGAATGTAAAGAACAAATAGCACACAGTATTGTGAATCTACTTTTCATTGAATAATAATGAAATTGTACATACATCTCAGAGAGCTTTTATACCCTCTCTGAGTTTTCTTTCTTTTTCGAGGGTTACCATTTCGAGACCCTTGAATTCCTCCCAAGACAGCATTTCCAGCTCTTCGACTTCCCTAAAATTCAGCATCTAACTCTAATTTTAGAAAGCCAATAATTACTCTTCTATGACTCAATCTATTCTGGTCATCCCTCTCACATAATCTTGATCATAAACTGATACCTACAGCCAGGCATATTCCCTATCTATGCTTACTAAGAAATAACCACTTTTCACATGAACTTTTACAATGACCCCTCCTTGGGCTGATGTCTAGACCCTAAGGAATGATTAACAGTTAACACTTGGCCATGAGAGCTAGTGCTCCTGCATCAGACTCCCAAGGTAGAAAGAAGAACATGATCTCCTGAACATGAGCCTTCAATCTTCATCTTTCCTTCAGCTGCAATCTTCCAGGCTTCCATACTTTGTGCTGCAATACTCCACTGTCCTTGCCTCCACTATTCTTCACTTTCCCATCATCTTCATAGCGGACTGCTTCCTTCATTCTGCTGTAGCTCTTCTTAGGTACCTGCATTTGCTCCCATAATTCATCTATGGTCTTTTCCAATTCAGTTGGCTGCTGCAAACAACTCTTGCCTTCTTCGCTATGCCACTGCACCCTGCTGCACTTTATCCATTCATCCTGAAACTGCTAATTGCCTTCTTCAGCTCTTCTTGCTTCAATGTCTGCAAGTTTACTTTCAAAAAGTGAATTATCTTTCAATTCCCCGACCGCAGCAATGTACTTGCTCATAGTTCTTTGTATACTAGCAATCATATCATAGATATGTATACTAGCATCTGCTTCCGCCTCAACTACATCTTGAGACACTCTTCCACTAATGTGTGCAATTCCTTCCTTTTGCTCAAATGCTTTCAACAAGTATACCAACCACTCACTTTGTACTTGACTCATCTCAAGCACATCATCAATATGTCGCAATTCAGCTTCTTCAAACATTGTATCTTCATGCTTGGTCAGGCAACTTTCAGCCTCCTTCAATACTAAGACTGATTCTCCTTTAACTCGAGACACAGCTACCTCAATTTCATCTTCATTGCTTTCTTCTTCTTTGTCATAAGACCAGTCTCTCTGGGATACTGCTTCTTCACTTTTCATCAGAATAAAATTCTGATCCTCCATCTCTGTGACAGCCTTAGACGTCTGTCCTATAATCTTCTTTTGGCCACTGAAGAAAGCCAATTCTTCTCCTTCGTCACCAATAACGGGTTCTATCATATGAGACATAGCTGTCTCATCTCCATTGAAGGTACTTCCTTCATTAAGTAAGGAGTTTATGAACTCTTTTTGCTGCAATAGTTTCTCTTTGTCTTCTTCAGAAATACATTCCTCATCATACCTTGCTTCGCAACTTTTACCCTCATCCAAGACAATCCCCAAAGATGGATTGCCTCCTGCAATACCTGCAAACACACTCGGATTTTTAACTTCAAAACTATCAGACCCAATGGTCTCATTTGATGATTCAGTCATCAAATCTTCCTGTTGTTCCAAGCATTCTACATGACTCATAAATTATTCAATACTCTTCTTCTCGGCTTCCTCAAACACATCACTTGAATGTTTGATATCCTCCTTTGCTTCTTTCTGCTCTTGGCCATCATCATAAGCCAAGCCTTCTCTACTTTCAGCTTTCACAGTATGATGGAAAGCATCACTTTCTCCTAACTGCGCATATGCATGAACATGAGACTCGGCTGTCTCATCTTCTTTCAAAACAGAGTTCAGATTCTGTCCTTCTCCTTCATTCTTTATGACAATATCAGCAAATTGTCTTTCTTCATTCATTGTACCTGCAAACATACACAAAATATTAGTTTTAGAACATTGAGACCCCTTGGCCTCACTTGAAGTTTTAGTATTCTTTTGTGGTCTATGCCATCTCAACTTTCTCCTCATAAGGAAACCAAATCTCTGTTCTTCCTTATCCTTCTGTAATAGCTCCATCAGTACTCCTAGATGGGCTTCTATCTCAGTCTTCTCCCTCTCATACTCTTCATCACTCATCTCCCTCCACATGCCATTTGCTTTGCCATCTTCCTTCTTCAATTTGTGGCTTTCTCCTGAACCTCTGCTATGACTCTTGATAGTTATCTTCTTTGAGTTTCTCCCTCTCTATGAGATGCACTAGCCCTTGTAGTAACAATCTTCCTTGCTACAACCTAACTCACCAAACCTCCTCTGTGCTTGGTCTTTTGGCAAGTACGGGTCCTCAATCAAGAACCCTCCTTGAGCACTTCTCTATGCCCCTTCTAGGTGTACTCCTGCAACTCATCTGCTCTTGAGGACATAGCTATTTTCATGTATCTCAATCCTCATTTGAAACACTAGGTCCTGGACACTCTTATTCTTCATCTGTTTATATGTCTTCACTTCCGTTTCTACCTCTTGCATGCAAATCCCTTTAACTCATAAACTCTCATATGTCTTCTTGCCTTCACAAAAACATTTTCTTGCTCTCTATTCCCACTCCGATACCAATTTATGGTAGACCCAAGCCTGGGCCTATCCAAACTCAAGGATCACTCCTAGTGTGCTGAGTTCATTTCACACTCTGCAAGTTTAAAGTTCACTAAAGCCTTTAGACCCACTACTGGGCTCTATTTCTATCCCTGGCACTTTAGCTTTGACAATCCCAAGGAGTAGCAGCAACAGTGCAGAGAGCACACAAGCTCCAAAAATTAACAAACTCACTGTGAATGAAACGAATAAGAGTTATAAATGAGAATAGAGGTGTGCATGCAAATACTATGAACAAGATGAATGTCAGCAGTCTTCAACAAGCTTCAATACCAACACCAATAGACATCCCACATAGACACAGATACCATCAAATATATCTCCCTCTGTGGTCACCAGGTCGAGCTCTCATGCATAAGGTCACAACTCCACTGAAATCGCAGCAGTCACGCAGTAATCTCAGTTCCACGATTTCACTTGTAGAGATCTTCCACGGAGCAACAGGATCTCAAACAACCACTCGCAGCTAGGATTCACTTCCAAAAACTGCAGTTTCAGATGGATTCCACGGTCTTCAATAACGAATATCTGAGTGTGAGGGTATCGATATCAACACAACTCCATTTATTTAACTTTCCATCAGTGTTCATGCACAATCGTTCAAACCTGAAATGTAACTCTGCTTAAAAGAAATTTAACACAACTGTTAAAAGCAATAAACACATTGATTTACAAAGATTCAATAAGCTGACTTTGTATTTCCAGTAAGTCTGAAATGCGTCCTCGGGTACAGGGAGAAAACATCTATTTTTTCTTCACTCTCTCCTACAGGAAGTGCCTCTACGTACACAAGCAATAAGGTTACCGTAGAGTTTAGGGTATTGAGAAAATAGCAGTCTCATCCCAATGCATGATACTCCTTCATAAGTCTATTCCATTCATTCTCATTATTTTCTGCGCATTAAACACAAAACCTCTCTGCCATTCTTGGCAATACAACAACGGGGGTTTCCCCAAACATTGTGCAGAGAAACATATTGGGCATTCGATCCCACAAGATCCCTCAACGTTTTAATAAACTTCTGCAGAGTTTATATATGCACTATAGTCACACACAGAACTACATCATTTACTTAGGTTGTCCAAACACATTACACAGAATGTAAAGAACAAATAACACACAGTATTGTGAATCTACTTTTCATTGAATAATAATGAAATTGTACATGCATCTTAGAGAGCTTTTATACCCTCTCTGAGTTTTCTTTCTTTTCCGAGGGTTACCATTTCGAGACCCTTGAATTCCTGCCAAGACAGCGTTTCCAACTCTTCGACTTCCCTAAAATTCAGCATCTAACTCTAATTTTAGAAAGCCAATAATTACTCTTCTATGACTCAATCTATTTTGGTCATCCCTCTCACATAATCTTGATCATAAACTGATACCTACAGCCAGGCATATTCCCTATCTATGCTTAATAAGAAATAACCACTTTTCACATGAACTTTTACAATGACCCCTCCTTGGGCTGATGTCTAGACCCTAAGGTTTGATTAACAGTTAACACTTGGCCATGAGAGCTAGTGCTCCTGCATCAATTAATATGTCCCAATCCAAAATTAACTTACCATTGCTTTTGACTTTGAAGGGCATATAATTAGGAAAAGTGACAACATAAAAGATGCTACCTCTAACACATTTTTGATGGAACAATAGCTTTTATGGAATGGTTGGCATGCAAATTAGAGATTGTAACCTATAATGATGTTGAAGTCAAGAAACAAATTTTAAATTTTATTTGAGGGTTTGTGCCTAGGAATTTCATACTTTATTCTCGGTGGGGTTTGATAGATCAGAGGTTAATATGGATCCATCCATGCTAAACTATATCCATTTGAATTTTAATACAGGACTTTAAATGAATGCTACTTTAATCTAATTCAAGTAAACTACTCATTGTTAATTAAGATGCAATATTTGAAATCTATCATATGTTTAGTTAGTATTTAATGTTCTTTCATATTTATGTAAGGATCATGTTTTGAGCATGCAATACATTCTTATTGCATGTGGAGGTTAATATTATATTTGTCTTAAGATAAAATCCTTTAAAATCTAAGCTTTGCGCCCCCTAGTGCGAGTTGTAGTGCTTCAATTTGAACTAAAAAATAATTTTGAAAAGGAAAAAATACATCCTCGATAGATAAACACTATTAATAGTGGAAGCAAAGTGGATATGTTGATCTTATGGTCTTTTTAGGGACGTGATATTTTTCTTTTGTCGATTATATGATGTATAAATATGTTTGGTCATTAATGAAACAAGAGTCACGTGGTAGCATGTCCTTGCTCTTTGGTAGGGTAGACATTTTTGAACTATGCAAAGCTTGCTAAAGAATGATAGTATGAATATTAAAACTGATGTCAACATAATTCAACTTTTCAATATTTCTAGGTTCAGAGAGAACACCTCCAGAGAATGTAAATTACTACTTAAAAATAGCTTTGACATGTTTTTAAAATGGCCTAGATGAAAAGGTAAGCTTTCAGTGAAATAATTTGAATTCAACACCAAAGCTTTTAAATTTACAAGATTGGAACTCTTAGGGGGGGTGGGGGGGGAACCAGACAGTTCATTGTTGCACAACTTGATATATTTTAATTTTAAGAGACCCAAGAGCTATGAAGGCAATTTCCACATTAACACAATGTTGCTCAAATTCAAACTTTGGAAAAATATTAGGCTTCCTACTGCAAGGGATATAGTTCCCTGGATCTTTATGAAGGATAAATATAGGGAAGAAACCATTCCTTACATACGAAATCCTTAATAATGATTGAAAATTGAAGCAATATCCAAGTGTAAGAATAAAGACTAGGATCCAGTAAAACTATCAAACTAGGGCTAAAACACAAAGAAAGCATTTGGATATATAGTGAAGCATATGGATCAAACATCAAATAATACAAACGCAAATCAAACATCTAGATCGATAACATAACATATGGAGTAACCATTAAATAATAATTCATTACTCATGGATATTTTGACAAATTTTAAAGAAATCAAAATATTCAAAACAACATATGTGTTATGCCTCACTATTTTGTTATCCAGAGAAATAATTGCCCCTCGCCCTCTTGTGTTATTATGTCTTAGTTGAAAGGGAGTTGAACCAACTGAGCTATCCCTTGGGGATTTACTATTTTTTTTATACAAAGCAATCTATGAATCCAATATCATGCAATGCAATAAGCTCACATAGTAAATACATACTTTTGTATTTATCAATGTGGGTTTTATCTGCAAAAAATAATGTTTGCTTTGTTTTACAATTCACCGGCATAGCACTTTTATGCCCACATAATTCCAAGTAGTGTGATCCATAAGCATACTCTTATTCTATCAAAAGAAGTTAGTCACCATGTTAGAATGTGTTAAACTGCAAGGTAATGGTTGTTTCTTCAAATAAATTTACATGCATGATCTCCAAAATATAATGACTTTTGAACTAGACCATGATTAGATGCTTGACAACATTGATCACTCTATTTCAACTAAAAATTGGCAAAAAAATGCATATGGGAATGGATTTTACTTATAGTTCCCTTGAATTTTTCCATCTTTATAAATATACATGATAGAAGTGCAAATTTTCCTAAGCCAACTATCCCTACAATAGCTATGAAAGATGAAGGTTTCACATATAAACTTATATCATGAAGAATCAACTCTTCATCTTCAGGACACCACTTCAATGACCCATCTTTAATTGAGAAAGCATATATTCTTCTTCATCAGAAATCTTTTCAACAACCACTACATCCACCTCATCAATGTGAAGATATTTTTCAAGTTGACGAAGAGACACAACAACTTGTGTTGTTGCAGTGAGTAATCCAGGAAAGGATCTCAAAGGCTCTTGGACAATGAAATGCAATGCAATGGATATATCAATTGGCATTAACCAAAGGTCATGAACACTTCCAACCATGCAAGTCACTATCTCCACATCAACTGACATATAGTTCACAATTTGCCCCATTCCATGGCTTTTCCTAGCAGAGTTTGAAAGGCATAAACACTTTTGATAAACTGTATATATTAGAAATGATTACACCAACAAGTTAAGTTTTCCACCAAAAAAAAATGCATAAATGATCTATGATCACTTCAAAAAAAAATTCAAGAAATAGTGCAAATGCAAGTGTCATTCTTGTTAGAAAACAAGATCGCAGAGTAATAAATAATATAAATTCAGAAATAAAACACATAAGAACAAAATACAAGAGAGACACCAATATGCGTGGTTCACCCAATATGGGAAACATCCACTAAGAAATAGCGAATCCTTTCTTTTATTCCATCCATGAAAATGAAGGGATATAACACGCAACAAATCTACCGCAACCTCCTCTTCACTCTTTCACAGTATCTCTCACACAGTCTACAAATACATAATACAATGCCATATTTAAAGGAGGGTTTCCTTCTAGCGAAAAATATACAAACATAATCTCTATCATCATATTTGTAACTAGTGATGAACGGTCAATATTGACTGCGAAATTACAACATTTTACAAGTATTTTTTTCCAAAAAAAATATCTTTAGGGGTGCTTCCTCCAAATCCCCACGAGGGGGGGAATCCAATAAAGTTATCGCCCCCCTCCCTTGGATTCCCATGGAAACACTAGTGGGAGAGGGGGGGGAGTCCCCCTCATACCCCCCGTTGAGTACTAGGATAAAAAATGGCTGAAACATGTCCTCTAAATCACGATGGTTATAATAAGGCTCCACAACCAACAATTCCATTGTACCATAGCCTCCGTGGAGGGAAAATGCAATATATTCTCAATTACATGGAAACATATATGTGTCTAGAAATTTTGAATGCAGAAGTGTAAGACCTATCCTCTAGACATTTCAAATTATGTCGTTGAGACTATAAAACTGTAACACTCTTAAAATTTCAAAGGTTCTATCGAAAATTAGTAACGAGTTGTCTAGTAGTAAACCTATTATCCCTTATTGTCAATTTCATGTTCATAGACAACCATGAAGTGGAATTTTTTTTATATCACTATGAAAAATAAAAACTTTCACATGACAATCTTAGGCTTGAGAATGTGAGATTTAATCACTTTATGGGGAAGCACCACACCACCACAATATATATCCCATCACTTATATGCGCATCCTCACCTAGAATATCATTTTCTCTACCATATCCCACTATCCAACTATTGAATTCCATTCAACTATACTCTTTGAGACACATGCATGCTTCTTGATTCTAACAATCCTCATAATTGCACAGTTTGATAGCCTTACCTAAGTCTCAACTATACATCCTGGACCAATAGAAACATCCAGAACAATCAGAAAGCCTTCCCCAAGTTAGACACTTTCATCAATGAGAACATGGCCTTGAAACTGAGGGGAACTTGTAAGCATATCAGACTTAGGACAACCCGGACCAATAGAAACATTAGGACCAATCAAACATCCTTCCCCAATCTAGACAATTTCTTCAATGCGCACATTTCCTTGAAATTGAGGGCCATTAGCAAGCATAACAGACTTAGTCCTAAGATAGTCTAAATACAAACACAAACTAGAGAGATAGTCTCTAGGTTAACCAATGTCCATCCAAAAACCAGGAAAAACCATTCCATTAAGTTGATTTTCCTCTACAATTATGGGGAGAATAATTTTTTCAATTGATGTGGGTTTCAGTTCTATTATATGTCAAAAACACTTGGGTTCAAAAGGAAGACCCCCGCATTGATATTGTTCCCTAGAAACATTTGTGGCTTCTCAGCAAATCTCTTCTCTTCTAGTCTCCTCATGAAGCACCACTACAACATATTTAGATGGCTCATCCAACTACACAAGTAATGAATTTATAGTCCATGAGATATAATCATATATAATATACAAAAGGAATAATGGGAACCATAGTTAGCTTGACCTACTCAAGATGATATCAGATACAGGTTTCTATTCTCATCTTCATCTACCCATTGGTCTTAGACCATACAAAATTAAAAAAATCTTCCAGAAAGCTCTGGTTTAAAGAAAGACACATTAATTATTTTCATCATGAATCTAATAGAAACAAAAATCTTAATGAAATACAAAAATATTAATGAAATACAAAGAGAAGAGATAGAAAAAGATGTTCTCTCACCGAAAGGTAAGAACATGAATGCAAAGAATTTAAAGCACATACCCTTGTGACCATTACAGAGGCTTATCCACCATATGATTTGTGAACTCTACCATCTCCTTCAATGGAAAGTCACAAATTACATCACTATTCAATAAAAAAATTGGTTGTCATGAACCATCAATAAGCTTGTCGTTGGCTAAAGACAATGAACCAACAGTGTCTGAATGCTCAATTTATCGTGAGCATTGGATTTATATACCCAATTTGGATTCAAACTTGGTAAAAGAAACAAAAATCATCATACTTTGTAATTCAAAACATTATTTTTCATTATAAATTAAAAACACAGTGAAAAGGATTACAAGAGAGGAAAACAAAATTGTGAAAAACTCTAGTACTCGAAAAGACAAATGACCAGATTTTCAATTTCTACGTACCTCTACAGGCCTACAACCAATATTAGGATTCATATTGTGTGTTCAAATAATCAAACTCATGTGAATGTTGATCATTTCCTAACCATCTGATACGAATTATGTTTTCTAAACATATACCTTTACACTTTGAATTACTTTTGGTAATTTTGATGTTTGTCTACATGATCTTTTTGAGAATTGTTTTTTCCAACAAGCCACAGAAACACACTCCCGCCCATAAGTTTTTTTTCACTCTGAAAAAGCACTTACTATTAATACTGGTAAATAGTAACAAAGAGTACATAAGCACAATCTCGAGAAAAAGACCGCCGAGCAGCCAAGAAACCCAAACACATAAAAGGAAAATACCAGGATTGGCCAAATTACACTGGGACAATCCCCCCAAAGGATCCAAAGCATTCCATCATGAAAAGGAATGTAGCAGTAGAAAAAATATGCCCATACAATGGGATGGCCAAATTACATCGGGCCAAAACCCACCCAAAGCACAGAGTGTCCATCACTCCAAAAAAGTAAACCATAGATACATGACCAAAAGGAAAGCACCACTGAAGATGCAACTAGAAGGCCATAAGACTCCCCATGGAAATCAAGGACCTGCACAGCAAGAAGGATTGCTCCATAACCGAAACCAGAAAAAACCCAAGCTGACTCAAAAAAAAGGTAAAGTGTTCCGGTCCAGTAACAGATTATCCTGCCATTCCTCACAAAAGATCGAGCCCTTAGGGACCGATAGAGCCCATTTAGATAAAAGATCAGCCAGTGCATTATGCTCCCGATAGACATGCTCAAAGGAAATATGGCCAAAACAATCAATCAAATGACGCGTATCCCGCAGCCAAAAATCCAACTGAATAATTTTGAGAGCACACACCGAACGGGCCCAAGAGATAATAACCTTAGATTCCCCCCAAGCCAAAAGAAGAGGAATACTCCGAGCCGAAGAGACATGCAAAAGAAGCCATAGATAAATAAGTTCACTCTTTGTGTTGGTGCCCATGCCACAATTCATCCATAAGTGAAGCGAATGTGTAGTAGAGAGGAAAATGATAGCCCCGACACCACTACAAAAATAAGTAGATTGGGAAGCACCATCAAATGCACCCCACAGAAAGGTGACAACAGCACATGGTGTCGGCCGGGGTTACACCAACCACCAACACCGCATCCTTAGAAAGGTTAACCAGTGAATCCCTGAAATAGGCCACCACCCTACAACATGTCCAATGAACCAAAGGCCTAACCTCTTCAAAAATAAGAAGGTTCCTAGCACGCCAGACATGCCAGGCAGTAAAGACCCGAAGGGCCATAGCAGTAGAACCCACCGAGGACCAATGCTGAAAATTATCTAGAAAGGACTCACGGTTCCAAGTATGCGAGTATCCAACCTCTTGTCAAACTCCCAACCAAACCGACCGAGAAAAAGGGCAAATGAAAAACAGATGGTCGATCGATTCCTCCGCCGCACCACAAAGCACACAGCGACCCGGACCAGCAAAACCCTACCAGAGCAAGCTATCCCAGGTGAGGATGTTATTATTCAGGACCAACTACAGAAAAAATCTTAATTTGAGAGGAATCTGAAGCTTCCAGATCACAGTAGCCCACCATTTAGGAGCACTAAGTGGCCGCTGGAAAAGAGAAGAGTATGCAGAACGAGCCGAGACCATACCATCCACAGAATCCCTTGACCACACCAACCAGTCGGGACAATCTATCAAAAGAATTCTAGACTGCTTAAGGTACGAGATGTACCTGGTCCATTCCACAGCCAGAAGACCCGAGACCCCCAATTGCTCAACGCTAATCCAAGAGGACCGGACCCCGCTTGAGAGAAAGGGAACAATATGATTGAGAGAGAAATATCCTTTTGATCTTAAAATCAGTATAAGATCCTGAGATAATTGGTAATCAGAAGGTCCAACCAGGATGGGGTCCTCCCCCAATCGGATCAGACTACCATTACCCGGCACCCATGATAGCCAATTCGCAATCGTCTGATAAGCCTCCAGAAGTCCATTCCATATATTAGAGAAACCCCGAGCCTTAGGCTTTCCAAACCAAAACCATTGTGGGATTGAAAGATTTTTAATGTACTTATTTTTAATGATCAACCCCCAAAGAGAGTCCACCGTCGGTGCACGCCAAAGACTCTTCGCCTTAAGCGTAGTTCCAAAAGCCTCCACATTTTTTATACCCCAGCCCCCACATGAGAATGGTTGAGCCATTTCCTGCCACCCAACCAAATGGAAACGACGCTTACTACCACAGCCCTCCCAAATGAACTTGAAGATTCTTTGATGCATCCCAACCAGCACAGCTTTGGGAACTTTGCACAACGAAATCCAGTATACCGCTAAGTTCTGAAGAACCGACTTTGCAAGGGTGATGCGGCCTCCTAAGGATAACCACTTCCAACACCGGTGACCAATTCTTTTGTCAAAGTGAAGGAGTAGCCATCTTCAATCTTGAATCAGGTAGTAGTTTGGTTTGATATAGAACTCCAGGTATGATGTACCCTCCTCCAGCTTATTACACTTATAAGGCAGGAAGGTTTTTAGTTGTTCTAAGAGGTCGTGGCTCACCTCATAGTGAAGAAGTTCTAATTTATCATTATTGATGATCATACCTGAAGCCTTACAGAAAGAATCAAAAAATTGCTTTTATCTCCACCCATTCCGCCAAAGAGCCACCCCCATAAAGCATCACGTCGTCCACAAAAAACATATGTGTTACCACATAATTTGGAGCAGCCAATAAACTAGGAAGTTTTTGCTCAGACCGCTCCTTAATAATAAGCTTACTAAGGCCTTCAATAACCAAGATAAACAGTAATGGTGAAAGGGGACATCCTTGCCTGAGCCCCCTTGAGATTTTGAAGAAATCAGAGATAGTACCATTAATTATTACTGCAAAATTAACAGAGGTTACGCATGCCATGCTCCATTTCATCACCCCCCAAGGAAGCCCAATTTGAATCAGTATTAATTTCAGAAATGACCAATCCACCCTGTCATATGCCTTTAACAAATCCAACTTGAGCAGAATAGCATTCAGGTGTTTTGTTTTAATAGTGTGAAAAGCCTCCTAAGACACACCCACAGCATCTAAGATTTGACGACCATAGAGGAAACCAAACTGTTCCCTCGAGATGAACTTAGACAAACCAGGCTTCAGGCAGTCTTAGGAATGAGAGTCAAAAAGGTTGAGTTAAATGAACCTGAAACCGAATCTAGAGCTCTGGATTCCTCCACCGCATTAAGAATATCCTGACCCATAATATCAAAGAAATGAAGAAATAATTCCACCATCCACCCATTCGGGCCAAGGCTTTTATCTTTGGAAAGTCTCTTTAGGACCGACTCAACTTCCAAAAGTGTCACAGGAGCAAAAATACAGTCACCTTCAGTAGGAGAGAACATTCTCGAATATTCTTTAATAACCTTGAATTGATCCAAAATCGGACACGACCCGACATTACCAAAGATATCCCTGAAATGATTAACAGCAACTAAATGCAAATCCTTTTGAGATGAGATTTTCCGCCCAGCATGATCATTTAACTCCCATATAGAGTTTTGGTTTTTCTTGGAGTCAGCATATTTATGAAAGAATTTTGTATTATTATCCCCAGCTTTGATCCAGAGGGCACGGCTTTTAATTCACCAAGTCTCCTCTTGAAACCGAAGAAATTTTAATTTCTTCCCCTCCAGTTCTGACAACTTAACCATTGTTAATCCCTGAATGGGAGCAGTCCGATGAGCAGCTAAAACCGCCTCGATCTCAGCCTCCACCACAACAAGGTCCGCAACCATCTGAGACTTACGCAACCGTTCCCATGAGATGATGTGTGACTTAAGCCTCTTCAATTTGCTTGATATACAATCCATTGCAGACACACCAAAAGACGACACCAATTGACCCCAGAAGGTTGTTACCTCCTTGCAGAAATCTTCGTCCGATAGCCAAGAGGAGTTAAACTTAAAGGGGTATGACGCTTTGGAATTCTCCACCTCAAATTGGAAGAAAATAGGAGTATGATCACTGATGTGAAGGTCTTGTGACCATGTTCTATATTTGAAACAACATGATAATAAGCCATCTGAAATCAAAAAACGATCAAGCCTTTTTGCAACATATTGGTCCCCCTAGCGACCATTCCGCCAAGTAGGGGTTAATGAAGCATGAGCAATATCCATTAAATCCCAGGCCAAGAACATATTATGAAAGAAAGTACCCCAAAGGGTCCACATTAGCATGCTTACCCCAAACTTCCCCCATAGACCAAGTAAAATTTAGATCCCCCACAAGCACAAGATTTTTTAAGGACAAAAGATTATCAGCACAAACACCCTCCCAAAAAGAGAGTCTTTGCACATAAGGCCCATAACAGTTGAAATATTTAGATCCTCTTCAAATCCCACAAGACGACCAGAAAGGAGAATACCAACACTTGTTTCAAAAGGGATAAGATTCAAAACCCGAGGGTTCCAGGCCACCAACAAACCCCCAAAAAGACCCACCGCACTGATAGCACAGATACACCACCCAGGCCTAAGTTTGGTGAATAAAACCCGAGCCCTCAACTCAGAAACCATGGTTTCTTGCAAAAGAACAATATCAGGAAAATGTAAAAGAAACAGACGCTGGAGGGAAAGTTGTTTTGGGAGGCGCCCCACTCCCCGCACATTAAGAGAGAGACAAATCATTTCCTCATCTTGGCAAGTGCTTTTATATCTCTAAGTGCCCCGGAGTCAGATGATGGAGAGTCAAAAGTAACGCCCGAGGGGCCGGCCAAATTTTCAACAGGAACTCTTTTGGCACCACCCCTTCTGGCACTGTGTGTTTTGAGAGGTGAGATATCCATGGCCAATCCTCCGTCCCATGCTCCATGCACCAGATTATTTATAGAAGGAGAAACAGTAGGCAAATTTGTCTCCAACCCCACACCAACAGATACCACCTGGTTTTTATGATAACAAGGAATGGGGTTTTTTTTAACCACCTCCGAAAAGGAAGGTACGTGGATACAGGTTAACTCTTCCAGGGGTGAAATCGTCTCATCAAGTGAGGGAGTAACGTCCATCGACAGAAGAGGGTCTAAAGGGGTCGAGGAGATCGTTTCCATAATTGGCATCGCACTGGCCAAGGGGGAGGCATTTACATCAGATGAAATAATAATGGTGTCATTTGGAGATGAGTTCCCTGGAATGAAACCATCACTGGAGAAAATGTGGACCGAAGGCGAGGATGAAATATTTGGGTCATCCACCGATCGAGGGGAAGAAACATCGGATATAGATAGGGTGTTTAGGGCATCTCTCACAGAGGGATACGACGGACCATTACAAGGACCGGAAATATCATTTACCGGATCAACAACGACTATTTTTTCAAGGTCTAAAGAATAAATGTAAGCCTTTTCAGATTCATTTAAAGATAGGAAAAAAACATGGTCATAGGATTGAAGCTTACCTAGAATGTCCGAAGCCAAAGAAGAGGGGGCAGAGATATGGTTGGAGAAACCGTCTAGCAAGCCAGCCGCGTCCAAGTCCGGGTCGCTAAGGTCCTCTGACGACCAATATGATTCTACCGCCACCGACGAAGGAACATCCAAGGAGACAGCCGGCCTCGAATAGTTCTGCCAAAGATGTACCACCCCCTTGCAGTTGGAGCATCTGAATGGAATGCCCCAATAGTAAATAATTTGGGAAAACTGCCTGCCCCTCCAGTCAATATGAAGGACATCAATAAGGCCGAGAGACATATCAATTTCCACCAGAATGCGATCAATACGCTTATCCACACCCAAAAGAACATCCTTGCCCAAATGGAGGAACCTACCCAAACGGTTTCCCACCACCTCAAAAAACTCTTGATTCCACATAGCAAGAGGAAAACCAGGTAACAGTACCCAAAGGTGCCGCATCCTAATGGACGCGTGGTCAGGATCAAAATCTGTGAACCATCGCTGTAACATGAGGCTGTCCGAGCCTTTGAGCCATAGACGCTCCAGAATCAGGTTGGCATGGGCCTCCTCCCTAAATTTGAAATAGAACCAACCTTTCGATAAAATAGAGACCAAAGGCGAATAGTTCAGGATCAGAGCCCAAGTTCGAGTAACCCATTTAACAATGTCCTTTCGATGCATTGCATTATAGCTGAACTTCCCAACTAAGCACGTCATGTTCAACTCCACCAGCTGCTTGAGGCCCGAGTCACGGCCAACGTTGAGCCAATGCTCGCTCGGCCGCCTGTTCAATTTCTTATGCTGGGTGTTGGGGCGTATGATGATAGCAGGTTTACCATCCTGTTCACTGGGAATACCATCAACATTCCCCAAAGAGGCTGACATGACCAGCGCAACAGTAACAGGAACCCCACCCATGGCCCCCGCGGGATTGATCTCCAGAAGGCCTTTGCCTAGGGCAGACAGAGGGGAAGGCCCATAAGTTTGTGTATGCTTTAAGAACACAATTTCCAACCAATATGAAAATAAAATAATTAAGAGTCATGTTTGTCAACCATCACTAAGAAAGGACAAAGTAAAATGCATATACTAAATTGAGAAGAATTTTAAATAGTTTGGATATTGAAAAACTTATGTCAACAATTAGTCTAAAATTATAAAATTCTCAACTTTAAAATGAAGTAAAAGCAGTAGCAAATATTGAAAAAGAAAATAAGGAATTCAGAAATGAATGAACCAAAATTTTACATGAAAATCCAAAACATACTCTTCTTCACACATGGTATTAACCCTAATTTCATTAAATCTAGAGTAGTCTTAGTCTAAGCGAACATAAAATTTTTACGAACATCGGTTTCCAATTCTTGAAGTATTGGTTTCAAATACTTGATATATCGGTTTCAAATAGTTTTGATGTCAGTTTCCAATATAGTGGATGTTGGTTTCCAATACCTAACTTGTCGGTTTCCAAAAACTAATATATCGGTTAGCGTTGCCACCCATAATATGGAAAAAAACAAGTTCTCTAATTCAAGCGAGCAAGAGAAGGAGTAGTTGTCCTTTCTTCTGAAGAGAAGGATCTGCTACCCTTTCTCACAGACTAGTCATTCTCAATCTTTGGACGAAGAGGAGGATCACTAGCCTTTTCTCGCACTTAGATTTCAATTTCCAGCTATACATTGCTTTTTTAAACATTAACAGTTTAAATTTAACTTTTTTTTGTACTTTTCTCGCACTATATTTTAATTCCCAAAAATACATTGGTTTTTTAAACATTAACAATTTAAATTTAAGTTTTTTTGTACACCGACCAAGACCAACATACATGTTTATCAAACTTGTAAGTCATTTAATATGTCTGTAAATCATGTATATGTTGTAGTTGTAATAGCATTCCATACCTACTTTCTAGTTGAGGTATTATCGGACATTTTCAAAGCACCACATTAAAGATGGGATACAACATATTAGGATTCGACAGGAGAATACCAAACGAAAAACTAGGTCTATGCTCAAATTAAGGTTAAAGAGCCATTGATTGTGGTTGGACAAGTTGGGAACGAAGGAGACCAACATGCATGTTTATAAAACTTGCAAGATTTAATATGTCTGTCAATCATGTATGTGTTGTACCTGTAATAGCATTCCATACCTTCTTTCTATCTGAGGTATTATCATACATATTCAAAGCACCATTTTAAAGATGGGAGACAACATATTAGGGGTCGACGAAAGAATACTGACCAAAAACTAGCACTATGTTCAAATTATGGTTAAATAGCCATTGATTGTGGTCGGACAAGTCCAGAATAAGAGAGTGTTGGAGATTAATATCTCCCACCATGTGTATGTATTCTTAGCCAAGTTTAATATGGCATTACATATTCATGCAATGAATTAATTTTTCCATCTGATGTATTGAATGTTCATCTCTTCGTGGTGCGTCTTCTTGCTGCACTGCGTTTTATGACACCCTGGAGCCACTGCTAGCAGTGTATGCCCAAACATTCTGAGCCACATGTATCATTCTTCTGATGGATCTCTCATGCTCGTTAGTTAGGAGTGATTAAGAACATTGAGATAATGCTCGCTCTCCCTCTCCCTACTCCCTTGTGGAGACCAATTTACTACTTTTGAGTCGACTAAGATTAAGAACGTTGAGATATTGTTAAGGAGAATGAATTCTCAACTAGAGGTATTGAAGGAGTCCATTGTACATATCAACAACCACATGGATGAATGGGACAAGAAGCACGATCATAATGAGTCCAAATTCAAGGAATATGGACAACAAATAGAACAACTTCACCTTTCCAATGATTCAGAGATGCATTTCAATATGGTAGTAGTCATGTCCCTAGGAAGCCAATCTCATGTTGGGTTATGTATGGACTCAACATAAATAGAAGAGGAGATTGCCTAGCAGACTGCTATCCGGAAATGTGAAGGTCCAAGTTCTTAGGCCGAGCCTTAGGATCATAATGACCAGTTCATGGATGAAGGCCACAATGTCCATGGATTTCCATAAATATGTCTTGTTTAAAAGTTTTTAATATTATTACTAGGACAGTTTAGCAAGAATTATAGTTGTAGGATTTTTTTGGATATTTTGTATGCAATATGGTCCTACAAAGCTCAAGGATTTTTGGAATATTATGTTGAACTTAGGATTTTTGGAAGGTTTTGTTGAACTTTGGGAATAAATTTTGATATTGAAACCATTGTAAATCTTGGGTTGTCAAAGATTTCCTCAGCCTTTTAATACAAATTGCTATTACATGTTTCTAAAAAATCTCACTTTTAACTATATTCCAACATAATATTATAATTATCATCATCCCAATTTCCATTCATCCACAAGGACCATACACTTTCAATCAAAATGAGTTCTATGCATGCTCCAAAATTTTGATTGCGAGTTGAGAAATATCATTGATAATTTTGTTAATTTAAGAAATCACTCAATGAACACCATTCAACTTACAAATAATAAATCAAATTTGTATGTTATTGAAATCATTGTAACTCTTGGGTTGTTAGGGATTTCCTCAGCCATTTAATACAAATCACTGTTTAACCTTCTTCTAAATATAATCTCACTTTTGGTTATTAATATTCGAACATATAATTTCTATATTTTGAATTTCCATTCATGACAAGAACCATAGTCTTTCAATCAAAATGAGCTCTATGCATGATCCAAACTTTTGCTTAAGGGTTGAGAAATATCATCGATTTGTTCATTTGATAAATTGCTTAGTGAATCCTAGGTTGGCAGGTGCAGGAAGATTTATCTTCGACTCCAAGGGGAACAAGCAGATAAATTTTTCCTGGGGTATTGGAAAAAAGACTAATAATGAAGTGGAATGGCTCGGTCTTATTAAAGGCCCAGAACTTGCTAGAGATTTGGGAATTGAGACCTTGGTGGTTATAGGGGATTCTCTAATTGTCACTAGAGAAGATAGAACCATTGTCAATTGCAGGAAGAGCCCCTCCTCCAAGATGCACTTTCTACTCTCCAGCATAGTCAAGGAATTCAAAGATGTCCGTTTTCTTCATATCCTGAGAGGCCTCAATAGGCAGGCGGGCATCATGGCAAATAAAGGCATCGAGCTCATCTATGGTATTTTAGAATGTGATCATATTCTCTTAAAAAATATTTGGATCCCCTAATGCTCTCTCATTTCATCCTGGGCCGATGGACTCACTCTTACTAAAGGTTTTAATGAATATTAATTGGCACGTTTAAAGGAATTTTGAGATTATAAATCTGCCTTGTCCTCTGAATCCATCTTGGATCCTCGCACTCCTCAACCTTAAATGCACCAGCCTGTCTGACCACCCCCCCTTCCAGATGGCCGACATGCGAAGACCTGACTGGATATGAAATGGTGAAGGGATGGTCGCTTCCCTCATTCACCCTAAAACGGTCTAGATTTGGTTTTCAAGATTTGGCATTTCCTGCGATTTCATCTGTGGCCTCTATGTCTGGTGTAAGGGTTTATTTAATTCAATGGATCACCATCTCTCTGGGACTCCTTCTCAAGAAGGCTCTGAGTTTTATATGAGTTGTCTTCATTGCAACAATCCCTTTAGAATCTCACTTGGAGCTTGCAATTGGCCCACTCCGATAGATGAAGCAGATAATTGTGTTGTGATGGAGGACGAGCAGGCTCCCTCGGTGACCGGTCTTCATCACAATCATGCCGGGTCTGAGAGGAATTTGGGTTCTGGACAAAGACATGGCAGTAAACAGAACTTTGGGGTAATTATGAAGCATATCCATGAATTGGAAGGTTAGGTTCGTTTGGTGAGAAGCGAAAATATTGAATTCAAAAGGGCTCTAACTCGTATATTTTCATTGGCTCAAGCGACCCACTTGGAGGTCAAGCACCACAACAACAAAATTGCTGAGAGGGTTGAACATCTTGAAGAAACCCTGGGACTTCTCTATCCTAAAAAATCTCGCAAGAATGCAATCTCCGACGATGTTAGCAGTAAACTAGAAGCACTTGGTAGGTACCTAGACAAGATTAAAGAAGAAATGGTTCAAACTGGCTTACACACTGTCAACAATACTGGAAAGACTAGGAATGTAGATCCTGATGGTGCTGTTCTGAACATCTGAATCAATCCGACAGATGACTTCACTCTGTTTTGGTCTCATTTTGCTCTCACCTCTGTTTTTTTGGTCTACATAAGCTTGGAATTTTCTGATTATTATGCAACACTATGTTTCCCTAGAAAGCTACAACTATCAATTCTTTGTATAAGATGGGCTTATAGACATGTTCTTTTTATGCATTCTCCTTCTCGGACAATATGTAAGGTGTTATAGCCTCCATAGACTAGGGAAATTTCATAGAAGCTACAAGCTTGTGAAGGATCAACAAGGAGTGACAGATGCTATCCTTTTATGGGAGCAATCCTTTTGTTTTCTCTGTAATTTCTGATTTTCTATATAATCAAAGCTACTTAACCATTTCTGTCAAAACAAAAAATTGCTTAGTGAACACCATTCATATCAGAGATAATAAAACAAAAATAGTTTCAATATATACTACACATATGCACATAATTACCAAAAATAAGTATCAATATAAATAAAATATTGTATTACATAACAAGAACATTAACCATGAAATCATTTTCCAAGTCTTTAAAATGAATAACTAGGAACATATTCTGTAAGCATTTTCAAGTATCTCTTCATGCCTGTTTTTGGTGGATGGATTAGAAAATTACAAAGATTGGACCATATAAGTCCATCTCTTTCCAAAGAACCGTCATATTCCCAACTTGGAGGGATTTTAAAACAATTTGCCTCTGGGAGGGAACATAAATACGGTTGGTGCATTTGTCAATCCAAAAGTTACCACAACAAACTCAAAGTGTCCAAACCTTGTCTTGAAGGAAGTCTTAAGGATATCTTCATATTTAATCCTCAACTAGTGATATCCCGACCTCAGATCTATCTTTGAAAATATTGTCGCTCTTTTCATTTGATCAAAAAGGTCATCAATCCTCGGTAGAGGGTATTTATTTCTTATAGTTTCCTAGTTTAGTTGACGGTAATCAATGCAAAACCGCCATGACTCATCTTTCTTCTTGAAAAATATAACAGGTGCTCCCCATGGAGATACAGTGGGTCTAAACAACCCCAAATATAATAACTCTTGAAGTTGAATCTATAATTCTTTCAATTCCGGTACCGACATTTGGTAAGGAGTTCTAGCTATAGGTTTTGTCCCTGGTTTCAGTTCAATAGTGAAATCTAATTCACGTTGTGATGGTAGACTCAGTAGGGCATCTAGAAATACATCCATGTATTCTGAAAAGAGAGGATGGTTGACTAATTCCACTTTATCTCCTTCCTTTTTCATAGCTATTATTGCATAAAGTTGGCATCCCTTTCTCATACTTTTCTTCAGTTGCATGGATAAGATCATCCTTAAGGAAACTTTCATTTTCCTTCCCGTAAGTACTCTCTTGTAACCTTCATCATCGTCAAATAACTCCTTACTTTGGCAATCCATTAAGGTCGAATGTGCCTCTTGCCAATCCATTCCTAGGATTAGATCATAAGTGCATAACTCTGTAGCATAGAATGACACCCTAATAGAGCATACCCCTAAGTCAACTTCACAATCTTATGCTTTGAGACCCAGTCTTTGGATACTTCTGAAGGCCATTTCGACAGTGTCGAAATCCTCTTGAATAATTGACATCATCTTACTATATCTTAATACTTTAAATTAAATGAAACTTTTAGTATCACCAGGGTATACTAGTAAAGAGAATACATTATCATCTATCTTACCAGTGGTCTCGAGGACTGTGGATTGGTGTTCGACTTGGCGATTGTTGACAGCCACATGTATATGGTGTGCTCGTCCCAAATCAACTACAATGGGTTGTCGAGGTCCTTGAATTCTTTCGTTCCCTTGGTTCTACCGAGGGCATTCTCTCTGGAAGTGTGGCCCTCCACATTTCCAACATCCAGACTTTGGACCTCTAGTATCATTTCTGGTTGGTACATTGTTCCGTCGCGGCCCGAACTGTGCTGGTTTCCCAAAGGTTTTACCTGATCATTTCTTGGTGGCGGTGATCGGTAGGGTGCTTTATCATCTCTTTGAGATATTCCATTGAATAATCCCTTCCCAATACTCTTCTGTCCATAGTGATGCTTGGGTGCAATAGAAAATTGTCTGCCTCGGTCAAAACTGACAAAGTTTCTACTAGGTGGTCCTTTACATGCATGCTCTTCTTCAGCTATGAGATCCTTTTGGACCGCATCATGTAAGGTAGAGGGAATCAAGATGCAAAATTTATCCCTGATATTCTAGTTCATCCCAAACACAAACTTGTTGACCTTTAACTTTTCTGTCGAAATGTGAGATGCATATCTCAGTAGTTCCATGAAACGGATTTCATATTCTTGCATTGCCCGTTTCCCTTGTCTTAAGGTGTTGAAGTTGTTTAACTGTTGCTTGATGAACTCATCGGACAGATAATGTTGACGAAAAGGCTCGTCAAACAATTCCCAAGAAACCTCCTCTTGCTCCAAGCCTATCTTTGGTCACAAAGTTTTCCACCATAGGATAGCTTCTCCCTTTAGCCGTAGAAATTCCATGTGAACCTTCATTTTTGAGGTGTAGTCCCTCAGTGCAAAGCAAATAGCCATGTTTTCCAACCATGCCTCTGATAATAGATGTTAAGGTAGTGTTAGATCTACTTTAAAACATCTATATTACTATGAAGTAGGTGAATCTTCAATGTCAGAAATCCACAATCATTTATCAGCCCCTAACATATTTAAAATCGTGATTAGAAGAGAATTGAATTGTTTCACATTAAGATAAAGAAGAAGATACATACTTGCAATATAGCTTGATGTGCATCATTTCTCCTTTTCCATGAGATTTCCTTTCTCCACCCTTTCCTTTGATGAATATGCCAAGCTTTCCAATTCTCCAAATCTCTCTAGCATGCCTTTGCTCTTCCTTTGCCTCCTCTTACCATGCCCCAAATTCCTTTTGTTTTATAGCATTAGGAAATGGGCTCTCAAGTTTCTCTTTTCAATGTGGGATAATCCCTTTTCATGATTTTTTATTACTTTCTCTCAAAAACCTACTTTCCATAGTATTTTTAGGCTCTTGTCACAACTTTAGCATATTTAAGTACAATTAATGCACTTTTGTGCATTTCTTCTCACTATTTGACTGGTGGAGCTTAGATTTGAGCCTTTAATGAGTAATTCAATCACTGAACCTTGTTTTCATAGGATACATCTTTCTTCACTCAATCTTTATGATTGTGTATGTAGTGATTAGATAAGAGACGACTTGTTCTTTTGTGTACTTTTCTTTTGTCTTCATGTTGCGGGCACATAGTAAAATACGCTTCTTCTCCTCACTTTGTTAAGGGTGTTAATTTGATTGTTAACAGATGCCCCCTAATGTGTGAGGTCTGAAGCAGAGCTAAGGGTCGAAATACATTATTTTTATACTGATACTCTTCATAGATCAAAGCAATGATGAGGAAAGGATAAGCTCATGGGCGCAGGATTCAGGATAACATCTACAAGTCAAACATAGCAATTTCTCAAATATATAATATCTTCCTGAGGCGGGAATACCCATGCTCAGCAGTAAAAAATCATGGCCACGATGATCCGAATCTTGGGAGCTAAGAACCGGAAGGCTTGAATGCCGAGAGAGGAGGAGCTTAAGCATGCAAATCTGTCATAAAATTCACATGAAAATATTAATCTTGAATGAGAATAAGCATGAACAAAAACATATGAAGTGAATGGGAGGTGAGGCTCAAAGAGGAGCCCCACCTCTAAAACTAATTACTAATAAGTCACTCAGATCTAATTAGTCTCACAATGAACAATAGAAAATATGAGAAACCAAATGAGTAACTTGTTATCATGAGAATGCTTGCTAGGCCTTTATATAGCATTATTACAATGTGTCTTGAGGCCATACCATGGGCAAAACCATGTGTTACCAAATACCATGGATATGAGAGGGTGGCCTCTTCATTTAATGTTTTTATGATAAATGGGAGAGGGTGGCCTCTCCATTTAATGCTTTTATGGCTTATACATCCGAATTTAGACCATATGCCCCCTAAAATTTGGATCACACGAACAATACGGAGTGGATCCATGTCAAAAGAAAAAATTTCAGAAGTGTAAACATGCACTTTGATGAGTGCGAGAATAAGGTCTTCATTGAACTTCTAACATGGTAGTCTAATCTTGCGCAACTCGGGAAGTTCATCGATGACTGATACAACTGTTTTTCCCAAGGTATTCAATACAAATCGACAAGAGTATGGGTTTATATCATGCGAATCAATGAACTGATGTTGAGCATAATAAAACACCATCTGATTACCAATCATTCATGTATACCGTTAATAGATGCAAAGAGACCCACCGATAATGATGATGGACTCTAAGGTACTGAGTACAAACTAGCAAGTGTGAATAAATGTTCTAAAGTCAAACACTTGTAGAATAAGATAATCAAGGGTCATTGATGTATACCCACTATCATTTGAGAGGAAACTTGCCACTAATTACTTCAAGATCCAAGGTACTCCTGGGTTTCTATATCCATTTACTAGATGATTATTTGGTGTCGATAGGAATAGATACATCATACGGAGGGAATTAATGCATCCCACATCAACCTATATGAAAGAAAGATCAATAGTCTGATATAATTTGGTAGAACTGCGAGATCCAACACTGTATACTAACACAAGGAAGGATGACATGATTGGTCAGGAATATTTGAGAAATGGCCGACTTTGTTTGAACTTCCCTTGAACACATAACATGACGCAAAATGGATACTTGGCAACATATGACTTTGAGTAACCAGCCTTAATGAAATCCTCCAATTCCAGATGCATTAACGGGAGCTCCATTGGCGATGGGAAGAATAGCCCATCGGTGGAGATCTGTTCAAAATACTGGTACAGTTTCCTAAGGAAAATGTAGAAGGTGTATTGATGGCGAATACCAAATTATGTGCCGTGTTCAAGAGAAAGAAGAACCGACTGTTTCCATTTTCTTCATGGACATAATATGAAATGATTCAATTCTCTCCCTTTTTTGGATTTTTGTGTTTTCCAAATTTTAATCTTTTTCATTTATCAACTTGAAAAAATAATAAATCATGCTATGATACATTAGAGGAAACAAGTGTCTCAGGGGAATGCGCTTAAATTTCAAGGGCATGTATCAGGCCAAGGAAAAGATACATATTGCAAACAAGGGCTGAGCTAGTTATGTTCACTCTTACAAATGTTTCCTCCATGGGTATGGGTCAAATATACAGAAGCAATAGTTTATATGCATCATGTAACAAAAAAGACTGCAAAGGAAAATACGCAACATAAGCAATAAGAAACGAAGCAGTTTGCACGAATGTTCAAGTGGATATTTTAACACATGCTTATGTAAAATGACAAAAAATTGGGAGCCCATTGGGATATGGTCATAAATGTATGAAAGAGAAATATGTGGTCTCAAACTCCAAGTCATGATGGGACTAATAGGGCTCCCAGGCTTATCAGAATAACTCATCATGGGAACCAAAATGGCAATGGGGTACTGACTAGGGTGTCCCATGTTCGGTAGGCTCTTCTTTCAAAATGGTGGAAAATAAAGATATGAAGGTTTGACCCACCAATTTCCAACAGGTTCGAATGCATCTTTACAAAGGGATAGCCTAAACTTATGTGCAAGCTTCCAAATAGAACATATCAGATCGAGGAACATGCAAATCACGCTCCTATACTTGGGTATATTTACACCAATTATGCTCCCAGTGGCCCCACAAAAATGTCCTTAGGTGGGTGCAACCAAATGTTTACAACTCCAGAGATGTCTTCATCTGATGATAAAATGTAATCCAAGAAATCATGTGAGCTGGGAGATCTCACAGCCGAAATGGGCCAAGTAACCAGATCACATTCCTCCATCTAGGGAATATTTTGATCTGAATCTTCCGAAGCTATTCGATTAGCTTGGTATAAAAATTCCACGGTAGATAGGGGTGATCCAAATGCTTTCCAACATTTAAATGACATTACACAATATGAGGTCCCTTCATCTACTATGGTTCGAAAAATGTTCTTACCATGAGTCATTACATTAATATGAAAATCAACTTTGGAAGGGATCCTACATGTTGAATGGTCTACGTCTGATGTGATCGAAGTTTCATCGGATGGGTCAACAGTGCCAATTGTAGACAATAATTCCTTTCTTTGCTTAGGACAATGTTGCAATACCTCCAACGCCGACATGACACATGGCACTTGAGATAGGTCCTTAAGAACATTACTGTTATGAGCATCTTGCGTGTTAGGATTATGCATTGTTCTATGTAGAATGCCTTTGGGAGGGTGTAGTACTAAATCTATGGTTGGTTTCTGAATGGAGAGAGAACAACTTGGTTGTGATATCAATTGATCCGATGTACTAGGAGAGACATCCTAAGAATCATGTCTTGTTTGAATGTTCCCCTTATGATCACACATGAATACATTTGCATTGGGATCATTTCCCCCTAGCGGAGGTACTGGTGTCGAAATAGTGGGTTGTTGTTTCCCACTACGTTGAGGCATGTTTGGTGCATCTCTTTTCCCAGAGTTAGCATTTTGCTTACTCTTGTATTTCTCCTTCTTTCCCCTAAGGTATTTGGATGAGACTATAAGGATTTCAGAATTCTGGGAAGGATTAGCACTTTTCTTATCCTTATACTTCTTCTCCCTTCCTCTAATGTCTATGGATGAGACTATAAGGATGTCAGAGTGTTGGAAGGACTAGCAAGTTGTTGCATTTCCTGGCCAGCTATGGGTTTCGAAGCCTGAATAGAAACTTGTCCCAAATGTTGGGTAATATGTTCAAGTGGTCATACCATTGGCATGACGTCCATGTGATGGCATAGCTGGATCAAACGCAGGTCTTGCAGGTTGGTTCCAAAAAGCTTGGTTACTTCCTAGAACCTGACCACTCCATTGCGGAATGGGTTTAATGGTTGGATTCCCCCTTGCGGGGTTAGGCCCCAAAAATATTGGTTACTTTATAGAATCTTGCCACTTGTTTGATGTGGTCCTTGGGTGTGATAAGATTTCCAAGGTGGGTTGCCCCTTTACGGAGACTAA
The DNA here is from genome assembly GCA_027924585.1 of Larix kaempferi. NCBI lineage: Eukaryota > Viridiplantae > Streptophyta > Pinopsida > Pinales > Pinaceae > Larix > Larix kaempferi. Next base: position 113,654 of record BSBM01001233.1, read on the forward strand.
CCCCAAGAATATTGGGTACTTCCTAGAACATGACCAATGAGTGGATTGCCTCCTTGCGGAGGTGGGGCCCAAGAAGATTGGTTACTTCTTAGATCCCAACCACACCATGGCGGTTTTCCTTGGGCTTGAGAATCATTCCAAGGTTGATTTCCTCCTTACAGAGATTTCATCCAAAAAGATTGGTTACTTTTTTAATGTTTTCCACTCAATGGTGGATCAGGATGGATGGATGGATTGCCTCCTTGTAGAGGTAGGCCCCAAAAAGATTGGTTACTCGTCGAAAACTGACCAAGCCATTGATTGTTTCCTTGGTTTTGATTAGTGTTCCAAGGTTGATTTCCCCCTTGCGGGGGTGGTTCCCAAGAAGATTGGTTATTTCCTGGGACTTGCCCACTCCATGGTGGAATGGGGTTGATAGGTGGATTTCCTCCTGGTGTGCTACCTGTTAGGGGTATGGGATTTCCCTCGGGATTTACACTAGGAAAAGCCAGATGATGACCTCCTGAGGCATTTCCACTCACATGTGGAGCATAATCCCAATTGGCATTACTATTCCATGGTCCATTGGTTCCGCCTGGAATATTGAGATTCCATGGTAAAGGGTTTCCCCCATAAGTAGAACTTGGAAAAATGTTAGGTATACGAAGAGGATTTTGGTTTAATCTTTGATTGTTTTGACCTTGAGTATCCAAACCATATGGAAAACCTAAATTTTGTAAGGCACACCCCTCATTAGGGATTCCTGCAGACAAAGTGGATGTACTTCCAAGATTGGAACCCGAAACTGTACCAATTGGCACTGAAGTGCTGGTTGAACTTGTGCTAATCGCATGCATACTAACTATTGGGATTTATGTAGAGGCCAAATTGGAAGTATTGCTACCTCCAACAACTGTTTGAGGTTGCGATGATGTAGTCCCTTGTGCTCTTGATGAATCCATAGGGTCAATTGTGGGATTTTTCATATTAGTCCAATATCTAAAAAGAGGATTGATGTAATCAAGTGGCTCATTGATCTGAAGTGCCACTAGGTATGAAATATTGTCAAAGGTGGGTTTACATGAGTAGCTGCGTTGTTCTCTAGTGTTTCAATTTCAAATGGAGAAAGATTATCAACAATGTATGTGCTTTCCTTGATAGGTAATGTTTATGTATTTGTTTGATGTTGTTCTTCTCTATTGTTGTTAATTGAATCTAGAAGTTGTTCAGTTTCTAAGTCATAAGGTTAAGTGTTTTGTATCCATCTTTGCGATGTAGCAGGGCCTTCAATTTATGGTGGCTCACCTAGCTACCGCCGTGATTGACGGATCGGGAGAGTATCCACTTTGAATATTTTGACAAAAGTATGTGTTTAAAAATATTTTGATCGAAAAATAGAATCAAACAATCCTAAGGCAGTCTAGACTCAACAAAAATAAAAAGTGTCCACACTGTAAAAAAGTGTTATAGATCCAAGCAAGCAAACTACTTTTCCAAATAGCCGAAGCTCAGTGAAAAAATGGATTAGAGGGCCTTCTAAAACTAGTAGTTGCTGAGGGACAGAAAGCCTCAAACAATTGCTAGCAGCGAAGGTGTGAGAAACAGTTACAATAAAATTTAATCGCCAGGGGTTCAAGTGTTGCTTCCTGACCAATCACCCTCCCAAGGAGTAAAAGCTTCAAATTATGTCTCATTTATTGCAAGAGTTCCCCACTTACAATAGCCTATGTGATATCCTAGGAATAACAACTAAGGTTACCACTTCACAATCAACGGTCGAGCGGAACAGTTGTAAGTCGAGGACAACTCTCATAACCAGGTATTCTAGCAAAGTGATGTCACCCCAAGGACTTGTCACTTCACACAGAATTTCATGATGATCTCATGTCCCACTAAAAATTAAAGAGGGGGGAACCACCCTTCCTTATCCAAATTGACCTCGTGCTTAACGCATGTGTTAGAAGCGCTTTCTCGACAAGCATTTTTTGCTACTAATGGATTTAAACTCTAAGTAAGCAATGCTAGTTTCAAACGTTTTGAATCCCACGAGTGTTAACTCTCCAAAACTAATCCAGGGAACTAAACTATTCTTGTTGGTGATATGAAAATAAAATGCTGGTCAATTTTAGATTAAGCGCCAATTTTTAAGGGTAGTTTTCTTAGTTTCAGGAGTGGAAACGAAACTAGTGGTGTGTTGAATCGAAAAATATGAACCACACAATGAAATATGATCACTATGCTATCTGTTAATTCGATAAATGTTCTAAACTAATGAAAGGTTATAGGTTCATGTGTGTCTTTCAAACATGCAAAATGTGTTGGTAGATTTTGGTTTTTTTTATGAATAGTTCTTCTGAAATATGGATAATGACTGATTTTCAAAAATCAATGTAAACCAAACAAATATTTCAAGTTAAAATGAATCTAATTCTATTATACGGGGGATCTTTGTTTATCATTTGTAGGGCCACCCGAAAGTTCAAGCAAAGAGGATACGCAGATCCCTTTAAAATGCATATGAATTAAATTCTAGACTATTACACTTGAGATCTACTTTCTCGTTTGCAGTGAGACTCGAAAGTGCAAGCAAAGAGGATGCGATAGCTCGAGAACTGTATGTGAAAATTGAAATCTACTCTATTACACTTGAGATCCACTTTATCGTTCACAAGATCACACGAAGGCCCAAGTGGAGAGGATACAGTGGCTCGAAAGAACAATGCTTGAACAATCAAATCCTATACTATTACACTTGAGATCCACTTTCTCATTTGCAGGGCCACCCGAAAGTGCAAGCAAAGAGGATACGGTGGCTTAGAAACAACTTATCACAAGAAAATTTAAATATGACACTACAATCTTCTCTAATTGTGCATAAACATAATAAAAATACCATAGATCCAAAATTGAATTGAACTAATTAAAGTTTGTATTTGGTTTTGGAGGGAAATTGTTTTCAAAACGTCTCAAAGTGTAATGTTAAATTATTTGTTTTTCAATGAAAATATATTTTTGAAATGTGTTTAAATGATCTTTTCAAATGTTATAATTGATATTTGGTTTTATGTCTCAAATAAGCAAGTTCATGAGATTCAATAGTTAAAGGGTCTTAAGGTTCTTCAAACAAATCTTGATATTTCTTCAATTTTTGTGATTTGCAAACTCTTAAATGAATAAAAACAATTTAGATATCAGTCCTAATACTATGCAATTAGGGATCCAACATAAACATATAACTTGAAGCAAATGAATCTACCACAAAATTAAGAAAATTTTGAAATAAATGTCAATTTGAGCCATTTTTGGAGGTTTTTGGTAAGAAATTCCAAATCTAAGGAGCTCAAACCCTCCCAAATTTTCCTTAACTAGTGGTAAATTGATCCTAATAAGTTTTAAAATATTTTTGAGGTCTACAAGTACAAAAAGAAAGCCTCAAAGTTTCCCTAAAACAATGAAAATTCAAAACTATGTGTTTTTTCAAGGTTCTTCTTCATGTTTTTGTTTTTTAATTTTTGTTATTTGCAAATTATGAAATGAGTCAAAATTATTTCAAATATCAGTCCCAATCCTATCCAATCATGGACCTAACAACAAAATATGGCTTTAAGCAAGTGGATCTAACACCAATTTAAAGAAAATTTGGAAAGAAATGACAATTTGGGCTTTTTTAGTGGTTTTGGGAGGGAAATTGCCAATTTAAAGATCTTAACACAAACTCTTCCAAGATTTTCAAAACTTTTCAAAGTTAGTGATAAAATGATTTTAAAATATTTATAAGACTTAATAAGGTCTTCAAATGCAAAAATATAGGCACCAAACAACCCCAAAACAAAGACATCTCAAAACTAGTTCATAATTCATGCAAATTTGAAACAAGGAGGCTTTTAAGCTTACAAAAGTTTGAAAATATCCCAAATATTTGGATAAGGAGCATAAAAATGAGGTCTGCACTCTGATATCAGAGATTCCTAATCCCATACAAGAAGAAAAGATCCGCAAAAGAGAGGAAAGAGGGAAGAATTGGGCACAAATCTCAAGAAAAGCCTTCATTGCACTCGCTAGCAAAGGAGGGTGAGATCTAGCTTCATCTTTGAAGTTTTTGAGAGGGTAGGAGTGGATCTAGGCCGCTTTTGAGCCTATAAACCTGCAACATAGGTTCTTGAAGGGATCTTAAGGCATTCTTAGAGTAGATATGAAAGTTTAGAACACCAAAAATGAAGAAATTTTCAAGAAAAAACCTTCAATGCATTCTCTATCAAAGGAGGATGAAATCTAGCTTCATTTTTGAAGTTTTTGGGAGTGTAGGAGTGGATCTAGGCATTATTTGAGCCTATAAACCTGTATCATATGTTCTTGAAGGGATCTTAAGGAAAATATGGAGTAGATCTGAAAGGTTAGAACACCAAAAAGGAAGAAATTTGCAAGAAAAAACAGAAATTTTCAAGAAAAATCAACTAGTAAGGTCGCCAATCTGATAATAGCTTTTAAGGTAGTGTTATATCTACTTTAAAAAATCTATATTACTATGAAATAGGTGATCTTCAATGTCATAAATACACAATCATTTATCATCCCCTAACATATTTAAAATCATGAATTAGAAGAGAATTGAATCAAGTTTCATATTAAGCTAAAGAAGAAGATACATACTTGCAATCTAGCTTGATGTGCATCCTTTCTCCTTTTCCATGAGCTTTCCTTTCTCCACCCTTGCCTTTGATGAAAATGTAAAGCTTTCCAATCCTCCAAATCTCTCCAACATGCCTTTGCTCTTCCTTTTCCTCCTCTTACCATGCCCCAAATGTATTTGTTTTATAGCATTGGGAAATGGGCTCTCAAGTTTCTCTTTTCAATGTGGTATAATCCATTTTCATGATTTTTGATTATTTTCTCTCAAAAACCTACTTTACATGGTATTTTTAGGCTTTTGTCACAACTTTAGCATATTTAAGTACAATTAATGCACTTTTGTGCATTTCTTCTCACTATTTGATTGGTGGAGCTTAGATTTGATCATTTTGTTAGAATATGCAATGATGACTTATGTGATACATTGGTAAAATATCATTTAAAGCCATAAAATAACTCTAATGTTATAAAATAGAGTTATCCCACATGCATCACTGTAATTATATCCTTTGTAACCATTCTCTATATAAAGAGGAGGAAACTCATTTATCCCACATGTATTATGGGATGTTTTGTAATCCAAACCTCTTGGTATATAAGAGAGGTGAAGGAGACCCTTTTGGGTATGTGTTGATTGTAATTCATCACACATCACATGTTGTGTATGTCATTTGTACACACATTGTATGATAGAGCTTGATGTGATGCATAGGTGAGGATGCCATGTAATCTTTGAGATCTTTTTCATATTAATGGAAGATGCAACCCTTCCCATGGACGTAGCCCAATTGGGTGAACCACGTATATCTGGTGTTCTCTTTTTCTTGATTTCTTTATGTTCATCTTGATATGTTATTGTTACTTAGATAGGTAGGCTAGTTTAGTTAGATCTTAATCTCTGACATGGTATCAGAGCTAGTTGCTATGATCTAGCACCTTCTATAGCTTTCATAAATAACTATTATCATTTGGGTGTTGTTTATTTTTGTATATTTGATTTCTATCTGGTAGCCATTAGGCTTCTCTTCGGATCTGGGCATGTTTCTGCAGTTCTTTTACTTCTAACCCTAACTCTATTGTGTAGTTTTTTGCAGAAAATTTTCAAGGCTTTCTTGATGTTTTTTTTGTATATCTATATGTTTTTTGGATTTTCCTCAAGGAGATATCTCTTTCGGTTATCAGATCGGCAATTTTCGTCCAAGTTTGGTAGACTTTGTGGAGGTTTCCTTGTTCGACAGATTCGACACTATTTTTGGCCTAAAACTTGACGTTCGCGACTTTTGCTTCGCAGACAGCACGGGTAACTACGACTTTCCCAACTACGAACTCTTGAGTATATTGCAGACCCATGACTTTTAGTGTACAGACCTACCTGTGCTACGATATACTCGCGACTGTTCTACTGTGAACTCGTGTTTACTTCAGTATAACTGTGACTTCACTGTACAAGGACCCGCGAGTGCTTTGGCATAACCATGACATTACTGTACAGAGACCCATGAATTTCCAATCAGAACTGCGTCTTTCTCCTTTGCAGACTCGTGGACACACGACTTCTCTGTGCATAACCCGCGAGTACACATGATTTTACTTTGGCAGACCTGCGAGTGACTTTATTTGGCACCTTTTCTAAGGGTTGTAGGTAAAGTTTATGTTTTTTTATCTTGGAAAAGTTTCAGCTCTTATCTTGAAATTCTTGTCATGAGCTTCTTGATCTCTTTGGATTAGTATTTTTGTTATGATTCATCATATTTACAGAGGTTTTTTTGTTCTTATGTCTCTAACCTTCTTTGTGTGGAAGATGTTTTGACATTTTCAGGAACATGGATCTCTAGTATGGTAATGGTGACATCAATAAATGAACCTATGCTTAGGACTTAGTTTTTTAATGACTATATTTTCATATCTATAATGGATATTATTTTGGTCTCACTCTTCTAATCATGATAATGAAGCTTTTATTTGTGTTATCTTTTGATCATTATTTGTTTTATTTATATATTATTGCTAACCTTTGTGTAAAAGAAATTTCATTGTTTTTCTAAGCAATGTATTTATGATCATTATATGCTCTTGCTAATTAAATTCTTAAGTAAAATAATTTTTTTGAATCTATGTGATATCATATTTTTTGACTTGTCATATGTTCTTTAATTGGGGTATAGTTTATTTTTCATGTATTGCAGAGATTGGATCCAATTCCTGTGCTATTTGTCTCTAACATTCCTATATGGAAGCATTGACATTTCCAAGGCATTTCATTTCTTGCATATTTACATAGTGTTAACAAGAAATGAACCCATGATTAAGACCATTAGTGACTTGTCATTTCATAATTTTTTATAAGTAATATCATGAGTTGATCATAATTTGATATATGTTGATCACATTAAACATTTTGATTTATTTTTATATATCTCATGTCATGTTTATTTTGATCATCTTTTACTCAATATGTATATGGCTTTGGGCAATCTTATAATCTTGAAATATTTATCATGAGCACCTTGTTCTTGTTGCAATTTAATTTATATTCTTATGATTGCAGAGGTTATCTTGTTCCTACTTGTCTCTAACGTTCCTATATGGAAGCATTGACATTTTCAAGGCATTCATCTCTTGCATATTAACATAATACTAATAAGAAATGCACATATGCTTAAAATTCATTGCTTGATGACTAAATTTTCATATATTTAAGTGAAATATTGGCTCATTATTCTATCTTGGCATCTATTATGCTCACTCATGTTTATGCTCCTCTATCTTTTATCATAACTTGTACTGTCATTTTTTGATAAACTTTTGCTCAAATTTATATGGTCTTGCATAGAAGCGACATCATTTATTTATAAGTTCTTGAGCAATGTCATTTTATCATATCTTATGTCTTTTGGGCTTATCATGTTTTTTATATTCTTTGTTCTTGAAAGTTCCTTTATGCAGGTTCGTTATCCATGTTGTGGGATAGCTTGCCTCTGTTATTCCTTCATTATTTAAGCATATGCTGGTTGTGGATCTCTGGTTCCTCTTAAGAAGGAATGTAATGTTGATTTTTTATCATGTTCTATCATATTTCAGTAATGTTGTATGATGGACATCAATCTTCTACTGTTAAAGTCATGATGTTCATCTATATGATATCATTTTCGATGTATAGACCATTGGGGTCTATTTTCTTCGATGTTTGAGGTCTTCTACAGATATTTATATTGCACCTTGATTGGAAGAATGTCTACTATCTACATGCGTATTGGCCATCTGGGTATTTTGTACATTGTTATGGTGTTCTTATGTAATGCCCCTAGAATGACTGTGGACTTTAAGAGCACCTGTCGAGTAACCTAGCTGAATGAACTTTGATAAAAGTGGTCTTTTGAGGCATGATATGTCTTAACGATTGAGAAACACCAGAAGATGTGCATGACGACAAAGTTAATGAATGAAAACAATGGATTAAATGACAATTTGTGGAATTGGATACTTTATTTGGAATTGATGAATATATGTATGCTTGCTTAATGATTTGTTGTTTTATTGAATATATGATGTGCTGCTTAATGAATAGCTATGTTAGGAAATGTATGATGTGAGTGAAGAAACGCATGTTGGATTAATGACTAACTGATTGAAGAAATGTATGATATTATGAGTAAACTATGGTTAATTAACGATTAGTAGTTTATGAATTGAATTAGGATGATTAGAAATAAATTATGATGCTTAACGAGTAGCAGGTTATGAAATAGATTAAGACGAATGAGAACAGAGCTATTAATGTGTGCTTTTGAGCACGTGTGTAGGGATAGGTGAAATAGTTCACCGACAGAAACACAAAGGAAATAAAGGGGTTGTAGAGTATGAATAAATCACACACAGAAGAATGACGACGGTGTCGACTTCCTACGGAATCCCATGGCCGAGTTCAAAATCCCTTAGCCGCTTACTCGAGGACGTGTGAAGTCGTGCGAAGTGGACCGTGACAAAGTTGGTTATGTACGAGTTGGGGGGCATGCAGTAAAACAGACTTACTCCTCAGCGCCATTAGTCTCCAATAGCGTGTAGACGAAGGATTGAAGGTAACATATCCTAAATCCCTACATGAAGTTCCTGCAAGTCAGATGAAATGAAAAGATATCGGCAGAAGGAACTGACAATGTGGTGCCTTGTCGATAAATGGAAATGATGGACACAAGGACCCGACGATGTGGTACCTTGTTGATAAACGGAAACGACGGACGAATGGACCCGACGGAGTGGTACCATGTCAACAAGAGAACATAAGGAATAGATGGGCCCAATGGTGTGGTACCTAGGTCCTAGAAGGGATTAATTGTTAAACATTATGCATAAAAAATTATAAAATGCATTGAGACCATTTGCATAGGAAAATACATTTAAAATAATAGAGATTACTAATTTAGACCATTTGCACAAGAAAATGCAGTTTTAGTATTTAAAATAATAGAAATTATTATTTTAGGAGCAATTGAATACTAGGCTTGAGCATTTAGTTAACACACTTGCACCCACGAAAATAGAAATTAGATTGAACATCACGGAGACAAACTTGAGTAAATTTAGGAAAGTTGGTGCACTCTCTTAAAAAACTTGACACATGGATAGGTGAGCTAAATTAGATTTGAATAATAAGAAATTAAGCATTTTTGCATGAAGCGACATGTGTTGCAATAGATTTTCCCAGTTAAGGAAGGATTTGGGAATGGGGAAGGGACCCAATGTTTGGATGGTTATCGTAATTGTTGTAAAGAGAGTGACTTGCTGCTATTGGAGTTTGGAAAGATATTTTGGTGGGGGGGGGAATCCATTTCTGAGTCTCTAGTATTTGTGTGTGTAAGCTCTGCGACCCCGAAGCTCAAGGGTGGCTATGTGACTGAAAGCATATTCCTACGGTTGTATGGCGAAGCTAACGGTTACTGCACCTATGGTTAAACAAGCTTCGGCTGGAGGGACACAACGAGGAAGCGGATGACAAGGGCAAGCGAGATCGATCGACGGAGGACAGATATAAAGTTCCACTTGTATTTGCTTAAGTTAAATTATTTATGTGTAATTTAGTTTTTATACCATTGATAAGTCTAAATCAGTATTATACTATTTAGATGTGTTTTAGTTTAGTTTTAGGGACAACCCCACAAACGGGGGTCCCTACATTTGGTATCAGAGCCGGTCGAGCCTTGAGGGCACCGGACTCATAATTATATTTTTTAGGTGTCGTTTTCGATTGTTAATCTATAATTCGTAAATTAGATGGAATGACTGTGTAAATATTGATCTATCGGTTAGATCAAGCGGGATCGTGAAAGCTCTGTGTAATTTAGTGTATCGAATCCTTAGCTCATCGCCCAAACCCAAGGGACTATAACCAACCTTAGATCAACTTAGGATTCATTTTTTTCTTGGGTACTTGCTTTTAATTTACTAGATCCCCAACCTACGCATGTTCAGGTGTATGTGTGAGACACCAATCCAAGAAATTCTGCCCTGTTTAAGTCGGTGAACCGAGCTCTTAAATCAATATCCAGATCCGATCCTTGCGATGTCCTCAACTTCGTGTTTTAACTTCTTAGTAGTTGAGAAGTTTATACGTTTACATTTTTATGGAAAGGAACTATACAATAAATTATTAGAAGTAAGTGCAAGGTCGCCTTGCATATCAGACACGATTGTAATGAATAACAAGTTTGCAGAGGATTTGGATGCAGATACTGCTACTCTATAGGTTTGAGAAATTATGATATTTATCTATGGATGTATTCTGCATCGACCATGCTCCAATTTGCTTATGAAGCCATCGAACTCTTCCTTCAGTTATTTAGAGCCGGATGGGAAAGTCTGCTTAAACCATAAACAGTTTCGATTGGAAAGTGAACTGGATCCAAATTTTGTCAATCCGTTAAATAATTTCGATCTAGAGATTGAGCTAGTTCTAAATTTTACCAATCCGTAAAATAGTGTCAACCTGGAGAGTAAACTGGATTTAAACTCTGCAAATCCCTTAAATATGATCAATAGTATAAATTCATTTCGGTTATAAAAATATGAACTTTTGCACTTTCTAGTTTTGCCTCCAAGAGATAATATATATATACCATGTGAAATCTGTCAGTCTGAAAAAAGAATTCTTTACAGTATAGAATTCAAGTTTCTATTGAATAATGAATTCCCTTAATTTTTTAATTATTGATAGGCGATATGTGAATTCCGTCAATCGGGAAAATGAATGCTCGGCAATGCAAAATTTCATCCTTAATTAAATAATGAATTCCTTTATAAATCCAAGCAATACTTTGTATACATGTGAATTTGGTCAACCTAAAAATATATGCTCGGCGCGTAGTGGTACACTTCGATCCCTGCACAAATCGGGCAAATGGAGTTGCATTTTCTTTGTTGTAATTTTTTTTTTTTTTTAGTCACAATACATCCATGTAGTATAGGATCTCTACACATAAACAGAGTATATGCGAGCTTTACACAGATTTTGTAGGATTACTCATATTAATAAAGCTATGTTGTTACCTCACCATGATGTTGCTTTATATGCTTTTGCACAAGTGTCTTAAATTCATGCCTAGGATAAGTTACAATTAAAATTCCACATAGTTATTTATGCATAATATATTGTCAAATTTGGAATTTAGCAATGTGTTGGTCTAAAAATAATGTTTGGATTAAAATTGTTTCAGTATTTAAGACTATGAAAAGAAATTACTCCACTTGATTGAGATGCCTGCATGAAACACTTGGTGCCCGTAAGTATAAGTATATTGGTAGTGCAGTAAAATCTAACCTAAGAGGATACTGAGCCAGCCCCTACACCTAACTATTTCACACCATGCGGGGGTCGTAATAAGTGCAATGCACAATTTTACACCATGGTAGCTGGTGATACCATACATTGTTTTTGCATACCATGTTATAATGACATTCGAAGTGATACAGTCAGCGTCGAAGGATTTACATTTGACAAGTCAAGGCTTGATAAGAATAGAAGTGATGAATAAAATTAAAAAGTGGTAAGCATTAATTTCAAGGTTTATAAGGTTGGGTTCATTAGTATGTTTATTAGTTTAATATTGCTATATTTTATTTTGTAGTGGGCACAATGTGAGAAATGTGAAGCTTGGAAACATAAAATATGTGCACTCTTAAATGGTAAAAGAATGAAGGTGAGAAGTCAGAGTACCTGAAGGGAAGTGATCTACTCACATCTCAGTGATGAAGATTGTATCATAATACATCTTTTTAGTCAACCGTCAGTTTCTTTGGATAGATGGATAGTTAGATTTCGATTTTAAAGTAAAAGGAATAATTACATTAAGTAGGCTTCATAGGTATATTAAATATATATATATATATATATATATATATATATATATCATAGCTTGAATATATATATCTTCCAAAAGGAAAATATCTATCACTCTAAATAAAGAGTGATCATAAACTGCCCGCTATAGGCCTTTCTTACTTGTTCTTGAGTTGCATCATTTTACAAAAATATATCCAACTTGGATAAGAAAAGCTTCAACAAGCTTCAAAAAAGGATTGTTCATTGTTGAATTACAACAGCAGCAAGGACCCCTTCGACCTGAAGGGCTTATCTTCTCTTTATCGGAGATTAAGCTAAAATTCCACTTTGATCTCCCCTGGTGGAATTAATAGGGCATTTTTTAAAAGTAAATATGCCTCTTCATTGAGTTCATGATATATATGTCTGAAGGAGATGTGGTTGAAGCATGAAACTAGGTTTTGTATTTGAGCTAACAATGGTTGCAGATGGGAGCTCTAATCTGTAATTTCTTATTAGCCCAATCTATCACCATTTTGGAATCGCCAAAAACTTGAAGAGATGAAATCTGATGCCTTAGCGTTGTGAACAAAACAACCCATAATGCAGCGAGTTCAGATTTGCTATCGGTGCCATGTCTGGTTCCATAAAGGATTTTTATCTTGTTATGCTTGTTGAGGTATATTACCCCTCCTGAGCCTCCTAGCTATGGACTTCCTTGACTGGCCCCATCAAAATATGCCCAGGGGAAGTTGGTGTCAATGGGAGGATGGACCAGAACTCTCTGTTTCTTCACCGACTCTTCTAGTTTGTGCTCTTTTGTCCACTACAATATTAGTGCAAAAATGACTTTAGGAGGGATAAAGGTTCCTGAAAAAATGGCAGAATTTCTTTCCCACCAGATACCATAAAGGAAAAGGGAGGGGAAGGCATTGAAGGGGCGTACCAAGGGGTTTTTCCACCACTTATGATAACAAATTTCAATCGTCAGATCTAATGGGATAGAAACATCCACAATATTCTTTGTGGCTTCCTTCCAAACCGTTTCTGCATAGACACATGATAAGAATAAGTGTTCTGAAGTTTCAACTGAGTTATAATAGAGGGGACACCGGCTTGGACCATTCCAACCTCTTTTAACTAGGTTGTACCAGGTAAGCAGCTTATTGTTTAAAACCAGCCATAAAACAATATTAGCTTTTAAAGTGCCCCGTGTTTTCCATATCCGTGACCACCACCACTTTTTTTCTCCACTGAACTAAGTTTCGCTGTAGATTTCGTAGCCAAGCTTGGATGTGTAATTTCCATCTATGCCATTTACAGTCCATACTAAAGTGTCTTCAGAATCCTCCATTAATGCAACAAAATTTAATTTTAATAGGTTTACGTAATTGGACCATTCAGTAGCCTCTTCATTTTCAAGTCCTATATCATCCGCTGAGATCCAACAGTCCATTCCCATTGCATCTGCTAACATTTGGATGTTGGATCCTTTCAGTTTCTGTAAAAGACCTTCTGATAATCGAAAACTGTCTCCGGCTCCTACCCATGGGTCAGAACCTACACGTATCTGCTTACGATTCCCTATTTTCCATGCAATCCAATCTCCGAGTAAAGGAAAGGATAACACCAATGCTTTCCATCCAACCGATCCTCCTTTGAAGGTTTTGCCTCTGCTTCTGAACCAATCGATTATGGAGGAGTTTGTGCAATACTTGGAGATCGGAGTTTTGCCCCATAAAGAATAAGGATGCTGAGATAATATTTAAAGTCATCCTGGAAGCTGGCTAAGGGAACATGAAGCAGGGACTCTTTGCTTTAGGTCGTCCGAGAAGTCATTGATCACCAGGTTTGATTTGTCAATATTTATTTCCATTCCAGTAGCTAGTTGGTATAAAGCGAGGATACTGGCTAAAGACCTTAGATTATCTTCAGTTCCTTTGCCAAAGAGTAACACATCATCCACGAAGAGTAAGTGTGTGATAGTTGAAGAGAAAGAAACCCGAATCCCCTTGAAGGTCCCTGTGTTCTTGACCTGCTGCATTAGTTTGCTAAGAGCTTCAGCTATGAAGAGGAAGAGGAGTGGGGATAAAGGGAACCCTTGTCTCAGCCCTCTAGAGGCTCGAAAAAAGGAAGAAGGAGATCCATTGATGAGAAAAGAGAAAGAGGCTGAGCTGACACACCCCATAATCCAGTTTACTAGCTCTACTAAGAATCCTATTTGGATAAGCAAAAGTCTTAGGAAGGTTCAATTCACTCTATCATAGGCCTTGGAGAGGTCCGATTTTAGGGAAAAATCCCTATCTTGTTTTTGGATAATTGTATGTATTGTTTCCTCAGCCAAAGACATAGCATCGTGGATCTTTCTATTGAAAAGGAAGCCAAATTGCTCTTCAGAAATTAATTCACTCATGACAGGCTTCAACCTAAGCACAATTATTTTCGAAATAAGCTTATAAATCAAATTACAGTAGGCTATAAGTCGGAAGTCGAAAAATGTATGAGCCTTCTGTTTCTTGGGGATAAGGGCTAGGAAAGTGGAATTCAGGGCTCCTAGGACTTTTCCAGAATGTTGGGATTCTTGGACAACCTTCAACAAATCCCATTTTATCATATCATAAAAGCCCAGGAAGAATTCCACAAAGAAACCATCGGGACCAGGGATCTTACCTTTCTGGAAGGAAGACATCGTTTCTTTTAACTCTTCCTCAGTAATTTCCTTCATCAGTGCACTGTTCATTTCCTCCGTGATCGATCTGGGGAAAAGTCTCAGGCATTTTAGCATTTCCTGTATCTGGAAACCCTCTTTTTCTTTAAAAAGAGAGCCAAAGAAGGAGACACCGACTGCTGCTTTATCATGAAAATTGGAAACCAATGTGCCTTCTTCATTCTGTATTTCACTTATGGTGTTTAGATTTCGGCGGAAGGAGGCATAATTGTGAAAAAACTTGGTATTGTTATTCCCTTCTAGGATCCAAACTGCTCGGCTCTTCAGTCTCTAGATAGCCTCTTCTTTAGTTAGTAGTTCTGATCTTATAAGCTCAAGTGCCTTAAGTTTTTCCAACTCATCGAAGGAGAAAACACCCTGAGAATTATTTTTGTACAGTACCGAGATCTCCTCCTCAACTGATTTGAGGAGCACCTGTTGATTCGTGTTGTAGATATGGGCCCAAATCTTAGAAACTTCCTTTGCTTTGGAGAGATTATCCCTAAGTTGTTTCATACATGAGTCATGTGCAGTAGAGTAGACAGGTTTCCAGTGTTTTTTTATCAACTCCATGTAACTTTCTTCCTTGAGCCTGGTGGGGTTAAAGAGGAAAGGAGCTTTAGGCTTGTTATCTTGTATCAGGTCGAGCAGAATAGGTCGATGATCTGAAATCCCTCCTTCCCCCACCCACGAGGAGAAAGAGAGTTGGCTGTCCATCAAAAGGTCTGAGAACAAAAATCTATCAAGCCTCTTGGAGATGTCTCGGTCTCCTGCTCATTTGTTTCTCCAAGTAGGTTCTAGCTTGCAGGGGGTGACATCCACCAAGTTGTTAGATTCAAAAAAGGAACTCAAGAAACTGCCTAAGGAATCCGATCTTGAAAGATTCCCCCAAATTTCACTAACTGATACTGTTAGGTTTAGATCCCCTCCTACAATTAGCCGCTGCTCCTTAAAAAGGCCGAGGGTAACCAAGTTCTCCCATAAAGGTATACGGTTAATGAAAGGACCATACACATTTAGAAAAGTAAAGGATAAGCCTGAAGCAGAGTCTTTCAGGCCCTTCTTTATGACTGAATCAAAAAAATCAGAGGTTTCTAGTTCCAATGCAGTATCCCACCCAGTTAAAAGACCCCCTGAGAGACCATCTGCATCCTGAGCTAGGAAGGACCAACCCTTGAGCCACGGTCTGACAAGATCTATAGCTCTGGAACCTTCCAACATAGTTTCCTGAAGCAAGATAACAGTTGAATTTAGGATTTTCATCAACCGTTTGAGGGCATTTTGTTTTGGGGGGGGCTAACCCCCTGCAATTGAAGGAGAGCAAGCACATTAAGGAACCTTGAGCTGGGCACTCCCTTCTCTAAGGACCCTAGTTATGGTGGTTTGTTTTCCTGCTTTGATTTCCTTCACAGCTTTATTTTTTGCCATGGTAAGGAAGGATTTTCTCCCCAGTGATATTTTGGGCGTGGGATTCATGTCCAGGCCTCCCTTAATTGTTTTCGATGATTCTTCTAATATCCCTTTTTTTTAACTATGCAGACTTGGAGCTGGTGTTGTAAAATTTTGGGGGAGGAGTTTATAGTGAGGGGATGGCGAGGTGGAGGGTAGCCGAGGCTCAGGGGGACGTGTTCAAAGGAGAAAGTGGGGGGACCGGTTGGAACTAGAGAAACTGACACATCCGTAATAACAGCCTCAGTAGGAAACAAAGGAGGTGGAGGAGGAGAGGAGATTACATTCTTACCGGATTCTGATGTCGTAGGTCCAAGAGTCGTTTCTCGCAGAATTTCCTGTGATGAACCTGCAATAATTATTTAATGCAAATACACAAGATATCAGAAATAATATAACAGAATCACTTTTATATTGATCACGGGCCACTTCGAGGGGGCAACCTCCTTTGAGCAAGCTCAATACAATTAACTTCACGGTGTCTTCAATGACCTCAACACACACTTATATACTAAGTCTATGCCCAATACTATGAGTCAAAACCATGGGACATATAATACTACGGGACGACTTACAAAGCATATGCGTCCAATACTGTGGGTCAATACTATGGGCTAATATAAACTATGGATCAACAAATACTACGGGACGACTTACAAAGCATATGCGTCCAACAACAATATACTAACATAGTAAAGAGAAGGGTTGACATAGGTTCCTAACATCCCCTCTCCCTTAGAAAAAGCTTTGTCCTCAAAGCTTTGGTTGGAGAAATTGCTGCAGAATCTGAAGGAGTGGTTCCCCGGTAGCATCCTCGGTTTGCATTTCGGGCCACTGAGCAGACGCCTTTGGAGTGTCAAGGAGGATTGCTTGGAAGGCTGTAGATGAAGAAGAACCATGTCGGCTGCATGGAAAATGCGCTCAGAACGGTGCTGATCGGCTTGTTGTTTCAGGCAAATTCTGGCCATGTGAAGATTGTCCTGCAAAATGAGAAGAATCTAATCGCGGTTTCGAAGAACCGAGTCAATTTCCTGAACTGGGGAGCTGCTAAGGGTGTATGGAAGAAGAAATGGCAGTGTTTTTCCATAGACTGCTTCATATGGTGTCCTTTGAGATGTGGTATTGTACCACCAGAGCGCTGCTAGGAAATCCATAGAAATAGTTGGCCAAAGCTGTGTAGGGATGGGCAAGGGTTTGAGCAATCCCAAAAGGAGTGTCGTTTCCCCCTTGTTGACTTGGAAAGTATCATCGTCAGCCACCATCTGTTGAATTGTCATTTTTAGTCCCGGCCAAAAGAAGTTACATTGTTCCCGGTAATACATTTTGCAGAACCCAGAGTGCCCTGTTGATGGAGAAGCATGGAGTTCATAGAAGAGATAGCCCTGTTGAACATATTGCAACCAATTTGGAACAAGGAGAGAAAGAGCTGTAAGAGAAACCGGGTCATCAATTGTGCGAGAAGGAGCATTTTCCACCATATTGTCCTTACCCTTCTTGTAAGTGATCACATAGGGATAACCCATGAGTTGGATAACCCATTGCAGGTGTGTTGGGGAGGAGACCCATTGTTCCAGAAAATTTTTCAGACTTGGGAGATCAGTCTTGATGCAGAAATAATTCCCTAATAGGGATGGCTGCCACTTCTGTACTGCATGCAAAATAGCCATCATTGCCTACTGAGAGGTAGATGTGGATACATTCTTACCGGAAAGGTCTCTTAAAGGCAGCAAGCGCATTGGTTCAGCAAAGATACCTGCATATCTATCCAAGGAAGTAGTGGCGACTGTTGATGGGTACATCTGAATGGAATTGAGCTGCGCGATGACACCAGGTGAATTCTTCTTAAGGATTTTTTCCAGGCGATGTGAACTGATGATGCGGAGAGACCCTGGTTGTAAGCCCATAAATTTGTGTTGTGCCCCATTGACTTTAAACTGCATCCAAAGTTCAGCAAAATCCCATAAGATGGGGCCAAGTGTGCGTAACCATTGAACGCCCAAAACCACATCACATCCGCCTAAGGACAAGGCAAACATGTCAGAGCGTAGGTTATAATATTCCATAGAGATACGCACATTGTGACACTTCCCCTTGCAAGGTAAGGTGCCCCCATTGGCAACCATGACTTCAAAGTTGGAGCAAGGATGGACAAAACAATCAGCCTGTTTGGAAATCCGAGGGTCAATGAAGTTATGAGTGCTACCAGAATCAATGAGTATGGTAAGAGGGAGCTTCTTGAAGTATCCCCTGACCCGCATTGTTTGTGGGGTGGTGACGCCGGTTACAACATGGAGAGATGTCTCAGGTGGGTCGTCCTGAGATGGGGTGTCAACAGGCGGGTGTTGAATGTCGACCTGATCATATACTGTATCTGTAGCTTCTTCACCAAGTTCTATGGCAGGCGGAGAATCCCCATCCAAGAGATAGAGCTTTTGGTGAACACATCTATGTCCTCGAGTGAATTTCTCATCACAATTATAGCAAATCCCTTTTTCTCGGCGTGCCTGCATTTCTATTTCAGACAAATGCTTGATAGGAGTTGGTTGAGGAGCAGGCGTGATGGGAGGTCGTTGGGAACCCATATTTCTGAAGGGAACAAAGGTGGGTTTAGAGCGTTGTTGAGCTGCGATCTTGTCCTCGGCCAGCTTAGCCAACCCTAGGACTTCCATCATGGTGTTGGGACAAAACATTTTGACCTCTGAGCGGATTTCATCCTTGAGACCACTGATAAAACAACTCCTGTAGAATTCATCAAGCAATCCTTTTGTGTGATTGGCTAGTTTCTCAAATTCCGTCTGATACTCTCTCACTGTGCCAGTTTGGTGAAGTTTAGTGAGTGCTCCTGTGAAGTTGTCAAAAGCACTAGGACCAAATCGTGGCAAAATGAGTTGGCAAAAATCTGTCCAATTTGGCTCGGGATGAGCTTTAATGTACCAACGATACCATTGAAGGGCTTCCTGTTCCAAATGAAAGGATGCAAGTGGAACTTTCTGAACATCAAAAGTATTATGCAGATTGAAATATTGTTCTGCTCGGTATATCCATCCAGTTGGATCAGTACCATTGAAGCGAGGAAAATCAAGCTTCGGCCCACGAAAATTGCTAGAAGAAGAGAACCTGGTGGCTGCAAAAGATTCTGGCTGTCGGTTATTGTTCATGGCTGAATGCTAAAGATGGAGGCTGAGAAATTTTTCATCCAAATCTTGGAGTTTGGTTTGGATGGCTGCAAGTGCTTCCTCCATGGTGTTTTCTCCTGCACGGGTGACAACCATAACCGAGATTTTTTTTTTTTGATTGGGTAGGAAAACAAAAACAGGAACTACTTCAGTAAGGGAAAATTTGGATTTAGGAAAAAATCAGAACGGTAATTGGGGTTTGACTAGGTTTTAGACACTATTGGATAGACAGGGAAGCAAAAATGAGGATTTCAGAAGCGGGGTGAAAGAATGGGAAAATTGGGCAGAGGGGAACAAAGAAGCAGAATTCAGAAAGGAACTCTGTGGTAAAATTTGAGGGTGATTGGGTGAAATCTGATGAAGTTATGGCAAACCCTAAAAATAGACAAATGTGGGATTTCGGGCTGTAGGAAGGGGAATTGAGGATAGGGTCCTCAGGGATGAAATATGCAGAATGGAATGACAGGGGTTCCTTGAAAATTTCAAGGGAAACAAAGGTAAAACAAGGGAGATATGGAGAAAAAACTGAATTATATATATATATATATATATTTTTCAGACTGGAGCGGCTACGGCTCGGTTTTTTTTTTTTTTTTAACAGACTGGAGCGGCTACGGCTCGGAAGGAATCTGGAACAACGCCGACCGGCTGGATCTGGAACGGCTTGCAAAATGGATCTGAAACGGCACAGCCGTGATCGACAATAGTTCAGCTGAAAGTAGATATGGACCCCAGGTATGTGCGGTTTCCTAACAGTTCAGGGTTTTCACTCGGCCACCAATGCTGTCTGACGGCTTGCGTATTGGGCAGTACCCCTCACTCCATGGCTCAGGTAAAACTGATAACCACTTTGCCACAAACGACAGCTCTTGGTTTACCTCACGGGTGGGAACTAGTTAATCAGGTAGGGGTCGTTGCCCTTTTCGCTTGGCAGGTCCTCTCAATGGCCAGCTACTTCGGGGTTCCTGTGGTACTCCTCACAATGAGTTTTAGGGCTTATGCCCAAGTACTTCCCACAGTTAAGCGGATAGGGATTATTCCCAGATCCGAACCTGCTACAGGAAAAATTTGGGCAGAAATTCCACCCAATGTTCAAAAACCGGATCTATATTGCTCAGAATCGCTATTATAGCATCTTTCCGGAACTGGAACAACCACTCTGCTTCTACCCTTGAAAGCGGAATAGAAATCTGGGCACTTGGTCAAAATATTTTCTCGCCACAATTTCCGCGGCCGTCACCGAAATTCTGAAAGATTGCTGATTTTAAATCCGCGATATCTCCACTTTTAGAACTCCAAATGAGATGATTTTTTTTTGAAACTGCGTATTTTTGAAAGAGGAATTCAGATATGCAATCGGTTTCTTCTGATTTTGTACAGAAAGTTTCAGAAATTGATCTGAAAGTCGCCGCCCAAAAAAAGAAAAAAAAAATTCCCACTTGTGCTAAGGAAAGTGCTCTGATACCAGATGTGATGAACCTGCAATAATTAATTAATGCAAATACACAAGATATCAGAAATAATAGAACAGAATCACTTTTATATTGATCACGGGCCACTTCGAGGGGGCAACCTCCTTTGAGCAAGCTCAATACAATTAACTTCACGGTGTCTTCAATGACCTCAACACACACTTATATACTAAGTCTATGCCCAATACTATGAGTCAAAACCATGGGACATATAATACTACGGGACGACTTACAAAGCATATGCGTCCAATACTGTGGGTCAATACTATGGGCTAATATAAACTATGGATCAACAAATACTACGGGACGACTTGCAAAGCATATGCGTCCAACAACAATATACTAACATAGTAAAGAGAAGGGTTGACATAGGTTCCTAACATTTCCACAGTGGCATCTGTTTCCGACGTCATAAAACCGGTTTCCGTTGGAGCAGCCGACACAGTTCCGTTCTTATCTACTCTGTCTTCCACTAAGTTCAACGTCCCATTTTTGGGCATAGCGTATGCATTCTCTGGGTCAGTCTTTGCCACCTTCTTTATCCAAGCCTTCTTGAAATTGTACATATAAACTGGCACAGGACAATCCCGAGCTAAGTGACCTACTTATCTGCAACCATAACACCTGAATGGTATCTTCCAGTAATCCAACCTTTGATTCCATATGCTGCCGAACATCTCGATTTTCATTTCTTCATACAGACCATCTCGCAAATCCAATTCTACCAAAATATGAGCGCATCTGCGGTCTACTTTGGTCTCCCAATTATCTTTTAATGCAACAAACCATCCCAGCTTGTCTCCAATTGCTTCCATTATCTATTTTTGCCAAAATAAAATAGGTAACCCAGGAAGTATTACCCAAACATGCTGAACATTCTGTGGTTCCCATCTGGCATCGAAATCTACCTGCCATTTTTTAAGGAGCAAACCTGACAGCCCCCTGCTCCAATTTTGTTGGAGAAGGCATTGTTTGTCGAGTTTTGAGTGCAAACGAAAGAGTATCCAACCCCTTGACAAGATATGAAAGGTAGGTAATTGTTCCAACACTGTCTTCCAATTAGTCTCCATCCAATTTCTCAGTGCTGCTTCACTCACTTGTTTGCCGCAGCACCTTCCTACCAGTGTTGTAGCCAAATGCTCAGGCACTTCTTCTATACCAATGTCTTTTCTAACCACCAACGAGGTCACCACCTTTCTAGTTGATGCTCGCTTTCTTCTACGTCCATTTTTTGTAGCGGCGAATTGGAGTGTACTATTATCATCATTCCGGAGTGTGGCTGCAGGTCTCGTCTTGATGGCCGATTGATGCAAGGCTGCTTCAATAGTCCCTTCCGCCTTTTTTTCCAAACTAACCTTGAAATATTTATCATTTGGGAATATTTTGTCATATCCAGGGGATAACTCATAATTAACCTTGTCAATTATCATTATGTAAGGAGGTGTGCGCAGGTACAAGGGATGACGGAAGGGCAGAGCGGGTAGGGGTAGGAGAATAGGGTTTCTAAGTTGTCAGGACCAGGGATCTGCAGGAGGGAAGAACACATGTTCCGAGGAGCGGGAGACTTAGGAAGGAGACACGAGCGAACTGAGAGAGCAGGACGAACCTGACGTCATGGCGAGGGAAACAAGGAGAAAGGGTTGAGGCCGAAGTGAGTTAAAGTCTGACCCAAAAAACGATGAAAAGAAAAAAGTGAGCTCCGAAAGATGCATCCTTTGTAAAAAAGTGCACGTTTTGACCCCCCCGAAAGTAGAATCCCCCTCCCCCCCCCTTGTATCCCTGCTTGAATATATATATATATTTTACACCTTAGAGGGATGCATGACGAAAATCGTTTATATAATTGTTAAATTTTAAGGAATAAAACCTTGTAAAGGGAAGAATTTAAAAAGTGAACATACCCTTTCTTTATATAAGTATTATTTTCTTTTATAAATATATATATAAATGTCATAGATATATTATATATATGTTTTTCTTTAATAGAAGATTAAAATAGGTATAGGTGATTACAATCATTAGAACCAAATGTCATCTATATGTGGTATGTTGTTAAAAGAAAGCCATATATATATAGTTATATATATATGTGTGTGTGTGTGTGTGTGTTGAATGAGATGAAGGTTATATGTGTGTGTATATGTATTAATGTGTTGCTAGAAGGAAATCCTATACATAGGTAATTATAAAATGTGGGAAATAGTAATCCTTACTCTTAATATAGTTGTTAATGTTGATAGAATGTGACAAATTAGATACATGTACCTTAGGTAAATTATTGTGACTAAGAATACTATAATTATAATAAGACTATGATCATAACAAAAGGAGTTACTTTTAATAATAACCATGTCTGCATAGATAACTAAATATTTAACTACATATATTAGATGTTTAGCCTTAGAATGTACGTATAGTAATGGGTATTTTTATATAAATAATAGGAACATCCTTAAGCAAATATCCATGTATTTACTTATATAAATAAATAATGGGGGGTCCTTAGAAGAGGAATAGAAGCCCTACATATAAACATACATATTAATTTGCAAATATATATACATAGGTTTATATATTAAATTGTACAAAACTTAGGAATGAGGTATGGTGTCAATTGGAATTGACATGTTTACCAAAATAAATTTATAAAAGGGGACATCTATAATTATTAACTTGTAAGGGATATATATATATATATATGATCACATACTAGTATGTAAAAGAACTAAGAACGAGATGATGTGTAAATTTAGGATGAGACGACTACTAAAGGAGGTCCCTGGAGTGCGATTATTCACATAGATATGATAGGAGTTCTGGAACGGGGTTCCCTATCGAAATTTTTTAGTGGTGTTTTATTTATAATTTGATAGGTTGGATGGATTGGTGAGGGTACAACCCTATTCCTTAACTTATCGCAATTTGAATTTATACATGGAAATAATATGATTACTTAAAGAATATCATGCAAGGGATGGCATGTCATGGGTATCTCTTAAACTATAGCAAGCAATGAATATTGCAATATTCTCAAGTGGAGAGGTCATTTTTAAGGAGAAATCCTCTAGAAAATAGAAGATATTAAAAATTAGTGATGCATTTTTCAAATTGATTAAAATCAGGAGATAGAGATGTTCCCATGCAATAGATGGAAAATGCACATGAAGTGGAGTAAGAGAAAATATAAGTGTCTAGCAAAGGACCACTAATGTAAGTCTGTGGGACTATCCCCTTTCTTAAAATATGTAATGCAAAGATACATGCAAAGTTACTACTAGGGTTGAGAAGCTATTGATATTGAGGAACTTGGAAGGTATAAGCATTCATTACCTAGGAATATTTGATGAATCATGATGAAGATTAACCATACAACAAACATGAAGTATACCAAATTAGTAGAACTAAAATGGATAATCATCAAATACATTACAAGAAACTTTATGTGTCTATTGCATTGGGATTGAAGGGCCTTGGGAAAAGTAAAGGAAAGCATGAATCTAGGCTAGGACATTTAAAACATTTCCTACATACCCATGATGGGAAGACGAGTGGAAGGTTATATTTGGTGAATTTTAACTGACCAGACACCAAGATGCTCAAATTTGACAAGACTTTGACAAGTTGACAAGGGAGTGAAGCAGACTTAAATTTTGAAGGACAAGATATCATATTACTAGCATAAAGTGTTGGAACTAAATTATGCTAATTTTATAGAATGAAAATGTTGTTAAAAAGAAGGAAAAGGTACAAACTTAAGGTGACTATGACAACGGTAAATGAAGAATTATTAATTGAGAAAGTACACCGAAAGGGACAAATGAAGATGATTTTCGTAAAACGAAATATGGAAATGATTAGCATCATGAGCTGAACATAATAGTGATGATGAACTGACATGGTGATGCCTAAATAAAAAGACGACTAGTCCTCATGACAACACTTGATCAAACTATGATGATACACATGATATGACTTGGAAGGTTTGTCGAAGGGTTCATATGACAACGGAAATGATGAAATGAGGTAAGGACATGGTAAGCTCATTGACCTAGATATGATGTTACTGAGGAAAGGACTAAGAGTTAAAATTCAATATGTTCGACTAAGTCACTAAATTTCGACGACTCGAATCCTATCTTATGGAGAACCAACATTATTAAAAACATTTCGAGGTATTTTGAAGTAGTCTTATGGGAATTGATTTTGGAATATTTGAGGGTCTCTCTTGATTTATTGAAACCGAGATTATATCTTACCCATCTATATTTGACTGGATATTTTATGATGTTTACCCCCTCGTCTTGGAGGAAAGGATGACCAAATGGATTTGAATTCTTGCTTGGTTTTGTTATAATGATTTGATGGCTATTGGGTGGCTTTTGACACAATGCAACTTGTAGATAATTTGGACATCGTAGACCTTTGCAGATGACTAGGAGGTATGGAAAAAATCTAAGTTGATACTGACAATTATGAAGGTATTATTGGATTTGCTTTACGTGAAATTACGATTGATGTTCCTGAGGATGTATTGGAACAATGTAGGATGAAAAAGAAAACTAATGATTAGAATCACTGGTGCTTATGGCCATGATTGTTTGAGAAAATAGAAGAGAATGACAATAAGAGGAGAATAGAAAATTAAAGTAAAGCCTAGCATCGAAAGTACTAGAACAAAAATTAACTTCGGGATGAAGTTCTATATAAGAGGGGGTGTATGTAATGCCCCTAGAATGAATGTGCACTTTAAGGGCACATGTCGAGTGACCCAGCTGAACGAACTTTGATAAAAGTGGCCTTTTGAGGCTTGATATGTCTTAACAATTGAGAAACATATGAAGATGTGCATGACGACAAAGTTGATGAATGAAAACAATGGATTAAATGAAAATTTGTGGAATTGGATACTTTATCTGGAATTGATGAATATATGTATGCTTGCTTAATGATTTGTTGTTTTATTGAATATATGATGTGCCGCTTAACGAATAGCTATGTTAGGAAATGTATGATGTGAGTGAATAAATGCATGTTGGATTAATGACTAACTGATTGAATAAATGTATGATATTATGAGTAAACTATGGTTAATTAATGATTAGCAATTTATGAATTGAATTAGGATGATTAGAAATAAATTATGATGCTTAACGACTAACAGGTTATGAAATAGATTAAGACGAATGAGAACAGAGCTATTAATGTGTGCTTTTGAGCATGTGTGTAGCGATAGGTGAAATGGTTCACCAATGGACACACAAAGGAAATAAAGGGGTTGTAGAGTACGAATAAATCACACACAGAAGAACAATATGGTGTCTACTTCCTACGGAATCCCACAGCCGAGTTCAAAATCCCTTAGCCGCTTACTCGGGGACACATGAAGTTGTGTGAAGTGGACCATGATGGAGTTGGTCACGTACGAGTTGGGGGGCGTGCAGTAAGAATGGACTTGCTCCTCAGCGCCATTAGTCTCTAATAGCGTGTAGACGGAGGATTGAAGGTAACGGATCCTAAATACCTACATGAATTTCCCACAAGTCAGATGAAACGAAAGGATATCGGTGAAAGGACCCGATGATGTAGTGCCTTGTCAATAAACGGAAATGACGGATGCAAGGACCCAACGATGTGGTACCTTGCTGATAAACAGAAATGACGGACGAGTGGAACCGACGGAGTGGTACCATGTCGACAAGAGAACTTAAAGGACGGATGGGCCCAATGGTGTGGTACCTAGGACCTAGATGGTATTAATTCTTAAACATTATGCATAAAAACTTATAAAATTCTTTTAGACCATTTGCATAGGAAAATACATTTAAAATAATAGAGATTATTATTTTAGACCATTTGCACAAGAAAATGCATTTTTAGTATTTACAATAATAGAAATTATTATTTTAGTAGCAAATGGAATACTAGGCTTGAGCATTTAGTTAACACACTTGCACCCACAAAAATAGAAATTAGGTTGAACATCATGGAGAGAAACTTGAGTAAATTTAGAAAAGCTGGTGCACTCTCTTAGAAAACTTGACACATGGATACGTGAGATAAATTAAATTTGAATAACAAGAAATTAAACATTTTTGCATGAAACGACATGTGTCGCGATGGATTTTACTATTTAAGGAAGGCTTTGGGAAGGGGGAAGGGACCCAATGTTTGGATGGTTATCGTAATTGTTTTAAAGAGAGTGACTTGTTACTATTGGAGTTAGGCAAGAGATTTTGGTGGGGGGGGGAACCCATTTTCGAGTCTCTAGTATTGGTGTGTGTTATCTCTACGACACCGAAGCTTAGGGGGTGGCTATGCGACTGAAAGCATATGCCTACAATTGGGTGGCAAAGCTAATGGTTCTTGCGTCTATGGTTAAACGAGCTTTGGCTAGAGGGACACAACTAAGAAGCTGACGACAAGGGAAAGCGAGATCGATCGACGGATGACAGGTATAAAGTTCCACTTGTATTTGCTTAAGTTAAATTATTTATGTGTAATTTAGTTTTTCTACCATTGATAAGTCTAAATTAGTATTATACTATATAGATGTGTTTCAGTTTAGTTTTAGCGATGACCCCACAAACAGGGGTCCCTACATCTTAGCCACATGTTCTGTTGTATCAGCCGTCAGAAGGTATCTGTACAATGGTGTGGATGTTATATCAGAGTTCTTCAGCTATCAGTTATGGTTGCGATGATTCTTGTGGTGATCTAGGCATCCTGTGGATCTAGTAGTCATGATGGCTTCTCTTTAGATCTGGGCATCTTGTTGGTGGATTTCCTCACATGTTGTTTCATCGTACAACTTGGTTCGTGTGCAATTTCATGATTCAGTGAGAAGTAGATGTTGTCTTCATAAAATCCATGAGGCGAAGTGTGTTTTATTCGCATCTTATGGAGCATTTTGGAAGTTGTCATCATGGGGAATGTTGGGGTGTTTTCACCTTCCTTCCATTTGTATTCTTTCTCCCAGCCATCATTAAGGGAGAGTGTTAGAATATGTAATGATGACTTATGGGATACATTGGTAAAATATCATTTAGAGGCATAAAATAACTCAAATGTTATAAAATAGAGTTATCCCACATGCATCATTCTAATTATATCCTTTGTAACCATTCTCTGTATAAAGAGAAGGAAACTCATTTATCCCACATGCATTATGGGATTTTTTGTAATCCAAACTTCTTGGTATATAAGAGAGGTGAAGGAGACCCTTTTGGGTACGTGTTGATTGTAATTCATGACACATCCCATGTTGTGTATGTCATTTGTACACACATTGTATGATGGATCTTGATGTGATGCATATATGAGGATGCCATGTAATGTTTGAGATATTTTTCATATTAATGGAAGATGAAACCCTTCCTGTGGACGTAGCCCAATTGGGTGAACCATGTATATTTGGTGTTCTCTTTTTCTTGGTCTCTTTATGTTCATGTTGATATGTTATTGTTTCTTAGATACGTAAGCTAGTTTAGTTAGATCTTAATCTCTAACACCTTTAATGAGTTGTTCAATCATTGAACCTTGTCTTCTTAGGCTAACTATTTCTTCACTCAATATTTATGATTATGGATGTAGTGATTAGATAAGGGAGGACTTGTTCTCTTGTGTACTTGTCTTTTGTCTTCATGTTGCAGGCGCTTAGTAAAATATGTTTCCTCTCCTCACTTTGTTAAGGGTGTTAATTTGATTGTTAATAGCCTCAACATCAGTTCCCTCAATGGAACCCCAAAATTATGGAAATCTGATCTTTTCCAGTTCCCGATATATGTTGACCGGCGGTGGATTTGGTGGTATGGAGGATACATGTGAGATTCCATTCTCACGATCTAATCTCGTAACCAAGGCTTTCGACATTCATTGGAAGCTTCTCATCATGGAAACCACTTCTCCTGCAGGAATGGTTTCCTGATCTTCTTGTCGCGGTGGAGTGGCTGACGGAGTTGAAGTGTGTGGAGGACGTCCAACTTTTCCTCGCCCACCCCTTCTTCTCCCTCTTTGTCCGTGACGATCCATGTCCTGGATTCAATGGAAAATTCATTAGCTTTCAACATGTTATAAAATTTTGTAATTGTGACAGTTTAATTTAAGTAAAAATCAGCTGAATGTTTTTTTTTTTTGGCGGAAGATGAAATACAAGTTTTCTGGGTTCGGTTTAGGTTCGACCGGCTCTAATACCAAATGTAGGGTCTTTGTTGGTTAGGAATTTTTTTTTGTAAGCAAGTAAAATGTTAGTTTTGTATTGTGATGAATGATAAGAGACCAATTTCTTAATAAAAATTCAAACAATCATTAGGAATTACAAATAATGATAGTTGTGTGATTTATATAACTACTATCTAAAATAATTTGCAATTTTACACATATATTCAAACTAAAATAGATGTTACCTGACCGTATGAATACTCGAGTTGTTGACGGAGATACTGGAGCTTAAGTTCTTCTCGATCCTCTTCCAAACTTCACAATTCACCGGCGAACACCTCGGTTGACCTCCCGACCATATCAGGAGTACTCTTCTTCCTCCTGGACCCCTGAGCAATTCAGCTTGTAGAGCTCACACAAACACTAGAGATCCAGAAGTGGGATCCCCCCCACAAAGACCTCTTTCCAAACTCACAATAGAATAAAATCAATGTCTTACAATCATTACTGTAGCCCTCCAGCCATAGGGTATCCTCCCCTTTCCTCTTGCCTTCCTTAAATAGGAAATTCATCTGCGACACATGTCGCTTCATGCAAATATTCCTAATTATTTAATTATTCAAATATAATTAGCTCACCCAGCCATGTGTTCAATTCCTAAGAGAGTGCACCTACATTCCTAGATTTACTCAAGTTTGTCCCCCCTGGTGCTTCAATCTAGTTTCTATTTTTGTGGGTGCAAGTGGAGATGTCTACATGCTAATGTTTTAGTATGCTATTTTCTCCTAAACAAATATTCTCCATTATTTAAATTTCAAATAATTATTTCATGTGCAAATGCTCTAAATGAAAACCTATATGCTTAATGCATCATATTCATCAATTGTTCTCGTCTTCGGTCTAGCTACCACTTCGTCGGGTCCATCCATCCCTCATGTTTTTTTTATCAATATGGTACCGCATCGTCAGGTCCTTTTGTTAGTACTTCTCCGTTGCATTTAATTTGCGGGAACTTCATGCAGGGATTTAGGATCTGTTACCTTCAATCCTTCATCTACACTCTATTGGAGAGTAATGGTGCTGAGGAGTAAGTCCGTTCTTACTGCATGCCCCCCAACCTCGCACGTGACCAACTCCGTCATGTTCCACTTTGCACGAATTCACGCTTCCCCGAGTAAGCGGGTATGTGCTTTTCAACTCGTGTGTGGAATCCGTAGGAAGTCGACACCGTCGTCGTTCCTCCGTGTGATTTTATTCGTACTCTATGACCCATTTATTTCCTTTGTGAGTCCGTCGGTGAATCGTTTCACCTGTCACTACACACATGCTCCAAAGCACACGTTAGTAACTCTATTCTCATTCACCATAATTCATTTCATAATCTACTAATCGTTAAGCAATCATAATTTACTCATAACATCATATATTTCGTCAATCTGCTAATCATTAAGTCAACATGCATTTCTTTCACTCACATCATATATTTCATAACATAGCTAACCGTTAAGCAGCATATTCATATTCATGTATACATATCACATATTTCATAAAACAGCTAATCATTAAGCAAGCATGCATTTATTCCTCAAATTTAGATAAAGTATCCATTTCAACAAATGTTATTCAATTTAGTGTTTTCATTCATCAATTTGTCGTCATGCATAGTATCAGATGTTTCTCAATTATTCAAAATATATAATCAAATGGTCATTTTATTAAAGTTTTATTCAGCCGAGTCACTTGACAAGTTCCCTAAAAGTCTACATCAGTGTAGGGGCACTACAAAATTGAAATAAAAATAAAAATTGAGAAATGGAAATGGAATTGGAATTGGAAATAGAAATAGAAATTGAATTTAAATTTCAAATTGAACTTGAAATTGAAACTTGACATTTGAAATTGAAAACTGAAGATGAAATTGAAATTTGAAATTGAAAATGAAAATGAAATTGATATCGGAAATTGATATTGAAATGAAATTGAAATTAAAATTTAAAAACTAAAATTGAAAATTGAGAATTGGAAATCGAATTAGAATTGGGAATCGAAATTGAAATTCGAATATGAAATTGAAATCGAAATTTGAAATTGAAATTGACATTAAAATTGATTTGAAATTTGAGATTGAAAACTAAAGTTGAAATTGAAATTGGAATTGGAATTGGAATTGGAATTAGAATTGACCTTGAAATCTATAATAGAAATTTGAAATTTGAAAATAGAAATGGAAATGGAAATGGAATTGGAATTGGAATTAGAATTTGAAATAGAAATTGAATTTAAATTTCAAATTGAATCGAAATTGAAACTTAATTTGAAATTGAAAACTAAAGATGAAATTGAAATTGAAATTTGAAATTGAAAATTGAAAATGAAAATGAAATTGGCATTGAATTTGAATTTTAAATTTGCAATGAAATTGAAATTGAAAATTGAAAATTGAAATGGAAATGGAAATGAAAATTGGGAATTGGAAATGAAATTAGAATTGGAAATCGAAATTGAAATTGGAACTTGAAATTGAAATCTAAATTTGAAACTGAAATAGACATTAAAATTGATTTGAAATTTGAGATTGAAAACTGAAGTTGAAATTGAAATTTTTAATTGAAATTTAAAATTGTAAATATAATTGAAATTGAATTCGAAAGTGGAATTGGAATTAGAATTGAAATTGAAATTTGTAATATAAATTGGAAATTGGAAATTGGAAATTGAAATAGAAATGGAAATTGGAAATTGAAATTGGAATTGAAATTTCAAATTTGAAATTGAAATAGAAATGGAAATTGAGAAATGTAATTGGAATTAGAATTGGAAATGGAAATAGAAATAGAAATTGAAATTGAAATTGAAATAGAAATAGAAATAGAAATTAAATTTGAATTTGAAATTGAAACCGAAATTGAAACTTGAAATTTGAAATGGAAAACCAAAGATAAAATTGAAATTGAAATTCGAAATTCGAAATTGAAAATGAAAATGAAAATGAAATTGAAATTGAAATTGATAATGGAAAATGATATTGAAATTGAATTTGAATTTTGAAATGAAATTGAAATTGAAAATTGAAATGGAAATGGAAATAAAAATTGAGAATTGGAAATGGAATTAGAATTGAAATCGAAATTGAAACATGAAATTTGAAAATGAAAACTGAAGATGAAATTGAAACTGAAATTAACATTGGAATTGGATGTGAAATTGAAATTTGAAATACAAATTTGAAATAAAATTGAAATTTGAAAATTAAATTGAACATGAAATTGAAATTGAAACATAAATTTGAAATTTTATTTTATTTTATTTTGGAATTTGAAATTGAATCTGAATTTGGAATTGAATTTAAAATTTGAAATTGAAATTGAAATTGGAAATTTGAAATGTGAAATGTGAAAGTGAAATTGAAATTTGAAATTGATTTTGAATTTGAATTTTCCCCACGGTGGGTGGATAGCAGAATTGATGGGTGGGATGAGGAAGGGCACATGTTTGGAAGCCCAAACCTTCATGCTCCCAGCTCATAACCCAATACCTGAGGTTAATCATGTTTAAAGTTGGCATTCCTTTCTCCTTCTGGCGAGTACTGTACTGCTCCTGTAGCAGAAGGCTGGCTCACTCGCGTTGACGTAAATGCTGCATCATGACCATGTGTGGGACGATCACTCTCAAGTTTGAGGAAGGTTGCCGCAGAATACATCAAATCTCCACCATGCACAACCATAATGAGTTTTTTGCTGGTTTTTTAATGCGCTGCAGAAGGGACCAGGGCTCATTTTTGAATTCCCTCACTGTTGATGCATTTCCTGCAACTTTGAAGTTCGTTCTACGAGAGCTTGAGCTCCTGACCCTCCCTGGTAAGGCGTTTCTTCACGAGGTTCCCCGCCCCTTGAATTGCTCTGTGTTTTCTGTCTTTTCGACTTTGGGGTGCTCTGCCTCTCCGCTCCCTCCCCTCGGTTGTGGGGATTTTCATTCTGACAAGCTTACCTTAGCCGTGGGAGTCATCTTTTTGTGCGTCTATGCCTGTGAACCTCTGCATTTCCCTGTTTCTCTCCTCTTGTTTATGGTGGTGGTCTTCGCCCCTCCCTCCCATCTGCTGCAGTTGCTGCCTTCGCTTGTCCCTCTGTCATTATGCCTCCCTGGAAGAACCCTCATCGTGCAGTGCATCCTAAGAAACCAGATTGAAATTGGAAAGCGTTTGGGTCTAAGGCTAGAGATAGGCTCAACCAGTGGGACTCACAAGTAATCAACTTTGAGTCTATGCTCCAGGTTTTTTTATATTTCGTTCTTAGTTTACTTATGTTTAAAGACTGCTTTTTTACCTCTATTAGTATGGAAATCTCAGTTTTAAGACTTCTGAAGAATTCTCAAACTCTATGGTTCAATCTCGTTTCCTTTCGAGGGAGACTACTTCTCTAACTATCAAAGCCTGTTTTCCCTTTGTTGGGAGGGCTTAGTTTTTTTCTGTAACTCTCTTTTTTGGTAATAGAAGGTTCGTCTAGCTTATAAAAAAAAGTAATTGAATTTGAATTTGAATTGAATTTGAAATTTGAATTTGAATTTAAATTTGAAATTTGAAATTAGAATTAGAATTAGAAATTGAAATTGAAATGTGATGCATAGATTTCTCAAGAGAGACCTTCATTGCTTCGTGCTCGACGAAGCACAAGAGGATCCGACGTCGCCCAACAGGGTGGCCATCAACATCGCTCTCGTTCACCGAGGAGCGAGGCCACACTGGGTTCAGTTGTCGATGGTGGAAACAACAGGAAGATAGTGCATCGATTCATCCTGACAATGTACATCTTGATACCGAGCAGGAGGATCAGTGCCAGGACATAGGTACATCAGGTGCTTATTTTTTGTTAGATACATTTTCAATAAATTTTTAATATAGAATGCATTGAATTTTACTTGCAAGTTATAATATATATTTTCACTAACATTTGTGTTTTGGTTTGGATCGCAGGTGCATCGGGTGGATCATACGACGATGATTTTTCACGCATCACTCTTGTTGATATTACCACCCAACGAGAGTGGGTGCAATCGTGCATGTGCACACTCAAGGAGGATTCTCCTACTAGATGCTCACTAGGGTTTCTAACTAGTCCAAAAACTAGTCTCAAATAGGTGTGTTGGGTAAAAATGTTATATTTCGGGCATGCAAGATCCAAATTGAGTGAGAGCTATTGAATCAAAAAGAAGACAGGCCAAGGTATCAGTGGTAGCATTTTTAGACTCGGATCTGAAATATTGAACATGTGGCAGTCCATACAAGTTTCCTCTTCTGAAAATACTGAAAATAACAAGCGTTGAGAGATTTTCCATATCTTTCTACTGGCATATTAGAATTAGGTCATACCTATGGCATTGCATAGAGGAGATATCAGGCTACTTCAAGAAGTATTTTCAAACTCATACGGTCAAAAATTGCAGATATATCTCAGTTTGAAGGTCGGCAAGAAACGTAGTCTTCAAATCAGGGTTGATAAAGGTACACCATTTTAAATTGGAATATTTTTTAGTATAAGGATCTATTGGAGGTGAACCCTAGGATGTGATATCTATTTCTATTGTTCAAAACACCCCCCAAGGGTAGTGTAAAAAATAATACTCCACTCAATCCCCTTGAGGACTCATCCCATACGTACGATGAAATGGAAGACCTATCCTTTCGAATGTCCAAGCTGGAGGAAAATATGAAAGGGTATGTGAAAATGGTTGATTTACTTAATATAGAGGAGAATTTGATGGGACATATGGATGAAAATATGAAAAATATTGCTAATCCCCTCCAAAATTCAAAGGATACTCTCCCTATAGGTGATGATGTGTTGCAGAGTACTAAGGAGGAAAAATATAATAAGCCTTCCCATAATGGAAGTTATCAGGGATGGTCACCAAGAGTTACCCAACTTCCCAACATTGACATGAGAAAGTTTGATGGAAACCGTCCAATAACATGGATATTCCAAATGGATCAATTCTTTCATCTACACCAAGGTCCAACCTTGCAAAAGGTAACTATTGCATCATTATATTTAGAGCTTGATCAGTTTGTATGGTACCAATGGCTTTGTGACCGAAAAAATTACTCTATTATATCTTGGTTTATATTCAAAGAATAATTTATTTCACATTACAAGGATATTAATAGCAACATCTTCTTTAGTCAGTTAATAAATCTTAAGCAAAAAGGTTTAGTTACAGATCACATCAAGCAGTTTCAGATGCTAAGTATACGAGTGGAGAACATTTCAGAATGTAATTTGTTGGATCTCTTTATTGCAACCTTGAAGGATAACATTCAACAACATGAGGTGCATCTCTTTGAATCGTCATCCTTAGAGAAGGATTTCATGGTGGAAAGGAAGGTTGAAAGTAAAAATATGACAATGGATACTAGAAATAACACCTCCAACTCATACAAAGAGAATAATGTTCCTTCCTCTAACCTACCTTAAAGGTTGACACCTCAACAACTAGATGAAATAAGAGCAAAAGGACTATGTTTTAATTGTGATAGCAAGTATAGTAAGGGACATAAGTGTGGTGAGAAGAAATTATTTTACATAGATAGTGAAGAGGAAGAACCAAAAGAACAAAAACCATCTCCAAGGGAAGAAATTGAAGATACTACTTCATAAGAGATTACTCCCAACATATCCTATCAGGCATTGGCTGGAATTAGCACCCCTCAAACTCTCAAGATTGAAGGATTTATCAAAAAGAAAAGGGTAACATTGTTGATTGATTCTAGTAGTACTCATAATTTCATTCACTATAAATTAGAAAAAGTTCTCAATTGCTTTGTATATCCAGCACCATAGTTTCAAGTAATGATTGCAGATGGAGGAACTATCAATTGCTCAGGGAAATTCCATAATATAAATCTTACTATGGGAGAATATGTATTGAAGATTCCAATGATTGCTATTCCAATGGGTGGTGTTGATGTTGTCTTAGGATTTCAATGGTTACAATCCTTCGGAACTATGGCTTTTAATTTTTAGAAGCTTTTCATTAAATGTTTATGGGAAGTAAAGGAATATGATTTAAAAGGTATCATAGGGAAACCAAGAAAGGTGATAAGATTTAATGGTATGACAAAATTTATGAAAAATGGGAATCAAGGTTTAATTGCACAATTATGCTTCTTAGATGTTCAAACATCTAAGCATCCTATTTCCCCAGTTCTCCAAAGGGTCATTAATAAGCATTCCAGTGTATTTGAAGATATTCCGAAAGGTCTTGCACCTATTCGAGATTTTGATCATGTTATTCCCTTAATTCTAGGAAGTGTTCCTCCTAACATCAGACCTTACAGATACCCCTATGGCTAGAAGAGTGAAATTGAGCGTATGGTTGAAGAAATGTTAGAGAATGGAATAATTAGGCCTAACCTAAGTTCTTACTCTGCACCAGTGGTAATGATACACAAGCTGAATGGAGCGTGGCATATGTGTCCATATTATAGAGAGATCAACAAGATCACCATTAAAGATAAGTTTCCAATTCCTATCATTGATGAATTGTTAGATGAATTACATGGAGCAATTTTCTTTTCAAATATGGATCTTTGTTCCGTGTATCATCAGATTAGAATGATTGATGAAGACATCCAAAAAAAAAAATTCAAAACTCATGAAGGGAAATATGAACATTCCATTTGGACTCACGAATGCGCCTTCCACATTTCAAGATTTGATGAATTCCATTTTCAAGCCTTTTCTTAGAAAATTTGTGTTAGTGTTCTTTGATGATATACTAATCTATAGCAAGTCTTGGGAAGAACATCTTCAACATGTTGATAGGGTAATACAACTACTAAAGGAGAAACAACTATATGCAAAACCTTCCAAACGTTTCTTTGGGGTGAAGGAGGCAAAGTATTTGCGTCATTTTGTATCTCATGAAGGTGTCAAGGTAGACCCTAACAAAATTAAATCCATGATAGACTGGTTGATTCCCAAGACCATGAAGAATATTTGAGGATTCTTAGGTCTGAGAGGGTACCACCACAAGTTTGTTCGAAACTATGGAATAATAACAATGCCTCTAACAACATTATTGAAGAAAGATGCATTTTTTTGGACTCGAAAGGAAACTCAAGCTTTTGAACAACTTAAATAGGAAATGTGCAAAGCTCTTGTTTTGGCTACACCAGACTTCACAAAAACCTTTATTGTGGGATGTGATGCCTCAGGAAATGGCATTGGTGTTGTTCTCATGCAAGAAGGACACCCACTTGATTTCACAAGTCATCCAAATGGAAAGAAATTACAAAAGACCATTTATGAGAAGGACATGTTGGAAGTACTGCACGCTCTTAAGAAATGGAATCCTTACCTAATAGGAAGGCACTTCAAGGTCAAAATAGATCATGATAGTATTAAATACTTATTGGAACAAAGAATATATTTGGAAGAGAAACACAAATGGGTAACCAAGATGTTGGGAAATGACTTTGAAATCATCTATCGAAAAGGGAAACTGAATGTGGTGGCAGATGCGCTCTCCAGAAAAGATGAAGATGTTGGGGCATTACTTTGTGCCATTTCCATTCTACAAACAAATTGGGTAGTAGAAGCAATGGAAGAATAGAAAAATGACCTTTCTGTGTGGACACTCATTCAAATTTAAATCCACATAACGATTCCAATGTATCAGATACTTTTGTGTGGAAAAATGATTCACTATGGTATAAGGATCGCTTATATTTATGCAAAACCTCCCAACTCAAGCAGAAGGTCCTCTCAGAATTACACAACTCTCCTATACGTGGGCACTCTGGATTCTTGAAAACTTACCACAAGTTCAAGAAGGATATTTCTGGGGAAGGTCTTAAATCTCATGTTCAAAGGTTCGTGGCTGGATGTTTGGTTTTCTAACAGAATAAGGGTCAAACAGTTAAAACCATGAGACTTCTAGAACCATTAGACATACCTTTCTAGCACTGGGAGGAAGTCTCCATGGATTTTATCATAGGTCTGCCCAAGTCAGAAGGAAAGAATGTTATTATGGTGATAGTTGATAGACTCATGAAGTATGCACATTTTTGTGCACTCTCTCACTCTTTTAATGCAAGTACAATAGTTGCAGCCTTTATGGAAACTGTTCAGAAGTTACATGGAAATCCAAATATTATTGTAAGTGATAGAGATCCAATTTTCATTGGAAAATTTTGGACTTAATTATTTTATTGTTTGGGTACCCAATTGGCTCACAGTTCATCTTATCACCCTTAATCTGATGGGAAAATTGAGATAGTGAACAAGTGTTTGGAAGGCTATCTTTGTTGATTTGCATCTGATAAAAAAACAAAAATGGGTGAAATGGTTGTCTTTGGAAGAATGGTTGTACAATACTTCCTTCCATACATCATAAAAAAATGTCTCCATTTATGACACTTTATTGGTACCAGCCTCCATCTATCACATATCCCTCAAAAGGAAAATATGAAGTTCAAGCCATGGAAGAGCACATAGAGCACCAACAATGAGTTCTCCAAATACTTAAGGACAAACTGACTATGTCAAAAAAAAGGATGGAGCAACAAGTTGATCAACGTCGTAGTGAAAGGAGTTTCGAAGAAGGGGATTGGTTATTTCTGAGGTTGCAACCTTACAAGTAGATGTCTCTCAAGAAACTAAATAAGGAAAAAAAATTGTCACCCAAGTATTATGGTCCTTATAAAGTGTTGCAGAAGATTGGTAGTATGGCTTACAAATTGGAGCTTCCTTCATCTTCAAGAGTACATCCAGATTTCCATGTTTCTTGCTTAAAGAAGGTAAGAGGAGACAAGATCTCAATTCAATCAATATTACTAGAGCTTGATGAAGAAGGAAAATTCATATTGGAACCTGAAAAAATAATTGAAGCAAGGACCAAACAACTACAAAATCGAGCTATTACTGAATACCTCATAAGTGGAAGAACTTACCAGTTGAATATTCGACATGGGAAGATGATTCCTTCATACAAAGACATTCACAACTAATCAAGTGCTGAGGACAACACTTGTATGAAGGGGATGGGCATGTTAATACCTAAATATGGGCACATTTCCCCCTTTATTATGGTGCATTACATTAGTTTTGATTTCAACTTTGGTCCATTAGTTGAAATTGTCATTACTGGAATGTCATTGTCTAGTTGTGACTTATCGCAAGTACAAAAACTAGATTGTTGTTCTAACTGAAAAAATTCAGGAGTTCACCATTAGAAGCTAAGATGAACAAAAATATGGTGCACGAGATGTATAACAAAAGGCCATCATGTATTGGAATGTCCTATAATGAGGGTAGGAATAACCCCGTCATGTCATGTCCCCTCATTGATGTTTAGTGGAAGGAGTTCCTAGCCCAACCAATCACTTGGGTTGAGTAGAAGATTTCATTTACTTAATGGGTTTAATTATGAAGTTAAAGCATTAATTAGTTAGGAAGTTTAATTTTATTTTTATCCTAAGTTTGAACTGCACTGTTGAAATATTGTAACTTCTAAGAATATTCTATTTGTACTTTATCCATAGATGTTTCATTCCTCCGTCGAGACATTATTATTATATCTAGAGATGTTTATTCCTTTGTTGGAATGTTGTAACTTGGGTTATTAGACTTCCCTAGTGGGGTCGGCCCAAAGTCAGTTTTGATGGGTTGTTTAAGTCCCCTAGTGGGGTCAAATCAGTCAACGTTGGGTTATATCTGTTGGGGCCGACCTAGTTAGGTATTTTTTCTAATGAGAGGTAAAGTATAAATAGAGGAGGTGTGTTCCTCATTAAATATACTCACTCACACATTCATTCACTTGTGAAACTTGCATAGGAGAGAGAGATCTGTAAAGGAGGAGAAGTAGCTCTTGTTTGGGGATTACATCTTTGTACTTGTTGGTCATCTATATTGAGGAAGCTTTGCTAGGTTTTCTACCCCATGAGGGTTTCCCAGGATAAATTGTGTCTCTTGTGTTTATGTTGTGCTTGTTATTCTTTCAGTGATCCTGTATATGCTATTGTTGTGAAATTGAATGTAATACTGATTTTATCTATCTTATCATATTGAATCTTAACATGGTATCAGAGCTATCCTAAAGGAAGGCAATGTATGGAACTTACGACACTTGTTTCACTTGCGACAATTTGAAAGTTAGGGTTTTGTATAGAAAAACCTAGCCATCGTGGCACTTTTGCTATAAATCCATTTTGGAGAATATTCAGGATCTGAAACTTTGACAGGCCGAAGATGAAATTTTCCTGTACCTTTTGTCCACGTTTCAGCCTCAGTTTCGTTGTACTTTCTGAGATATGATCCGTACAAGTTAGGGTTTCCGCCTCTTCCAGAATGCAGTCCTAAACAGGTGAATTAGAGGAAATTTCAATTTAAAATGAGCTTTCAAAAAATAATACAAATTCCATGTCATCATGTATTAGCCAATCAAAGTGCTTTAAAATTCAAAAAGGGAGCACCTAAAAAAATTGGAGGGAAAAAATAAAAACTACTATTTTGGATTGTATTTTCAACTTATCTCCTTGTCGGTTTACTCAAATTTCAAGAGGGAGGACTCGTTGGATGCATAATTAAATTATGCATCCAATGAGTACCCATGTTTCATACTTTGAACAACATCCACACCATGAAAAATCAAAAATATATTAAAAAACGTGTTTTCTCTCACTAGAAACATGTTTTTTTAATGTATTTTCAGTTTTTCATGGTGTGGATGTTGTTAAAAGTATGCAACATGGGCACTCGTTTTATGCATAATTTAATTATGCATCCAATGAGTCCTCCCACTTAAAATTTGAGTAATCCTACAAGAAGATAAGTTGAAAATACGATCCAAAAAAGTAGTTTTTTTACTCTCTCTCTACTATTATTTTATTATTTTCTTATTATTTTCCTTAGGAGGCCCATTTTTTACCCAAATTTCCTCTAATGTGACCTAGGGAAAAATGTCACAT
The DNA here is from genome assembly GCA_027924585.1 of Larix kaempferi. NCBI lineage: Eukaryota > Viridiplantae > Streptophyta > Pinopsida > Pinales > Pinaceae > Larix > Larix kaempferi. Next base: position 154,500 of record BSBM01001233.1, read on the forward strand.
ATCGGGATTGGAAACTCCAAACTGAATTCCATAAAAAGTGTCAATTAGGGAAAGGACTTTAGTTTCACAGGTCAGAGTTTCAGAGGCCGAAGTTGAAACAGTGACACATGGCACTATGTACAAGTTCGCTATGTTGTTTCATCCCTTAAAACGGTCATGTTGCGAAACTGAGCACATCTCTCTAATGGATTATCCAATGAAGCTCAAAATTGTGGGTTGGAAAAATGACAGTTCATGCTACCACAGGCCGAAATTTCAGACCCTGTAGGTCCAAAATTTCAGAGATACACCAGAAACAATACAACACACCTGAAATGGCTCAACAGAGGAAATCAAGGAAGAGGAGGAAGAAGCTCTCACTTAGGGTTTTCAATTTTAGGTATGGAAGGACCTGATACAATGTTGGAGACACCTGATGCAACATTGGAAACCTTGAAAATAGATTTGGAATCCATTCATGATAGATATTAATCCTCCATCAAAATGTTGTGGGAGAAAGGATATTGAAAAATTAGGGCTTCCAAGTATGATGAAACCCTAGTAAAGTTGGGAGACTCATAGGGCAGAAATGAAGGAGGTTTAAATGGCAATGATATTTATCATCCTAGTACCATGAACCTATATATAAGATGTTTTAGAAGTGATCTACCTTGGATGGTTAGGGTTCTACCCTTATAAAGAAGACTATAAGCAATCTCGACAAGGTATGACTTGAGGAGATACAGGTATGTTTTGAAATCTGTTTGTCTTCATATTATTGAGGTTAGTACAATTATTTTAGATTGTCTGATAACCTTAGTAAAATTATGAATTCATGTGAATAATAGAAGACGTTCATTAATTTGGGTTATATGAATGTACTAATGCACTTGTGGTGTTGTATGAGGATAATGTTGTCTGCTAACATGAAAGGTACTTCAAGAAAGACAAATCCAAATGACCATGATGACATGAAGACAAAGACTCATCCATAGTCATTGATCACATAGAAGCTCTACTTACAAGGTATGTATAATTTGGTTATACAATGCTTAACTTATGAGATATGCAGATTACTAGCACAAGGTCTCTAAATCATTGAAGAGAACAAAGAAGACATTGTTTTGGTATGTTAGACATAACTAGCAAGCATGGTAATCCAGGTATGTTTTCCTATGTCAAGTTAGAATCCTACTTTGTGTTAGGATCTTAAATAAGTATACCTGTGTATGAAATGATCATGACCATACATGCTTAAGATTATTTAGAATCATAATGTTTTGATAGTATTAAGATTATATTAATGAATGTATGATTATGTCTGAGATGTTGAGAAAAGTCACAATGATGAAACTAGTACACACTTAAGCATGCATAGTGGTACATAATCGATAGAAGTTCAAAGACATATAATCATGATGCTCTCATAAAGGGAAAATAGAGATCAAGTGGGAGACAACCACACAAACATAAAAGATATTGCTTGTAATAGTTGTATGCACATTTGTATTCCTAGAATATATCATGCATAGTGTAAGCATTCATATAGCATTGAATAGTATACTACTAATATGCATACGATGGGTAAGTTGGACAAACATTCCATTGTTGCTTGTCTAGAATGAAACCTCTTTGTTGACATGCTGAGAGCTGTCCACGCTCTTGATAGTATGTTCTGGTAGAGATGGAAGGCATCTAGATAGCCACTATATGCATACAGGATATGGAAAAGTGTTGTGCCAAAGTATTAGTTAAGATAGTTGCATAACTATGTGGATCATATCAGTATGCATAATAGGTTATCATGTCAACATGATTTGATGATTATGAAGTATTACTAATCATGTAATTAACTTTGATTTGTACTAAAGATCATGTGTTATGATCTACAAAAGAAGGATGATGAACACCTATTCCAAAGAACAAGTGATGGATGTTCAACAAGAAGACTTACAAATCAAACGTACTATAGAAGGCTCGTGGCTAGAGGATTCTCTTAGAAAGAGGGAGAGGATCATGACGAGATGTTTGCTCCAAGTGGCTAGACACATCCATGGATAACAAGAACACTCTCTTAATGGTGTAATTGAAGAAGAAGTGTGAATCGAGCAAACTCCTAGGATGCGATAGAGAATCACATGATTGAAGAAAGCTTTGTATAGGTACCCAGGATTGATAGTCATTTGATGAGCTTAATGATCACCACGGGTGATGCGGATTTCAACCTTTGCTACAAGGTTGAAGATGGTTTCTATATACAGATGAAATTCTTCTCTTAGATGGATTCAAGAAGGAACTCACCATAGAGTTCGAATGATCTTGAGGCTCATATCAGTAGACCCATCTGACGGGATATGGCACAGATAGATATGCAGAAGATCACTCAATGCAAAGTGTGAATGATGTTCAGTCACAGAGAGAGAATTGATAGCTTCTTGACAAGCTTGGGCTTTACCAAAAGTAAAGCTGACCCTAACCTTTATCTTAAGGTTATGAACCAGACATACTATTATTGTATGTGGATAATCTATTTCTGACAGGAAATGAGAAACAGATCATGGAAAGCAAAAAGAAGCTAGCTACAGAATTTGAGATGAAAGATCTCGGATTAATGCATTACTTCCTAGGTCTGGAAGTATGGAAAGTCCTAGAAGGAATATTTCTCAACCAGGGAAAATATGTTGTGGAAATCTTGAAGAGATTTGATATGTTGGAATGTAAATCCATGGCCACTCCTATGGATACCAACTTGAAGTTATTAACTGATGAATCGTCAGAATTAGTGGATGTTACTCAGTACAGACAGATTATTTGGTCGCTGATGTATCTGACAAATACTGAGCCAGATATATGCTTTGTTGTGAACACCCTGAGTCAGTATCTAGTTGAGCCTAGATGTGTTCACCTAGTAGCTGCAAAGCATGTGATGAGGTACTTGAAAGTTACAATAGACTTTGATATATACTATCTTGGAGATCATGACTTCAGATTGTATGCCTACACAGATGTTGATTGGGATAGAAGTGTATTAGACAGGAAGAGCACATTGGGTAGATGTTATTGTTTGGTATCTGCCATGATCTCATGGTTTAGCAGGAAGCAGTCTAGTGTGACTCTCAGCACAGCTGAAGTGGAATATATAGCTGCTTGCTCTGCTAGTTGTGAAGCGATATGGCTTCGGAAGTTTTTATCAGGACTATTTGACTTAGAGATGGACTCCACTATGATCCTGTGTGACAACCAGAGTTGTATCAAGATGACGGAGAATCCAGTGTTCCATGAAAAGTAAAAGCACATAGAGATCCGATATTTCTATGTACGGGATATGGTGCAGAAAGGAGCTATAAAGCTCGAGTATGTGATAACTTATGAACAAGTTGCTGATGTATTGAACAAACCTCTGTCTTGAGTAAAGTTTGAGTATTTTTTAGACAAGCTTGGTGTAGTTTAGAAGGACCCTCCTCGAAAGGGGGAGTGATATGGTCGATGATGATATTTGGATCGACGATGAGGTCGATGATGAGGATACTTGTATCAATGATGAGGCTATTGATCGACATATCCAGATGATGTTGTTGATTGAGAGATCCAAATGATGCTGTTGATCGAGAGATCCAAACGATGAGGCCGTTGATTGAGAGTTCAAGATGATGCTGTTGATCGAGAGATCCAGATGATGCTGTTGATCGAGAGATCCAGACGATGAGGCTGTTGATCGAGAGATCCAGATGATGTTGTTGATCAAGAGATCCAGATGATGCTGTTGATCGGGAGATCCAGACGACGAGGCTGTTGATCAAGAGATCCAAATGATACTATTGATCGAAAGATCCAGATGATGATGCTGTTGTAGTTGATCGAGTGCTATAGAAGATGAAGACTTGGTACTGACGATGTTGATGTTCCAATATTGATTATGTTCCAGTAGCTGTTTGAGTTACCGATGATGATTGAAGAAAGCTTCCAATGATTTATAGATGTATCATGTATAATGTTGATGACTCCTTGCTCCTGTAGATGTTGTTATAATATCCTTCTTGTTAAGGGGGAGTGTTGAAATATTGTAACTTCTAAGAATATTCTATTTGTACTTTATCCGGAGATGTTTCATTCCTCCGTCGGGACATTATTATTATATCCGAAGATGTTTATTCCTCCGTCGGAATGTTGTAACTTGGGTTATTAGAATTCCCTAGTGGGGTCGGCCCAGAGTCAGCTGTATTGCGGTGTTTAATTCCCCTAGTGGGGTCGGCCCAGTCAGCATTGGGTTATATTTGTTGGGGCCGACCTAGTTAGTTATTTTGTCTAGTGAGAGGTAAAGTATAAATAGAGGAGGTGTGTTCCTCATTTAATATACTCACTCACATATTCACTCACTTGTGAAACTCGTATAGGAGAGAGAGAGATCTGCAAAGGAGGAGAAGGAGCTCTTGTTTGGGGATTACATCTTTGTACTTGTTGGTCGTCTATATTGAGGAAGCTTTGATGGGTTTTCTACCCCATGAGGGTTTCCCAGGATAAATTGTGTCTCTTGTGTTTATGATGTGCTTGTTGTTCTTTCAGTGATCCTGTATATGCTATTGTTGTGCAATTGAATGTAATACTGATTTTATCTATCTTAGCATATTGAATCTTAACATGCACTTGGTAGAAGTAATTTTTATTTTGGAATAAAGTGGATAATGCTCCACAAGTGTGCCTTAGAGGATAAGGTTGACTAAGAGGTAACTTGCAAGAGAAGAAAAGATAAAAAAAAGTCAAAGCAATGAAAGTAGTAAAAGGAGAAGAAAGTAGAATAAAGCAGCAAAGCTCGGGAAAAGCAGAATAAAGCAGGACAAAGCAGAAAATAAGGACAAAGTAGAAAAGCAAGACAAAGGCAGAAAAACATGATAAGGCATAAAAGAAAGAAAAAGCAAGACAAAGCAAAAAAACAGGGTAAACCATAAAAGCAGGGAAAAAGCAAGACAAAGCAGAAAAGCAGGATAGAAAAGCAAAAGTAGGATAAAGTAAAAGCAAAAGAAAAAACGAAAATAAAAGAAAAATCAAAAGAAAAAGAAAAAACAAAACAAAAAACAAAAAACAAAAGCAAAAAGCAAAGAAAACCAAAAAGCAAGGCAAAATCTAAAGCAGAAAGCAAAGCAAAGCAGAAATTGAGGCAAAATCTAAAGCATATTATCTCAAATATTCATCCAATTAAGGGCATACAAAATATTTTGCATATATCTTTTGAGGAGAATTTGTATTGAAAAAAGAGAATATGGACTCTATGGAATCTTTAATATGAAGAAAGAACATAGGTATTTAATTAACTTTTGAACAATGGCCCTTTGCCCATTATTTCTTTGTATTTTTTGTATACAAGTTCTATATTTGGTAATGAAGGATGTGTGAAACCAATGCTCAATAACAAACAAGGAACCAACTAGGTTCCACATGCAATCTAGTGAAAAGGGAAAATGTTGTAGAGTAGTGTGTAAAGAGCACTTACATGGTTTTAATTGAAAACATGTTCATAATGCTAAATTGTAGGAAAAGGATGGGTTCTTTGGTAGTGAGCAGTCCCATTTTGTATTAACATTTAATATAATTCCATAATATGGCCTGGGTTCGTGGGATAAATTGACACAAGGTAAGGGATAGGTAAGCTGAAATGTTTAAGAGACAAAGAATCTATGTAATACTTAAATCACAACTAACTGATAAAAAGTGAGAATTCGAGTTACCTTGCATGTGTTGAACTTTGGCTTCCACAAATTGGACTATGAGCCACTAATCATAAATTATGCTTTGACATCCTTTTTATAGCTTCGTGGGAATCTAAAGAAGAATAGGTAAGGGTGCCCTTTTTAAGGTACAAGGGGTGGTTATGGAATCATAATGGAGTCGCAACATTTGAGTTAACAGTTACAAAGGTGAGGGTCATAACAAAGTGAAGAGCGAAAACCATATGAGAAAGGGTGGTAATACCAACCATGTTATATATGCACTGAAATGAACGGTTCTGATCTACCCTAAATCACTCTATCAAGAACAAAATTACACGCTACACAAAGCGTTGTACGATAGATCGAAGGTGACATTGCATTTGATTGGTTAACTATCAGTAGAGGATTTCAACTCATAGAGAAAATCATGCCAAATCCCAATGACAATATTGACATTTAAATCAATCCATATACCTATGCTATGTGACTTCAACCCTATTGTTATAAAATATGATTATCAATTAAATCACAATTAATAAATCAATCCATATACCTATGTTATGTGACTTCAACCCCGTTGTTATAGAATATGATTATCAATTAAATCACAATTAATATCCCATGATCACCATACATAGGTCATAATGGCATACATTATCTCAACTGATACCTATTTCAAAATTGTGTGAGTTTGACAGGATATGCATTACACAGAGTTTATGTTGGATCAAACAGCCACAGAACACAATATACAGCGGAAGCAATTAAACCAAGAAAGCAAATAATGACACACACAAATGTACACAGAGATTTAATGTGGTAAAACCCTCGAGAGGGAAACATCCATGGAGCAATGGTATCGGTCTTCTTATTATTCAGTAAATGAAGATTACAACAGCTTCAACTCTCTCCAATACTTCTCTACGAGAATACAAGAAATATATACATTTCTTACATAGTTACTCATAACTGACCATACTCGCTTAGACAGTTACATAGTCACCGAGAGACCGATTGTCACCCATTTCCAACAATTTATGATATACATTGCCAATACATGTCACTCACACTCTCCACAAAATTTTGTATATGACAAGATTTATCAATAATCAAGTGCATACCAATATTTGTTGTTGCACGAACCTTGTTCATTAAATCACTTATCACGACCAAGCAACTTTGCCCATGATCAATGTATTAAATTCATGGTTAGTCTCTCTAAAGCATAACACATCACCTTTGCAGTTATATTTTATATAACTTTAAACTTAAATAATAACAAAAATCTTACCTGCACAAAACCATTTTAAAACCATTCATAAGAATATGGTAATGACATTAAACTTAAATAATAACAAATATCTTACGTTGCGCAAAACCATTATAAAACCACTCATTCTTAACGTGTTGAATGCTACCACGACTTATGTGCCACTTAATAAACAAGGCATTTCTTATGTCAAAACAAGATAATCAAAGGAGAGATTTAACCATCACAAGCATGGAATAAAATTATTTGCACTAACGGCATGCAACTACCCAAGATCAATCTTTGTAAGCTTCTTTTCATGCTCCTTATAACTCAACGGGCACTAGATGGGACCCTCTTCCCTTTTATTTCAAGGGCGGCACTCTTTGGATGAAGATGTGAATTGAGATTCAATGGTCATAACTTGCAACACTTTGCAAATTGTTAGCGTTGAGTTGAAATCAAGTCTACTTCGTAAGGAGGGTTGTTTTTAACATGCCAAAATTTGGAATCCACCTTATAATTGACCTTTAGAGCTAAGGGTTTGTGATGGGCCACGCTTTGATGATTCCCTTTTCCATGCTTCATATGTGATAATTAATGGGATTGAATGCAAAGAACCCATATTTGCCTCTTATGAATCCTTTGATTTGGATGTGTCCTCTCTTGATAAGTCCTTGGTATTGATTCATGTCATCATTTATGATGAATAACAGTAATGAGCACGACTCTTTTAGAGGATGATGCTAAGATTGTTATTGTTAAAAACATGTTAGAGCTTATTTTAATCAATACTCTTTACCGGAGTTAAGTGATCATATGGAAACTACCCTTGATGTTCCAAGAATGGTGTTGGACTTTGATGTCATGCTTTGTAATGACTTTACATTTTATCTAACTAATCCATAATACCATATGTATCTAAGATGAGCTTTTCTCAGAACCAATCCCCAAAACATGCTCAAAGAACTTGGCCTCTATCCATTATGTGTATTATTACTTGAATCCCCTTGATATGAGATGGGTTGATGACTTGGCAGTATGGTAGCTTTTGCAAGTAGGAGACTAATTCTTTTAGATCCTTCCAAGCCTTTCCCTTGTGCCACATTACTTTATTTGTTAGCATGTTGGTTGGCACTTTCTGCATAAAAAATTCACTCATCATGCCATGATTCTCACTTTTATAACCATCATAGATCCATTTTAAAAGTAGATTTACCAAGCGCCGAGAGGGATCAAATCTCTCAAAGTGTAAACCCCTTTTAAGACTGAAAATGTTGAAGAACAGTTTTAATTTATCTAATTTGTGTAGTTTTATATATATGTTGTTGTAAATATTTTCAATCTAATTGAAGCCAACATGTTATTATTTATATATATATATATATATAAAGGACGTGTGACAGCTCCAAGATGAGCACATAAGGAGTTACACATCCTTTTACTGGATTGAATGCGCCTCTTCGACACAATAAATAAAAATACAAAATCATATAAATAAAAGCATTTTTTTTTTATTGTTGGAGATGAATCCATAGTTAGTCATTTTGTTTGGAAAGGCTTTCATATTCATTGTGTTAAAAAACTTTTTTCAACGTTTTTTTATTAGCAATATGCAATCCATCATAAAAATGTTTTTCACTTTTACTCAATTTACTTTCAAATTTAACATTAAATAAATTATTTATAATAAAATCATGGATAAATTATTTATGTTTGGAGCATTTTTTCTTTATAATTTTTGAATTCACAGGTCATGAAATCATTAAAAGGATTATATAAGTCCAAGGAGGATTGAAGGGGTTGTAAATCTTGAGGAATTACTCATATCTTTGCGTGTCCATTCATCAAGGCTCTGAAGAGTTTATTCTAGTTTTATCGTGTATAAATCGAAGATTGAAAGGGTTTATTCTCCTTTGAGTAATTATAAACTGGTGATAGATTGGGTACACAAAATATATATTTTACAACGTATATGATTTGATATGACCTCAAAGAATGAGATGCACCTTACATTATGAATAACACTATTAACGTCTATGTCTTAGAACAATTATAAGCATCTTTGTGTTTTGAGGTGAGACATCACACTAAATATATTAATGTTAGTGGTTGAATCATTTTTGAAAGAATTGCATAAGTCTAAGAGATAAATAGATAATTCATGTGTTGAGTATTTTTGTTGTCATTAAATTAAAAGATGAAAAATAAATTAAGTTTAATAATAAATTAGGTAAATTTTATATTTCTTTTTTTAGAATAATAGTTTTTTAATTGGTTTTTATTAACTGGTGTATTTATTTTTATTATGAAGGATGAAGTTTTTTCCCATTATCAAAATGTTAGAGTTATGAAAATTTTAAGAATACATATTTATTTAAGAGTGTATAAATCTTGGCAAATCTTAATACTCCTTAAAATGTCAACTATAAAATATTTGGGGATATTTTTCTAAAAATATTTCAATTTCTAAGGACTTTATATAGTTTATATAATAATTTGGCAATTTTTAGAGCGACAAAATTTTACCCCCTCAAAATTGGGCGAAATAGGGATTCAAAAAATGCAAATTGGCAAATCTTGTTTTGGGAAAAAACATGGAAAAATAGCCCATGGGCTAAATTTCGCCCCTAAAGTTTCCCTTGGACTTAGAGCACACACGTGAATTCTAACACTATGAAGTTTGCTCCATTTAATTTTTACAATCTTTATAATTCAAGAAAATTTGTTCCTCTAAATAACTCATTTCACATGTAAATTTGTTTATAAATCAATTTCATGGAGGATAAATGCATCTAACACACAAAGGAACTTAATTAACATCAATAAATGCAATGTTAATCATTTAGATTTGGCATAGATTTTAATGAACAAAGTAACTACTACCCACATTCATTTAACTAGTGATAATCACATGCAATGAGATTATTCAGTTGCATGGTTTTTCCTTTTTTAATTGAGCCATCTCGATGGCTGAAAATACCCAAGTGGTCATTTCCATTTCACTTCCATCTAGCTTCACAAAGTTGTTTGAGATGTTGTTTGCGTGAAAATCATTTGTACAATAAGCAACATGTGACCTAGATGGAACAATTTGGCATGTTCTTCCATAATACAAAAATTGATGGCACAATTTGACATGTTCTCCCATTAATACAAAAATTGATGTCTAAATAGAGAAGTGGTTTTGGTTCCCATTTTTCACATAATGCTTGTATCTCAATGACATTTCCTTGTTTCCCCTAATCTCATTGTCATAAGAACATGTTCCTCCTTGAGCACACAACAAATCCATACCTTTTTAACATTTCTTCTAACATTACCACTTTTAGTGGATATCAACCCATTATGTGACATTTCTACTTTAGTTGAGCTCAAACTTTTATTGAATGTTTCCCTTCCCCTCTCTTTTCATAACTACCATCACTCTCTCACTTAGTATCTAAAAGATAATTATTTAGTTATACGTCATATAGATAACATTCTCAATAGTGATGAGATATGTTTTAGTGAATAAATAAAATTATCTCACTTCCTATATATAACACTCACTAAGTCACTCCTCCCAAGAAGGTTGTCACCTAAGACTTCACATGCAACCGTTGTTTAAAAAACTCAGAAAAGTGCACCCTATGCTGTGCAAAGTTTTAAAGCTCATGCAAGAGCTTGTGCATATGACAAAGTCACTCTATAAATTATGAACGACTCAACTCAAATGTTCGTACATAATAACTAGAAACCTGAAAGGCCCAAGTAGGGAATACAATTGCAGATAATGGATTGTATCAAGATGTTACTAAGGTCATGCCCAAAAGTGGTACGCATAACCCTAACATAGATTTATCCAAGTGTAGAGAAGGCACATGTATTTGAATATCAAGAAAGAGTGTGGTATGGATATGAAGATTGAAGACTACAAAGGTAGGATAGCTTGAGAATGGAGTTTAGAGTGACAGCGAACCAAATATATTGTTCGCTAAGGCATAAGTTGTAATTACCTAAAGAGATGGAAATGCACGATAGTTGGGTGAGAGAAGGCATAGACCATGGTCTGATATCAAATGATGTAAGTTTAATGTGAGACTCTAAAATTCTCGTATTAAAAAACTAATATAATAAACAATTTTTATATCTAACTTGTAAAGAAGGGAGCAATGATAAGAAGTGCTAAGAATAAAATCCAAAAATAAGAGAACAAGGGAAAGCTGCGTTGCAGCATATTTCTTGCCAAAAGGATGTTGGAACTAAAAAAATGATAATGCATGTAGCCCCTGCAAAAATACACAGTTACGACCTGTAGACATGATAGAAATAAGTAGTTCTTATTTATTGCAGTTCATCAAGCGATTGGAACAGTGTGTCTAAGAACCATTAGGAGGTGAGTGGTAAAGTGATGTTCATATTGAAGGAGAGAATAATCGAACCCAGTTGATGTAAGTGCCTTTAAAGGCCTTAACTCATGATGTAATTTTCTTTCTCGATGAAGGACCTTTGAATCCAATTGTCACATTGGCAGACAACTTGTTATAAAAAGCTCTCCAAATGCTCAAAAAATTGCCAAGAATGCAACATGGATGTCTTTGAATGCTTCATTTTTTTAATCGAATGCAGCACCTAAGTTTTCTTATCCTACACTCCACCATAAATTTTTAAAACACCCTATTTTCCATTATTGTTTTCCAAGTTCCATAAGTCAAAGTAGCGAGATGTTCAAATCATTCTTTTTGTTGATCCCATAGATGAGTATGACAGTTTACCTTGACCAAGTTGATCTTGTTGACCGATCAAAGAAATTCGTTGATTCACCCACATCACGGCCATTGGCTAAGGTAGCAGGAGAGCGAGTATTTAAGAAAATAAAGGCTAGGGTGGTTTGTACCTCATTTACCGAGTAGATCCAACTAACTCACCTGGTATTACTTAAGTTCCCCTTGTTCACCTAGAGATTCCGAAGCAACACAACCGGTAGTCATTAGAGCATTAGTAAGAAGAAGTTCAATAGTAAAGGCTCGCTGCTCCGGTAGATCGTAAACGCAACGTCCCAAAATGTTTAATTAGTACGCGTGCCACTAGAAAAGCAATCATGTAGGTATAAAATGCAACGTCGAGACTCTTAATCATACGATGGAAAAATATCAATCATAATGCCTATTAAACTATAAAAATGTGACACCAGTCAGAGTATAAATCAGATCAATAAATATAAATGAGATCTCGTCGTATTGTGTTATTGTTTTTAAATATCATGGTGGGATCAATAAATATTGTATTTGAAATCGAAGTGTGTTGAGAAAATCAGTTTCTTGTTCTGCCCAAAGAAATAGAGAGATTGTCACTATTTGACAAAGTATTTGATCGTATTTTTAGAATTTTACCTGAAAAAGAAGAGCAGAAATTCAAAAAACCATTGTTAATATAATAGGTTATGGGAATTCATTTTAGTGAGGGAACTAATAGCCAGTTACTATATTTTATTGCTCTTGTTACCTCTATATAATTTGTTCCCAAGCGTAACTGCAATAAAATATAGTAACTGGTTTTCGGTTTCTTATATTACAGTGACAAATAAGCACAATGGAGAAAGAAGATGATAGCAGGTTCCGTACACTGTAAGAAGATTTAAAATTGCATTTTTTTTATCAGCAACAATCTGCTCATATTGGCTGATATTCGCTTTCATAATCCAACTGAAAAACTCCATTAATGACCAAGAATGCATTCTATGATACCTTACTATTCCATGTGTAGCGTTTGTATGCTAGGATTTGAACGTTTTGCAAACATCATACATGTGTCATCCATTATCTATGGGGCAAGGAAAAAGCCCCCTTTAGGCATCACTAGTTTACAATGAGGGTTTTCTTCAAAGTTCACAATTTATTTAGTAGTGTTTTAGGGATATCAACTATAACACTTACATGCTTCGAGTCCTTGACTGGCATGCTTGTATTCCAGTTACAAGGATCGCAAGAACTCAAAGGTAGGCGATCCTTTTTACAATTTTGGCGGATGATGGTAACAAATACTTTAGTGTAAAAGGCATTATGTAGATTAATCAGACCTCCTTCTTCTGTAATTTTTCTGTGTAAGTGATAAATATGCTTCCAATATTGGCCAGCCATGTTCAATCCATAATATAAAGTAAATTATCTTCTGGGTCAGTTTAGCATAAGGGTAACTTCACCATATCTTGTGGTAAAAAATATAGGGTATCAAGTGAACTAATTTTATGTGGAATGCATTTATTTCTTTTTAACAATAACAAATAGATATCAGAAAATGTTGCTGTGGCTTAACTATCTGGTTGATAAGATCGAAGGTAAAGTCCATTTTTTCAAAATCCAGAACCAGCTATACTTATAGTCTACATACCTAGATTCAATATCCTCTGCCACAACTAGAATATGTCTTAACAAACTGGTTCAATAACAATATATACTTACAATTCATAATAACGTAATGCAGAATTTGAAACCAGGTCCATAAAAGTAGCCTGAGGATTGACAACAACAATTGTCATATGGTGTAATTGTTCATGTGACAGCAAAATAAACCCACCCACGTGGATGGTGGCCATAATGGCATGCCATTTCACCCATATAAGATATTCCACTTGGACGCCGTATTCATTGGGAACTAAATGTCCATTCAATCATATAAGAGGCTTGGAAATGGGAGCCCCCGTTTTGATACTTTGACGCATCTCCCCTAATTGAACTCCAAGATAGGTGAATTTGTTTGCATTTGAATTATGAATTCCTAGAACATGGTAGTATGAAATTATCTCAAACTTGCAAGCAACTTCTTCTCTTCTTTGAATTAGACGATCCCAGTGTAGAGGAAAGCTGAAAGGAGTCACAATACTAGTGAGGCATCTCGGGTGTTAGGGTAGCCTTCTTAAAACTAAATGCAGGGTAAATTTGTGTGGGTGATGAGTCTAGTGAACTAGATTGCTGGAGTTGTATGTTGAAGATAAGCTGGTTAGGGTAAATACTATTCACTACCTGCCTCTTAAAAGATTTCATGATGTCATTTTAATCAAACAACCTTAATTCTGGAATTTGAATAATACTCCATTGGAGAAGTGAAGTATTATGTCACCGAGTCTTCTCCATTGGACGAGCGAAGTAGGATCTCACCCCTTTTAACATTGGACAGTAAATTACGATTTTGATAATTCATCGGAGCTCTAAATTTTAGGTAGCGGATGCATAAATATTGTAGCAGGTGAGGAGAAGTGAGTCTTCTCCATTGGAGAAGCGAAGTAGGAGTCTTCTCCATTGGACGAGCGAAGTAGGATCTCACCCCTTTTAACATTGGACAATACACTTGCCCCATTCTCCTTCAATCTAGAGAAAAAGCATAGATGGTAATCCACCCCAAATTCCTTCAATCTATAGAAAAAGCATATGGTTGGATCTAAACCATTCCTTAACTATGTGTGTAAATATTATCTAAACATAGCAGATCAAATATTATCCCAACCACAAGGTATTGTCCCAAAAGAGATTCCAAATCGAGAATTATTCAGTTTACTCTCTGATCTTTATCTAAATCCCATTAGTGGTGGTGGACACAAAAAAAAAAGAATAAGAAAAATTTACTTACAAGGATTTAGAATCAACAATTTATTCACAATTCTTTGTAAATTTGATCCTTTGTTTTCATAAAAAAAAGCATAAATGGTAATCCACCCCAAATTATACAATTCTAAAATATAAACACCTATAAGTATAAATATAAATATATAATTAAATGTAAGAATTAAAATTTATATGTTTATGAACCATAACAAACATAAGCAACTATGAACCTAAAATATACACACCCTTAAATTTAAATATATAATATATAATTAAATGTAAAATTTAAAATTTGTATGCTTATGAACAATAACAAACATAAGGAACTGTGAACCATGAGTGATGGAGAACTACACGTCCCTTCTCATCCAAGGCAGTTGTGAACCATGAGTGTTGGAGATTTGCATGTCCCTTTCTAATCCAAGGTTTCTGCGTGGATTGCGAGAGCATGTAACAGGGCAATGTTATAGGAAGCAACACGCCGACATTAAAAAAGTATTTACAGAGTTTAACTTATAATTAAAAATCCCCTTTTCCAAAGTCTTTGTTTTCTTACTTTCGAAGCTCTTTTAAAGTAAAAGAAAGATTGATTTATCAATTAAATTGTAATTTAAGACAAAAATATGCATTAAAAAGAAAGACATACATCTATTTTGTTATGATTTTTTTTATCGAAATAATTAAAGAGAAAATGGTTTAAAAACATTTATCAAAACTATTAAAAGAGCAAATTGTTTAAAAACATTTCAAATTTAATAAATATTATAAACATAATAAATCAATAACATTGTTATTCCCTGCCAAAACAGGGATATACTTTTTCATTGAAAGTCAAACATCATTTGATTTTTTAAAACAATTTTTTTTATAATGTTTGATTTAATTTTCATATTAAAACAAAAAATTTTATAATGTTTGATTTAATTTTCATATTAAACATAATATTTTGAAAAAAAAAAAAAAATTAATAATTTTTAAAATGCAATATTTGATTTTATGATTGGTCAAATGCACTTGGGATGGGACATAATTCTATGGTAGAATCATTTTTATTTTTGAATTTTAAAAATAAATAAAATTAATTAAAAAAACAAAAATTATAAAAAAGACATGTGTTATGGAGTATTTATTGTGGAGCATAGCGTCAACAATATTGACAATGGCCTTGTGGGTATCCATGAATTCTAGCCGACCCATTCTGCAGGGCCACGCACTGCATCAGAATATCCAGCCTTTGAGAGCGTTTTCTCTTTTAGCGGAGGCCAAGGGCACTTGCGGGATAGATATCATATTAATCTTGAAATTGAATGTCTCATTCTTCTTTGACATCTTAGGGTCACGTGCTTGATATGGCTTTGTGCTCCGATGCACTGCCGTGTCATCGCAATCGGAGGTTTAACATGTAGCACGCCACAAATTATGGCTTTGTGCCCTACTTTGTCACCTGTGATCCCATATGTCATCCAAACAATAGAATTAGCTGCCTTGCAGTTCTTTACTTTGTTGAAAAAGGTTTATAAAACTATGAAGATCAAATGAACCTCACTTGTATTTATATGAACCTCACTTGTATTTATATGATTATTTATATGAAGACCAAAATTAAACATTGTTTTTCTCGATTTTGATTCCGAACTCTTGTGTTTAAAATAATTCTTTTAAGCTGGTCTTTCTAAAAAATTAAACATTGTTTTTCTTGATTTTGATTGTAGCGATTTTACTTTGAATATGGTTTTAGGGCTATAAAAATTCACATTTTTCTAACATGTGTCACACTTAATGGGAAATCATTAGCATGTATGTTGAATATTCTACTAATAAATACGTTAAAAACGACAAAAAGTTGAATCATCGTTAACGTTGCTGATTGGGAAATCATTAGCATGTATGTTGAATATTCCAACTAATAGATACTTAAAAAATATAAATTTTGAATCATTAACTTTGCTAGTTGTGAAGCTTTATCATTCATACATTAATAATTATTGTTGTCAAATTATTAAATCTAAAAATAAGAATACATCTTTGTGAGGAATCATTGGTGTATATGTTGAATATTAAGATGATATATTCTTAGCAAGTAAAAAAATTGAATTTCATGTTGTGAAGCTTTATAATGTTGAATGATATTAAATGTGTAACCTACACATTTTACACATTTTTCTTATATACGTTTTTCTTAGGATAGGTTTTAATATTGAAAAAGGAAAAGAAAGCAAAGAACCTAAGAAGCTTTCTATTATATTGATTTGTCAAATGATAAGTGTGAATAGTCCATATATTGATACACTTGGTCACCATCCAAATTAAAATTAGGGGTGTTCTCACTTATTATGGAGACATCTTTAGATTTTCTTCCATGCTTAATGACTAAGTTAATAATAAAATTTTAAATAAATAAGAGAGTTGCATATTCAAAATTAATGTTTATTCATATTTTCATATTGTTATTATTTTTAATTGGCTTAAAGAGTTTGTATATATTTTTTGTTTTGTTTTGTTTTTTCCTTTTTTTAATATGACTGGATTATGAAATTGATAAAAGTGAAGATATAAATTATTTCTCTATATCTTCCACTATAGTCACTCTCATCAAAAGAGAGATAATTAAAAAAGAAATTTCTCTATTTTTTCCCACCATCACCTCACCCTCATAATGGAGGGTCCAAGTAGGGAGATTATATTGATTGGTCTTCTATTTGTACTTTTTTCAAAAAGATATAGATATAAAGAATAAAATAATAATAAATTAAAAAATACAACATTGTTTGACGTTATGCATTTAATCTAAACTTTTCACAAGTACATTTGACATCAAACTAATTAAATATTGATTTTTATAACATGGAAATGTAGCATATATCACACCATTACAAACACTACTTCAACTCTCTCTTGTTCACAAAAACTAGATAAAAATATTATAATAACCATAGAAATTCTCAAAAAGTGTTACTATTAGCGGCCAAGGACCTTGTATCTTTACTAAGACCTTATATCTTATTGGCCCATGAAACATAACTTGAAAGCTTCTAATTAAAATCTATGAAAGTTTAATCATATCCATCGGAAAAAATGAAAAATAACCACATTCATTCCGCAATACCTAGGGATCTGTAATCTATATTTGGCACAACTTATTCATCTATCCTTCGTCTAGCTTATTCACAGCTTCCTCAATATCAACATATTGATCAATATAATGTATCCCACTTGTAACCTATGGGAAGGATGTGTCACAATTATCCAACAGTTAATAAAATTGATGGAATGAAATTATATAATTGAGATACCATGTTGATTATATTGATGGTAGAGGTTGTTTCGAATTTTATCATGTAGATTGGCCATAGAGATTTCCTCTCTGTGTATTTACTTGCAAAGAGGTGCAATGGTAGTATAGCCTAAGTGGACCTAATGGTTACGAACATGTGCTTCCTCCATGCCCTTATGTTTTAGAATCTAAATCACACTTTGATTAAATAGAATCAAGATGAGAAAGGGCCTCTATTTATTGTATTCTCTATGTCCCAATTCTCTACATCCTAGGTCTCTATATTCCATCATCTGGCTTGTATTCTTTATGTAGCATTCATAATGAATGACTTTATCAAATTATGCTAATACTTTCGTATGTTATGGATAATGTAGGAGGCTGAGCTATTAATTGATAAAGATAGACTAAGAAGAGATAATAAGCACATGAAATAGTGAGATATATTATCAATTTCATTTCCAATACCCTTTCATTTGTGTTATGGATCCCATCTCGTGAAAACCTATTTAATTGTTCATTAAGTTCTCATCATTTTTAATATCAAACCTATTTATATTCTTCTTTTCCATCCCATTTTCCAAGACTTACATAAGATACCAAGCCACTATCTTCTAGTAACTCAAATAATATATCACATACCTGCCTAGCTCGATCATAATGTACATGAAAATCAATACCAAGTTTTAAAAAAACTTCATTGACTCTACTTACATACCTATTTTTATTTTATTCAAACATAAAGGAAGCATATGACTTTACCCGCTTCACAACTCCAATGTGAAACCATCAATTTTCTCCCAAACCATATCAATATCCTCAACGTCTTTGCTCCAGTTTTTTATTTCCTTAGAAACTAATGTTGGATTAACTCCATTAAATACACCATGAGAGTCAATCCACTTCAAACATCACAAATCCTTATGAATCATGCTTGGTTCAATAAATATCGAAGTCGTGTTCCTAGGCATAAAATAATCATTCATCTTTTGTACAACAATTGATCAAATTTTATCAAGCACCCCATGATCTAGGTGTTCAAGAACATCCTCAATTTTATGCTCTTCACTATATTTTTTTATCATGAAGTACCCAATTCTAGCAATAATGTCATTTTCATCTACATCTTGAACTGACTTTCCAAAGAACCGTCTCCCAATTTCCTTAATTTTTTTCTTCCCCTCATTTAGTCTGCAATTATACCCTCCCAACCACTTCTTAAAACTAATCAATTAGGATGTCCTTAAGCAATTTCCCAATGAAATTTTGGTAGCATGTGTAGTTTGATTTTCTAAACATCGTTTAGGGATTTCTGTTGAAGCTTCTAGATCTATAGAATTTTAATTTTTTGTAGTAGTATTTCTATCCATTTGTTCATGAAATATAATTATTTAGGTTGTTTTGTGACTTCCAATTGCATCCAAATGTTCAAGAGATGCATATTCCAATTTCTACACACTTGGTGCAACTACACTCCCATTCCCTTCAACTGTAACTAGAGTCAAACATTGCCTAGGTTGTTGAGCAACACAACCTTCTATACATTGATCATAATGATTTGTGGATAACATTCATAAATTCACCTAAATGTTTTAGACTGGATTCAACCTTCAAGTTTAATCCTTAAATAAAAGTTGACAAAGTATAAACTTGAGGGGCTAATTGGAAATAATTGGTATATTTTTAACAACATTTTGTTATTTACTAAGAAGTTTTTCATTGGATTTACTAAATGTGTTGTTTATTAGTCCTTTCCAAAGTAGGTATTATTGTAATAAGATAGATTTAAACCCTAAATTACTCGAGTTCTTAATTTTTATCTATATTTTTCTATAGACATCTATTAAACTTCATTTTTTGGAAAATTATTATTATTTTTAAAATTTAAAATTTAAATATTTTAAAATTGTTATTTGTCTAAATGCCATAACAAGACTTAATCATCCCTGATGGTGGGTTGTTTTCTATTTTATTTGTAAGAACTATAAAATTATTTTTTATTAAAAAAATTAGGATACACCAATATAGAAGCTCACATTGCCCATGTTTTGGTATTGACACTAACATTGTTGCAATTGAGGCCATGAAGATCTGATTATTGCTTTCCGTATAAGGGATGTACATAAGGCATATACTGCCCTACTATATAAAACCCTTAGAATATGATATATAGTGGGGTTTTATATGGATCGATGAGCAGGCTGTAGGATTTTGGGTGAGGTCGGTTCTCTCTAGCACAATAAAACCCTATGATCATCTATGGATTGTTGCTAAAGATAGTTTAAGTTGAGCTCTGACCAGTTTCCAAGTAGCAATTTGTTTTAGACCATTGTCTCTCTTTAAAGTGTTTTCTCGCCTGTCAATTTCCAAGGCTTCTCTCACTCTTCTCTTGGTGTAGTGTTCTTCTTTGGAAACCATTTTTGCATCTTCTATGCAAATGTGATGAGAATTGTTGTGTGAATGCTCAAAGAGAGCATATTTGTAACCTCTAATGCTAGATATATTTGTTATGTGCTATTTAAGATGATTTTTTGGTGACTTGATTGTCACCCCAATGTATTCCATGCCACATGAATGGGGGATTGAGTAGACCCCTTTGTGTTGTCCTGGGTCTACCTGATCTTTTGCACAATCAAACATATTTCGAATGGTGCTTGGGGGGCTGAAGGCCACTTTGATGTTATTTCTTTTAAGGATATGAGTAATATTTTCTATGATGATCCCTTTAATATAAGGTAAGGAGATTGTTGGGCCATCAAATTTTCTTTGTGTCTGTGTCTTGTTATTGGCATTGTGGATAGCCTTCCTGATTTTTTCATTATGGTAACCATTCTTTTGAAAGGTATTTTGGAGGTGATCCAATTCTTTCTTTAAATGATCAATGTCTGATATTCTTATATCCTTGGTGGACAGGGTGTGTATGAATCCTTGTTTTTTAGCAGGATGTTGGTGAAAATCTACATGGAGGTATATATCTATGTGATCTTTCTATGGACTCTATGCCCTAGGTTTTTGTCCTTTTTTTACTAAGAATTACATCAAGAAAAGGTAGATATTTGTCATTTTCCAATTCAATGGTGAACTTGATGTGCTTCGAGAGGCTGTTGAAGTGTTTTAAGAATTCTTGAAGCTTCTCCTTGATGTGTCTTCATATTGCAAAGATAACACCACATATCTTTTATAGGCCTCCAATATATATATTGTAGAGTTTATGGCTCTTATTTCAAAATGTTCCATGTAAATGTTACTCACTAAATAAAATTCTATAAACTTTGAAATAAAATTGAATAAATCTAAATAAAATTATATATAAAATTTTAAAATTAAATACAATATCATTTTCTCAATTAAATTCACTAAAATCTAACCAATTATTAAAAAGGGTAGCAAATTTGCAAGTCCTTGCCTAAAGGGACTTGCACAAAATAGAAGTAACACAAAATAGAAACCACTAGACACTGATAAAATTAATAGAATGAAAAAATACACTCAAAACTGGAATTACATGATTTTCAACTTGCAAATGAAGTTCATCACATGATTGAGCTTGTATACTAAGATGAACTACATCAATTTATGTAAGTGCCATTAGGCCAATTTAGTGTAGAACTATTTTCCATCAACAACCTTTAAAAAATTTCATCGTTAGTAAGATTGATTGCAAGCCGACTCAAATGCAGGTCTTTGAATGTTAATGTTATCCCCACAAAATTTCTAGATTCTCCCGATCTGTACCTTCGTTAATCTTTGCAATGTTGATGGACGAACTATTTAGTGTAGAAGCAAATAAATGCCTCATGGAGTTGACAGAATGTGCTCGGAATGAATAGAAAAATGGCTATTGCCGTGTCCACCACACGCAAATGTGTTTAGAAAGAACCCGAGGAAAGCAAAACAAAGATGAAAGGGAATCTTCCAAACTGAGTTATTTCTTCAATCTATGTAGAATCGCTTTACAAATTCGAATATTTTTACAGAAATTTGATCCTTTAAATTGAAATTATGTAATTTGCAACAAAACAATTAATATAATATACATAATGTGGAATCTAAAATATTACTTCCCCTTACGAAAGTGACCCTTGACATTATGAGGACTATGATGAGGTGCAAGTGGCTTCAATCTACCCCCAACATTATAATAAATAATGAACCCCAACATGTAAGACATTTGGACATAATACTCCATTTTTGGTTTTTTATATGTGGGATGCCCGCATATACTCTTATGCATGATACACAAGATCATGCCTTGTCCATTAAAGCAAGTAGGTCATATGAGTATTAAGCACATTCTTGTTGATTGTGGTTCAAGCATGAACCTCATTTCTTATGTTGCTATCTAAGTTGCCAGGAAACGTGGGTACGGGGACGGGGATGGGGACGCCACTTTTTGAAACAGGGTACTTGGGTATGTCAGGGGTACTATATATATATATATATATATATATATATATATATATATATATATATTAAAATTTATAAAAATAAAACATGTCACATCACATCATGCATGTATATTTGATATTTCTAAATTCAATGATTCATATGAACATTCACATTGAAAATTTGAAACATAAAATAATAAATTTGATAAATCATATGACATAGACTCATAGTAGATATCAAGTGGAAGACTGGAAGATTGAATGGCATTTCCAGACATGAAAAAGAAAGTTCAAAATAGTAAACATTGAACAATGAACAAGATAGCTGATTTGGCTTCCTCAAGCCATGTCATCAGCGTCCTCAGGATCAATGTCATCAGCATCACTATGGTCCTCTATCAAGAAGCTCTCTAGATAGGCATCGCTGGAGTAGTGAGCACGGAGCACTAGCAGTGAGAAATGGAGTGCCGCACAGGATTAGGTAAGGGGTAAGTGCCCACATAACATGTGTTTCAGTGTTTTAATTTTTAGTTTTTAAAATTTTAAACATTTAACATTGCAAATTGACCCCCCTCGATGGCAAGCTAAGGTAAATTTCCCAACAACTGTACCTCCCGAGTACCCAAACATGCGGTACGGCGTACCAAAATCCATGCAAGTACCTTGTTTTCATAAGTGAAGTACCCGGTACGCGAGTTTGAATTTGGGTACGGTTGGGTACGGCTCGGAACGTACCATTGAAGTACGGGTACCCATGCAACATAGGTTGCTATGCTTCACTTAGGGTATGTTTATTACAACCTTAGAGTTACACGTAACACATGTTATAGTTACAATATGCTGGAGTCTCTTTCGATGGGTACGATTCAAATTCTCAAAATAGGGGTCTCCTTGAGTTTAGCTGGATGACTTGTAAAATCTTTAGATAGAATGATTTTTCCAAACATAATGTTTTACAATGTATGATATAATTTTCATATTAAACATAATATTTTGAAAAATAAAAATAAATTTAACAATTTTTAAAATATAATATTTTGATTTTGTGATTAATCTAAAACAATTTGGATAGGATATAAATTAAATACAATATTTTACAATGTATTGTATAATTTTCATATTAAACATAATATTTTGAAAAATAAAAATAAATTTAACAATTTTTAAAATATAATATTTTGATTCTAAGATTAATCTAAAACAATTCGAACACTACCTGTCATGTCATGTCATGCTATCCGGTAACATTAAATATAATATTGTACGTTTTATTTTATGTACCTTGCATTCATGGCCTGAACGTACATACTTTTTAAGCTCAGGCCATTCAATGAACGGAAATGGAATATGTAATGTATAAGGCAGAAAACCCGTAGATCATAAGACCTTTCTCCAATAGTGCTATTCTCTTCTGGCTTGCGCGTTATTTCTGCGAATGAATGGATTATATATATATATATATGCAATATGGCTTGCGCGTTATTTCTGCGAATGAATGGATTATATATATATATATATATATATGCAATATTGGAATTCGAACAACCAGTAGATCGTGGGATCTTCTTCAAATAGTCATCGAAGCATCCTCCAATGGTGTTATTTTCTTATGCCCCGTTGTTTATCTTCGGAAGCTTTGAGCATAAACCAAACTTTACACTCACACACATTAAGTTAATATATAAAATTAAAAAATAAATACCATTTATTATTTTCAAAATAGTTTTCATAACTATTCGTTGTTATTTTTAAGTGGATGATTAGAAAAGTACACAAGTCAAAGGATATTTTAAGAAGTTAATGAAGTAGCTGCACAACATCCATTCACACAGTGGAAGGTTAAGAGCTAATGCAGGATACAGTAGAATTTTAACAACTAAGACATTGATACACATCGACAGTCTAATAATTAAGACAACGATCACTCGTCGGAGGCTTATAAACTAAAAGTGTGATCCCCTTGCTTGCATGTGGGCATTTTCCTTAGAGAATGAGATAGTGCAGAAGGCATAGTTAGAATCCCAAATCTCTAATTACCTCATGGAACGCCGATGAGAATGTTTTCAATTCGTGGCTAAAGGAGCCGTTGAGAGAAAAAGAAATGCACAACACACCTAGAGGAGACCTGACATGCATAGTATTGATAGACAATTTAACTCTCGGCCTTGATTCCAAACTTGGGCTCCTCTGTCTTTGTATATTTTCGTGGGTAATCGTGACATTCGAAATGATCGTTGTCAAGTAACCCCTTTTTCCATGTAGAAAAGAGAGGGTGGGATTATTTACCTATATATCTCTCACAAGAGGATTGGATTCATCTACCCAAGAGAATACTTGGCCAAAAACGTTAGCACTTAATGGATTGTTCATGTATTATCTTGCTTGGAGAGCTTCTATTGAAACTTTTATATGTTTATGTATCCACATTAATGACAGTGAAAGGATGCCAGAGTATACAATGAGATGCTTACAGCAATGAAAAGCAATGGTTTGACCCCAATATTTGGCCTGTGGGGAATCTAATTATAAGGAAGTTCTTCACAAATACCCGAAGCAGATTTAAAAAAATAAACTATGAAAGAGTTTCATCAAATCATCAACTTGAACTGCTAAGATTTGGAACACCTGTTCGCTATAACATTTCAATTTTGGAGCTAAATGATCTTCTGCAAACCACAAAGTTTTCTCAAGAGGGACCACATTTCACCCATACAACGACTCCAAAATATTGGACTATTTCTAAAGATAAAGCATATGGATCTACAGGGCATACTCTAATGTAGGTTCATCCACGCCTACAATACGAACATGAGGTGAGCCACCTTTCTCAAGAGCAGTGACCAGTAACCTTAGTTTCTTCACCTTATTGCAAATGTAATTGATTTTACATTTATTTAAAATCAATTGATTTTTTTTTTCAAAAGGAAAAATCAGTTGATGTTTAATACAATGTTGAATATCATATTATCGCCCACTTAAGTCTTGGACGTCATTCAAATATGCATAATATCGGTTCACAAAATGTCATATCATAGCACAAGAATGAGAGCTATTCATGTATGCAAGGAGCTGGTGCAAATTGGGATTCAAAATTATTGTTAGTTATACATGTCCAAGTAAAATGCCTATATCAACCTGGAGCATCGGAGCAGTATCAGTTAACCATCAGAGCATTATTGATTATCTCGCTAACATGGCATCAGAGTTAGATTATCTTACATTCTATCAAAGCCTTATCGCTTAATGACACAGGATATCACCTTGTGCCCCGACCTGTTGCCACTTATTTGATCTAATAATTCACTACTTAATCTTTAACTTTTAGCTACCACTTTTTCTTGGCAGGGAATTAGCTGCATTGCAGCTTCGCCTCTTGTTACTTATACTCATCAAACTGAGTGAAGATATTTTAGAAAAAGAAAACAACATTGCATTTTAATTCCATTGGTTGAAAAATGCATAAAATTGATTCTTAAGAAATGTATATTATTTGAAGAGAATACAACACCTTTTACAATTTCAAAAGAGAGGCAAAAGGATCTGGCAAACATTTTCAAAAAAGGCAGTTTTGAAGGATTATATCAAAGCATTCTATGGGTTCACTAAGGATTATATCAAAGATCAAGGATTCACTAAGGTTCCAACCCGTAAACGTGGAGGAAGAAAACAGGAGATTCTTGATGGATCAAAGAAGATCCTAACCTCCAATCATTTTGAGGCTTTGAGGGATCAAGCAGAAGAAATTACAGAAGGGAAATCACAGGAGAAGCAAAACACTAGCAACCAAGAGAAAGGGACTGATCCTCCTAGGTCTTCTAGTCCCAAGGAAATAGAAACCTTGATTGTGGAAATGGATGGGGAAACTGGGGAAGATGTGGAAGATATGGACATTGGCGATCTAGATCTAGAAGGCATAGAGCAAGCTTGCGAGGATGCTGAGAAAGGATATGTCCCACAGGAGCAAGTCGTCCTTCTGAAAGAAGCAATCATTAAGGCCCGAGAGTCTAATCGCCTTGGCATCATCCCAGGATCTATGAAAGATCATAAAAGAAAGCATGAGGAGGTTGTCAAAAAACCAGGACGAAAATCCAATCGGCAATGCATAGCGGCAACAGTAATGAAGTTAGTAGAAACAGGTCAGTACCCTATGATTAGGGCCGCTCTTGGTTTATAATCTTAAAGTTTGCTATGAAGATTGTTTCTTGGAACATTAGGGATCTTAATAGCCCACAGAAAGTTAAGACTCTTCGAAATAAGATTAAGATGACAAATCCTACCATTGTGATTCTTCAAAAAACAAAATGCTCGGTAACCCAGCTTCAGGAAAAATGCAGGAAAATCTGGAAGAACTGTGTGGCAATGGGTATTGATGCTAGAGGCATGGTCGGTGGGCTGGGTTTTCTTTGAGACCCTAGCAAAGTTACCCTTTTGGGATTCTATGGGAATCACCGATGCCTCTCTGTTGATTTTGAGGTTATAGGCTTTCAAATATCTGGTTTGGTTACCAATGTTTATGGCCCCCATACCCCTCAAGATAAAATTGCCTTTGTTGAATCCCTAGGGCGCATTGGGTTGGATCTGGGGAACACACACTGGATTCTTGGAGGGGACTTTGATCTCATCGCCTCCTTAGAGGAAAAGAAAGGGTGCAGGCAAAGCCTTGAGATGGAATGTAATCACTTTAGAGAAACAATTGAGGCCCTGAAGCTTGTTGATGTTATCCCCGGGGAAGGTAGATTTACTTGGAACAATAAAAGGAATGGGGATCATCACATTGCCTCGCGTCTTGATCAGTTCTTGGTTTCTAAATCAGTAATGGAATCAGGGAGTGAAATTGTTTCCTCTATTCTTCTAGCTTATGGGTCGGATCATTGGCCTGTGGAACTTTGGTGGAGTGGGTTGGGGTCTCAATTTAATAATCCCTTCTGGTTTGAAAAATTCTAGTTAGGTCACCCTGATTTCAAGGGGAAGGTTACTCAATGGTGGGAGGAGCTCAGCTCAGATGAAGGCCAAAGTATGTACTGGTTTCAGCAGAAACTTAAAACTCTCAAGGAGAAAATCAAGAAATGGAACAAGGAAGAATTTGGCAATATTATTGAAGGAAAAAAGTCCTTGGAATCTCGTCTGGAGAAAATCCAGAAAAAAGGAATGGACTTAGGCTATACCCCGGAAATGCAGAATGAGGAAGCCATTACTTACAACAATTTGCTTGAAAGAGAGCATCAAGAGGAGATGCGTTGGCATCAAAAGGATCGAGTTAAATTGCTCCATGATGGGGAAAGGAACACTAAATTATTTCATCACTCGGTCCTCCAGAATCGAATGCAAAACAATATTCTCAAATTGAAGAGCAGAGATGGAGAAAGGCTAGAAACTAGAGAAGACATAGCTTATGAGCTAAGCAACTTATTCCAAAATATTATGACTGAATCTACTCCTGATAGAAGGAGATATATTAAGATGATTACCCAGAATATCCCTTCTTTGGTTACTCAAGAACATAATGATATCCTCATGAGGCCTATCTCTCTGACTGAAGTGGAAGAAGCTGTGCATCAAATGGCAGAGGGGAAAGCCCCTGGTCCTGATGGCTTCACTACGAATTTCTTTCACTTTTTTTGAGATCTTATCAAGGTGGAGGTCTGTCAGATTGTGGAATACTTAAGATGCTCTGGGAAGATTCTTCCTGTGTTTAATGCTACTTTCCTTTTCCTCATTCCTAAGTGTGATGGAGCTGACTCCCCTGACAAGTTTCAACCCATTTCTCTACAATGTGATTTGCAAAATAGTGACTAAAGTGATTGCCAATCGCATAAAACCAATCCTCCCCTCTCTCATTGCCCCTAGGCAATCATGGTTTGTTGAAGGAAGACAAATTATGGATGGCATCATCCTCTTTCATGAGTTTCTTCATTCCCTCAAGAAAGACAAAATCTCGGGCATGATGCTAAAACTGGATATTGCAAAGGCTTATGACAAGTTACACTGGCCTTTTATGAGAGCCATGTTAAGAGCGTTTGGTTTTTTGGTTGAATGGGTTAGATGGATCATGAACTTAGTTTCCTCTGCCTTCTCTTCTATTTTGCTTAATGGTTCCCCCACAGGCCTTCTCAAACCTTCCAGGGGAATTCGACAAGGGGACCCTCCTTCTCCCTTCCTCTTCATTATCATGGCTAAAGGGTTAGGTCATTCTATTAAGGCTTTGCAAGGTAATCATGATCTTCAGGGGCTCATCGTCCATCCTCGTGTGGATTTTCAGACTCACCAACAGTTTGTAGACAATACTATGCTTATGGGACACCCATCTGTCCAGGAAGCTCGAAAAATCCGTCTTTACCTTTCAAATTTTGGTAACGCTTCTAGACTTTAGGCAAATCAACAAAAATATCATATCCTCTTTTTTAATACTCCTAAGATTACTAGAAGAAATATCTGTCGTATTTTGGGCTTCCAGTAGAGCTCCCTTCCGTGCAAATATCTGGGTGCCCCCTTGGTTGATAACATGGCCCGTCAGGGATCATGGAAGGAACTGCTTGACAAAATGAGGAAAAAAATAACTAACTGGACTCTGCGTCCCCTAAATTTTACTAGTTGATTGGTCCTGGTGAAAGCTGTGCTTCAGGCTATGCCTATCTACATGTTCTCGGCCTTGCTAGCTCCCAAAGTTGTGCTTAAAGAAATACAAAATATTCAGCGTAATTTCCTTTGGAGTGGCCAGGGGGATCACAGAAAATGGGCCTTGGTCAAATGGGAAGTGGTATGTTCGCCAAAGGAGCAGGGTGGCCTAAATCTTCATGACCCTGAACATGTTAATTTTGTCTTTGGGGCCAAGATATGGTGGCAATCAGTCTCTCATAATCAAGAACCATGGGAAAAACTGTGGCACTCTAAATATGCAGAGGATTGGGAAAAAAATAACCTAATTCGCTTCTCTGAATCTCCTCCTGGTTCGTATATCTGGCAATCAACCACTCTTGATCGGACCCTTGTCCAGGATAAAAGCTTCTAGGAAATTAGGAATGGCCTTTGCACCAAGGCATGGGATGGCTCTTGGCAACAATTGCCATCCATCGCAAGTAGTGTTGATGCTCCCCAGGTCATTCAAGAATGCACTATTAACAATAGAGTTTTTGTTCAGGACCTTTGAGATCCTTCTTCTATGGACCAGAAATTTAGGGTTTGGGTAGCCCGTAACTGGTGGGGGCCTCGGTCTGGAAGAAGAGTTGAATCATCTAGAGGGAGCTCTGAATTCTCGCATAATCAAAATCCATAATGGGGACGATAAACTTCGATGGGGTTTCAAGCCTACAGGAAATTTCTCTATGAAGGAAGCCTACAACATCCGGATGGGCTACAACATATGGATCCGGTTCCGAAATGAAATAAATTAAGGGATGCTAACCTCTAGCGTAAAATATCAATTTTTATCTGGTTATTGCTAAAAAAACGTATCCTAATAGCTAACAATTTACAAAAGAGAGGTCTTAATGGCCCTTACCAATGCGTCATGTGCAGTATGGAAAAGGAAACTATGCACCACCTTCTAGACTCATGCCCGTTTGCTTCTTTCCTGTGGGATTGGGGGCGGTGACTTTCAGACGTTCGACTCGAATTCGCGATAACCCGGTCCATACTCTCTGTAAATGGACAAAGGAACCATTCCAGAACCTGGTGGTTAATCGGCTATGGCAAATTTTCCCGTACTTTCTTACTTGGGAAGTCTGGAAGGAGCGCAATTCCAGAATTTTCTAAGAGGTGGCTAATTCTGAGGAACAGGTCTGGGCTTACATCCATAGAAAAATGATTGGAACCATTAAATTACAAGCCTGGAATAACAAGGATTGGGAGGCTAACGATGCAGACACTCGTATCTTATGCTCTTGGGGTATTTATGGGATCCTTCCCTGTTTTGGTAAACCAAAAAATCCATCCTTGACTGGCGAAAGCCCTGATTCGTGGTCTCCCCCTCAACCTGGTTTCTTCAAGATGATCTTTGACGGAGCTTCGAAGGGCAATCCAAGCCCGACTGGCTATGGATGTGTTATCAGAAATGAAGAAGGGGTAATGCTAAGCTTCAAAATTGGTTTCCTTGGGGTTGAGTCTAATAATGCTGCTGAGCTGAAAGGTCTATTGTAGGGAATCCAACTAGCAAGATCCCAAAATAGAACCCCCCCTATCATTGAAGGGGACTCCAGGATTATTCTCCACATGGTCTCTGAATTACATAATGGCAAGCGCAGCTCAAAGGTAGCAACGTCGTGGCGTTTGGAAGCAAAACTTGATAATTTAGCGGCGCTGCTACCTCCAGGTGTAGCTATCTCCTTTTCCCATGTTAAACAAAATGGGAACAAGTTGGTGGACTTGCTTGCCAACATTGGGACTGAGAATCACATGGACATCTCCACTCAAACGTGGGAAAAATTGCCGAATTTAGAGCTTCAGGACATGTGGAGGGATACTCTCTTCTGGGACATAATGAGCTACCGTGCTAATCAGGGGAGACGACATCGGGACGAGGCTCGTCCTGCCATGTGATTCCTTCTTCTTTATTTTATTTCCACCTTCTCTTAAGGGATGGTCGATGGGCAGTCTTTTCGACCCTTTCAGTGTGCGGTGTGCTGTCCTCTCCATGGTAAGGGGCTGTACTTCCACCATGATTACAGATCAGAGGAACTTAAGTGGAGATGATGCGAGGGATCGTCATAATCCGTTGCAGTACAATATGATATTAATGGATAGTACTGGTTTCATTATTAAGGGGGGTTGCAGAATTCTTTTTAAATCCGGGCAAGGTGGTAAACATGGACGTAGAACTTAGAGTTGTTGTTGCATGCATTGTTTTGGTGCTCTAGTGACAACCAAGAAAGGAGATTGCAAGAGGGCTGGAAGTATGGGAGATCAGTGAAATTTGGAGAGGTGGAAGGCCACTGCTAATCGCCGCCATTCTCATATAGGAGAGACTTCTTAGGGAGACTCTGGTGGGAATTTATCTCGTGCTCAACAAAAGGCCCATTGGGAATCCAGCACCTTTTCTCGGGATGTGGTCCCGGCTCTCCAGCAAGAAATTCACACTGTGGAACGACAATTATGGAACCAACTTGACAGGGAGACGTTGAATGAGGAACATGTAATAAATGCTAAGTGGGTTATGGACCCGGGGAACACTGCGAGCACTTCAGTCTGTATGAATGCACCATTGCTCTCTATTGGGTGATAAAAAATCTCATTGGGTACACTCTCAGGGATAGGATGGAGCATCATATTGCTAATGAGTTGGTCAATTATGAATGGAGCATTCTCGAGGAAACCAGAGCGGTCCATTGCAAGCTGGACTTCCTCCTTCAGGCTATGGAGCTTCATTCTCCTTCTGCGCCATTGGCTGCTCCTGCGGTTCCTCCTCCTGGTAGCTGTCCTAATTTTCCTTATATTTTATTTTAGCTGGCGTTTGGGAAGTATAGAGTCTCAGTTTTTGGGTATCGGGTTACAGTCTATCATGTTTTGTTTAGGGTTCTGGTTGCCTTCTATGAAGATGGTTGTAAGGTCGGGTATGTGGTTTTCTCTAATTTCACAGTTGACTTTTTTATGTATATGGGAAGGATCGATGGGGTTAAAAGGCCTGCGTGCCTATTTTTGATTAGTTTGGTGGCTTTTGATGTTGAGTCTCTTTTAGGATGTCTGGTAAAGCAAAGTTTCCTTGTGGGTCGATTTTGTTCTGTTGGCTGTTGTAGTGTAATCACAGGGCTCCGGCCTGCTATTTCTCAGTTGTAACTCTCTCTTTCTTAATATAAAATTCTCCCTTCTTACTTAAAAAAAAAATTGTCTTTATTGGTTGGTTATGATATTACCTGCAATTGTATGGTTGGCTAGAATTGTCATTGTACCCTTTGTCTCCTATAGATACATCAAGGAGACCTAGCTTTAGGAGCATGTCATCTTGTCTTGTGTAATTGGTACATTGTATAAGGAGGACTCCCCCTTGAAAACGCCTCTTATTCATCTCTTTTGTTCATTATTAAGGCACTAAATTACCCTCTCTCTCTTTTCTTATTCTCTTTTGAGAATTTGGTGCATAATATTTGGTGTCAGACCTTGGACTCTTCCAAAATGAGTCATCTTGGAATATTTTATATAAATTTGTTTCAAGGATGTTTTAGAATAGAGAGGTCTCAAAGGACACAACGAACTATAATTAATACATATTTTAGGTCCTACATCATTATAGGTTCGAAGTTATACCCTATGGAAATTAAGACTTTTGAATATAGCCCAAAAAAAATTATCCCATGGAATTTGGGCGAATCATCTTTGAAAAAGGAAAATTGGTGAATCCCTTTTTGGAAAAAAGGTCAAAAAATATACCATGGGCTAAATCTCCCCCCTAAAACTTTCCTTGGCTAGATTTACTCCAAATGGGTTGGAGATGGCAATGACATGGAGTTCTGCATTTGGTTATGTGTTTCTTCTTTGATTCAGACCCATAATTTGGTCTTACGAGAAGAATAAGGTGTATCTCTTTTGATAACAAAAGCATAATCATCTTGGTGTAGTGCATGTTGACATCAAGGTTGTATCGATTCAACATCTCATGGAAGAAAATGGTTTTCTAGTGGGGACATCAATTATGATATATTGTAACAATCAAAATATGATACATGTTGTAGAAAATTCCATTCCACATAGCAATATCAAGCATGCAGAGCTTCATGCTTATTTTTGATATAGTTAGTATAAGATAATGTTGTAGATCTTGTTTATTGGATGACAAATGATTGGGTTATTGATATATTTACAAAACTCTATCAAAATATAAGTTTGTGAAACTTTGGTCTATGCTTGGGCTTCGCAAAGCTACAATTATTGGAGGTTGTATATAAGTAATTTCACCTTTTGAATCTCTAGAACATTATGCCAATAGGGAGTGTTGGAACAAAAGGCTATGTAGGGTCATCACACATTTGAATTTTCTAGAGATGGTTAGTTGATAGTCTACAATCGATTGGACTAGGAGAGTTGAATGAGTAGTCACTTGAGTCGTTGACATAGGGATCAGTTAGATCGTTAACTAGCCATTCAACTAGTTAAATAGTTAGACCAAAGCAGTTGATTATTGCATACAACATGACAAAAATAAATGACTTTTTCATAAACCCTCACCAATTCATATGGATCTCATCTTTCTCACTTCAAGGGACTACATATTGTTACTATATAGGATGAACTTATAGATCAATCTATATGGATGACCGAAAGCTCTCTTTGAAATATTGTTAGTTAAATTTAGTCAGAGTTCAAGTCCAAAGTGTGTCTAGATGGCTCTAAACATTCAATGACATGGAGGTTTCTTGGTTTCGATGAATCGAATGGCCTTCTTAATGAGCTTGCTGCTTAGATAGGTTGGAAAATATTTAAGAAAAATTTAATGCATAAGGTAAATGAAAAGAAAGATGAATAAATCTAAGGATAATCAATCACCCCGCAAAGGCCTTAAAAGTCTTGCAAGGAGTACGTACTGTAGCCCAAATAATTGCCTATGTCCCTCACATTTTAATCAAGGATATGCTTTTCCAACCAAAAGCGGATGGTAGAATAGGGAAATGGATCACTCAGATTCAGCCATGATTATGAATTTGTGGACTGGTGTTTGAAGCGCTTTCCAAGATTGAGAAGGGTAACTACAGGTCCCTCGATTTTCAAAATTGAAGTTATAGATGGCTACTAGAGCCACCTTGTGGCTTTCAACTTCAAGTGAAAGAACCATCCTTCAAGAAAATCCTCTGATGTCAAACCTTTTCTCAAAAGGAATAAATGGAAACCTCGACATTCTTCAAGCAAGGAAAAACCCAACATTCACAAAAGGTAGTTGCAGGCTCAAGTGCTCGCTCAAGAACTATCCCACTCTTAGAAAGAATGCATCCCACCATCGAGTAGGTGTGGCTCTGAAAGCCATATCTAGAGCAGGGATCCGGTATTCTTCCACAACAATCTGCTCCCTTGCACCTAAGAAACCATGCAAATTGGAAAGATCATCATATACATGTCAGTTGTGAACTTTCGTCCCAATCCATCTCATTGATCTGACAGTTACGCAACCTCTGGTAGATGAAAAAATATCATTGATGGCATTGGGGATTGGAGTGGGGATTAGAGTTTGGGGAGTGGTCATTGTATTCATAGTATGGATAGAAAATCACAAGTTTTCTATGAAATGTATCAATTCCCTAAATAATGAGAAGATGAATATATCATATATCATTTACTTAAAATATGATGAATAAAATAATATACTTTATTTGTAATAGAATGAGACAAAATATAAATTTCATAAAAAGAATTTAAAGATATTGCTCATGCATATTATTTTAGAAAATAATATATTTAACACTGAAATAGTTGTGTTGAACAAACATTACTTATAAATGTTTTTTCAAAATTTGCAAAAAGAAACATAATATAATTAAAAGAAAATTTGTTACATTAAATTTTATTAAAAAATTTTAAAAATATATCATTACAAAATAACATAACTATCTTCAAATTATATTTTTATTATAAAATAAATTCTGAATATACATTTTTTTTACTATAAATACACATATTTTTTTACTATAAAACAAAAAACAAATTCTCAAGACACATGAGTTTTGATGGCTTAAATGTACGATATATGTAAAATTAATCAAATTTTCATGGTCACATTAAATATAAAGTAGGACACACATTCATTGGTTCACTCTTTGATGTTCTATGATTTTATATTTTTATATTTGTGCATTTTACGATCAGACTGCAAAGGTAGATTATATGGGTGTAGTAAATCCACAATAAAGATGGGATGTAAAAAATGTAATTTAACCATGTAAGTTCGTTCGTTTAACTTTGAACACATTAGTGAAAACTTAGTCGGGGATGGTATAAGGTCCATATTAAAAAGGCACAAGCTTGTGATGAAAGCTTTTAAGCCTCCCACATTTGATATGTGAAGCCAAACTCTATCACTAATCTTAAAGTTATAAGCAACATGATGCTTAAAATGTAATGAAAATATCTTTGAATAGAGTTAATATATTAGAAAAAAAAATGCTTTTCATATTATTTTTTGTATGTATTAATGTGGCAAAATAAATTTGATGTCCTTATGGTATTCGTAAAAATGTTAATTAAATTAATTTAAAATGTTGGTTGGAATCCCAAACAAACCTTGATTACCTATCAACATATGTTGAAGATGATTATAGTTATGTTTATTGTAGCTTGGGATTGAGGCATCCCACATGAATTACAAAGAGTTAGTGTACATTCATAGGTGTACAATCATCTAATTGATTACTTATATCTATCATTTGTTTAAGGATTGAATGTTATCATTTGTTTAAGGATTGAATGTTATAGACATGTCAAGTTTGGTATTCATAATTCTCTAATTTTTTAAATATATGTAACATATCATAAATATATGTAACATAATAAAGAGATTTACAAAATATTGTTTTGGGAACTTAAAGTCTTGATCTTAGATGATAAATGTAGGGATTTTAAAGCAGACACATGAAAAAAAATAAAAATGAACAACCAATATCTTATAAATGGAGGGGTTCTATCTTATAACTTGGTGCTAAGATATCCATCTTATAAATTCAATCCACTACTAAAAAAATAGATTTCATTATAGCACTCATTAATGATAACTCTTATTAGGAAGTCCTTGGAAACTAACTACCCGAGTATGTCAGGAATTAATAATCATATGTAAAATGCCTATTTTTACTTGGGAGGTTTATTGATGGGAAAAAAACATATAAAAAAATGAGTTCTCCATGTCACGCCTCAAGTTGGATGGAATAAGCTTTTATGTAAAACCACTATACTTTTTTGGACACCAAATGTGGCATGCTAATTTTGATAATTGTGCATTTGAAATGATTTTATAGTATTATAGTTGGCTTTGTAGCATTTCCATATGGGTGTATAGTAAGTATATTTTGTAATGTAAAGTTGTGATTAGTTAGTTATATTGCGATCACATATATTTAATATGGTCAATAAATAAGAATGATGTTTCGTTGCTTATGCTTAAAGACCTAGTTGCACTGAGAGTAGAGAGGTGCTTACAACTTAGTATGGGGGAGATGTTGTCACATTTGTCACATTAGTCATGTTACGCAACATAACATTCCCATGTCGGCTCATAACTTAGCAAAATTAAAAAGTAATTAAAGAAATTCAGCTCGGCTTATAAAAAATTAAAAAGTAATTCAAAAAAATCACGTCAGCTCATGAAAAATAAATTAAACCAACATAGATCCATCTTAAATCTAAATCTATTAAGCACCGAGAGGGATCCAATTTCTTGAGCTATAATTTTTTTTATCTTAATTTTTTTACACATCAAGAAAAAAATTACAACTTAAGAAATTGGATCCCTATCAGTGTTTAATGGACCTGGATTTAATATGGATATATGATGGTAAATTACTACAACTAAGTCATCAATGTCAACTATCTAGTGATTTATACCTTGTTTTGCAATTGAAAAACTATAACACCATGTAGTTGTAGAGGACTATCTCCTTTCCTAGGATATAATGTTTTCATTGACACACTACCTAAAAAATGACATGTAGCTCATAATCATATGTAGAGAACTTGCATACTCAATTGTTGAACAAATCATGTAATGATTTATTGTTGGATGAGCAAAACCCGTTAAATAATCTCCCATGACATGATTCATTTTTTTATTTTGATATAAAAAGTCTAGTGTACAAATTAATTAGAGAGAAAACGATATAATGATACTTCACTTGTTAGTTTACTACTAGTAACATTCATTTGTGCTTGTGTCTACCTACAAGTCATGCTCCTTCCTTGAAAGATTTAATTCAAGTACCATGTGATGTGAGAGAATCTCAATTCAAAATTTTGGTTAAATTATCCAAGCTTAACAATCTCTATTGAGGGGATAGGCTAGCCTCTATTCACATATTTACTTTTTACTTTATGTCAAAAATGAAATTTTATCATATTCACTAAGATAGTCAAATTAGTTCAATTGAATCATGGTAATTGTGTAGTTTGTTATATTGACATACAACATATGTTGGAATAATTTTTGTAACACTTTAATGATGTCATTCAGTTTCTCGAACCAAGTCATTTTATACATCATTTAAACCAAATTTATTTTGAAGGAATTTTGATAAATGGTAGAAGTTGCACCAATGGACTTGTGAAATCCCCTTAGCTAGACAATCATCATAAAGAGAATCTAATCCACCATATTCATCCAGGGTTCAACCCTAGCCCCATCCATACGAGACAAATCTTTATAGAGGAAAATTGTGCCATGATGTAAAGGCATGTCACAAATATCAACCTAAGTGAAAAGGATAAAATCAATTTATACTGACCAATGACCCAAGATAGATCCCATTTAAAAATATCAAGACATTATCAAATAGGTGAAAAGGATAAAATCAATTTATACTGACCAATGACCTAAGATAGATCCCATTTAAAAATATCAAGACATTATCAAAATAGACCATGAAAAAATGATTTATAAAGGGATTGAAAATGCGATTTCTAAGCCACATGTGTCATGAACATTGTTAGTATGTTAGTTATTTTAAATGGCATTTATAACCACTCATAAAATTAGTCATTATCTTTAAATGTTTTCCTAAATTTTTTGAAGAGGTTATAGAATAATGGTGATATCATAACTTCAAACCTAATTTGGTAATTTACTCAACACCCTTTTTAGTGGTAGACTCCAAAATAAGTATGGGAACAACTTGCTACTCTTTTTGTAAAATAGGATGATATGAGGGCTTATCAATTAGAGAATGACTTGATTTCCCTCAATCCTGAGAATTTTGAGACCATTAATGATTTTTTCACCAACTTCAAGCATTTGGTGCTTCAGTTGAAGCAATGTGGTGTCGAGAAGAAAGATGATAAGTTGCTTCTTTCAATCCTTTCAAAACAAGGAGAAGATTATTCAATGTTTGTCACTACCTTTCATTTGGGAAGACTCACCATTCTGAATTGGAAGATGTCATCCTTGAATGCATTCATTGAGTCCTTAACAAAAGAGCATGACAAGCTTGGTCATATGGGGTCCATGAGATCCTCCAAAGATCAAGCCCTATTTGTTGGAGGACACAAGGCTACGAATGCTAAAAGAAAGCAAAATAAAGAGAATACCAATTTTGATCATCCCCGACAGAAGGAGAAGACCAAGCAATCAGATAAGCCCTCATGTTCAAAAAAAGACAAGAAAAAGGGAAAGGAGAATACAAAGTGTTCTTACTATGGTAGGGGATTTCATCCTGAAAGATCATGCATGAAAAAAACTATTGATCAAATGGCCCTTCTCTTGGAGAAAAACAACATCACTCTTCAAGATGGCGCAAGGAAGAAGGACAATAATGATCATGGAGAAAGAGGTCATGCACTCATGGAAAGTGTTTTGAATTATACATCTCTTCTCATAGATTCACGAGCTTCAAATCACATGGTTGCAAGAAAAGACTCCTTCTCATCATTAGACTCTGATAGCTGCATCTCCATCCACATGGGAGATGATTCACAAATTTCATCGAAAGGAAAAGGTACAATTCATTTAGAACATGGCAGTTTTCAAAATGTTCTTTATGTTCCTTCTCTAGCTTCAAACCTACTTTCTGTGTATCAGATGACACATATTGGTTTTCCAAAGAAGGTTGTATTCAAACCTAATGATGTTGAAATTTATGATATGAGAATCGGAAAAATCATTGCAACAGGAAAGGAAAATCATGCTGCAAAAACATATGAGTTTTCCCAATTTTTGTCGTATTCAAAGGCAAGTGCCCTTCTGAATCATGGAAATGAGGTTACAAGGATATTGCATGAGAGGTTTGGACACCTTAATTACAATTATTTTCACTTTATACAAAATAATTCCATGGTTGAAGGCCTTTCGAACATCAAATCCTCAAAAGGGATATGCAAGGGTTGTATCATGGGCAAGCATCCTGAGCACAAGTTAGATCGAGGCAAAGCTAGTAGAGTTTCTTGTATTTTAGGGATGATTCACAGTGATATCATTGGTCCATTACAAAATTAATCCATGAATGGATCAGGGTATGTTCTGACATTCATTGATGACTTCTCCATGTCCACATGGGTCTACTTTCTCAAAAACAAATCGAAAGTGCTTGAAAGGTTCAAGAATTTCAAGGATTCTATTGAGACTACCACTGGGAGCAAGATCAAATCTCTTATATTTGATAATGGTGAAGAATATATCAAATCATAGCTTCTGAAACTTTGTGTGGAAAATGGAATCCAAATCTAGCACACAGTCCCCTACACACCTCAACAAAATGGTGTAGCGGAGAGGAAAAACCGAGCATTGAAAGAGAGGGCTACTTGTATGCTTGAGTTGAAAGGTTTATCTTCAAATATTTGGGTTGGGCCATGAATGTTGCTGGATACATTCCAAACAGAGTTCCACACTCATCCTTCAAAGGTACAACTCCTTTTGAAGCCTACACTGGTCACAAGCCTGATGTGTCACATCTCAGGGTTTTCGGGTCCATTGCATGGGATATAATTCTGATTGCGAAGAGAAGATATTTGGAACCACAAAGTAATGAGTGCATACTAATTGGATATTCTAAATAATACAAAAGATACAAACTCATGTATATCATATCCAAAACAATATTCATGGAGAGAAGCATCCAATTTGAAGAACCGCTTCATGATCTACAACTAGTGGAGGAAGAAACTACCAAATTGCTTCCTCTTCTGGAAGAATATTCGGGAGATGATACTGAAATTTTATGATATTATGCCTGATATTAATGAACATGAAATATCAGGTTCGGATTCAAATCCATCTGATCCCCTTCAGTTTCTAAAGTGGGCAGAAAAGACTCTCACATCTGTCGGTTCTAACATTGGAAATCCTGTCGATCCAAGAAGAACTCGAGCAGACTTTCAAAGAGTAGGCATGGCTCTTTCATATACCGATCCATTGTTGTCCAATTTTTTTTTTTCATGGTTGGGTCAGATCCCAAATCATACTGTCATTCCCATTGAGATCCGATATGGAAAACCGCCATGGATGAAGAGTACAATTCTCTTTAGAACAATGCAGCATGGGAGCTAGTTTCACTTCCACTTGGGAGGAAGTTGGTTCAATGCAAATGGGTCTACCAAACCAAGGTTGCTACTGATGGGTCAACCTGCAAATACAAATCTATTTTTTTTATATTTTAGGAATAGGATCACTCAACAGTAGCAGGCCTCACTAGAATTCACTCATGTAGTGTAGAAAGAAGAAGAAGAAGAAATGTTGAATCAATAATCACTCATTACACAGAAAATGGAGAAAAACTGTTGTATCATACATCAGCTGTAAGTTGATACTCTGTAAAATGAATAATACTGAATACAATACAATAAATGTCAATATAATTCGAATAGGCCAAGAGCTCATTCGGATCATCTTTAGTGTGTAGCTTGGATAACATTGGAGACATCATCCAATCAGTAGTAGCAGTCATAAATGTTCAATAGTCAGTCAAATGAGTCTAAATGAGTCTAACGGAACCATGTGAGCACAAATCAGGGGATGGAGACTCCAAGGAGGGCACATGAGGCTGTCAGAAGGTCAAGTGGCACTCCAGAAGTAGTCAACTAGGAGCTATAGGCAGTTAGGATGAACAATAAATGGAAGAACTCGTCAATCAATGCTCTAACTGACTGTTAAACTCCTAGTAGGTGAGAAAAGGCACACATGTCATCCAAGTGAGGAAAACAAGGTGCATCAGTTAGGTAGGAGGGCTACTGGGGGTTGAAGATAGGCTCTAGGGAGCTGAAAGTAGGCTCTAGGTGTTGGGGAGACCACCAAAATGATGACTGGATGCATGCAGAATGCATGCATGCATGCAAAATATAAAAATGATGGTGATAATATTCCAACATTTTTGTGGAAAAATGTTTCTTACAAGTCCAAGGTGTGGACTACATAGAAAATTTTGCATCGGTTGCAAAAATGGACTCAATTCGGCTAGTTTTGGTAATTTCCGCATCCAAGCACTAGGAGGTGAACCACATGGATGTGAATAGTTCATTTATTCATGGGGATCTTAAGGAATAGATATACATTAAGCATCTCGAAGGTTACATATCATATCCAACACTTGTATGTATATTGAGGAAATCCTTGTATGGTTTAAAACAAGCCACGAGAGCTTGGTATGCAAAGATGGATTCCTCTCTTTTGTTGCAAAAATTTGTGAGATGAAAATCAAATATGAATGTGTATCTACAATAGCATGAAGGTAATTTTTTGATCATTGTACTTTATTTTGATGACCTATTTATTACAAGAATCAGTTTTGCTTTGATCGACACTGTAAAAACCGCTTTACACCAAGCGTTTGATATGAGTGATTTAGGCCCGCTGAAGCAATTTCTTGGTCTCAAGATCACTCAGAATTTTAATGGAATTATGATTTCTCAATCAAAATATGCTTTGGACCTACTAAAGAAGTTCAATATGAAAAAATGTAAAGCTTCATCATTCCCATTCCTCTTAGGAATCAGTCTTGAGGATGGTGATTCTACATTGTTGGTGGATTCTACACTTTACTAACAGTTGATTGGTAGTATTTTGTATCTGATGCACTCTAGGCCTGATATTTCTTATGCCATGAGTGCGGTGTCAAGGTACATGCAGAAACTCCATGATCTTCAATGTATGGAAGCCAAAAGTATCTCGCATTATGTGTAGGGTATGAGACATTTTGGCATTCACTATGTTGCGGATTTTGATCTTGACTCTGGTTGGATTCACTGATTTAGATTGGGTGGGTGATAGAATTGATCGGAAGTCCACTTACGGATATTTTTTCATGATTGGAACAGGGCCTATTTTCCGATCAAGCAAAAAGCAGGCT
Source organism: Larix kaempferi (assembly GCA_027924585.1). Lineage (NCBI taxonomy): Eukaryota > Viridiplantae > Streptophyta > Pinopsida > Pinales > Pinaceae > Larix > Larix kaempferi. The sequence goes on from BSBM01001233.1 coordinate 196,633, forward strand.
GCCATTACCTTATCTTCAACAAAGGCAGAGTATCGAGGGGCAGTTAATGCTTGCATTCAGGCAATTTGGTTGTAGGGTATTCTAGTAGAGTTTGATATTGGTAGGACCACTTATACTGTCATTTTTTGTCACAATCAGAGTGCTATCAAGATATCGACATATCCATTTCATAGACAGAGAACCAATCATATCGAGATCTACATGCACTACATCCAAGAGCTTATGCATTACAAAACCATTTTACTGCAATATTTCCCTACATAAGAGCAAATTGCAAACATCTTCACCAAGAGATTCACTGAGAATAAGTTCTCTTACCTCCGTTCACTATTGGGGGTGAGTTCTACTATGGTGAGGACAAATTAGATCCTTCAGTGTTCACTTTGAAGGGGGGTTTTCTTTCCCACTGGGTTTTTCCCTCTTTCCTCACTTAGAGTTTTTGAGCATTTTTTGGATTATTTTTGTACTAGGTGACCTATGGCCTTTGTTTTTGGGGCCCTTTTATTATTTTATTTTAATCCTCCATGTGAGATTAGCTTAAGGGGGGGGGGGTTGTTGGAGCATTTTCCAACAAAACATCATTTGTTTGGGCTTCACAGCTTAATTTTCCACTTATCGTAAGTATTTTGACTCAATTATGTGCTTACATCATCAACAAATCATCATTTTCAGTGAACTAGGCCGCTTCCTTCATTCAGGGAGTCAACTGGGCCATCAATATCAGTTAACTGGGCCTCCTCCATCATTCGAGGATCCAATTGAGGTGATTTGCATGACTAAAGCTCCCTAATCAGTCCAACTGACAACATTTATTATTATATTCAGCTAACTGGAGTAAAAAAGGTGCCCTCCTACTCAATTTGACTTAATCTAGTGTTATTTCACCTAATATTGAGTTAATTGAAGTCAGAAAGGTGCCCTCCCCTAATTTTGGGCATTCAGTTGATTTCTGGATTCAGTTAGACAGTTTCATATTTTGTTAGAGTCAATTACATGGTAGTTAAGTGGTTAACTGATGTGTCGAGTGGTGTTAACTACCAAGTAAGCCACTCTCATGCATTCAATTTGAATGACCTCTCTAGGATTCGAATTGCTTGGATTATTGTAACCATTGTTACACATTGTAATTATCTTCTGAGTTAATGATAATGCATGAACTGCTGCAAACCTTTTGCATCAGTGTTTCGACACACAATTGTTCGCATGCATCTCTAGTAACTGTTGTTCTTGTTTCATAGATTTTTTGTGCTTGAATTTTACATTGTAGCTGAAACTGAAACTAAAACCACACAACACAAATTTTTATAAGGAAAATATGTGTGGATATACATCTCTAATTTGTTTGCTTATTGTCATCGCCGCTAAAGATGTCGAATAATATGTTAAGTGAAGCGATCAGGAATTAGGGTGAGCAACCTCAGAACGTTAATATTTGTGCGAACGAACAGACGACAACAAGTTCAATGGCTCTGAACATATGACAACACATTCAATGGCTCCAAGAGGTTTTTATCAGCTTTCAGTTACCACTAGGTTGGTCAAAATATTTGACTCAATTGTTTTCTTTGGGGAATACAACGGTGTTTAGATGCATCTAAAGATGCAATTTCTATTAGTTCACATGCATTTTCTAAATCTTAAATAAAAACGTCCATAAGGAATCACCTAAATGTATCCTAAATAAGAAAAAACGTAAATATTCCAAGAATATTTCTTATTTTCAGCATAACGTTTTGCTCTTAACTCGAAATTGGGCACACTTTAGACCATTGGAAATCTCTTGAAATTCTCTACAACTTTGGTGTTTTGAGTTTTCTCTTATTCCATGATGTTTGTCAGATACAAACATTTTAGTAAAAAAAAACATCTTTCAAAATATGCTTTTCTAAAAGCATCTTTTGAAAGATGGTTTTTTTTACTAAAATGGGCCCGTATCTAACAAACGGTAAGGAATCAAAGAAAACGCAAATCACTAACGTTGTATAGAATTTCAAGAGATTTTCCACGGTCCAAAGTGCACCCAATTCTGAGTTACGAGCGAAAAGTTATGCCCAAAATACGAAATATTCCTAAAATATTTAAAACCATCTTTTGAAAGATGCATTTTTTACTAAAATTCCCATATCTGAAAAACGATAAGGAATCAAAGACAACCCAAAAAATAAAAGTTGTATAGAATTTCAAGAGATTTCCAACGGTCCAAATTACACCCAATTCTGAGTTACGAGCAAAAAGTTATTCCCAAAATACGAAAGATTCCTGGAATTTTTCTTAAATAGGATACATTTTAGTGTTGGGTAGAATGTTATGTCTTCTACTACCTTTTTGCTAGTTAAGTCATTTATGCTTATTGTTTTGGGTTTGAGACAGAAATTTGACTTAGTCGACCTGTCACATGGAGAGAGTGGGGTGTAAGGGGTGGATTGCATCCTATTTTCAGGTTCTCATTCACCGAATTCATTGGAATCAAAATAGTATATGGAGACAAGATTGTGCCCTTAGGAGGTCCTGAAACCCTGGCTCCAAATTTTTTATATAAAATAAAGAGAGGATAGGATAGAGATAGAGGGACATGCCATTTGGGAGGCTTCCTATTGCAATTCTACGACATATGTGCTAGGTCTGTATGCATCTCCAAGGATACCAATGTTTCCATACTTGGCCGCTCTTGCACCTGAGTTAGGCTAGAGGTCGCAGGGACAACACTGGTAAATGCTGGAGTGGGAAAGTTGAGCTGGCCTGATTGCATGGCCATGGCCACACGGATAGCAAGGTCTCCTTCATTCGGTTTCTCCCCTCTTATTAGTCATTATAACGAGCCCTCCTAGGAGCATTTGAACTAGTTTGAAATTTAGTATCAAAGAAAGCAACATCTCATACATTAGTAGATAGGGCCATCAGACCAACTGACCCATTCAAAAGAGTGGATTCATATCAGTGGACTGTAGCATGCTAAGAAAGCGGTGAATGTCGTTACACGGAGACAACATAGTGCCTCGTACTTAGCAAGCCTCAAAAAGGTGGAGAAATGGAGGGGGTGTGCAAAATACATTTATATATAGGTAATTATACAACCCTAAATAGAAGGAAACCATAAATACAAATGAAAAAAAAAACAGAGAGAGGGGGAGAATATTTCACCTCATAAACCTGCCATGTCATGAGCTTAGGAGGAGAGTTAACCAGCTCACACAATCACTCGATCCATAACCCTCTCACGAAGTCTAAAACCATAGAGGGATCTACCTTGCAGAGAAGTAAAGAAATTCAGGAGTAAAATGAAATCGATAGGTAGAGAGACATGGTATTGATTTCCTTTTTGGGTGATCCATGGAATGGCCGAGGGGAAGGCGTGTGGCCCTCATGGGGATATAAACCATTATAAAATTGAAGAATTGACTATCAACTTGTAAACGACAGAATGCATCGAGATCAGTAAAGATCACGATTTTAATATATAAAATTGTTGCTCGTTTCCAAATTTGTAACTGTTGCTGCGCTTTGCATTCCTCTCATGTCATTTGCCTAATCTTAATGCCTTGGCTAATAAAAAGCGTCATAAAATCAAACACTTGACATTCCTAACAAGTTCATTCTCCTGAAAAAGAGCACATGGCATGCGATACCGAACAGGATGTGCTCTACACGTCGAATAATAAACAAGATAATCTTGATGAAAAACCTAATTTGTGACCAAATATTTTCAAAATCCACAATGCTACCGAACTTTGAATTTCAAAATTTTTGAGGAAATGTTGACCAATGTAAAGACCAAGACACATCCACATTACTTGGATGGAAACGTGATACTTATGTGTATTGGATAAAGGGTGATACTTCTTTGTATTGGATAAAGGGAAACATTAATACTTCTCCATTCACAAGTATACTAACTATAAAAATATTTGACATTGGGCATAGATTTTTTTTTAATACCAAATAATTGATTATTTATATTTTTTCTTTTAAATTTATATCATAAAATTATAATCACATAAATAAAATTGTAACTATTTTTAATTATGTAAAGTATTTTTTGTGGAATTATCAAACCATTTTGTCTTCATCAATCATAGACATATATCTATTCACCCGTGAACTTCACTGAAAACAAGAAAAATGTCCAAACTAGGAAATGGGAGCATTGTTGAGCTATATAGTGAGATACTGGAATATCAAGCGAGAGAAATATTTGAAATGGATAATATCTTTTTAAATTCCCAGCGAGATAGAGGAGTGCTGCTACTGATAAAATTTTTAGATCTAATAGCGATGGCCACATTTCTCAGGATTGGATGTCAGGGATGTTGTGCAACAACACCACTTGATCTCCTACATAGTGTTTAGATTTATTAGATAGGGGAACAGAGATATGATTGAGTTGGAGACTATTAGGACTAATGAATGAAGTCTAATTTTAAGTCTAATTCTAGTAGTAGTGTAGAGGAGAGGCAGGGTATGTAACATAGTTGTTTTTTGTGTTAATAGAGGATAGCTTGAAATCTCTTGTTTCCTCAATATTTGAATTAGTTGTAGCTCAGTGTATGTTGTTGTGATTGATTTCAGTCCATGTTTGTATGTGTTCCTTTCCTATCCTACACACAAATAATAAATCAATGGTTACATTAATAAGTGTTATTCCCTTCATTTTTTCTTTGGGGATGGAGGTCAATCTTTAAACATCGTAATTCTTTGTCTTCATAATTTCCAATTAACTACTTCTCCATTCTACATTTTAGTAACATTCATTAAACAACCGTCATTAATTTCATATTTGTTTTTGTACTCTAACAAATTGTATCTTATTGATTGATTATTATTAGGAAATTAACCCTTTAAAGATTGGAATAATGGTGGAAGCCACTACATGAATCATGGAAGCCCTCACATGAATTGTGCAATCCACAAAGTCATGGAAAAACAACACTTTTATAGCTAGTAAGTTCAAGTTAGCATACAGGCAACAACTTTGGATTTGAACTTGACCTTTTGTTTCCTTATTAGATCTATAGTGTGTTTCCTGTAGTATAAGTGGTAATAATGATTCACAACATCCTCCACTTTCAGAACGATTGAGTCATTTGTTCCCTATAAAGTATCAATGTTTTCTAACCACAAGTTATATCAATGTATTAATTAATAACTACAAATACAAATATTATTAATAAGTCTAATTTAAAATATAAATTTCAAAGTATTATTCTTATCCTGAACTTTCTAAATTCATTATATAACTACTAATTAAATAATCTAAATTCATTTTCCATAACTGCTACCATTATATATATATAAAAAAAAAATAGTAGCAGTTATGGAAAATGAATTTAGATTATTTAATTAGTAGTTATATAATGAATTTATATATATAATGGTAGTAGTTATGGAAAATAAATTTAGATTATTTAATTATTATATATATATATATCTATCTATATATATATATATATATATATATAATGGTAGTAGTTATGGAAAATGAATTTAGATTATTTAATTAGTAGTTATATAATGAATTTATATATAATGGTAGTAGTTATGGAAAATGAATTTAGATTATTTAATTATTAGTTATTAATATATATAACTTTGCAATAATTGATATTATACTTATTTTTATTATCTATTTATTTTTCTATTCTAATTTTTTTTAATCACTATTAATAACTACTACCACTATCATTATCATCATCATCATATATATATAAAATACTTTTTTTTCAATAATATACTTATTTTTATAATCCATTTATTTTTCTACTTAGTCTTGCTTTGTAGCATACTCCATTATTATAATATATTGTAAGATGTTAGATTTACTACTACTTCACATGGATTTAGTTGATTTTACAAGATTTAAAATTGTTTTAAAAAAGTTAATTGACATTATAAAACAATTTTGTGTCTATGAACATATATCCTTTACTCCATTATTATAATATCTTGTAAGATGTTAGATTTACTACTGCGTCACATGGATTTAGTTGACTTTACAAGGTTTAAAATTGTTTTAAAAAAGTTAATTGACATTATAAAACAATTTTGTGTCTATGAACATATATCCTTTATGGTATACATATTTTTTTTTTTTTCTAGATTTTTATGAGTGTTACCTACAAGTCCATCAACCTTACCATTTAGAGATAAAAAGGATGCTAAGTCCATGCAAGAGTGGGACGTTTAACTGCATCATCCTTTCTGTATTAATATTTGTTATTATATTAAAATTAAAAAATTATACTATTTTAAAGTTTTATATTTTTTTCACACTTGCCTTGTTATTAACTTTATGTCATCATGCTTATGGAAGACCACAAGTCAAAAAATCAAAATCACAATATAGTTACTCTCCAAAATCTCATATTATAATATTTGAGAAAAATAATTAAAATATTTTTTTTATAATGCATGGAATGTGAAGTGCATTTTAAAGTACAATTCCGAAATTTCTACGTCAGCTACTCTCAATCCACGTCCCTTGGATTTCTATAATATTTTCTTGGCTATAAAATTCGTTTTCTGTTGCTCCCAGAATTAAAATATGTGTGCGATTTCACATTCACAGATTTCAAGTGCAGGTTCCACTATGGAGAAAGAAACAAAAAACGTGGACAGAGAGGTTCTCATAATGTTCTGGAATTGTTTTTTGGTGTGGAACAGAAGAAAAGAAGTAAAGGATACCGCATGCATGACGAAATATAGAAAAGGATGAGGCATGCATGACGAAATATTTATGTATTTTGGGCTGTGGTAAATTGCAATATGTAATAGAAAGAAAAATATAAATAATATTAATTTTAAGTTTTCTAAATGAGTTTCTATAATCTTGTTTTAGGTATGGCTAGCACATACTCAGATAAACTACATATTCAAATTTTTATTATGCCAAATTCATGATATATTAAAGGGGTTCATACTTCATACATTTTCCATTTGATTTTGGTGCATTGAAGATTAGTTTCTAATAATTTGATCCCTCGTTACTAATAATGGCAAAAGGATTAGCTACTATGTTTAGAGGTTTCATTTGCAGTTAATATTTTTCTATTTATTGATATAATTAATTAAGATAGTTTTTTTCAAATTTAAGTTATAAACCTATTCTTAAAGTGTGGGATATTTTTTGTTTGAAAAAACAAAACTTCTTAAAGTGTGGGGTTATTCTTTGTTTGAAAAAACAAAACTTCTTGAAATGAAATTATTTATTCAAAAACTTAAGTTTGAATTTAAGCCAACACTTGGATTTACTTCCTTTTATTTTGTATTTTGGATTATGATCTCTTGCTTGTTCAAAAATCCTCTGTGTAAGTGTGAGAGAAACACTAGGGACTAAACATTACTATCAATAAACATGACAGAAAACCTAGAACAATACAGAAAATCATTCAAAAATGCAGGTTACAGTACAACCCGTGAGATTTAAGATGCCCCTATAATGGGCTATTAAAAAATGCAAGTTACAATAAAACCCATACTCGGAAAAAAATTATGTTTGTTCAGACGGAAATTCGTAGTTGCTATGAATATGGTCTAGCTGTTGCTATGAGGGTGGTGAAATATGAGAATAAAAACTATGAGAATGATGAAACTATAGCACTAAAATGCTTAAGATAGGCAAATATGAGAATACAAACTATGAGAATGATGAAACTATGGCAGTGAAATTATGTTTATTAATTTCAGAGACAAATGGTAGATAAGATATCAACATGGTTTTTCTGTTCATGTAATATCTATATCTATTTCTACAACTTATAGCATTAGATGGTTTTTCTATTGATGTAATATCTATATCTATGTGGTTTCCTGACAATTATTTATTTTGATTTAATAATGGTTTCTTAACAGTGCTTTCAAAACTGTTGGTAATTATGAATATGCTGTAACCATTGTTTTGAATTTGCAATGATTACTAATTCGTTGCAGTTATCTCTCTGAAACCACCCAATCATCCTTGAGGTGAATAAGCCCTTCATCTAGGATATTCTATGTGATTATTGACCTAAGCCTATTGATGAACTTTAGAACTTGATTTTGTTTTGACATAAATGATTATAGTTGTTTTGATTTGGTAATGTCATCAGTACATAGTTGTCATCCAATTGGAAATATATTATGTTACAAATTTTTAGTGTTAGTTTCTATGTGATTGGAAATTATGTCTTCAAACTTTATTTGTGAAACTTGAATTTTGTTGATGTAACCATTGTTTTGAATTTGCAATGATTGCTAATTCGTTGCAGTTATCTCTCTAAAACCACCCAATCATCCTTGAGGTGAATAAGCCCTTCATATAGGATATTCTATGTGATTATTGACCTAAGCCTATTGATGAACTTTAGAAATTGATTTTGTTTTGACATAAATGATTATAGTTGTTTTGATTTGGTAATGTCATCAGTACAAAGTTGTCATCCGATTGAAAATATATTATGTTGCAAATTTTCAGTGTTAGTTTCTATGTGATTGGAACTTATGTCTTTAAAATTTATTTGTGAAACTTGAATTTTGTTGATGAGTTAGTTTTCAAAGTGCATTTTGAGGCTTAGTTATTGTCATTGGTAAATCATTGAAGACAAGGTGTTGCTTCAAATACAATTAAGAGGTTATAAATTCTTGAAAAAAAGGAATTTACTAAAATATGGATAGATATTTATAGTCATAAAGAGAGGTCAGTAGAATGAAGATCAATGTGGGTAATGAAACAAAATATAATGGTTATCGAGAGAGAACGGAACCATTAGAATTACTCGAGACAAGGATTTTAACAATGGAATTTTAGAGTTGCAAACATGATAATGATAGAATGCTAAGAAGTTAGGAGAGTAAGAATTAGATCAATGTTCAACTAGTGTAAAGTTTGAAGCAATTGCAATGGAATATAAAAGATGAATCAGGTTCAATACATGAGGAAGAAGAAAAAATCATTCAAAGAGAAAGTCTCATAGAAGATACAAACATCCAAGAAGGGCTACCCGAGATGAAAAACATTATCACTCATCAACTCACTTAATGCAGTATTATACTTCTGATGAATCAAGGAGAAATGAAAAGGTATCTCTAGGCCCATGTCAAAGAAGAATGCATGTACAAGAGGATTTGTAAATTGAGGTTACGAAGCTTAATCCACCAAGCTTTGATGGTGAAAATAAGAAGGGAGAAGATGTTGAATTTTCAATGCTAGGGAAATGAAGTAATTTTAATTGCATAAAAAATATCTCAATATGGAAGCTGGAATTTCTATATACAAACTACAAGGAAGAGGTTTCATTTGGTGGGAATATCCAAAGCAAGCTAAACACATCAATGAGAAGATGATTTCTTGTAGTTGTTATTTTTAGTTCATAGTGGTTGCAAATCCATTGTAATTGTTGCTACAAAACCACCAAATCATCCTTGAAGGTGGACCTAGAAGCATGTATTCAAATACAATAAGTATGTAACCTAGACAAGAAGGTCACATTGCTCAGGAACATAGCATATTCAAGAAGGAACCTTTATGGAAGTACAAAAATTCATGAAGTGCTACTTGAACTTTGACATATCATTACTCTCTGCATAATTTAGTAAGGAGGTTATATACTTCTAAGGAATCAAAGAGTATATCTTTAGAGCTTGATGGACAAGGCATTGGATCAATATAGGTGAAATCCAAAATATTAAAAAGGTGGGGAAAATGTATATGTTGATAAAGAGGCATATTGTGCGAGGTGTTGATGCCTATAACAACTTCTACTGTGGATTTCTCAAAGTGTTGCTAAATTATGGTTGATATCTCAAATGCCCTGTGAAAAATCTCTTAAAATGCAGTCATACTCTAAATTGCATGGTCATATATGTACTTGTTTTAAAACTTAGTCAAAGGGGGACCTACTTGAAGACAAATTTTGGGGGATTGGATAAAAAGGGCATGTTTTCATGGTTGCATTATTAATGTTGAATTATCAGTGGAAAACTGAATTTCATTGAAAAGGATCATGTGGAATGGAGCATATATGATTAATTTCATTTGACATCGGTATCAAATGGGTATTTCATTTGCAAAAGTAGAAAGAAAAAATGAGCAAAAAGTGGTTTATTGTTGACTATTGGTATTCTTGAATTCATTGGCAAAGGATCATGTGGACTTGAGAATATATGGTTAATTTCATTTGACATGGGTATCAAATGGGTATTTTATTTCCAAAAAAAATAAAAAAGCAGAAAGTGTTTTTTTTTGTTGACTATTGGTATTCTTGCTATGTGATATAAAATATGGTTCCTTTCACATTTTGAAATATATGTGTCAATACATGTTCTTTCAGGGATCTTTACGTCTCACATTTCTTTTACTCTCAAACCACCCTCCATGCACTGCTACTATCACCTAGACTACACGGAGGATGGAAACGACGCCAAAGTGTTGAAAGGATAGGATTCAACACATCATTGAAGAAGAGTATTATGCACACATAGTAATATTACATAGATATGATATCAAATGAAAAATGGGGAAGGATATCCAACCATTTCTATTCATTAATATTACATATTAGGCATTATCCATTTAGAATATATTATTACATATATATGATGACAATTATGGAGCCCAAAGGTCCCCTCAACAATAGCTTATTAAGGGAATTTTCATTTAACAAACCTTAGTCAGTTGATTTGATTCCCTTTTTGAATTTTATGGTAAAACATAATATAAAATCTATGTGGAGTACCTAATCACTTATATCCCTAGGTTAGCATTCACAATATTTTACTATCTTTTAAGCAACAAATTCTCCAAAAGAGCATGAAACGAACATAATGGGACCATAAAGAGTAATCCACACCTTAATAATGAAGAAAAGAGATGAATAACAAGCCTCTTCGAGGGGGAAACATACCTATACAATGTACTAAGTACATAAGACAAGACACAAGATGAGATGATTCAAATGAAAATGTTGGCTTCCTATATATAGGAGACAAAGAGGTACAATTATAAGTAATGGACCCATGCCGACATAACTAATATAATAATACTAATCACAATTACCACTAACAGGCCCAAACTAACATCAATAATATGTAATGAGCCACAATATAGGGGGTAATGTGCCAACATTTAGAACTTAACACTATCATAATTAACCTAGTAGCTTTTCCTCAATTTTCCATCATTTTTTGTCCTAATATCCTAGGTTTTCTTATTTTGGCCCTAAAACCAAGTGTGACTTCACTCTCTTCTTGCCCCTTTTTAATAATGTGTGTATGCTTGTGTGATCTTCTATCCATAAGCATGGTAGAATGAATCCTTTCATTTTTTATTGACGAAAACTAGGCTATGAAACTTGAGAAGAAGTTTATATATTTTGAGAAGATTACGATAACATAACTCTGATCAATAGATATAATTAAATTATGTGATTTTGGGGAAGACTTCTTGAAAAGGAGGCTCACCAAGTAAAATTGATTCTAATGAATCTAAAACACCCTATGATGTTTTATGTTCCATGTTCCATATGAATTCTTAAAGGGAGGAATATGAAACAATTATATCTTTGATTATTTCTAATATGTATGCATTAGTAGAAGATAAATTGCATCATAAATGGAAGATTGTCAACAAGCACTAGGGACATTTCACTAAAGGAAGGATGGATAATATTATATAGAAAAAACCATGGGAAATATCATAGAATAATCCATGATAAGTATTGTGTAGATATTGAAAATATGTTGATGACAATCAAAAGAAGTTTAGGAAAGACAATAACAAGAAGATCTATCATTATTGTGGTAAGCCAAATGATATTGGGAAGACATTTTCGAGTAAGACCATTGATCTTGATAAGAAGGTAATGAATCTTGAATGATATCATAAAAGACACTCAAGAAAGTAAAGGTGATAATAATACATTTTATGTTACACACTCAAGAAAGTAAAGGTGATAATAATACATTTTATGTTATCTCTACTCCATTGTTGCATGCTTCAACTTTTCAGAAGGATTTCATTATTGATTTTGGCTATTCACATCACATGTATATAGTTGTTTGTATTTTGTATCCATTAACTAAGGAATAAAAAGAAAATACTTATTTAAAATGATTATCCATGTATAGTTATTAGTATTAGAAAGCTTGATTGTGATAATGGTGTAATCTTTGATGTCTACCATGTACCTAATCTTAGTGCTAATTGGTTATCTATTCTACAACTAACATTGTCAAAATCACAAGAAGTTTGAAGTCTTGAAGTCTAGTGTAACGAGTTTAATATGAAGTATCTTAACACAAAGTATTCCATTACTTAAAAGGAAACTCTTGACCCAAAGGAAAATTTCTATAATTTTTTTTCATTTGAAAGGTTTGAAGAAGGAAAGTGGACCATTTTCACTTATAGCCAAAACTAATAATAGAAGTATATTTTTTAGTGAAACTATAAGGTAGATGAATTTTAGGAGTGTAAAATTGATGGTTGGGTTGAATATAGTTCATGGAATTCTTAAGGCTATGTTGATAAGTTTTACCTCATATAAAATGATCAACATCAAGGGAATACTTACAAGGGTCAAGGAAAACCCTCGTCAATAATTAATATCAAAGGGAATCATTGCCTAGGTCAAGGAAAACCATCCTTAAATTTTATTAAGGTGGTACTCATATTTCTGAGAAATAACTTCTACTTATTATCATTAGATGAAGTAAATATATATAATGGGTAGAAAGCTTCCACATAACCAATAACTTCAAATAAACAATGTAAGGTTATGAACATAACCATATAGTATTTTAACCATTCATTTGCTAAGTCACAAAGGAACATGAATGTTCAAAATTTCTAGGATGGTAAAAGAAATATTCACACTTAAATGAATTTTGCAACCACATAAATATTTTACATCATCCATTCGATGTAAGAAAAAGAAACAATCAAGAATTGGTAGAAAAGGATACACAAATATGAAATAAGTTTTCCACATAATTCTAAAGATGATGAGGATGAAAAGGAACCCTTTTATGGAAAGAGCACTTTCCTTCTCTTGTATAGAGGTGTTACTTCTCTTTTTGAGTGATAGATTCTTCATATGTCAACTAAATGAAGTGGTAATATAATAGGCAGAAAGCTTCCACATAATCACTAATTTATAATAAGAAAGTAGGGTTTTCAATATAAACAATCAATTTTTAATAATTCACTCATTTCTTGAGAAAGGAACATGAAGGTTTCACATTTTTATGATTATAAAAGAAACATCCATACTTAAAAGAACTCTCCAAGTGCATAAATATTTTCCATCCTATATATGTTGTAAGCAAAAGTAATAATCAATTTTTGCTTGAAGAAAATACACAAAATGTGAAATAAGTTCTCTAACAAAATATAAAGGATTATAGCATTATAATTCAAAAGGGTTGAAAAACACCGCTTGCACAAAGTTTAGCTCAATATTTACTTAACAAATAGCTTAAAAAACAATGAGATACTTTAATAGTTCTTTGTGGAGTTTAACAATAAATCTTAATATGATCAAGTTTAAATATAAAAAATAATACCCCTTTATTGATTTTATAATTAATTTTAGATATTGATGATTACTACCTTATGATACAACATATATCATAGAATAGCCATACACTGAAAATATCAACCACATATACAATAGGATCACATAAATATAACCAAGCACAATAGACACAAGATTTATCCTGAGATTAGATATGCATCCTTATCACTTTGTTGTAGTAGAGAGATAGATCAATTGATTGCTTGGTAAATTACAAGTTCATCACTTTTACTTTATAGTGAATGAAGTGAAAGGACACATCCCTTTGTTGTTGGTGGAAATTTCATTTCATAATAAATATTATTATTAAATATTAATAATAATATTATTAATGTATTTAAATAATATTTCTTTTGCTGTGTCGACTTGTGAGGATACCTCACGAAGCTATAAACACCAACACTTCCTCTTAGCTAGGGAGGTGTCATCACGACGAAACACATCTGGATATCGTCTGATCATCACAGATTGTCTTGTACATCTTGTCATCATAAGAAAGGTCTCTTATCAAGTCCTTCTGAGAAGAACAATTATTCCCACTGTGTCATGTCCCTAATTTTGGCCTATGAAAATTGTCCAAGGTGGACTAGGAAAAATTCATAAAAATTTAACATGGTGGCTAAAATAATTAAAATTTCCTAAGTAAATTATCCTAAGGTCCAAAAATAATTATTAAAAGGATAATTAAGCCACAAATAATTCCCAATTTGAATTATGGAGAAAGCATAATATTTTGGGAATTATTTGGAGAATATTTAAATGGGAAATTAATGATTAAATTAGGTCAAAGGGAACTCAAGGAATGGATAAGTAAGTTGGTTAGGATGGAATAATGATGGTGGAGAAAAGTGGACAAACTTGGATCCTAATTCTTTGGAAAGGATAAGAAAGTAAATAAATTCCACTTTTGACTTGGTGAGGTTCCTTAAATCCAAGGAATGAGTTGGGGAGTGCTTAAGACCACTTGATGGACATTTATGACCCAAGATAAGTGGGAAATAACCTTGCTCATATTTAACCAAGGAGACTAGCGCATTAAGGAAGGAATTTGGAAACCACTTGCTACATGGTTGATGGTTTTGGGATGCCCGTAGTATTTCCCACTAGTATTGACTAAGTGGGAAAACTAATTTTTATATTGGTTTTCATTGGCCCATGATATTTCTCTCTAGTATGGGAAACTAATCAGGTTTTGTATTATTAAAGGAGGAAAAGGTGAAGGGAAAATGCATGCATTTCGATATTGTTGATTTTGATGGGAAGCCTAGTGCTACCTAGACTTGGGTGTCGATGCCCCCCTTGTCAACAGTTGGGTGATGTGTCCCTTCTGTATCTGAGTATCTAGTTGGGTTTTCTCCAATCGGTGAAGTCGATTTGAGCATCCTTCTCTTCTCATGGTGTTGTATTGATCTAGTATTGATGTTGGGTTTGATTGTACTACATGATCACAGTTTATGTTGGTCTTCTACATCTCTTCAGTGGTCATATTGGCACGCAGAGTTCACTCAGTAAAATTGTTACATAGCACGATCGTTTTCATGATATTAAAGAATATCTCTAATTTTACTAAATATTGGAAAATTCCTCCTAAAATTTTATTGTTGAACCCCTCTCCCAATATGACTTTCCAATTAAGAAAACCCCTAGTTTCACCAGATATTGTATGTATCCATTTTTATCAACCCATTTTTAATATCCTCATTTTATCATATTATCAAGTTGTAACAAACAGGATCCCTAACACGTCTTAGTATAAGCAAACATTATGCTAAATAAAATAATTTAGTATAATGCTAATAATGATCCCACTAGGATTGCAGGGGTGATTGGTCAATTTGTAGCGTTGGATAGTGGAAGACCCAATGAAATAGTACTGGGAAGGGAAAATGTGTAAAATGAAATCGAATCAAGAGATCAACATAAAAAAGAATATAAAATAATGATAGTCCAATAGTTAGTGTAATGCTTAGAAAATATGAGAATTGCAGTTGTTTCACACCACAGTCTTCCAATCTACCAATTTTATGTCATGTAAATATAAGTATAGCCATAGAGAGCCCATGTTTTCTATAATCCTAATAAATTAAACTCCATAAAAATTCAAAATTGAAACCCTTTCTAGGATGGGATCCCCTACCTTCCTATCAAAACAAACATCATTGATGTTTGAACCCAAATGAACACAACAAAATTCCTCTTAAGTTTCCAACAGCGCCATATGATCATGTGCATAGCTTGGATTTGGGATATTCACAAGATGCAATGAATTTCCTCCACTTCCTCTACATTTATTCTTTCAATCAAGGGAATTAACAACATTTAGTTACATTTTCTTGGGTTATATCTAGTTTTTTTTTTACAAGAGAGGAGAAAATATCCATTATTAGGTTTCAAGCATGCAATAGTTATAAAGATACATAGATGGTGATACTTATATGAATTGAGACCATGAGTTGGAGGTATGAATCCATCCCATGATTTGTAGGTTATTCCTCACCCCACCCAAATAAAATAACCCCCAATATTTATATTACTATGTCAAATATAAAACCCCCCTTGACTCCTAATATGAGGCAATAAATTTTTGTGGTTTTAAAGAGTATTCAAACCCCCAATATGAATGGACGTGATATGATATTGCCTTGCTAGTGAACACCATGTGCATATCGATTGCTTCTTGTGATATTGAGCTTACATACTCAAGCTACCTCCATATGCTTTCATTAATGGGATAGTATAACACATTTTATCTTTTTATTTTATTTTATGCAGGTGTATCTGGGGCTTCTACAGTGGATCAATGTTTTTGCAGGGGATTGAGCCTATTGAGAATTAGTATTTATTCTCCTCTCTATATTCTTTATGTTTCTATCATTGCTTCTCTTATCATCCATTCTGATGTACATGGTCCATACTACTAATACTATCAATAAAAAAGCTCCAGTTGTTCCCATATTGTCTCTCTCTTTTGCCTATGTTGTCCAATGTGCATGTATTTTCAATATCTATAGAAATTGGCTTAATCGATTGACTGTTTCACTCCTGAGTGTCAAATTCTCTTTCCTAGCAGCTAGCTAACACAAAATTGGTCCCATACATGTCCACCCTTCCCTGTTTGGTCAAGGCCATACACCATTTGGAAGGAAATGGAAGACTAGTCTTCTATCGGTTCTACACTTTTTTCCCTTCACCTGAATTTTCTCAAATTGATTCCTGAGCCTCCCCAAAATTGTTAGTGGAAACCTGTTGTAGTCTCGTGGGTCATGTGGTTACCAGAGATACATTATATATTATAAACAAGCATGCACAGTGATTCAAATACAAGAGACAAGCACAAGCCCTTTATTACTAGCAAGAGCAGAACGCTACATAGAACAGATCTTAGTTAACTAGTACACTGGATCAACAGCCTATATATATGTTTACATTCATTTATATAACTATATTGTTGGTGCAACCGACCAACATGGCCCGACTGGTCGACACAACTTGTCAACTTACATTGCAAATGGTCGGCTGGAGGGCCTAGTCGACAGGTCGACTTAGGGTCCTCCAACATCTCCCCCACCTCAAAATATTTCTTCATTCCGAAGAAACGAGGAGATGTGAAATAACTGAACAAAATGTGGATGACTGTGAAAAATTGATAGATGTAGTTGTTACTCTTATTCATGACTGGAACTGGTCGCTGCTTGTTGTTGTACACAGACCTTAACAATAGCTTCAGCCAAGATAGATAGGTGGTGCTGAAAATCCTCCCAATGGCGCAGCAAGTTTTGGATGTCAATGGTAAGTGTTGTCAGGATCGATAAGTCATCCATCTTTTCCTGTGTTGTCTCTTCGTAAGATTCCATTAATAGTTGGAGTCCCAACTTCTATAGTCTTCCGCAATTGCTACTCCACCATTCTAACTGTCTCGTCATCTCATTGAAGAACATCTGAAGATAAAGCAATTATTTGAAATTGACAATTGTTTGTTGGCAATCCTAAAAAAATTTATATTTCTACTCGTCGTCATCTTGATCATATCATTTAGTGAGGTTTTAGTCAACTATGTGCACACCAATCTCAACTCTGTGCAGCAATAGAAGAATTGATCACAGTATTGAATATTTTATTTGCTGCTTCTAGTCAGTTCCCTTAACGTTGATCACATAATACACCGTTTGCTTGTTACTACTAACGGTAAGTAAGTTGTGCCTATACAGATTATGCAGAGATATCCTTCCTCATTTGGAAACTACTAAAATTATACATGTAAAAAGCTAGATATTCTTGATACTGTATCAAAAGAGAAACAAGAACTGATAAACTTGTCATTCAAACAAGGACTGAATATTATAGACATTTCACTTTTCACCTTAAAATATTGCACATTTCCGAATGAAAATTGCACTTTTCAAATCAAAATTTGCATTTTTTTATTTGAAATTAACACTTTTCAAATAAAAATTTGCATTTTTTTATTTGAAATTCACACTTTTTGAATGTGAATGATACCATTTGTTAGCGTCTCCTTCCAATGCAACAAGCACCATCCAACTAATAACGCAAATGGACCTCACACAATGGTCTAAATAGTATGAGAACACCAGATTTTGAAGATCACCTACATAGAACAACACTTGGCATACATTGGTCTTATAGGCATTAGATTTGACAAGGGCTCTACGTAGAAACCTATGGTGAGAAAAATGATAATCTTCTAATGAAATGTAATATCTTGTTTCCATATGCGCGAAGAAAGCGCTGGAGAATCCATCCACTTTGAGCCAGAAAGTCATCACAAGCGTGATGAATATCATCGAGAACCTTGTCAATATTACTAAGGAAGAAATGTTGAATTTCTTGTCTACATCGCATTCTCCATTCCCATTTATGTACTTTTGAAGGGCAGAGGAAGCGTTGATTCTGTCGTTTCTGGTGACAGCTCCTCTTAAATCTTTATCGCCATGCTTGAAAATTTTGATTAGCTTCTTTGTCCACTCATCATCGTTGGCTGAACGCACTGGAATGCAAATGCAAGTATGCACTGTATGGATGGATTTAGAATCAAGTATTTCACAGACTGCAGCAGGGGTTTCCAGTGTGGAGTCACCCTCTCTTAATATATCATTCTCCACATGCAACAACCCCTAGTTGCAGCCATGGCAACCGTTTCTCAGGCAGCCCATAGATGGAAGTAGGCTCAGCGAATCAGATAGCCTTTTTAGTGTTCCAGGCATCCTATGAGCAAGCATCATTATGACATCTTCCACAATATTGAATACAATGCATCTGCAGCTATCCCCATGAATACAATGCATCTGAATCTGTACTTGTGAATACAATGTATCCATGACTGCTACAGATTGTAAAAGGTAGTATTGCAGAAAGATGGATTGCGCATCATAAGCATTGGAGATATACCTTACACAGGAACGTAACCCCATCAAATGAGCAGTATTGGGCCTCTAGACTGACAAAATTATGATGGAACATTGTCGTAGTTCGTCACTACTTCCAACCCATTTATGTTCTTCAATTTCTCACTTTCCCGATTGGCCTATGTATTTCCAGCAATATCCTTACACCAAAGCTTGCCTCAAAAAAGAAATGAAAAGAAAGCTGTTGAATTGCCTATGCACGTGAGTTGTATATTTGAAAAAAAAGTAGAACCTATGAAGGTTGTATCTAGCTGTCCAAATGCAAGAGCAGACAACCATCCCAACTAGCAAAGTAATAAAATAAAGAACAAGTGCGTAATATATCGGATTTTCGTGAATACATCCATTATCAAGTAAATTCCCAAATACAAGGGAGAAGTAGTTTTTCCCAAACTGTACAAACCAAAAATATCTACTCGACTCTACCTTTCTTCTTATTGTGCTTGCCAATGTTTATAGCAAAGTTGGTTCGATACAGACCACCAATAATCTTACTTTTATAAGAACGTCTTTCAAATCTTGGAATGATGTTTTTTCAAATCCTGGAAGGAGCAATGTATTGTTTTGGAATGATCCTCATTTCTTTTTGAATGTCTTGTATACTGGAACTTTCCTCATTTCTTTTTTAATGTCTCGTCTTCGGGGACTTTCCTACGGCATCTTTCAGCATGTTTGCTTTTCCCATAGAGCTCTACATTGGCCCCTCTCCCACTAAATACCACGACATTTCTCTTATTAATATCTGTGTTTTCCACTCTCTTTTCTAAATGTGTCTTTTCATACGTCGATCTCTCCCACCTTCTCTCTTTCTTTAACTCCAAAGAAATATAATTTAAATACGCCAAAAGACATCCATCCAATAAGAGGAGTCTTCCGTGACTTTTTTATTAATACCGTCTTTCTTTTTCTTTTTCCCATGGATATTGAGTCAATACGTGGATCCCTCTCCCCGCTCAATAGGGAGACATTTATCTTTTTTTACTATACCTGTCGATAAGTGTATCATTGTGATCGATATGCTTTGACCAACTATTATTTAGTTTGACTATGTATTAGTTGTCCATTTTATTTTGTATTTTAACCAAACTTTTCAAATGCGTCATTTTATGTAGTTCATTTACCCTAAGTTTGGAAAAGCTTAACTTCAATGTTATTGGTTAAAATGTTGAGAGTGTTATTGCCGAGTCGACGACAGAATGGTGGGTGCTCAAGCCTAAGCATTGAATACATTTAATGAGCATTGAATTACTAGCTCATTGTTATCAATGCTCACCGCCTTCATGCACTGCTTTGTTGATCACCGCCTTCATGCACTGCTTTGTTGATCATCGCCTTCATTTACTGCTTTGCTGGCTAACTGCCTTCATGCACCGTCTAATCTTATGCATTGCTCTCACCTCACAATACCTCAAATCAGAATTCAAGGACAACACAATGCTATTTTTCCTATGCAATTTGGTTGCCATGGAATTTTTTCTCTTAGAGCTATGTCAAGTTCAAGTTCTATTGCCACTTTGAAGACATTATTGAAGACATTGAGCAGTGTTGAAGGATGCTTATGTCAAGTATGCCTCTTCTATGACATTGAGTGCCTCTTATATGACATTGAGCAGTGTTGAAGGATGCTTTTACGCACCTCATAAATTTGGCTGTACTGATACTTGCCTCTAAATCCTTGGCCTATATGGGTGCTCTGTAGGCACTTCAAAGCCTTGGCCTAGCGCTCTACAGGAACTCACAAAGCAAGAGTCTTCCAATTTGTAGATGGTGCCAGTGTTCAGCACTTGAACTCTTGGAAAATCTTGTTGTGTATAGATGTCTCAATCTGCAATTGGGCACATGAGTCTTCCAATTATTCCCATAAGAGTCATGTAACTATGCACAAGTATGCACATTCTCTTTGCAAAATCGCATGAGGTTTTTGAGACATGTCCAGTTATTCCTCAAAGAATCAGGCACATTCTCTTTGCACAACCATATTATGCATTTGCTAAATATTCCAACTGTTGCAACTGAAGATATGCATTTTCTGTAGTAGGTTGAAAGTCCTTGAAGGTCATTTTATCCACAAGTACATATTATCTTATCATTTGCAACCGGGATCTTCCAAATAGAACAAATGGAATAATTGTTGCTAATGGTGGTCACAAGCAGAGTGAAAAACACTATATACTACTGAATTCTTTCAATGATGCTGAACGAATTATCGAAGTGTTCAATTGTTTATGTTAAGCAGCTTACCCTTCCCTCACTCAACTAGAGGACCGGGCAACAAAGGAAGTGGCTTACCGAGAGACAATATGAGCCTTGCCTCTATCTTTATAAGCCTGGTGACCTCTCAGTCCCGACCGCCAAATTGGTAAAGCCTTCCTTTTGTTGTAACTTAAAGAGATAAACCTCTTAGGGAGTTTCACTCATCTCGGGGGCAAAGTCGGCGGGCCTGTATTTGATGGAGCGAGTTCACTTCCAAAGCCATGGCGAAGTTCCTATTTGTTTTTGGAGTATCCATTGTGTTGCAAAATCAATTTACACATTACTGCCTAACAGAAGCCCCAAAACCCAAAACCAGTGTATGGTATAAATGTAAGATAAATTTACAAAACTTACTATGGTTGGACTGTGTTATTGTTATTTCTCTTCATCGTATTCTTCTTTCCATTCTGATGCTTCTGCAGGTTGTTGTTCTTATCTCCCCAGGAAGAGGAGGGCCAGATTTCTGTGTCATTTATCTTAATCCAATGTATATAACAAAATAAATAACAACTTACCAATTATTTTCGGGAGCTTGCTTGCGAGGAAACATAGAACTTGAAACTAGAGAAGCTCCCCAATTTCGTGTTTGCAATAAACCCCTAACTTTTACTCCATGGCTATAATAAATGATGGCATATCGAGGTCATCTACCGAAAATGGAGTTATGATAGCAGTAGTCGAAGCTACAATACAAGCAGCAATTGCTTTCTGTTACTTTTCTTTCGTAATCCATGGAGTTGAAATACAAATGTGAGTTGTGACCGAAGTTGCTTTGTTGGACTTGTTGCAGGTGAAACTCATGTTTGGGAATTTGAATGCCATAATTAAAATGCACTAAGGTACATTGACTGAATGTCGTTCTTGCTGGAGGAAGTAGAGACTAACACAGAGTGAGAGCGATTGTTGCTAGAGAAACTGGAGGAAGAAAATTGATTTGGTTAGTAGTAGATGCATGTTCTCAAACAACCACATCATTTTCACATTTGCTTGAAATGGATTAGTCGTTGGTACCCAGAATGCATGGTCTAAATGTGGCGGTGGTGGTTCCTTTGAGACTACATAAGGTTGCATGGCTAATCAACGTGCTTGATTCTCCATGGAGTTTTGTTGCATGGCTTGAACGTGTTCACTCCTTTCCGAACTGTTTGGCACGGGGGACGGCTTCTGCAATTGTTGGATTGATATAAACATTGAAAAATTGCAATAATAACCATCAAGTTGTCACAATTGAAAGCATGTAGTTCTCATATTCAACTGCATTAAGAAGCTCAGCACGTGGCATACATTTTAGAATCTGTGGTGGAAGGCAAATTATGAGTGGCAGGTTAGGAACGAGGGCAAATATCTTTTCGATCGAAAATGAGGGAAGGTATATCAATGGCTTAGATGGCTTAGTAAATGCGAAAACTTCGACGAAAGTTCGACGTTGTGGTAAGATTTCCCTTGATAAATATGTCCGAATTAGTTTTATTCCAGTTGTATTCTCTACCAAATCTAGCATAATTACATATATAAATAAATAATTACCAGCAGCTTTTCCAAATTCCCTCCTGACTAGGCCACTCGATATGCAGTCAACGAAATTCTAATTGGTCGGAAAGCTAATAGATTTTTCGTTGCCTATAGATCTTTATAGTTGGTCTTCAATTGCTTGTGTATCCAATAACGTCCGCCCACCCCACCCTTTCACTCGTTAAAATACTAGTGTAAAGGCGTTTAATATAACCAACATGCTAATCTAGTTATTAAATCACCTTCAAGCAGATCTATCACCATCAAACCATCCATCAATTAAACAGCTTCAAGCCTAAGTCAATAGGTATGCATTGCAATGCAACCTTGTTAATGTCTATGTTTCCATTGTCATTCCTATATATCTTCCCTTTTCATGATATTGCATTAAAAATTTCATATGGCATCTTTTCTCACTTCTTGATGGTTTTCTTTATAGAAAACCTCGACCCAATGTTTGTCCCTTTTTCATTATATTGCGTGACAAATTTCAATGGCATCTTCCTAACATCTTTGCGCTCTTACTCTTCCTTTTCCATGTGGTCCATACGTCGATCTCTCCCGCTTTCTCTCACATTCGCCCTTTCCCATGATATTGGGATTACAATATCCTAATTCGCATTCAAACAACTTTTATACAAACGTAAACTTAACATGGTAATAAATACCCCACGATATTAATTCCCTAGCTTTCCAAAAGTGAGACAAGGATTCATGAATTCAACCCAAAGAATGTATATGTTAGAAAAAATCGTATCCATATTTAGTCCCTTCCTTTATTCATGAATTCACCCAAAAGAATGTATATGTTAAAAAAAAAATTGGGATCCATATTTAGAGTTTTCAAAGTGGAACGATACCTACATAATTGATATCCATATTTATGGTTCATATCAGATATCATAGTTTTCTAGGTTTTTGTATTCGCGATGCTTAACAATTTCCTAAGTATTAAGTATTAACATTTTGCAATATTTTCTTTGACCTAATATTTTAGGTTAAACATTCTAAATTATACATTGAAGGTTATGTGAGAATGATAAACTATATGAGATGGAAAGGTAGAAAGGGAATTTTGCAATATTTTCTTTGATGTAATATTTTAAGTTAAACATTCTAAATTATACATTGAAGGCTATGTGAGAACTATAAACTATATGACATGGAAAGGTAGAAAGGGAAAATGTATGGATTATAATAGCATGGGTAGTCATTTCAAAATAAAGGATGAAATATTAAGATCAACAACATAATAAATATATAGAAGAGATATGTAAATTTTTCATGCATACATTCGATAAGTTGGTTTGAATATGTATTTTTTCTCATCTCTAAAGAATGTTTTTTAATAATCTAATAATATTTATGGAGTGTGTTGAAACCAATTGATTTTGGTTTATAGTCTTTAAATTAAGTAATTGTAGGCTCTATTTTCTCATATCAATTTAATACCATTACATTGAACTCATATATACAATAAATTAAACATGTCATTTATCTTTTGAACTTAATTAACATTACATCAATTAAAGTTTTATGTATGTAAGAATGAGTAAATGGGGAGTTTTATATTGTACAACCTAGACTTTATAAACACCATGGTGTTGTAGTGAAAAGTGATTAAGGCTTTATAAACACCAAGGTGTTGTAGTGCAAAGTGATTATTTGCATGTTGTTGTAAACTTAAAATCTCACAATTGACCATTTTTAATATAATATCATCTTTCAATCACATATTTTAAAAAACATAACTCCATTGATAAGTCACAAATGTATGCTTTCTCTAAAGGTATATTGTTCTTATTATGAAATGATCGCAACATGAGGGATGGTGAAAGGAAATGATACACACTTATGACGCGTCAGTTGCAATGGCATGCTGGAAAAACATAAATATGATCATTAAAATGAATTATTAGAGATACCTACAAAAAAATTTAGAATTAGGTGTAAAAAGATGAAACGTAGAAAATCAGATTGTCTTCTGGAATATATAACTTTTATTTATGGAAAAGTGACCTATAACCACCCCAAAATGTGATTATTTTAAGATTGGTATGTTATTTTTTCTCTAAAACATAATGCATATGTTCGTATTGGTACACCATTTTGTTACGTAAATTGTCAAATTATGAGGAAAAAAATTGTCGAGGCGTAGGCAACAAATGGATCTTGTGCATGGCTATTTTTCCAAAATTTTAAAAGTTAATTTATATTTTTTTTAAATTACGAAAGTCAATGAAGCCCTAAAACGACATGGTCAAGCATTGGTCCACCATATCATGGTCTTAACATAATCAATCAACCTTTTTTTTTAGCTTGTAGGTATTCTTGTACTCTTATGGGGGTTTTTTTCCGTTTGCGAAATATGTAAGCCAATCAAAAGTTATAGCCCAAATAAATGACCTGTGTCTTTTACAAATTTGACATGAGTGCAGTTAAAAATGAATTAAAAATAGAAAATAACAGATCTATTCAAAATATATATAGTTAGAATCTACACACAGAGCTCGACAAGTGTGTGCAATTTCATCAGTAGTGCACAAATGGAGCATATGTGGAACTAAGCGTGAAAAAATGAAGTTACAAAAATTGGTGGGTTCTGCCATAACTCAGATCTAGCCTCAAGATTTGGCATTCCAAAGCTAGTACCAAACCTGTAAGGGGGTCAATTTTTTTTAAATCTAAACATGCATGCGTGCAAATGCGCACACACGTACTAGCGTGCACACATAGATGCACGCATGCGTTGCTGCGCACACGCGTTCATTTTGACACTTCATTTTTTTCTATCTCTCCCTAAACCCCCCCTCCCTCTCTATAACCCCACCTCCCCTCTCTTCCTATCCACCCAATCCCCCCCTCTCTTCCACTCTTCCCAATCCCTCCTCCCCCCCTGACCCCTCTCTTCTCTCCTTAACCACAAGGGTTAGGATATTTAGTCTTCCATTTCCATGACTAACACCTAAAGCCATGACATAGGATTTCCTAAGGCTAGCCTTGATTCTAAGTATGAATATGGGTGTGACCATTTTAATGTCTTAGATTCTAGGCATGGGTGTTTGGGCCCTATACATTGTTGAGGGATGGAACCTTGGCTTTAATCCCTAAAATAATAATGTAATCATCCAAGTTCAAGAAC
This sequence comes from Larix kaempferi, assembly GCA_027924585.1. Lineage (NCBI taxonomy): Eukaryota > Viridiplantae > Streptophyta > Pinopsida > Pinales > Pinaceae > Larix > Larix kaempferi. The sequence goes on from BSBM01001233.1 coordinate 222,507, forward strand.
AATGCCTTAGTCCACTACACATAACCTCTCAAGAATATCTTCTGTTATGAGCAGCGATACTAATGATAATAGGAATGCAACCCCTATAACCATTGAAATCTAACCCTTATCACCAATATACCCTATAACCCCTAATCATTATAATCCCTATCTAGTAACCTTATAACCCACAAATCCTATAATATGTATATATTATTACACAAAATCACTAACTCGCATTATCCTCTTGTACATATAAATATTCATCCTTATAACCATAAATCCATGACCCGTATATCTCAATCCTCAAACCCTTGACCATTATTCCCTGGCCATTGCGATCCATAGCCCCTAGTACAACTTACCATTATAAATATTGGCCCATTATAAGCCTAAACTAGTATATAGCCCCTAAAAATCCTAGATCCTAACACATAATGATATATTCCCGATTCCCTAACACTTAAATATCCCTTAACCCCTATAATCCTAACCTGTAAAGCGTCTAGTCAAATAAAAATTAATCCCTAACCCTTATAACCTCTAATTCTCATCAACCCTAAAATATGACATCAAACACCCAACCCTTAAAATCTATAACCCATGGCGAGTTTACAAATATAGTCAGAGAGAGAGAGATTGGAGGCTATGGGTTTAGCGAGATAGAGATTGGAGGCTATGGGTTTACTTTCAACAACACTTTGTTGAACACCAAACTCTCCCTCGAGTTTGGAACTTCAACAACCCTCTGCTGAACACAAAACTCTCCCTTGAGTTATGTCGCCAATTTACATGTGGACTTATGGTCTAAGCTTTTGTGATTATTCTCTTTTGGTTGCTATTCAAAATTTTTCCTTCTAAAAAACTATCAAACATCATTCTGTCTTCAAGATGTTATAATTAGGTGCCTAGGTATTTTCCATTGATGATCACCGGCTCTTTCTCTATTCCACTAAAACTCCCTTGCTTGAGTCCATAAATTTCTTTTTCACTCAAGCTTTCGCTTGAGTCCAGGAAAATTTATTTTTCCACTCAATCCCTCTCGCTTGAGTCCAAGAAAACTTATTTTAGCAAAGCAGAGCTAGATCATCAATTTTTTCACTTGGTGTTGATACCATCATTCTTGATTTTATGACTTATTAATAATGATCATCTATCATTTCTTGCATTTTTCGTCAATCACAACATGTAACATAATATCTTCAATTTGATAAACATTAGGTTCACCTATTTACTTATCAATTATTACTCATGCTTTGAATGAGTCTTTGATCTTTATTCAGACTCTTACAATATGCTTACCATACCTTATGCATAATATGTATCATGCTCTTGCCTCTCAACAAGTCCCACAGATATTGACAATCTATCAAATTCACTTGTTAGTACAACTTTTCATGACATAATCGAAATTTGTAAGAAATCCTTTCCTAAACATAATAAGATGTTTAAACATCATCCTTTACACTTGATTAGATTCATCTCAAATATCCATACACGATGAACTAAAATCAACATTCTTATTTTGATTATTATTTTCATCAATCATACTTGATGTATATGTAACTTCGGAATGTATTTCATCAGTATATTATATGTATATTTATTGTACCCTTATAAGAGATGTGTTATTCCTCTATAAGGAAGTGTCGTCATGTGGATTGACAAGTGTCGCAAGTGTGTGTACTTGCCGATGGGTTATTAGACCACCTTATGGGGTCGGCCCTAATTAATATATAATATAATGTGGATGTACTAAAGTAGACAAGTCGGCCCCAGTAGGTCACTGGGCAAAAAGGTGAGTATAAATAGAGATAGGAGATCTCTATTTTACTCACTCGGAAAAGTATCTATCTCTCTCTGGAAAGTGGCGCACTAGTGAGGAGGAGGAGGATCATCTGCTAGGAGACTATCTCTATATTATTTGGTTGTATTTTGGTTGAGCCATTGCTCTCTCTATCTCTGAGGAAGTTGTGGGGTTTTTCACCTTAGGGTTTTCCCCACGGAAACTCTATGTCTCTTGTCTCTATGCTTTTGATTCTTATGATGCTTGTGATGCTTGTCATATTATGATTGTCATGCATTGATATACTGTAGATGTTATTCTCTCAGCAAAGATCCTATAGTATTGTAATTTAATACTGAAAATTTAACATGGTATCAGAGCTTAACTGAGAAGAAGACATTTTGCAGTGACGGAAGCTTGTATTGCTTGTTTATTGGGTTTCTCTCTACAGATTTTTGAAATTCAGTATAGTAGATTGGATCTACTCATCAAGGCGCATCTTTCTGTCCAATCAGATTTCAGTTCCGAGCATTTTCAGTTTTGGCCCTAAAAATTAGGGTTTCCACAAAAATAGGAATTTCTGGAAACTGAAGGTACAGCTAGAAGCTCCTTGCAAAAATCGAAGGTTTGAGCTTTGGATCGAGATTTTTGGCTGGGTAGATCTCCGGGAAACTCAAACCCTAATTCAGGGCTCTCCCCAGTGAACCCGGGAGGACAAAAAGGCAATTTTGAAGGACAAGACTTTGCTGATCTCAAATTCTAAATGTACTAGGGTGATCAGCTCTCCAAGGCGCATCTTTCTATCCTTTCAGAATTTTGAAATTCACTTTTTGAATTTTTAGGGTTTCTCTCACAAACCCTAATCCGGGACCAGATCCAGTTTTCAGCACTTCAAGTGGTAAGTTCTAAATCTTTTCTATTTCCATTTGAAGTACTCTTAAAGATGTCTCTTCACACCAAGCTTGAGGATAAGCTTGAAGGGGCTGATAACTTCCGAGCCTGGAAGTATAGGATTGGGCTAATCCTGGAAGAGAATGAGTTGGACTCATATGTGAAAGAAGACATCCCTATCCCAGAGGATGAAGAGGCCAAGGTATTGCACAAGAAGAACTTGGTCAAGGCAAAGAGAATCATTGCTGATTCTATCAAAGACCATCTCATACCCCATGTGTCTTCTCTCAAGACACCCAAAGAGATGTTTGAATCTTTGACCAAGCTATTTGAAGGAAAGAACATAAATCGGAAGATGACCCTGCGGAACCAATTGAAAGCAGTAAAGTTTCAGAATGGGGAAACCATTCAATCCTACTTTTCAAGGGTCTCTCAGATCAAGGAACAATTAGAAGCAGTAGATGAAATGGTGGAGAATGGTGAAGTGGTGATGACCACTCTAAATGGCCTACCCAGGTCATGGGATTCCTTTATTCAAGGAATTTGTGCAAGGAAGAAGTTGATCTCCTTCAGTAGACTTCGGGAAGAATGTTCTTAAGAAGAAGCTAGGCTTATAGCTCGTGAGGAAAAGATGGGAGGTGAAGATCAAGCTCTTGCAGCTCACACCAAAAGAAGCAAAACCAAGAAGGATCACCCTCACCCCAAAAGATTCCATCAAAAGAATAAGAAGGACCTAAGATGCTTCACATGCAATGAGAAGGGTCACTTTGCTTCAGATTGTCCCAAGAACAAAAGGGATAATAAGAACAACTCCAGTAAGAAGAAGAAAGGTAGCAAAAGAAGGTTTCATGCCCATGCTGCCGAAGATGATGAACCTCCAAAGAAGAAGGCTAGGGCAGAAAGTAGTAGTGATGATGACTCATCAAGTGAAGAAGAATATGTTCTAATTTCCGCTCTTACAGGTACCATCTCCCATGGATGTAATGATTGGTTGATTGATAGTGGGGCTTCCAAGCACATGACTGGGTTCAAGGAATCATTTGTGAACCTTTTTGAACATGAATCACCCCATAAGGTGAAACTTGGGGATGATTATCAATATCCAATCAAAGGAAGTGGTGAAGCCTCTTACAACTTAGATTCGGGAAAATCTCTGAAGATGAAGGAAGTTCTCTATGTACCTGGGCTCAAGAAGAACTTACTCTCCATCTCTGCTCTAGATGCAAAAGGTATGAGGGTTGCATTTGTTGATGGCCAAGTACTAATGTGGCCAAAGGGAAAGACTATAGATGATGCAGTAGTGATTGGAGAGCAAGAGGGAGGCTTGTATAAATTAAAGGGTCAACCTGAACATGCAATGGTACATGAATCCATGGAGCCAAGTGAACTTTGGCATAGGAGACTTGCTCATATGCACTATAGAGCACTTCCAATTGCAAGCAAGGCTGTAGAAGGTCTTCCTGAAATCAAGACCAAACATGAAGGGGTTTGCAAAGGATGTGCAAAAGGTAAGAACTCTAAGAAGGCTTTCCCAAGCAGTGAAAGCAAGGCAAAAGACATCTTGGAAATCATCCACTCAGATGTATGTGGCCCCATGTCATCCAGTTCCCTAAGTGGGTATGTTTACTATGTATCATTTATTGATGACTTCTCCAGGAAGACTTGGGTATACTTCTTGAAGGGCAAAGATGAGGTGTTTGATAAATTCAAGGAATTCAAAAACTTGATGGAAAATCAAACTGACAAGAAAATCAAAACATTCAGATCTGACAATGGTGGAGAATTCACCTCAAATGACTTCAAGAAGCTTTGTAGTGATTCAGGGATTAAGAGGGAGTTGACTGCTCCATATAATCCTCAACAGAATGGAGTTGCAGAAAGGAAGAACAGAACTATCATGGAAGCAGCAAGGGCAATGTTGCATGACCAGGATCTTCCTATGCATCTTTGGGCAGAAGCAGCTAGAACAGCTGTATATGTGCAAAATAGAACACCCCACAAGATATTGGACAACAAGACACCAGAAGAAGTCTTCTCTGGTAAGAAACCTGAAGTCAGCCATCTCAGAATATTTGGTTGTCCAGTATACACTCATGTCCCAAAGGAGAAGAGGACTAAACTAGATCCTTCAGGAAAGAAAGGCATCTTTGTGGGTTATAGTGAAAGCTCGAAGGCTTACAGAATATATTTTCCAGGGTTCAAGAAGATTGATGTCAGCAGGGATGTAACATTTGATGAAAATTCAGCATTCATCAAATCAAGAAAGGCACCTATTGAAGATTATGAAGAACCTAAGGAAACAAGATTTCAAGACACTACCATGACTGATACAGTTCCAGAAACTGCTCGTGAGTTTGAAGATCCACAAGAACCTGTAGATCCACCTCGTGAGGATAACTCTCATAAGAGGAAACCTGTATGGGATAGAGAGCTCATTCATGATGCAGAAAGATTTGGCATTCCAGAAGAAGAACACAGAGCAAAGAAGAGAACCAGATCACACACCAGTTATGTTGCTTTACTCTGTGACATCATGAACAAAGAGCCTTCCAGTTATGAAGAGGCAGCAGAAAAGAAAGAATGGAAGGATGCTATGGTTGAGGAATATCAATCAATTATGAAGAATGATGTTTGGGATATTGTCCCAAGACCTAAAGGGAAGTCTGTTGTGACTTCCAAGTGGATCTACAAAATCAAGCATGCTGCAGATGGCAGTGTGGAAAAATATAAAGCAAGATTCGTAGCTCGTGGTTTCTCTCAGAAGGAAGGAATAGACTATGAAGAAACCTTTGCACCTGTAGCCAGATATACTTCCATCAGAACAGTACTTGCCTTGGCCGCAGCAATGAAATGGAAGATACACCAGATGGATGTCAAGACTGCTTTCCTGAACGGTGTGGTAGAAGAGGAAGTATATGTGGAACAGCCACTCGGCTTTGAAATACATGACAGGGAATCTTATGTATGCAGATTGAAGAAAGCCTTGTATGGCTTGAAGCAAGCTCCCAGAACCTGGTATGGTAGGATGGACAGTTTCCTATCTAGTTTGGGCTTTACCAAGAGTAAAGCGGATTCCAACCTTTACTACAAGGTTGAGGAAGGGAATCCTGTGATTCTACTACTATATGTGGATGACCTATTTGTGACAGGAGATGACAGAATGATTGCAGATACCAAGAGGAAGCTTGCAGCGGAATTCGATATGAAAGATTTGGGAATGATGCACTATTTCCTAGGTATGGAGGTGTGGCAGAATGCAGGTGGGATCTTCCTTGGTCAAGGGAAGTACACAGTAGATATCCTGAAGAGATTTGGGATGATGGATTGCAAAGCCATGGCCACACCTATGGCATCGAATCTGAAGCTTCTTTGTGATGCTTCATCTGAGCCAGTTGATGTTTCTATGTATCGTCAGATTATTGGGTCCTTGATGTACCTGACGAACACGAGACCAGATATTTGCTTTGCTGTGAACACATTGAGCCAGTTCCTGACGGATCCGAGGAGTGTTCATCTAGTTGCTGTAAAGCATGTTCTGAGATACCTGAAGGGTACAGTGGATTATGGGCTCAGATATGAGGCAAATCAAAAGTTTAACCTACAGGGTTATGTTGATTCAGATTGGGCTGGCAGTGCTGCAGATAGGAAGAGCACATCTGGGTGTTGCTTCAGTATGGGATCAGGTGTGATTTCTTGGTTTAGCAGGAAGCAGTCCTGCGTAGCACTGAGTACAGCTGAGGCAGAGTATGTTGCAGCCTGTTCAGCTAGTTGTGAGGCAGTATGGCTACGGAAGCTACTGTCTGAGTTATTTGATCTCCCGTTGGAGGCTACTGGTATCTTCTGTGATAACCAGAGTTGTGTGAAGCTGTCCGAGAACCCAGTGTTTCATGACAGGTCGAAACACATAGAGATCAAATATCACTATATCAGGGATATGGTGCAGAGAGGAGTTGTGAAGCTCCTGTATGTTGCGACGGACGAGCAGATTGCAGATGTGCTGACGAAGCCACTAGCCAGGGTTAAGTTCGAGTACTTCAGAGAGAGGCTTGGCGTTATTCAGATCGAGGACACTTCGAGGAAGAAGTGATGGACACATTTGCTGAAGCCATTCCAAGCATGTTGGAAGGAGGATCCTTCACATGGCTGTGGATGTAAGCGCTGGATGATGAGCATCAGGATGATGTTCTAGTTTCTGCTGGATATGATCAGTTGGATCATTTTATGTATGTATGTACGCATCATGATTGGATGCTGATATGATCAGTTGGATCATTTTATGTACGTATGCACGCATCATGTTGGATGCAGGATATGATCAGTTGGATCATTTTATGTATGTATGTACGCATCATGTTGGATGCAGGATATGATCAGTTGGATCATGTGTATGTATTGTTTATGCATCATGTTGGATGCTTGGACCATGTATCTGTATATGTATCAGGTGGATACATTGTATGATCAGGTGGATCATGTATGATGATATGTATCAGGTAGATACTTGGTATGCATCAGGTAGATGCATTGATGATCAGGAGGATCATGTATGATGATATGTATCAGGTAGATACTTGGTATGCATCAGGTAGATGCATTGATGATCAGGAGGATCATGTATGATACTTGGTATGCATCAGGAAGATGCATTGATGATCAGGTAGATCATGCAGCAGGATGTTGCAGTGATGATCAGGATGATCATAGATGACGAGCTTCAGGATGTTGCTCCAGATGACATGCAGCAGGATGTTGCAGTGATGATCAGGATGATCATAGATGACGAGCTTCAGGATGTTGCTCCAGATGACATGCAGCAGGATGTTGCAGTGATGATCAGGATGATCATAGATGACGAGCTTCAGGATGTTGCTCCAGATGACTTGCAGCAGGACGTTGCAGTGATTATGATCAGGACGATCATGAGTACATCAGGATGATGTATGGTGAGTATCAGGTTGATACTCTGTGGCCGTGGATCAGGTTGTGCAGATGAGCATGTCTGGGAGATCCTATAGGTCGGAGTTGTGTACCCGTAACAGCCTGGGATGCTCTTTCGAGACATTGCTCTGGGAGGACATGTAATTCGTTTCCCTGGGAGATCTCAGGTCGGAGTTGTGTACCCGTAACATCCTGAGATGCTCTTGCGAGGTTTTGTCCTATGGCATGTAATTTGGGCCCTGGGAGATTTCAGGTCGGAGTTGTGTACCCGTAACATCCTGAGATGCTCTTGCGAGGTTTTGCCATGACCACATGTAATTTGTTCCCTAGGAGATCTCAGGTCGGAGTTGTGTACCCGTAACATCCTGAGATGCTCTTGCTAGGTTTTGTGGTGGACCACATGTAATTTGTGCCCTGGGAGATCTTAGGTCGGAGTTGTGTACCCGTAACATCCTAAGATGCTCTTTCGAGGTTTTGTGGTGGGGTCACATGTAATAGCGCCCTGGGAGATCCTACAGGTTGGAGTTGTGTACCCGTAATATCCTAGGATGCTCTTTCGAGGTTTTGTGACGCACGTAAAAGTCCTGAGGATTCCACAGTATGGCCAGTGATGATGAAGACCTGCAGGTGGTGGGCCTACATCCAGTATGAAAAAGGACTGGCTCTGTAGAACTTCCTATGACGAGTAGAGACAGAGATTGGACGAGATAGCAGCAGTAGTGACGATGACGATGACGATGCATCGATGATGATGATGCAGAGAAGAAGACTTGTCTAGCAAATCTGTGTCGAGAAATACCTTCCTTGTTAAGAGGGAGTGTTGATGTATATGTAACTTCGGAATGTATTTCATCAGTATATTATATGTATATTTATTGTACCCTTATAAGAGATGTGTTATTCCTCTATAAGGAAGTGTCGTCATGTGGATTGACAAGTGTCGCAAGTGTGTGTACTTGCCGATGGGTTATTAGACCACCTTATGGGGTCGTCCCTAATTAATATATAATATAATGTGGATGTACTAAAGTAGACAAGTCGGCCCCAGTAGGTCACTGGGCAAAAAGGTGAGTATAAATAGAGATAGGAGATCTCTATTTTACTCACTCGGAAAAGTATCTATCTCTCTCTCTGGAAAGTGGCGCACTAGTGAGGAGGAGGAGGATCATCTGCTAGGAGACTATCTCTGTATTATTTGGTTGTATTTTGGTTGAGCCATTGCTCTCTCTATCTCTGAGGAAGTTGTGGGGTTTTTCACCTTAGGGTTTTCCCCACGGAAACTCTGTGTCTCTTGTCTCTATGCTTTTGATTCTTATGATGCTTGTGATGCTTGTCATATTATGATTGTCATGCATTGATATACTGTAGATGTTATTCTCTCAGCAAAGATCCTATAGTATTGTAATTTAATACTGAAAATTTAACATACCATACCTTATGCATAATATGTATCATGCTCTTGCCTCTCAACAAGTCCCACAGATATTGACAATCTATCAAATTCACTTGTTAGTACAACTTTTCATGACATAATCGAAATTTGTAAGAAATCCTTTCCTAAACATAATAAGATGTTTAAACATCATCCTTTACACTTGATTAGATTCATCTCAAATATCCATACACGATGAACTAAAATCAACATTCTTATTTTGATTATTATTTTCATCAATCATACCTTATGGCCATGAAATTGCAGTGTTAGCACATAGCATTTATTGTTCTCTTCTCATTAACTTTGGTTCTTATGAGATATAATAGCTCATTCACTTGATAAGTTCACAACCTCTTCGAGAATCCCAATGGTCATCCCATTCACCATTCAATTGTTTTCAACTTATGTCTATATAAATTTACAAGACTATTGCAAAAAAAAATTTATATATATATAGAGAGAGAAAATTTCTAGAAAACATCTGCATTTCTTCCTGAATGTATCAAGAGTAAAATTATAATTCTACTTCTATTTTCAGTATGTCAACATAATTGATAATACTAAAACAAAATGAAAGAATTACGCCTATGCTTACAGTTTTTAAGTCACAATTTTGTTGGTCAAGGTAATAACATACCTTGCTATAAAATTCCACATCTTTATCTACTATACAAGAAAGATGGAGTGTAACATTTTTCCTTGATCTTGATACAAGCAGTCAATACATTAGTCATCATGGTTATTGAATCAATATATTCGTAGATAAGCAAATTCCTGACAAAATTATCCCTACATATATGAAAAGGAATTCAACTGTCAGCATAAAGTCATTATCTACTATCTTGTCTTAAAACCCATATCCAAAAAATTTACTTCTATATGAGTTTTTTTTTCATTGGCTTTACGATAGAAAATATTTAACACATGTTCCTAGACCCTTTATGATGGTGGGGCTAGGATGCATTAACATCTTGCATATCGTTCGCATGTGATCTGTCAAGATCATTAATATGTTCAACACTCTCAGTATTGAATGCTTATTACTGGTCATGATTATAAAGTCCCAGCAAGATAGTTTAGGATTTTGACAGTATAGAGCTAGCATGCAATAAAAATCCCTTGGCTTAGGATCTATTATTATTGAAGGTGATGGACGTATGATCCATCAATTCTCTATGTCGAGCTTACCTCATGATTATCCAGTTGGTTGTCCTCTTCTCCCAAATGGATTCACATGCAATGAGCGACATGAATTTTATTAATTTCATTATCGTTCCCTTAAATAGATGTATAAGGAGGCTGGGGGAAATGGGACCACACTCCAATATTGGATTATGTTCATCCTCCACCTTCCTTCTACTTTGACATGGAAAGAAAGAAAGAAAGAAAGAAATTTTAACGTCCGCGAGGCTAAAGATAGCCTATGGGATAGACTGTTTTGCCCACTGACTTTTGCATTTCCACCCTTTTCCTTTTTAGCTTGATGATGAGCTCCCCCAGTTTCACCATGGTCCCTTCACTGAATAAATTATCCCAACAACTAAATGCCAAGATATTCACATAGCTGTGTTTGCTGTCCTTGAAGGCCTCACACTCTAAAGTGAAATGTTTTTCTGTTTCCACTTTTCCTGAGGTACAAAAAGTACACACTCACTCTTCCCAAGCTTCCTTTGGTCTTTTCCAATGCCCTGTCTCACACCATAGTTGGTGGGAATTGGTTCTTAATTGAGCAATAAGCAGTTTGGCCCTCCATGATATATTAGCCCCTATATAATCTTTTTGATGATGGTTGTAGGTGGGATTGAACTCTTCAATATAGTACTTTTTCTTTCTCCCTATCCTTGTGCCCCAAACTTGCTTGTGGAACTTGTCAATAACAAAGGCCTTTATCTCTTTACTGTTTCTAGGGCATGTGTTCAGGTGAATATCCCATTTACTAAGCCATTTATTGTTTTGCTGCATCCAAGTCTTCTTTATTTTGCATAATGTGTCATTGAAGGCGATCGCATTAGGCCAATTGTCGTCTTCCATTTGCTCAATATTTTTTAGATATCTTATGAGCCGCACCATAGAAATTGCTTCAACGGGGCTGCCCCCACTTCACTAAGCATGATATCATAGGGGACTGAACTTTTAATTTTGAACTTGTTGGTAATCAAGCGTTTTTTAATATTCTCAATTTGTTGCCACTGTAAGTCAAAGGTACTGCTGGCCCACACTTCACACCCGTATAGAACAACTGGGATCACTAATAGCCCAAAAAGAGTTTGCGTAGTCTTCCAATCCCATAGCTCTTCTTCTCTGCATCTATTTTGAAAGGCATAAAATGATTTCCAACCTCCCAAAGTTCTTTTCTTTCTGCAACCTTCCCAGGTTAAATTTTTGTTGAAGTCAATCCCAAGATATTTGTAATCTACCACTTCTTCAAGAGTGTTCCCTTCAAAGTAGAACTTGTGTTGGTTATGTTTTCTCTTGCTAGAGAAAACTACCACTTTTTTCTTGCTAGTGTTAAATTCCATTCCCACTGCTCTACAGAAGTGCTCAAGGGAAAGTAAGTGCTCTTGCAAGCCAAGAGTAGATTTAGCAATCAAAATAAGGTCATCTACATACAAAAGAATCCTTATCACAAACTCACCAGAAGAGCACCTTCCCCGTCCTGTAGGTTTAGCCACTCTTCAAGTTTGTCAATATATAACCCAAACAGGGTAGGGGACAATGGGCACCCTTGCTTGACCCCAATATCACTCTTGAAACTTTCAAAGATCCCAGCTGATGTTCTGATTTTGACTTTAACCTCCTCGTAGAATCTATGGACAACTGCTCTAAGATGCATAGGAACCCCAAGTTCTTCCATTCTATGCCAGAGCTTATCCCTCGGGACCGTGTCAAAAGCTGTCTTGAAATCGACAAAGCAACAAAAGGATTCCTCTTTATTCTCCCACACTTTCTCAATTATGTGTCTTAACATTATACTGTGATCAGCCGTGGAGTGTTTGGGTCTGAAACCTGCTTTTCCTTTAGCATGCTTACCTCTTTCTTCCGCCCACTTGCTAATTTTGTTTTCTAGCATACTTCTGAATAGATTTGCAAACAGGGGATTTATCATTATGGTCTTGTAATTGGAGGGATTATTGGCATCACCACTCTTGAAAAGAGGTATTTCTATGCTAGTTTTCCAATATGTATGGAATCCCTACTAAATGATGTTGTTGAAAATCCTCGTGATGTGAGGCACAAGAGTTTTCGAACCCTACTTCAGATACTCTCCTTGGATTTCAACTAAATCATTTTCCTTTCCAACACCTAACTTCTTAATACCCATGATATGTGATGGATTGGTGTTATGATATGACTAGGTCATCAGGTTGGATGAGTCTTCATTTCTTTCCTTGATTGCTATGGCATGGAATTCCTTACCCCAAGGATGGTGTTGGATATCTGACGCAGCTAGCCTTGTTTTTCCACCTTTGTTATCAATTCTTGAGTTCACCAACATGTCTTCTAGCTGGTTTCCTTGGTGTCTTATGTGGGAAGGAATCACTATATGGAGGTTTGGAAGGATATGAGCCAATTCTTCCAAGCCGTAAGTGAGACGCCATATTTTGGATAATTTAGCAAACTTCGAGCCTTGCAAAATTTTACTGATAGCTGTAATTATAACTTTAGAGTTACCTTACATAATCAACTTGTGAAGATCTTGAGCTAAAGCAATATGAATGACAGAGAGAAGGGCTTGTAATTCCACAACACTATTTATTTCAATGCCTAGTGACCCTACATAGACATAAAGAATTTTCCCTTGCTCATTCCTCAGAACTCCTTTGTATCCTGCTGGACTAGGATAAAGCCGTGAAGCCCTGTCAAATTTGAGCTTATTGAAACCTTCTAGGGTTGCAGACTAAGAATTTGGGCTTTGGCTATGTATATTCTTTAATGTAAAGGAAACATGCTTTGTTGTGATAATTGGACTCCATTTGTTCTAGATAATATGTTCATGAGATTCACAAACTGTATCTTCACGAGTCCATGAGGACTGGTGTAGGTTCTCCTGGATGTTGGATTGAAGGGATCTCCATATATGTTCAAACTTCCATTTTTCTCCTTTAAAAAATCATTGATTATGTTCCTTCCATATCGACCATATGATGAAGCCTGGTAGAAGGTACCATATTTTATTAAGAATGATGTTTTTAAAACGATATTTTTTCCAATTTGAAAGGGTGTTCCTTATTGAGCCCAAATCTATGCCAGACTATCAGAAGAGCATGGTCGATTCATCCTAGAACCTACTAGTGAAAGAGCAATTGTTCAACATATGATTCATGTCTTCTTCATGTGTCTGAAAAAGGGTGCACCTTGAAGGTCCAACAAAAGCTCTTTTGTGGAGCTTATCCGAGGTAAGAATTTTATTATGAATAACAAGCTAGAGAAGGATTGAAATTTTAGGCCAAAATTTGGTTTTGTAAATTTTTCCCCAAATTGGTTCTTTTGGCATATTGTTATCCAATGAGAATAGCTAATATGCCTCCTTAATGTTGAATTTTCCTGCTGACCTATAACCACATCGGAGCTGATATTTTCCTTTCTTTTTTATTTTTTATTTTTCTAGATTGAAGATATTCCAAGAGGCGTTTTCTTTTAGGGTCCTTAGAATGTGGGATCCATTGATCTATCTCTAACCACTGCTTCCATTCCTCCTCATTGTTATTTGTCCTACAATATTTCGAAATGACCTTCTTATTTTTTTATGATCGGTTGGTTTTTGAGTTAAGTAGAAGCTTGATTTGTGGTTAAGGGGGGAAGTTGCTGCTAGGCGTCTTCTGAAAAGAGTGCATTGTTGCCACCCCCCTATTTCCTAGAAACTATGTTTCTTAATCAACTCTTTCAGAGACCATGTCGAGTCTTGAATAAGGGATCCCTTTATGTCCTGGTCAATCCTTATCAAATCCTTTGTGAGGTTTGGGAGTTCATATTTATTTCTCCAAATAGTAGCCCAAGGGATAAGAGGTCTCATTACCAACTTCTACCAAATTTTAGTAGATAATATATTGTTGAGAAGTTCTAGATCTCTAGAAAAACATTTCCTATTCACTATCTATATATTTTGTTACTATTACATTATAGTTTTTTCAATTTTATTTTTATCATAGTTACATATCCATTTATAAAAATGAACAAATAAATAATTCTTGATTACATTTTAAAATAAAGAAAAACATTATGCACCAACATCATATAACCAAAACTTGAGTTTTTGTGAATTTTTTAAAGCACTTTGAACATTTTGTTTGGATAATTTATCTACCATTTCTTGAAATTACCACTCGCAAGTTTAATGAAATCTATAGAAAAACATATCCTATGCACTATCAATATATTTTGTTACTATTAAATTATATATATATATATATGAAAATTTTGATCCAAAAAACATAATTGGAATAATGAGGGACTCTCGATTTGATCTATCTTTTCTTTAGAATATATTGTTTTCTTAGGAATACTTTCGATATGATATTATTGGTTAAATTATCTAATTGTATTTAGTATATTGTATTATTGCATTAAATATATAACTTATTTATCTAGAAAAAAATCGCATATGTTCTATGAATGCGTGAAAGCTACACAATCTTTTATTGAAAATGTCTCGTCTTCCGGGACTTTCCTACGGCATCTTTCAGCGTGTTTGCTTTTCCCATGGAGCTCGACATTGGTCCCTCTCCCACTAAATACCACGACATTTATCTTCCTTTATTAATATCTGTGTTTTCCACTCTTTTCTGAATGTGTCTTTTCATACGTTGATTTCTACTGCTTTCTCTCTTTCTTTAACTCTAAAGAAATATAATTTAAATATGTCAAAAGAGGCCGTCAAAAGACGTCCACCCAATAGGTAGAGTCTTTCGTGACTTTTTTATTAATACCGTTTTTCTTTTTCTTTTCCCATGGATATTGAGTCAATACGCATTTATTTTTCTTTATTAATGTATGTGTTTTCCAATGTCATTCATATGGATCTTCCCTCTTCTTGACATGTCATGAGAAATTTCTTATGTCATCTTTTCTCACTTCTTTATGCTCTTCTGTAAAGAAAACCTCGACCCAATGTTTGTCCCTTTTTCATGATATTGCGTGACAAATTTCAATGGCATCTTCGTAACATCTTTGCGCTCTTACTCTTCCTTTTCCATGTGGTCATACGTCGATCTCTAACGTTTTCCCTTTCCCATGATATTGGGATTACAATTTCCTAACTCGCATTCAATGAACTCAAATCTGCATTGATAACTTTCAGATTAAACGAGACTTCCTCCAACATTTTCAGGCGAGAGTTAAATTCCACCAGTTGACGAGAAAAATACCTCAACTTAGCATCTATTATCGGTGAAGGTGAAGGACGTATGATCCATCCATTCTCTATGTCAAGCTTACCTCATGATTATCCAGTTGGTTGTCCTCTTCTCTTAGATGGCTCCACATGCAATGAGTGACATTAATTTTATTAATTGCACTATCGTTCCCTTAAATGGATGTGTCAGGAGGTTGGCCTAAAATGGGCCCACACTCCACTACTGGATTATGTTCATCCTCCACCTGCCTTCTACTTTGACATGGAATGATATGTGATGGATTGGTGTTATGATATGACTAGGTCATCGGGTTGGATGAGTGTTCATTTATGTCCTTGATTGCTATGGCATGGCATTACTTACCCACGGATGGTGCTCGATATTTGACACAGCTAGCCTTGTTTTGCCTCCTTTGATATCAATGCTTGAGTTCACCAACATGTCTTCAGTTGGTTTCCTTGGCATCTTATGTGGGAAGGAATTGCTATATGGAGGTTTGGAAGGATTTGAGCCAATTCTTCCAAGCCGTAAGTGAGACGCCATATTCTGGATAATTTAGAAAACTTCAAGCCTTGCAAAATTTTATTGACAGCTGTAATTATAAATTTAAAGTTACCTTCGATAATCAGCTTGTGAGGATATTGAGCTAAATCAATATGAATGCCAGAGAGAAGGACTTGTAATTTTCCACAATAATATTTGTTTCAATGCCTAGCGACCGTACATAGACCCAAAGAATTTTCCCTTGCTCATTCCTCATAACTTCTTTGTATCCTGTTGGACCAGGATTACCCCGCAAAGCCCCATCAAAGTTGAGCTTATTGAAACCTTCCAGGGTTGCGGACCAAGAATTTGGGCTCTGGTTGTGTATATTCTTTAATGTAAAGGAAACATGCTTTGTTCTGATAATTGGACTCCAATTGTTCCAATAATATGTTCATGAGCTTCACAAAATGTATCTTCATGGGTCCATGATGACGGGTTCTCCATATTTGTTCAAACTTCCATTATGCACCAACATCATATAACCAAAACTTGAGTTTTTGTAAATTTTTTGAAGCAATTTGGACATTTTATTTGGATAGTTTATCTACAATTTTTTGAAGTTGCTACCCACATGTTTAACCATAGAAAAACATATCATATGCATTATCAATATATTTTGTTGCTATTACAATCTATATATATATATATATATATATATATATATATGAAAATTTTGACCCAAAAAACATAATTGGAATAATGAGGGATTCCGTATTTGCCCTACCTTCTCTTTAGAATATATTGTTTTTTGAAGAATACTTGACATATGATATTATTGGTTAAAGTATATAATTTTATTTAGTATATTGTATTATTGCATTAAATATATAACTTAAAAGTTATACAATCTTTTATTGAAAATGTCTCAAATATTACAATATTGTTTTAAAGATATAATTTTATTGAGAAAAACGCTTCATATATTGCATTATTGTATTAAATATTTAAGTTATTTTGAATTTGTTTTGACATGTTTATACTTATCTAACACTTTAATTTAAAGAAGAATAGTCATACTTACTTACCATTTTCCATATATTTATTATGAAAAGTATTTAAAAAAAATCCGTATTGGCTCTTAAAATAAAATATTATGAAAAGTAATTAAAAAATCGAAATAAAAACTTAAAACTTAAACCTCGATTTATCAATTTAAGAGAAACCAAATTTGTTGAGTTTAAATTTTAAAAAAGAAATACACCTCAAGAAATTGGATCCCTCTCTATACTTAATAGATACTTGTTTAAGAGTATGTATCGTGGTGATATAGCATTCCTTTACACCTTCTAAACCAAATATATGTAAAGTATCCCAATTTTTGTAATCTTTATTTTGTTTTATAGTAATAAAAATACTAAATTTTTTAATTATATTTTAAAATCATTATTATCAAAATAAATTATACATCATTTATTAACTTAATGATTAAATTATATTACTTCATAAATAAATTTGAATTAGAATGATTAAATTTAACAAAGCTTAGCCATAAATATAATCCAGCCAAAACTAGTCATTCATTGATATATGACACACATCAAAATCCATATTACATCAAACTTCAAACGTCATTACTCGAACTTCCAGTCGGCTCGAACTCCAGCTAGGATCGCGTTAAGCAAGAGTGCAGACGCGCTAATGTACAGTCCACAACTACCATACCACCAGGTCGGTTCTAGCGAATCCTTATAGTTTTGACGGATTAAAAACAAGCCACTTAACCATTTCACACAAGCTAGGCATTGGAAAGCACTGTATATCCATCTCCCGGAAGCATTTATACCCGGAACTACTGCTATTGCGCTACACGCTACAATACAAACAATTTCTATACTGATGATTGCACAAATAATTTTCCTATCCCTGATTCTAAAACCCGGCATTCTTCTGAATTTCGAATATAAACTCAAATCAAGACAATCCATGACCAAAGCAATACAAATGCCTACCGATATCACACCAATTCTAAGTTTAGAGGGTGCCATAGAATGTGTATGATACCATTTGTTAGCGCCTCCTTCCAATGCAACAAGCACCATCCAACTAATAACGCAAATGAATCTCACACAATGGTCTAAAATGTATGAGAACGCCAGATTTCGAAGATCACCTACACAGAACAACACTTGGCATACATGGGTTTTATAGGCATTAGATTTGACAAGGGCTCTGCGTAGAAACCTATGGGGAGAAAAATGATAATCTTCTATTGAAATGTAATTTCTGGTTGCCATATGCGCGAAGAAAGCGCTGGAGAATCCATCCACTTTGAGCCAGAAAGTCAGCACAAGCGTGATGAATATCATCGAGAACCTTGTCAATATTACTAAGGAAGAAATGTTGTATTTCTCGTCTGCATCGCATTCTCCATTCCCATTTATGTAGTTTTGAAGGGCAGAGGAAGCGTTGATTCTGCCGTTTCTGGTGACAGCTCCTCTTAAATCTTTATCGCCACGCTTGAAAAATCTGATCAGCTTCTTTGTCCACTCATCATCGTTGGCTGAACGCACTGGAATGCAAATGCAAGTACGCACTGTATGGATGGATTTAGAATCAAGTATTTCACAGACTGCAGCAGGGGTTTCAAGCGTGGAGTCACCCTCTCTTAATATATCCTTCTCCACATGCAACAGCCCCTGGTTGCAGCCATGGCAGCCATTTCTCAGGCAGCGCACAGATGGAAGTAGGCTCAGAGAGTCAGACAGTCTTTTCAATGTTCCGGGCATCCGACGAGCAAGCAGCATTATGACATCTTCCACAGTATTGAATACAATGCATCCGCAGCCGTCCCCGTGAATACAATGCATCCAAATCTGCACTTGTGAATACAATGTATCCGTGACTGCTACAGATTGTAAAAGGTAGTATTGCAGAAAGATGGACTGCGCATCATAAGCATTGGAGATATACCTTATACTGGAACGTAACCCCATCAAATGAGTAGTGGGACTCTGGAATGACAAAATTACGACGGAACATTGCCGTAGTTCTTCCCTGCACGTCGTCACTACTTCCAACCCATTTATGTTCTTCAATTTCCCACTTTCCCGATTGGCCTGTGTATTTCCAGCAATATCCTTACACCAAAGCCTGCCTCGAAAAAGAAATGAAAAGAAAGCTGCTGAATTGCCTATGCACGTGAGTTGTATATTTGAAAAATTAGCAGAACCTGTGAAGGCTGCATCTAACTGTCCAAATGCAAGAGCACAGAACCATCCCAACCAGCAAAGTAATAAAATAAAGAACAAGTGCGTAATATATCGGATTTCCGTGAATACATCCATTGTCCAGTAAAATCCCAAATACAAGGGAGAAGTAGTTTTTCCCAAACTGTATAACCCAAAAAGCTCTACTCGACTCTACCTTTCTTCTTATTGTGCGTGCAAATGTTTATAGCAAAGTTGCTTCGATACAGACCACAAATAATCTTACTGTTTTTTTTTCCAAGGAAACCAATAATCCTACTTTTATAAGAACGTCTTTCAAATCTTGGAATGATGTTTTTTCAAATCCTGGAATGGGCGTGGAAGGAACAGTGTATGTTTTTGGAATGATCCTCATTTATTTTTTAATGTCTTGTATTCTACAACTTTCCAGACGGCATCTTTCCTAATTTAATTTTTAATGTCCACGACATTTCTCTACCTGTTTTCCACTCTTTTCCCTCAATGTGTCTTTTCACCGCCACAGAAGACATCAATCCCTCGATACGGTGATTTTCATGATGGACCTTCTTGGATTTCGTTGTTAATATGAATGGCGGTCGTTTTCATGATTATTGCATTACCTTTATTGGAAATAAGAATGGCGGTCGTTTTCATGATTACAATAAAACTAGCATACCTCCAAGTGGGGAAATGAAATGCGGAAAAGAACTTAGTATATCTAAAATGAGAGAAAGTTGTGTGTATGTAGATAATGTAAGTTTATACATGTTGAAACCAAGTATAGTAAATCTATGGAAATTATGGTGCAAATATTAATAAAAAATAAATAGGAACCTATGTATTAAATATAAACCTATGTATTCGATGGCAAGTAAAATGAAATGTCATATCGATGAAAATCAATGTAATCAATGACAAAGAATGAAAGTGTGTCTCTTCCTTTTTGCGAAGTGTGACATATGAAGTGTCTTTCATCTTTGCATAGTGTGGTCGAAAGAGAACAATGGTGCAATTCACATTCTTTTTAATGTTGTAGTGTGTGACATTGTTGTGAAGGTCAAGCCTTGTTGTTCAGTGTTACAAATGTCAATGGTTGACCTTGTTAATGCCAATCCTTGGGATTTATGGATAGTCAATGCCCAAGCCATCTTGAGGGCGATTTGTGTCTTATTACTTCAATTTATGGGTGGAATTAGTATGTCCTTTGATTGAGATTGGTCGGGCATGGAGGGCCAATGTATTTATCAAATGCCACGACAACATAGGCTAGAAACTTAGGAGGGCTAGATCCAAGTGTGTATACAGTTTGCATGACCACTCCAAGTGAAGCATTGAGCAGTCTTGATTGGACCCATAAATTACAAGATAGCATTACTTGTTGCCCCACAATTTATTTTTTTAGTTGATGGCCATCATCTTGTTGTGCATCTAAACCATTGGTGAAAAATGCGACAAATCGTGCAATAGGCATAGCCAATGCTTGGAGCATGTATTTGTTATGATTGTTTGCAAGAATGTTCATTGCAAAGAGATGGATTGCTGTGTCAAAGTTTGAATGCTCTTCTGTTGACAATAATTTATTAGTCCTAGACATGTCCTAGACTGGAGGAGGCTCCAATCTTCTAAGGTTTGTGTAGTATAGTGGATGTTTGTCAATAGCTAACAGAAATGAAGTTGGGCACTGGCATTGGTGCCCCTTTGACGGAATACTATTTATGAAATGATGACAGTGGTAAATTCTGTCCACAAACACTTCCCCATAGTTGTTCTTGCATAAAGAGGCTTGTCCATCATGGGTGGGAGTTGTCCAAAACCACCGACAAGAATTTGGTTGTCGAATGAACAATTGTTTTGTTAAAAAAACAATTAGGGGTCAGTGCAAGCTAATGAGGGTCACTTTTGGCACGTTAGATGCAATAGAAAACTGAAAAAGCAGGCATCCCTCAACTTACTTGGATTTTTTGATTTACTTACGGAAAATATCTTGCATTGAGTAAAAAAGATGAAATGTAGGAAATTGAATCACGTTTCTGAATATATAACTTTTATGTATTGAAAATTTGCATAGCTATGTCAAGTTTCAGTTTTCCTAACAGACACTTTTTATTTTTCAGGCAAATGATAAGGTATATGTTTTTGTGGGTAGAGCCTTTGAGGGTCTAAATGATGGAATCAAGCTACAAAAATCGGCATGCATGTAGAGAACACATAGCACTTGTGCGCCATTATTTTTCGAAAATTAAATTAGTAATTTTATAATTTTTTTATAATTGTCTAAGTGATCAAACCTCAAAAATAGTACATCTTTTGTGGGTAGAGCCTTTGAAGGTCTTAATGCAAAATTCTTGAAATGGGTTTTTCATAGAACGTGGAGGTTAGTGTCCTCTTGTGCACCATACAATTTTTTTTTGAAATGATTGAGAATTGAAAAAGTTATGGAAGAAACACTAACAATGTGTTTCACGAGTTAAGGAGGTAGGACAGAAAAGAAATTGAAAGAAAATAGGAAAAATTAATATTTCAAAATAAAAGTTACATATTTGGAATCTGCAGAAAAAATGCTATTTGTGTCTAAGATTTCGTCAAAAATAACTCTGTGTAGCATATTGTAACGAGTGGCTAAGCACAGGCTTCTCCAGAAACTGGAAGAAATACCCAATTAGCTTTGGTTTTTCATTAACATAGCACAGGTTTGGAATTACCGAAGCACACTCCAAAGCATACACATAGGATTATTGTTGACATGTGAGCATGTGACTCGGCCTGTTTAAATTCAAAAATATTGCCGCGCTTTTAGATTTAAATAACGCGTACGCGTTATATAACTAAATAACGCGTGCGCGTTATATCAATAATTAACGCGTACGCGTTATATAACTACATAACACGTACGCGTTATATAGTTACAAAACGCGCTCGCGTTATTCAAATCATAAAATACATGTTTAATACTTGAGAAAGAGGGGGTGTAGAAGTCAAGGGAAATTTTGTTTAATATTTGAGAAGGGGTGGGGAAGGGTCAAGGGAATCTATGGTTAATATTTAATAGGGGTGGGAAAGGGTCAAGGGCTTAGAAGGATGTTGGAAGCTTGAGTGGGGAGAGATGAAGGGAATGAGAACATGATGGGCTACAGGGGGTGAAGGGAAGTGGAGCTTGAGAGCACTATTAGGAGTAGAATAGGTTCTGAAGAGGTATAGGGTTAGAAGTTGAAAGTGAGACTTGAGTGACAAGGGGGATGTGAGAGAGAAATAAAGAATACAAGGGGGGGAGAGACATAGAGCGAGGGAGGGAGAGGGACAATGGGGAGGAATGGATTTGGAGGGAGTGAGAGATAGATGGGGATAGAACGAAATAAGAGATAGGAAGGGAGGGACAGAAAGTGTTGGTGGGAGACATGCAGAGAGTGGTGGCGATGGAGAGAGAGGGAGTGATGGAGAGATTGGGATAGGTTGAGGGAAAGATGAGGGAGGGATAGAAGGTGAGAGACAGGCGATGAGAGAGGGAGGGAGAGAAGGTAGGGTGAGGGATGGAGGGAGAAAGTTGGAGATAGATATGGATGGAGGGGGTATGGGTTTGAGAATGGAAAGTGACATAATGTGTGTGTATGTGTGTGTGTTTGAGAGAGAGAGAGAGACAGAGAGAGAGAGAGAGAGAGATTGATGGTTGGGGAGAGAGAGACTAGAGGGAGTTGTGAGCATCATATTCTCCATCAGCATCATATTCTTCATCATCATTATCTTCATGACCATCATCGTCATCATCAACATCTTCATCATCATCACCATCATCATCATCATCATCATATTCCTCATCAAATCAAAATCTCCATCATCATTATCATCATCATGATCATCATCTAAACATCACCATCACCATCATCATCAACATCTTCATCATCATCACCATCACCATCATCATCAAAATCTTCATCGTCATCACCATCACCATCACCATCACCATATTCATCATCATTGTCATCTCTAGGTTCCCCATCAACATCAACATCTCCATCATCATCATCTTCTTCATCATCATCATCTTCATCACCATCATCATCATCATCAACATCTTCATCATCATCACCATCATCATCATCATCATTATCTTCCTTGAATCAGATCAACATATCCATCATGTCACCATCATCTTCTGAACATCATCATCTAAACATCACCATCACCATCACCATCATCATCATCATCTTCATCATCATTACCATCACCATCATCATCAACATCTTCATTGTCATCACCATCATCATCATCATCATCATTGGCATTTGTAGGTTCCTCATCAACATCTCCATCATTATCATCTTCTCCATCATCATCATCTTCATCACCATCATCATCAGCATCAACATCTTCATCATCATCACCATAATCATCATCTTCATCGTCATCAGGTCAACATCTCCATCATCATCATCTTCTTCATCATCTTCACCATCATCATCATCATCATCATCTTCATCGCCATCTCCATCATCTCCATCATCTCCATCATCATCACCATCACCATCATCATCATCTTCATGACCATAAACATCTTCATCATCATTGTCATCTCCCCCTTCCTCATCAACATCTCCATCATCATCATCATCATCATCATCATCACCATCTGAACATCACCATCACCATCATCGTCAACATCTTCATCATCATCATCATCATCATCAGCATCATCATCAGCATCAGCATCATCATCAAAATCTTCATCGTCATCACCATCACCATCTTCATCATCATTGTCATCTCTAGGTTCCCCATCAACACATCTCCATCATCGTCATCTTCTTCATCATCATCATCTTCATCACCATCATCATCGTCATCTTCTTCATCATCATCATCTTCATCACCATCATCATCGTCATCAACATCTTCATCATCATCACCACCATCATCATCATCATCTTCCTCATCAGATCAACATCTCCATCATGTCACCATCATCTTCATCTTCATCATCATCATCATCATCATCATCATCATTACCAACACCATCATCATCAACATCTTCATCGTCATCACCATCATCATTGGCATCTGTAGGTTCCTCATCAACATCTCCATCATCGTCATCATTGGCATCTGCAGGTTCCTCATCAACATATCCATCATCGTCATTTTCTCCATCATCATCACCATCATCACCATCATGATCTTCTGAACATCATCATGATCATCATCTAAACATCACCATCACCGTCATCGTCAACATCTTCATCATCATCGCCATCAGCATCATCATCAAAATCTTCATCGTCATCACCGTCACCATCTTCATCATCATTGTCATCTCTAGGTTCCCCATCAACACATCTCCATCATCATCATCTTCTTCATCATCATCATCTTCATCACCATCATCATCGTCATCAACATCTTCATCATCATCACCATCATCATCATCATCATCTTCCTCATCAGGTCAACATCTCCATCATGTCACCATCATCTTCGTCATCATCATCATCATCATCATTACCAGCACCATCATCATCAACATCTTCATCGTCATCACCATCATCATTGGCATCTGTAGGTTCCTCATCAACATCTCCATCATCATCATCATTGGCATCTGCAGGTTCCTCATCAACATATCCATCATTGTCATTTTCTCCATCATCATCACCATCATCACCATCATGATCTTCTGAACATCATCATGATCATCATCTCAACATCACCATCACCATCATCGTCAACATCTTCATCATCATCGCCATCAGCATCATCATCAAAATCTTCATCGTCATCACCATCACCATCACCATCACCATCACCATCTTCATCATCATTGTCATCTCTAGGTTCCCCATCAACACAACATCTCCATCATCATCATCTTCATCTCCATCATCGTCCTCATCAACATGATCTTCATCATCATCACCATCATCACCATCATCATCATCATCTTCCTCATCAGATCAACATCTCCATCATGTCACCATCATCTTCATCACCATCATCATCAACATCAACATCTTCATCATCATCACCATCATCTTCATCAACATTATCATCTTTATCATCTTCATCTGCATCATGATCATCTTCATTGTCATCACCCTCCTCCTCCTCATCATCTTTATCATCTTCATCTACATCATGATCATCTTCATTGTCATCACCCTCCTCCTCCTCATCATCTTGTGCACTTATGCACTTAGGGATTAATATTTAGAAGAGGGTCTAAAGGCCTTTATGGGGGAGGGGCTCTAGGAACAAGGTAAGACAGAGAGGGCAGGGGGGAGGGATAAAGGCGTAGAGGGTTAGTGATTAAGGGAGAAGAAGGGAGAGAGTGCTATAGGGAGGGATAATGACGAAGATAAAGAGAAGGTGGAGAGATGGAGAGTGGGGTGGTAGAGACATGGCTGAAGGGAGAGAAAGAAACATGAAAGAAACATGTAGGGAGAATGAGGGACACATATTTAGAAAGAGATAGGGGGTATCTAGGGATTATTGGGAGAGAGCTAGGGGGTATTAAACCATACAAAACATTTGTTTTGTATGCAATCATATAAATTATTAGTTTTCTTTGATTTTGTTCGTTGCCCTAGCCGTGCACCTAACCTATTTATTGTGCTTGACTATATCGCGTTCGCGTTTTTTAACTACATATCGTGCACGCGTTTTATATTTATATAACGCGTACGCGTTTTGGAACTCCAGAAATAATGGACTGTTGCTGTCCGAGAGCAACTTCACTCTGTCCGAACGAAAGCAACAATCCCGCGATTTTTCAAACAGCACGAGCCCGCGTCTGAAAATTTTCACATTCTACACCAACTCCATCATTTTTTTTTATGCAGGTGCAGCATTGAGGACATCTTTCATGGTTGCTCACTGTGGTGTTGGGTTATATGGCCATATTTGAAGAAAATAATTAGCAAGCTTGAAGAATCTCCAATTGAAGAACACCAAAGATAAGGCCTTTGAAAGATTCATTTTGCCTATATTTGAGGAGCACACAAGGTAAGATATCAAGCTTCAAGACCAACAAGGAAGAACTTCCATTTGCTTATTATTGAAGAGCTTGTAATTGAGGAGCAACAAAAACAAACTATATTGAATTGATCATTGTGGTGATGGGGAATGCACGTAACCGAGTAAACAAATCCACAAGGAAGAAGAGACCTCAAGAAGTCATTGAAGAAGAGAAAGAAAAGAAAAGAATATACATGATGAATCGGAGGCTTTCTTTGGAAACTAATCCAAATCCAATTGTAGAGGATACCATGGTTCATCCTATTAATCCACGACAAGAGGGACCTTCAATTTCCACAATAGTTGTTGAACAAGCACCCCATGGAAGTAATCAAGAAGCAAAACGTAGGTGCTCATTAGGGGATGTTTCAATTCCCACTTCAAGTCAAAGTGATAAGTTACCATCTCAAGATGAAGCTCACGAAGAAACACACAATTTGCTATCCGGATGTGGTTATACAAGCGATGAAGTCAGAGAGGCGTTGGACATTTTGCCTACTGTTGAAGAAGAGAATGTTATCCACACCATCGATGAGGATGTTGGACTTCCACAAGGGGATGTTGGACTTCCACAGACCATGGATGAGGATGTTGGACTTCCACCATCCAACTACCAGGAAGAGAATGAAGGACACCAAGCTACTACTGAAACGCCAGAGCGTCTTGGTGATGCGCTACATGGTACAATTCCAACCCCCTTACCTCCATTAGCAAGCACACGTCGAAGAACTCCGAAGCGTATACAAGTTGATGAAAGACTTATGAATTCCATTGAAGGTACGCTATCTAAACGTAGTATTGCTTATCAAACTCAACAGATACTTGATAAATATTTTGTTTCTAAATGTGATGGAGATAAATGTAGATTATTTTTATCATTGTTAAAATCTAGGATCATGAATGTTGTTAGGAAAAAGTTAGGGATAAAGATGATAAAGAATTCTGAACCAAGTTCTCATATAGTTAAAAGCCTAGTAGATGCATTTGGTAAAATTGGTAAGAACACACGTTCAAAGGACCGCAATGCTACTCGTCGTGTGTTGTCACAATCAATTGCAGATAAGAACACCAGGGCCCTTCGTATTCTCAGGCCTACATCGAAACTAGTTAATTTGAATGTAAAAACCCTCCGTAGGTATTCTATTAGAAGAGAACATCTTGACACAACCGATCAGACAGATTTTTGGGCCTTTGTTGGTCGGTTGCCACGTCGTGACATGAAGCTAGTTGATGCAGTAAAGGGACTAGTGCATAGTTTTTGGCATGATCACACAAGGCCTTCTTCAAACCGAAAGGATGTACTAAAACTAAGAAGGGGTTCAAAGGATCGTGAGCCACATACTAAGCATCTTCTTGATATAACACAGACAGAGCTTTACGAAAAATTTAAGATTGAGCATAGACAATTGAACTTGGGGCAAAGATCTTTTGAGAAATGTAAGCCATGGTATGTTAGAATAAATACTCTTCGTAACACTTGTTGTTGTAGATACCATGTAGAATATGAATATTACTATGAAACATTTTTGTACATTCGTCGTGTGTTGCATACTAACATTGTGCAGGATTGCTCCATGACAATACCACCGACTTCATCAAGAGAATTCATTCATAGCATCATGTGCAATAGGCCCGAGGGGCAAACATACTATGCAAAATCTTGTTTGGATGGAACATGCTCCAACTGTGCTGGAATGGCATTATTGAGCCAATGTATGCACGAGAATGGAGACAGTGAATTTGGGAAAATGGTTACAGACATGAAAAGTTTCAAATATATCAACTATGAAATAGTCCCAGGGAAAGAAAGCAAAAAAATACAATTGGTGACATCTCAGGTATGCATTTATATCTATAAAATTATGTTGTAACGGTTACATTTCAATCCTTACTTACAACAAAAAACTGACATTGAGATCATTTTGTGTCACCAGGTACAAGTTAGTGACTTCATCAAGGAATTTATTGAAAAGACACATCAATATGTTCAGCATGTCCACGTGGCACGATGGCAGGATGAGAAGTTTAGAATATGCAGAGATACATTTCCCCTTGGTACTATACTTTCAGTTGTTGATTTTGCCGAGAACTACACTCTGCAACCTCAAAATGAGATCCAAAGTCAGTATTATCACTCTGAGCAGGTTTCCTTGATGGTCCATATCACATACAGGCATGGCCCAAATAGCACTGAAGAGCAAAGAGAAATTTTGAAGGAATATCACTTCTACATAAGTGATGATAGGTGCCACGACTTCCACTATGTACGTCATTGCTTCATCATGTTCTATGATCACTTGAAGGGAAGGAACATACAGATGGACCGACACTGGATTTGGTCTGATGGGTGTGCTGGTCAGTTCAAAAATGCACGCATATTTCAGTGGTTGTGTTCATTGCATAAAAACTACAAAGTGCCACATATGTGGAACTATTTTGAGACTGGGCATGGTAAAGGAGAGCATGATGGAGCCGGAGCATGTGTCAAAACAGCCCTACGAAGAGAGGAATTGAAAGTATCTACAGAATCTACTATTCTAAATGCTCAATCTATAGTCAGGTGGTGCACGTCAGTAATGGGAGAGGAATCAACTATGCGAGTAGAATCCACAAGAAAGAGACATGTGGAGAGATTTTTTTGGGAGGTGGTAGACATAGATCGTTCACATGCATGGGAATGCAAGACTGTGCCTGGGACTCGTGGCTTTCATTCGGTTCGAAGCTCTGATAACCCAGTATTTGAAATTTGGACCAGAAAACTTGCTTGTTTTTGCCCTCCTTGTTGTGATGGTGACTGGGATGGGTGTGAATCATTGGATTGGGTTGATGGATGGGATCGCATATCACTTCCACTTGATCAGCGTGCAATTGTTGAGTTAACTCCGTTGGAAGAAGACCAATCATCTATTTCTGCAGATTTTGATCATGTATCAGACCTTGTACAACCCGGTATGATGCATTTCCTTAACATTTTTTGTTTGTTTAACTAGTATTCAAATGCACATTAATGGCCTTGTATCGCACGAAAAATATTTTGATCATATACCTACAATCATATAATGCAGGGCACATATACGCAGTGGTTGCCTCAAAAGATACTGAATGGGGTGATGAATACTGGTTGGCACGCTGTATAGATGGAAAGCAAACCCTCATTGTGTCCATGACTGACGATGAAAACAACCACTTTCCAACTGGTTCTATGGTTGTTAAAGGTGAATACTTGACACGGGACAACAATGGAAGAAAGAAGGGTGGATATGTTCATTGCATATATGTTCATTTTATTCTCAAAAATGAGATTGATGGTGTTTATTCTCATGCAATGTATACAGTTAGGATTAAGACAACTGTATAAATCTATGGAATTATAAATGGAGATATTAATCCAAAAGGAAGCCAATGTTGGCCTTGCCAATCTTTTCTTCCGAATGCAAACGAAATATTAGATTCCATTTTGCTATGTTTCCATGTAAAATATATTTGAAAAAAAACATATATTTGGATTATATGGAAATCCTTCTTACCTTTGACATTGTTTGGGATCTGCAGGATGGGAATGAAGTATTTTTTAGGGATTAAGAGGAGTATTCAATTACGCAAACTTATGAATGCCTATTTTGACAAGCAATCCATTGATTTCAACTCCATCAAATTTCTGTTTGATGGATGATGTTTGCAAGGTGAGCAAGTTTAACCCACCAATGCGAGATTGCATGCAATTACACTGAGCAAAACCCTAGTTTACGAAATGAATGCACAATGAAGCCACTGGGCCATGGGGAGACGAGGGAGAGGGCCCCCTAGAGGTAATCGCACGCCAGGAGACCAACAGAGTCGACGGTTCGTCGGTCCGACGTCCGGTTTCCGAGTTATGTCGAGTTGCAAGTCGCATGAAAATGCCGTTCAGGGACACTTGGTGAATTTCCGTCCGGGAGCCAAAAAGCAAACGGAGCAGGAAGATTGCGTGCCGTTGGCTCCCGCAAGTGTGTGTGGGCAATGCCGACGTGGGAACACTGCCAACACTGGCTCAGGGGAGGTTTTTGCAGAGTTTACCTACCAATGCGAGATTGCATGCAATTACACTGAGCAAAACCCTAGTTTACGAAATGAATGCACAATGAAGCCACTGGGCCATGGGGAGACGAGGGAGAGGGCCCCCTAGAGGTAATCGCACGCCAGGAGACCAACGGAGTCGACGGTTCGTCGGTCCGACGTCCGGTTTCCGAGTTATGTCGAGTTGCAAGTCGCATGAAAATGCCGTTCAGGGACACTTGGTGAATTTCCGTCCGGGAGCCAAAAAGCAAACGGAGCAGGAAGATTGCGTGCCGTTGGCTCCCGCAAGTGTGTGTGGGCAATGCAGACGTGGGAACACTGCCAACACTGGCTCGGGGGAGTTTTTTGCAGAGTTTACCTACCAATGCGAGATTGCATGCAATTACACTGAGCAAAACCCTAGTTTACGAAATGAATGCACAATGAAGCCACTGGGCCATGGGGAGACGAGGGAGAGGGCCCCCTAGAGGTAATCGCACGCCAGGAGACCAACGGAGTCGACGGTTCGTCGGTCCGACGTCCGGTTTCCGAGTTATGTCGAGTTGCAAGTCGCATGAAAATGCCGTTCAGGGACACTTGGTGAATTTCCGTCCGGGAGCCAAAAAGCAAATGGAGCAAGAAGATTGCGTGCCGTTGGCTCCCGCAAGTGTGTGTGGGCAATGCCGACGTGGGAACACTGCCAACACTGGCTCGGGGGAGGTTTTTGCAGAGTTGACCCACCAATGCGAGATTGCATGCAATTACACTAAGCAAAACCCTAGTTTACGAAATGAATGCACAATGAAGCCACTGGGCCATGGGGAGACGAGGGAGAGGGCCCCCTAGAGGTAATCGCACGCCAGGAGACCAACGGAGTCGACGGTTCGTCGGTCGGACGTCCGGTTTCCGAGTTATGTCGAGTTGCAAGTCGCATGAAAATGCCGTTCAGGGACACTTGGTGAATTTCCGTCCGGGAGCCAAAAAGCAAATGGAGCAAGAAGATTGCGTGCCGTTGGCTCCCGCAAGTGTGTGTGGGCAATGCCGACGTGGGAACACTGCCAACACTGGCTCGGGGGAGGTTTTTGCAGAGTTGACCCACCAATGCGAGATTGCATGCAATTACACTGAGAAAAACCCTAGTTTACGAAATGAATGCACAATGAAGCCACTGGGCCATGGGGAGACGAGGGAGAGGGCCCCCTAGAGGTAATCGCATGCCAGGAGACCAACGGAGTCGACGGTTCGTCGGTCCGACGTCCAGTTTCCGAGTTATGTCGAGTTGCAAGTCGCATGAAAATGTCGTTCAGGGACACTTGGTGAATTTCCGCCCATTTTATAATTTAAGCCACTTTTAAATATTTGAACTTCCATATTATTTTTGAAAGAGTATAATATTTCAAAACTCCTAAAGAGACAAAAACACATGATCAAAACTCCTAAGGCTGTAATTTAGAGTAGTAATAATGGGGGGTGATGGAGTTGAATTTGATCCTATGGAAGATAATGATACTAATATTATTGAGAATAAAGGGATAATAGGTTGATCCATGACACCTTTGTTTGCATGGATGAGGATGCACCTATGTATGAGACCTATGATAATATTCATGATGTACATCTTATTGATAAGGCACACAAAGGCCTATACAAGAGATCAAAGATGGGTCACTTTGTCTACTAATTTGATGTTGATAAAATTGAAGGTATTGAATGACATTTCAAACAATGGTATGACAAAGATCCTAATGTATACACAAGGTTAATATATAAGGTGCCCCATAAGGTTCTTTGTCATATCCCTATAATTCTAGGTTTTTGATGATTGTTTAGGTTAAAAAACATAGCACATTATATGGATTATCATGTACAAAGATAAGTGAAGATGGTATTATATGAGTGGCTACAAATGGTTCTCAATTTACGATCATCAAGGAAATATTACCCATTTTTTAAGAAGAACCTCATAATGTTAGACTTTCATTGGTAGTTGATGGCAATGGGTGTGCATGAGTGAGTTCGTTGAAACCTTGAAAACATTGTATTGCATTTAGTTTGATTAAATTACACGAGCAAGAACTTTGACATAACTTGTAATGATCATCCAAAATCACAAATTTTAATTAGATACCAATTAGTGCATGCATGTAGTGAATTCGTTGAAACCTTTGAATATAATAGTTTGTTCTTTTGACATAGTGCATTCATGAGTAAAAGATAATCCACACAAATCAACACATTAGAATGACACAAGTACATGTATCCAAAAGTACATATATATCCAAAAGTGCATGTCTCCAAAAGTACATGTATATCCAAAAGTCTCCAAAAGTGCATGTCTCCAAAAGTACATGTATATCCAAAAGTATCGAAAAGTACATGTATCCAATGAAGTCAATGTACATGTCTCCAAAAGTACATGCACAATAAAGTCAATGTACATGTCTCCAAAACTGAATGTATCGAAAAGTACATATATATACAAAAGTATCCAAAAGCACATGTGTCCAAAACTATCCAAAAGTATCAAAACTCAAGCTTTCTCTTGTTCTTTCCCGACGTTGATCCTCTAGGCACATCCCTAGGATCAATGTGCATCCCTGGATCCTGCAAATTAAATATCAATTGTTAAATTCAACTAACTATGTACACTAATACATTATCTCAACAATTATCAACTGGTGCATGGAAAGTGCATGAAACACTTGGTCACTGAAGGACATCTCACCTCAACTGACAAAGGAGATTGTGTTGCTTGTGTAGCAGATGGAGCCGTCGGTTGAACATCCAGGATGGTTGAACCAGGGGGGCCAGGCACTGCTCCTGCTGGTGGTGGCTACAATGAAAAAATGTTGAAATAGTTAGAAATGCATGAATAAGCAATAGGTCCAACAATAATAAACTATGTAAAGATAATGTTGAAATAGTTACATACCTGTGTGTGATCAGTCGCCACTGCAGATGCGGCACTAACTGCTGCATCAACCATCGATGCAAGGTTCTCAGCAGACAACTCGGGTTCCTGTTGCAGTAAACATGCAATTCAAACATTAACAAAAACGATTTATGCACTGGATTTCAAGTTAAACAACAAATATCATCGAAGGATATACATTACCGTGGTGTGAGTAAGCCCATGGTCGTGGGCAGCTGGAGTCTTTCTCGGAGTAGAACGCCTCACATACACACGACCCTTGTTCACGAATGGCCTGGAGGGAGATGCAAATACAGGCAATGGGCCAGATGTGTCGGATGGTGCCTACAGTCAGCAAGTGTTCATGTAGTTAGACATGCATGATTCAACAAACAAACATGTATTTAAAAAATGTCATTTTTAATTGTTTACGTGGAGCCCAGACGTTTCAGGGGACGGTATGACCATGGGCACTACCTCCACATTACCTTGCCCCTGTGAAGGATCTGCCATCTGCAAGTTTAATAATTGTAAATATTAGACCGTATATAGCATTAATGAACTAAAATGTAAAGTATGTGGAAATTAACAAATTAACAAGTATTAAAAAACTGAAATTTTAAAATGTTTACCTCGGTGTGAGATACGGCAATAGGTGGTATATAAGATGGGCCTGCCGAATGGGTAGCATCATGCCCCCCTGTCGAGTCTGGAACATCCGGCTCTGGGGCGTCACTGCCGGTAATCATCATCAACTGCAAGTTCACAAAATTAATATATTAGCTCAAACTATATATATGTGTACAAAGACGAAAATAAATGAAGAATTTATTACAATTAACCATCAAGATACCTCTCTCAAAAAGCCACTGAAGGCAACATCTGATGCAATACCATAGCAGGGACGACCACATGACGTGCACTCGTGAGGATCAGTACTAGGATGGGGAATAGCTGATGGTCCTCCACTAGTGGATGGTCCTGATGGTCCTGCAGAAGTGGATGGTCCTGATGGTCCTGCAGTAGCTGATGGTCCTGCATGGTGACGAGCTGGTGTATGTACCACACCAGGGACAGATGTCCCTTCCTCACCCATATGTTGAACCATCCTGCCATGGCGAACAACCGTCCGTGCCAAACTCAAAAATGCATCCCGTGTCTGCGGAATAATGCGATGTGCTGGTGGGACATCTGGCCCAGGAAACTGCCTGCGAGGTGCAGGGATAGGGCGATCCTGGTCTCGAAGCCTGGCATTGGGTCGGTTTTGGGGCATCCCCCCACCGATCCCCTGGAACTGTAAGATGTCAAAATAGTTAACGTGTTTATGCAACACGAACTCTGCATACATCTTTCGAAGGAAATATAAGGGAATTTCCCTGTTGTTGTGTGGTGGCATATCAAAAACCATGTACCATCTGTCCATCCAGTTATCAACAAATGGTTGAAACGTGCACCACTCAATGGAGATATGCGGCTTGCTTGCATTAGGGATTTCCCCCGTCCGAGGGTCCCTAAACAATGCAAATACAACCTCTTTGGATATTTTTAGCTTTTTTACTGCATTGTAATCTAGTCCATCAGCATATTGTTGTCTTTTTCTTTCTCTGTAAGATGCAATATCATACAGGACATTCGTAGATTGTGTAATTGTGTCCACAATTGCATCCAAGGTTGATGCAAGTGAACGGCGAATCCTGTCGCCACCACTAAAAGCTTCACTTATGCCCCTCAATTGGGCAAGCTCAATCAATATTTCGGCATTGGCATCCATAGCCGCAACTGCAATAAAGACATTAATACGAAAATCATTAGAAACATATACATGGTATATAATGACGTCTCTTCAAAATTGAACATGTATTAAATCAAACTCACATAAGCAATTTAATGGCATTTACTTACATACATTTAAAACTTAAAATTAAACATTTGACAATTAAAAAGTAAGTTAGTCAGATTGGCAGAGACGAGGAGGAGGAGGATCAAGGCAGTGATGAGTTTGTTGATTCAGGCATGGAGGAGGAGGATCAAGGCAGTGATGAGTTTGCATCTATGTGTCTCAATGTCTCATTGTGTTTTGTGATTGTGAATGACAAATGTGTTGTGATTTGTGAATGATCTAATTTCTATTGAATATTTCATATTTGTAATTGTAAATGTAATTTCTATTGAATATTTGTAATTGTAAATGTTAAATTTTATTGGATGATCTATATGTCTATATTTTTAAATTTTAATATATTTTAAAAATATATTAATTCCGGGGGTCACCGTGTCCTACGTGTCATAATTCCGGGGGTCACCGTGTCTAGTGGGGACCAGGGATCAAATTTGAAGGGTGGGGTCCCATTTCACTATGAAGGGCTATGAGATATTGAACACTATTGAAGGGCTATGAGAAATTTATTAATATTTATTCTATGTGTATATATGGATGTGTTCATGTTGTATGGATTGGATTCTAGGTTAACCGAGGCCTTTTTAGAGCAAAGAATGGGGTAATTACTATTTGGGAACAAGTTTTTTATCAAATGTAAATTGCGGTGATGGAAGATATTGAGGGTGCCACATGTTGTGGAGAAAGTAGTATTGATTCCTATGACGTAATAGGGAGTTCAAAAAGTCTGGTTTCAAGTATTGTCATGCGTAGCTCGATTGATTTTTCTCGCGCTAGGGTTGTAGCAACTGTTATGGCCATTACTGTTAAAAGGATTGATGGGGTGGAATCCCGTGAAACGATGAGTTCTTTTGTTAAGACGTAGATTCAGTGAAATTTGGTGGGAGTCTTATGTTCATTTTATGCACAAAATTCGATTACTTGATTTTGTTGCATTGTTAACTCTCCTCCTAGTCATAGCTACAATCTCTTATATAATTGTGAAGGTTATCAATCCACTCAATATATTAAAGTTGTAGTAGGCCAAAATCATCCACATATTTATTGTACTCACAAATGTTGACATTCCAATTTCTATGTAGAGCGCCCATTAACATTAGATTTTAATAATTTTGTTGATGCCATTAAATGTGTTAAACACGTAAGCACTCGCTACAAACACGAGAACTTCGAAGCGTTCAAGCCATGGGCTACTCAGTGTAAGCCCGTCCACGTAAGTTGCTCAATGATATTATTAGAGGCCCAATGGTCCATGATCCATGGATGATCGAACACGTGGATATTGGAGAGTAAGCGAGTCCCACTCCCAAGTCACCTAGCTAGTAGCCGCATTCCCAATTTCCCACTAAAAATTGTTGATGGGTGAAATTTGAAGCTACCCTTCTGTTGCAATTTTAAACAGTAGTGGTTAATTTAATTATTGAAGGGCTTACCATGAAATTAAATTTTTTTTGCATGGTAAAATTTGAAGTGGCCTTCTATGACGTGTGGGTAAAATTTGAAGTGGCCTGAAGGCTTCAAATTTGAAGCCTGGTGGGGACACTCGTGTCCCGTGTCCTCGTGTCGGGTGACTTAGAAAGGGGGGAGTTTTAATTTTTTCAATTTTTGGTTTGATTATGAAGTTTTGAGTTTTGTGAAAAGGGTTTCATTTTGAGGTGTGAATTTAATTACAAATTGGGTTATTCCCAATTTGATCAATATTACAAAACTAGGTTAAACAATCAAAAAAATAGTAATTTGGATTAAAAAATCACAAAAAAATGATTTGGGTGAATAAATTACCTGACTAGATGAGAATGCACCGGTGAATTTGTCTCCTCTCCAGCTGAATCGAGCAACACGGATAGTTGAGTGGGCCACAAAGCGTCCTCGTCCAGGGTCAATTTCGCCTCTATTCGCGTTTCTGATGCGTGAGTGTCGCGGGTGGTCGGCAATCGGCCGACTGTGTTTTTAAATTCATTTTTAGTTTTACATATCGCGTACGCGATTTGTAAATACATAACGCGTACGCGTTTTTTAACTACATAACGCGTACGCGATATTGTTACCTAGCCTACATGTCCAATGACATGTTAGGCTCGGGTCTTACCATGGCAGGGGGTAAATATCATAAACGCGTTATGTTTTAGGTATCAGGAACGAGATTTGAAAAAAGTAGCATTGCATCTAAAGTGACCCTCATCTTCTTGCACACACCCTTAGGCAAGCAAGTCTCAATTTGAACAAACAATTTAGGTCCTATGAAGCTCATCTCATCAATGTGAATGTATTGAATATGTTTCATCCCTTCTCGGAACACCAAAAGAGCTTGTCCCTGCAAAGGCTTGATGCCCTTTATATGAATTCAAAGTCATGCATGTATAATTGTTACATGTATGTTAAATGTTGCAACACCAGTAGGGGTGAGGAGTAGTAGTGGGCTATGGCAAGAGGTTGCTTGAGAATATAGGGCTTCTTGTATGGTTCTTATAAGGTAGGATTTACATATGCCTATAGTTCCTTGGATGATCATCCTCAATGGTTGTTTAGTTACTTGAATTTGTGAATGTTGTAGGACTATGTCAAATGCAACTTGCTGACTATGAGATAATGTATTTGTGGAAGTAGGTAGGGGAGTGTTATCTTGTATTACTTCCCCATTCCTTCGATTGTATTCAATGTAGTTTGGTGCAATCTCCAATGTATATGTTGATACTTATGGATGATTCCATTTATGGTTGGTGTCAAAATATCGGAGGCCAAGCATGTCAAGCTCATTGATGTGGATATTTCCTATAGGGACTAATCTTGACAAAACTTTCCATTCATTCAAGTCTATGTCGAGATGTATGTTATGATTGATATCCTCATCTCCATATGTTGGCTCATAAGGAGTGGGTGAAGGGATGCAATCTACATGCCATGCATAGTAAGTATTATGTATGTGTTCCCAGTTTGACATAATGTCATGTCTATAAGGTTGATGTATTTAGTGAAGAAACGAAAGGGATTATATAAAAGCAACTCACTCTAGCAGAAATAAAAAAGGTATTGGAATCTTTGGCTAGAATTGCAGTAAAGCGAGGCCAGACATGGACTATTGCAGGGACAATTGTCTTCTTCCACTTTTCAATTTTGCGTCCCTGGTTATATGACCATTGTTGTGCAAGATCTATACAAGTTTTCATAAATAAAATCTAGATAAGGGTTTGTAAAGCATTACATTACTTCCTTTCCATAATTGATAAAGACGCTTGGCCATCCACTCCCCTTAATGAATAAATCACTCGTTGTTTAAAAGCGCTAACATCATCCTTCCTTCATTTTGCACATTGTTTCGAGACCATTTTTGTTCCCAACAAACTTCTTGACATCAATTAATATAAAACTCGGTCACGACCATTGTCGAGCTCCCTCATTTCATAATTTAGAATATTTCTCGAATCGAAATATTGGCATATGGAAGTACTGACTTCTGGCATTAACAACGATTCTAGAGAAACCTAAACTTGCAAGCATCAAATTAGGCTTTAAATTGAGGTGGTGGAGGAGGATCGATTAGAGAACGATGAGTATTTTTCTGGGCAAAGAGTGCATTAAAGGATTGCAGGTAATCTCAAATTACTTTTGGGAAGGAGTTTTGAACCTAATAATACTAATGCAAGTGGATTAATAAATAGAGGGGGTGGCTTGTAAAATAAGAATTACAAACAAAATCAGGAAAATTTTATTACCTATCATCAAATGTTTTATAATTAACCATATAAAACATTTACATATATCTCATTTACTTTATTTATCATAATTTCAAATTTTTTACCTTACATCTCTTGTACATTATGATATTATTTATCATAGTTTCAAGCTATGATAGCCGAGTGTTGATCTGAATAAGGACATTAAAATTCGATAGGCCCACCCAATCAGAGTTCAAGACTAAAATAATAGATCAAAGAGGCTACATAACATAGAGGATATAAGATTACTATAACTTAGTGGAATTTATGGGGCTATATGGACTCAAACCCGAGGAGTTTAATTGCATAAAATCATAAGTTATTTTGTATTAGCATTACTAATTTATTAAACCATTGGTGGTAATAGTATAGATAATAGCAACTATCTTATACCCATTCCATACATTCCCTTCTAGGATATTACTAAGTATATCCTTAATGTCATATTTAATCATAAGTTATTTTGTATTTGCATTACTAATTGATTAAACCATTGGTAGTAATAATATAGATATTACGAGCTATCTTATACCAATTCCATACATACCCTTAAAGGATATTACTAAGTATATCCTTAATTCTATATTTAATAGAAGTATCATTTGTAATCATTATGAGAGATTAATATTATCCATAAGCTATATCTAAACATTATGATTAAATACATACAATAATATTTGTATCCTAATGACATATACGGTATTAGCTACACACATATATCCTAAATAAGTTAATAAATATCTAATATGCTAATTTAAAATAATATGATGTATAAAATTTATAAACTATATAAAACAAAACAAAATCATTTAATTATATATAATGAAAGAATTTATATTTAAATGCAACCATGTAAAATAATATAATATTAAATTTATAAAAAATTTAAAATACAATTAATTTAATTATGTATTATAAAACGTTTTCATGAATTATTTAATTTAAATAAATATACAATTTTAAAAATTATTTTATTTATTATAAATATAAATAATTAAGTATTAAATAATAATAATAATATTACTTTATAAGTATATATTTTCCTTAAATTAATTCCATGCAACTCCATGATCCTGAAATTTCAATATAACCCATTTTTATATCACATTAGAATAACATAAATGGCATTTCATAATGTAGATAAAACAAGGTAATGTAATTTAATATCTTAAATAAAACAAATCATATAATAAATCCAATGTATGATGTAATCTCATGACTTTTTTTCCAATAGATGTAATCTCATGACTTTGCAAGGTTATTTTTCTTTACTCAATTTTTACAAATCATATGCATCCTGGAGCTTTAGAAATGACTTTACATGTGGAAGAGCTTTTAACTGCCCTTCGAATTTTGCTCAAAAAATGCAAACATTGAAGTTTCTTTTATATATTATATATATATTTTAGAACCAACCAGATAAAATGCTACCATTCTTCACAAAATCTACTCGAACAATATTCTTGCACGTCAACTTCTTCATTGTTAAAGTTCAGCCAGTAGTTGGCCCAATTTCACATGTTCCCTTCGTCTTGTATTGTGCGGCAGAGGGATCAAAGGCAACAATATTAAATACACGCATCATCCCTCTTCTTGCTTAGCTTTTAATAACTTTCTCTCATTTAAATACTGACTGTTGCGGAAATCTATTTAATCAACCTTCAAGCTACCTTCACCAATATTCAAATTCTAAGCTAAGCTACTTCTTATACGCACACAGATTCAATCCAATATCTGTGGGCCGTCCCTTCATCTTGCAGCAACGCGCACTGTTTATCCTCTTTAATCATTTCCCGTGTTGAGATAAACGCTCTATCATTGAACCTTTGAACTGAACAACAATTTGATGGGTTGATGCTACATTTAACAATTAGCGTTTATTAATGGCGACCCAAGTTGTCTAGCAATTGCACAGTGCACATCACCCTGAGCATCTCGTCGGCATTAATGTGTTCTGACTGTCACAGGTGGAATATCCGTTTAATAATCCTATAGTTGTTGATTGAACGTGACAGGGGTGGTGGAGGAGAATTCTCGCTACAGCTCACGTAGGAGTTGAATGCTCAGTCGATTGAAAAGCCTACGACAGACGACATGTGGAGGAGAATTCTGGCTACGATTGAAAAGCCTACGACAGAGGACAGGTGGCACTTAACCCAAATGGACAGACGATAGGTGGCGGCTTCCCATAAGCCGTCGACAGACGACGAAAGCACGAGGGGAGCCGGCCCCTTTGGCGTGAAAATGTAGCTGGAGTGCGATCGGGGTCTTTTAAGAGGACGACCCAGATTTGATATCAAGCGGATATTCCTTCCTTGAGTACATTCGTCCAGCACATTAATTGGATGGGTCTGATTGAATTAGCTAAAAGTTAAAACAAAAGTCTCTTGCCACGCAGGGGGTGTGAAAGGTTAACAGCTCCGGTTAAAACTTCGGTTTCAATGTGGAAACAATCCATGCATCCAACCATCTTTTCAATATCGAAACGATTCATCCGTTACAATATGGAAACGATCCATCCAGGAATTGGCTTTCTCACCGTTACAATATCAAATCGATCCATCGAGGCGTTGGCTTTCTCGGCAGTTACAATATGGAAACCATCCATCCACGGATTGGCTGAGCTGGTCTTTCTTAGCCGTTACAGTATGTAAACGATCCATTCAGGAATTTGCTTTATTTAAATTTGCTTTATTAAATATAAATAAATAATTATCATTTAACTAAATATACTAATATTAATATTTAATAATATTAATTATTATAAAATTAATAATTCATATTAAATAATATTAATTTCCAATTTTTTCTTAATTTTGATTGTCAACTAGTAACAACCACATTTTTAAATGTGATTAATACTTTATTAACCATATTTAAAAATATAATTATTGCTTATTTTTTTCACTTTTTTCTACATCCTTTTTCGGCTAAATACGTCGACCACATTTATCTTTCTTTATTAATGTCTGTATTTCCATTGTCATTCGTATATATATCTTCCCTCTTCATGACATTGCATGAGAAATTTCGTATATGTGATCCATACGTCAATCTCTCACGTTTGCCCTTTCCCATGACATTGCAATTACAATTTCCTAACTCGCATTCAAACGAGTTTTATACAAACGTTAAATTAACATGGTAAGAAAGACTCCACGATATTAATTCCCTAGCTTTCCAAAAGTGAGACAAGAATTCAGGAATTCAACCCAAAACAAGAATTCAGGAATTCAACCCAAAGAATGTATATGAAAAAAAAAATCGTATCCATATTTAGTTCACCTTTATTTATGAATTCACCCAAAAGGATGTATATGTTGAAAAAAAAATTGTATCCATATTTAGAGTTTTCAAGGTGGAACGATACCTACATAATTGATATCCATATTTATGGTTCATATCAGATACAATTTTTTCTAGGTTTTTGTATTCGCAATGCTAAACAATTTCCTAAACATTAATATTTTGCACTTGTGTATAATGCTTTTTTTTATGTAATACTTTAGGCTAAACATTCTAATACATTGAAGGTTATATGAGAACTATAAATTATATGAGATGGAAATGTAGAAAGGGAAGATGTATGGATTATAATAGCATTGGTAGTCATTCAAAATAAAGGATGAAAGATTTCAGCCCCGAAGAAGCATGCTCTACTAGGGTTCTGCAACGACTAGGTCAGCTATAGCGTGACAACTGCTCTCGGCTGCAGGGCCTTCGGTTCCCCTATGTCGTATAGATCTGCCTCCGGAAATGGATCCAGAGGAACGTCAACATCTCCTGGACAAAGCATTTCGAGCCCTTGTGGCTTCTATGCCTACCTCTTCTTTAGCTCCAGATTCAGGAGATGGTTTTGTCAAACGGGTTGAAGCCCCTCATATTCAAATCATGTCAGCCACTTCAAGACTGAAATCCATCGCTTTGAGTGAGAAAGGTTTGATAGGGCATTTTACTGGGATCTGGCCCTCACCAAAAACTATGGATTCTTGGATCAATAAAAACTGGATGCCTCTGATCTCTGGAGGTCTTCAACATTGCTTCTATGGTAAGGGTTTTTTCACCTTCTTGTTCGAACTAAAAGGAGATAGAGATCTCATTTTTAGGAGTGGCCCTTACTTCAAGGGTCCTTGACGACTGTATTTAAACCGTTGGAGTTTAACCTTTGATCCTAAAAAGGATGTTCCCTCCGTAGTTCTGGTCTGGGTTCGTCTCCCACACCTTCTGTTGCACTGTTGGAATGATGAAACCCTTCAAGCAATCGGTAACTCTCTTGGAAAATACATTGACAAAGCGGAACTAAAGGGGCCTCTGTTCTCATGTGCCATGATATGCGTGGAAGTAGATCTGGAAAAAGGTTTACTAGAAAACGTGAGATTGTGTATGGATGGATGGGAACATCTACAAAAGGTTGACTACGAACAACTTCCTTTCAAGTGCAAAAAATTCCATGAGTACGCGCATTTTGTCAAAAACTAACCAAAACTAACCCATGAAAACCTAGGAAAAACTTAAGAAGAAGGATGGCAGCAGGTCAAAAAGGGAATAAAAATGCCCCCTCAAGCTCCGGTAGCTAATGGGTCACAAACAGAAAAAAATAAGGAGCCTTCGAAGTAAGGTAAGGAAGCCTCCACCAGTAACCAATTCCAGGCCTTGAACGTCGAAGAAAGGGAAATCCCCTCAACCAAAAATCTCACGAATGAAGAAAATCAAGAGGACTTTGTGATGGCAAGCATTCTTATCGCCTCTCCTAGAGAAGAAAGGTGTGATCATGTCTTAGAAGACTCCCTAACTACGGGGGCTCTTGGGCAAATATGGTCAAGAACACTAAAGTGGCCTCGCAAAGTTTCACTCCTGAGCGCTCCTCCTACCAATCCCTATATTTATTCGATGCTGGACCGGGGCCGAATATAGAGGAAGGAAATCTCAAAGGTACCACAGGGAGAAGGAAGCAGAAAGACAACTAGAACTTGGAAGCAAAAGGAGCATCGAGGAAACTAATCTCCTACAAAATACCAAAAATTCAGTAGGAGCAAGAGTGGAAGGTAGATCCTGAGTAGGATCACAATCGCTCAAGAAATAATGAAATCCATCTCTTGGAATTGCAGGGGTCTGGATGGGAAGACCAAAGTGGAGGCTCTCAAAGAGTTCATCAAATCAGAAATACCAGATATTCTGTTAATCCAAGAGACTAAACTGACAGACGTGGAGGTATTGGCACTCTCACATTTGTTCTGGAAGAACTGCCATGGAAAATTCGAAAGCTCTAGAGGGGCTTTTGGAGGAATAACTTCTTCTTTTTTTCTAACAATTTAACTATAAAATCTGTCAAAGAAATCCCTCACTGGCTACTGACTGAATTATAGGGGGAGGACGATCCCGATCCTCTCTACATCTGCAACGTGTATGGACCAACCCACTCCAAAAATAAGCAATCCTTCTGGAGCGACCTTTCCTCTCTTAGGGAAGAGTTGCAAGGTAAAGATCTTATCTTCGTCGGTGACTTCAACACAACTAAGTTGCAGGAGGAAAAGAGGGGTGGTTCTAAGGTCAGGGATCCCTTCGCTAAGATAATGGAAGCCTTAATCTCTGATTTGGATTTACTGGACCCACCGCTAAAAAATGGAAAATTCACCTGAAGCAACAGAAGACTAGGTGCTGGTTACATAGCGGCACGTCTTGATAGATTTCTAGGTAGTTCCTCCTTCCTTCCAAAACATCTTCTCCCTGCTTCCTTTACTTTTCCCTCAACTGTTTCTGATCACAAACCCATTTCTCTAACCCTATTGGCCCCGGCCAACCTTGGACCCATACCTTTTCGTTTTAACTCAATTTGGCTACAGGATGACAAAGTTATGGACATTATTCAAAACGCTTGGAATTATTAATGCTTTGGCTCTCCAAGTTATATCTGGGAATCAAAGCGCAGGCTAGTGAGATATGCTCTAAAGATTTGGGTAAAAGTAACTTTCAGGAACCCAAGCTCTTAAAAAATCCAGTTCCAGAAGGACCTTTCTTCTCTCCACTCCAG
Source organism: Larix kaempferi (assembly GCA_027924585.1). NCBI lineage: Eukaryota > Viridiplantae > Streptophyta > Pinopsida > Pinales > Pinaceae > Larix > Larix kaempferi. The sequence goes on from BSBM01001233.1 coordinate 267,194, forward strand.
CATGGAGAAGGAAGAGGTCACCAATTCAATTATGTCTCAAGAAAGAGATTTGAACACGAAAATCCTTGTTGCTACCAGACAGGAAGAAGAAATGTGGAGGACAAAATCCAGGAAACTGGTGGCTCAAAGGTGGGGATAGCAACACGAATTACTTTCATAAGCAAACCAAGGTTAGGCTCAGCTTCAACACTATTAAAAACTTAAAACACGGAAGTGGAATGGCGATCACAGAGCAAGATGATATTAAAAATAATGTCTTTCATCATTTTAAAGAGCTTTATACGGACTCAAAAGAGACTGATCCAATAACACAAGCTAGCCTTCTAGCCGAAATACCCAAAATAATATCTAATCGTGAAAACAAAGATCTCTCCAAGCCAATTCTGGAGTTCGAAATAAAGGATGTAGTCTGGGCCTTACAAGCCGACAAGGCTCCTGGACATGACGGATTCACTATTAACTTTTACAAAGCTGCTTGGGACATCATCAAAGAGGACTTAAAAATGATGTTAAATTGGACCAGAAAGAAAGATAAGATTGGTGGCACAACCAACTCCTCATTTCTCACCTCGGTCCCTAAAGAAAGAAGCCCACAATCAATCGATAGGTTTCGACCAATCTCTCTTTGCAACACCTCTTACAAAATTCTCTCAAAAATTCTAGCCACTTCATTGAAGAAAATCATGGATTCCCCCATTTCGTACTCCTAAGGAGGTTTCATCGTTGGGCGTTAAATTATAGACAACATAATCTTCGTCCAAGAAGCCATTCATTATAGCATGGACAGAGAAAAACAAGGTATGGCTATTAAGCTAGACATGGCCAATGTTTTTGATAGAGTTAACCGCTTCTTTCTTTTTGAAATTATCCATAAATTTGGCTTCTCAACTAGATTTGTAATACGGATGAAAGCTTGTATTGGTTGTCCCTTGATTGCACCGCTTGTGAATGGTAGACCCACAAATTTCTTTCATGTCACCAGGGGACTTCGCCAGGGTTGTCCTTTGTCCCCATTCCTTTATCTTTTGGTTGTGGATTCTATGAGTAGGAAGCTTCATTCATTACAAAGTGCGGGTGAGTTAAAACGTATCAGGATTGCTAGAGGTGTTAAGGTGGTCAACCATGCGTAATTCACAGATGACACTATCTTCCTGGGTGGTTCCTCCATGGTCATAGCTAAAAGATTCAAAGGGGCTTTATCCACTTTTCTAATGGCATTTGATGGCAAGGTGAACTCTACTAAATCTAAAGTGTATGGATGGAATTGCCCTCCAGGGAGTATGGAAAGAATCTCCAGGATCCTAGGTTTTGAAGGAAAGATACTCTAGACTTCTTTCAACTATTTGGGCACTCCTATTCTCAAAGGAAAAAAAAGGACGTCAGATTGGCAAGGGCTGATTGATAAGATCAAGACCAAAATCAACTCTTAGGGAGTGAGATGGCTAAACCCTATTGGGAAATTGGTGCTCATTAAAGCAATTATTTTGGCATACCCAACATAGGCTTGCTCGATTTCTTTATCCCCCAAAAGAATCATTGAATATATCACCACATAGTTAAGAAATTTTTTGTGGCAGGGAGGCAAATCCACCAATACCAAAAACTTCCATCTGGTCAATTGGGACATTATTGGCAGTTCGAAGGATTGTGGTGGTGCTAGCATAAGAGATCCAAATTACATGAACCTTGCTATGGGAGAAAAAATCCTCTGGAGACTACTCTCGGGTGGTAAATCTTGGTGGAAGGAGATTCTGCATCGAAAATATCTAAAAGGCTCAAGAAATAGATTCCTGGAAGACATCGATTTAACTCAAGGTGGCTCTCCAATACAATAAAATAACCCAGAATATTTATATTACTATGTCAAATATAAACCCCCCTTGACTCTTAATACGAGGAAAGATATTTTTGAGGTTTTTAAGAGTATTCAAACCCCCAATATGAATGGACATGATATGATATTGTCTTGTTAGTGAACCCCACCTGCATATCGGTTGCTTCTTGTGATATTGAGCTTCCATACTCAAGCTAAGGGTTTTTTCACCTTCTTGTTCAAACTAAAAGAAGATAGAGATCTCATTTTTAGGAGTGGCCCTTAGTTCAAGGGTCCTCAAGGACTGTATTTAAACCGTTGGAGTTTAACCTTTGATCCTGAAAAGGATGTTCCCTCCACAGTTCCGGTCTGGGTTCGTCTCCCACACCTTCCCCTGCATTGTTGGAATGATGAAACCCTTCAAGCGATCGGTAACTCTCTTGGAAAATACATTGACAAAGCGGAACCAAAGGGGCCTCTGTTCTCATGCACCAAGATATGCGTGGAAGTAGATCTGGAAAAGGGTCTACTACAAAACATGAGATTGTGTATGGATGGATGGGAACATCTACAAAAAGTTGACTACGAACAACTTCCTTTCAAGTGCAAAAATTACCATGAGTACAAGCATTTTGTCAAAAACTGCCCAAAACTAGCCCATGAAAACCCAGGAAAAACTCAAGAAGAAGGATGGAAGCAGGTCAAAAAGGGAAGAAAAACACCCCCTCAAGCTTCGGTAGCTAATGGGTCACAAACAAACAAAAATGAGCCTTCGAATGAAGGCAACGAAGCCTCCACCAGTAACCAATTCCAGGCACTGAACGTGGAAGAAAGGGAAATCCCCTCAACCGAAAATCTCACGAATGAAGAAAATCAAGACGACTCTGTGATGGCAAGCATCCTTGTCACCTCTCCTAGAGAAGAAAGGTGTGATCATGTCTTAGAAGACTCCCTAACTACAGGCAGCTCTTGTGCAGATATGGTCGAGCACACTAAAGTGGCGTCGCAAAGTTTCACTCCTGAGCGCTCCTCCTCCCAATCCCTAGATCTATTCGATGCTGGAATGGGACCGACTAATAAAGGAAGGAAATATCAAAGGTACCATAGGGAGAAGGAAGCAGAAAGAGAACTAGAAATTGGAAGGAAAAGGAGCATCGAGGAAACTAATCTCCTGCAAAATACCAAAAATTCAGTAGGAGGAAGAGTGGAAGGTAGATCCCGAGCATGATCACAGTCGCTCAAGAAATAATGAAATCCATCTCTTGGAATTGCAGGGGTCTAGGTGGGAAGACCAAAGTGGAGGCTCTCAAAGACTTCGTCAAATAAGAAAGACCAGATATTCTATTAATCCAAGAGACTAAACTAACAGACATGGAGGTATTGGCACTCTCACGTTTGTTCTGGAAGAACTTCCATGGAAAATTCGTAAGCTCCAGAGGGGTTTTGGAGGAATAACTTCTTTTTTATTCTAACAATTTCACTATAAAATTGGTTAGAGAAATCCCTCACTGGCTACTGACTGAATTACAGGGGGCGGACGATACCAATCCTCTCTACATCTGCAACGTGTATGGACCAACCCACTATAGGGATCAACAATCCTTCTGGAGCGACCTTTCCTCTCTTAAGGAAGAGTTGCAAGGTAAAGATCTTATCTTTGTCGGTGACTTCAACACAACTAAGTCGCAGGAGGAAAAGAGGGGCAGTGCTAAGGTCAAGGATCCCTTCACTGAGATGATGGAAGACTTAATCTCTGATTTGGATTTACTGGAACCGCCGCTAAAAAATGGAAAATTCACCTGAAGCAATAGAAGACTAGGTGTTGGTTACATAGTAGCACATCTTGATAGATTTCTAGGCAGTTCCTCCTTCCTTAAAATAGTTCTTCTCCCTTCTTCCTTTAATTTTCCCTCATCCATTTATGATCACAAACCCATTTCTCTAACCTTGTTGGCCCTGGCCAACCTTGGACCCATACCTTTTCATTTTAATTCAATTTGGCTACAGGATGACAAAGTTATGGACATTATTCAAAACGCTTGGAATTATCAATGCTTTGGCTCTCCAAGTTATATCTAGGAATGAAATCTCAGGTTGGTGAGATATGCTCTAAAGAGTTGGATGAAAGTAACTTTCAGGAACACAAGCTCTCAAAAAATCTAGTTTGAGAAGGACCTTTCTTCTCTCCACTCCAGCATGGAGAAGGAAGAGATCACAAATTCGATTATTTCTCAAGAAAGGGAGCCGAACACGAAAATCCTTGTCGCTTCCAAACACAAAGAAGAAATGTGGAGGACAAAATCCAGGCAACTATGGCTCAAAGGTGGGGATAGAAACACAGATTACTTTCATAATCAAACAAAGGTTAGGCTCAACTTCAGCACTATAAAAAACTTAAAATACGGTAGTGGAATGGCGATCACAGAGCAGGATGATATTAAAAATCATGTCTTTCAGCATTTTAAAGAGCTTTATACGGACTCAGAAGAGACCGATCCCATAACACAAGCTGGCCTTCTAGCCGAAATCCCCACAATCATATCTGATCGTGAAAACAAAGATCTCTTCAAGCCAATTCTGGAGTTCGAAATAAGGGATGCAGTCTGGGCCTTACAAGTCGACAAGTCTCGTGGACCTGACGGATTCATTATTAACTTTTACAGAGCTGCTTGGGACATCATCAAAGAGGACATAAAAAGGATTTTAAATTGGACTAGAAAGAAAGATAAGATTGGTGGAGCAACCAACTCCTCATTTCTCACCCTTGCCCCTAAAGAAAGGAGCCCACAATCAATCGGCAGGTTTTGACCAATCTCTCTTTGCAACACCTCTTACAAAATTCTCTCGAAAATTCTAGCCACTCGATTGAACAAAATCATGGATTCCCTCATTTCGTACTCCCAAGGAGGTTTCATCGTTGGGCGTCAAATGCTAGACAACATAATCATCGTCCAAGAAGACATTCATTGTAGCATGGACAGAAAAAAACAAGGTATCGCTATTAAGATAGACATGGCCAATGTTTTTGATAGAGTTAACCACTTCTTTCTTTTCGAAATTATCCATAAATTTGGCTTCTCAACTAGATTTGTAAGGTGGATCAAAGCTTGTATTGGTGGTCCTTGGATTTCACCGCTTGCGAATGGTAGACCCACAGATTTCTTTCATGTCACCAGGGTACTTTTCCAAGGTTGTCCTTTGTCCTTGTTCCTTTATCTTTTGGTTGCGGAGTCTATGAGTAGGAATATTCATTCATTACAAAGTGTGGGCGAGTTAAAAGGTATCAAGATTGCTAGAGGTGTTAAGGCGATCAACCATGCACAATTCGTAGATGACACTATCTTCCTGGGTGGTTCCTCAATGGTCATAGCTAGAGGTGTTAAGGCGATCAACCATGCGCAATTCGTAGATGACACTATCTTCCTGGGTGGTTCCTCAATGGTCATAGCTAAAAGATTCAAAGGGGCTTTATCCACTTTTCTAATGGCCTCTAATGGCAAGGTGAACTCTGCTAAATCTAAAGTGTATGGATGGAACTGCCTGCCTCGGACTATGGCAAGAATTTCTAGGATCCTAGGTTTCGTAGGAAAGATACTCTGGACTTCTTTCAGTTACCTGGGGACTCCCATTCTCAAAGGAAAAAAAAGGACGTTGGATTGGAAAGGGCTGATCGATAAGATGAAGACCAAAATCAACTCTTGGGGAGCCAGATGACTAAACCCTGCTGGGAAATTGGTGCTCATTAATGCAGTTCTTTCGGCATACCCAATGTAGGCTTGCTCGATTTCTTTATCCCCCCAAAAAATCATTTAATATATCACCAAAGAGTTAAGATTTGTTTTGTGGCAAGGAGGAAAATCCACCAATACCAAAAAATTCCATCTAGTCAATTGGGACATTGTTGGCAGTCCGAAGGATTGTGGTGGTATGGCCTAAGAGATCCAAATTACATGAACCTTGCTCTGGGAGAAAAAATACTCTGGAGGCTAGTCTCGGGTGGTAAAGCTTGGTGGAAGGAGATTCTGCATCGGAAATATCTGAAAGGCTCAAGAAATAGATTCCTAGAAGACGTCTATTTAAATCAAGGTGGCTCCCCAATCTGGGACTTATGCAAAACATTCATTTTCCTTATTCAAGATAGCCTTTATTGGATTCCTGGGAGTGGGAGGAGGATTTGAATTTGGCAAGACAATCTTAGAACCTCCTCCCCCTCGAAATTTATGCTGCCCTTCACTGACCACAAGCTATGGCTTGACGACTTCAATATTTTCACTCCTTATGACTTATCTGCCTGGGCTCCCAATGGAAGATGGGTCGGCTGGAAGGACTTAGAGACCTCGATACATCTCCAAGAATATTTCGACATGCTTCAAGGTTCTGCTCCGGTGCACAATCATCTTAAGGACATAAGAGGATGGGGACACTCTAGTTCCTACTCAGTTAAAGAAGGATATCATACCCTCTTTAGTCTAAAAAATTATAGTATTAAAGACAGAAAATGGAAAAAAGTATGGTGTAAGGATGGTCTACCAAAAATCAATGCCTTCTTCTAGATTTTGTCTCATCGCAAAACCCTTACTGTTGAAAACCTGAGAAAGAGAGGGATAAAGGGTCCTTTGCGCTGCACTCTTTGCAAAGATTCGGAAGAAAATCTTGAGCATGTCTTTTTGAATTGTAATTTTACTCAAGAGGTCTGGTCTCTTTCCACTCACGGTTTTCTCTTTCAGCTGACAATGCCAACAACCTGGAATGATCTTTTTGGAAAATGGAAAGACTATTACCAAGGCTCCTTTTAAAAAATCCTGATTTCGCCAGACCTTGGGAAGCTCTTTTGAAATACATATGTTAGAAAATTTGGACAACAAGAAACAAAGAAATATTTGAAGGAAAATCTACTGCTATGAACAAGGTGCTCTCTTCAGCTAAAGGCATTTGGGTGGAAGCTCTCTTCACAAGAAGAATGCATAACCTTTGCAAAGAACCCCTTACGGTGGAGGAACAAGCATGGGTCTCAATTTTTTTTATTCCATCCCCCTCCTTCTCCTGGCTTAAAAATTTTAAAAGGCTCAACTCCCTGAATTGGCAGGTAAGATTGAGCCCCCTAGAATTTCAACTATGGAGAAAGGATATTGGTTGCAACACTCTTTTCCTTGACGGAGCCTCTAAAGGAAACCCTGGCTTGGCATATGTGGAGGAGTCATCTTTGACTGCAAGGGAATCTAGTAGATTGAATATGCCTAGGGGATCGGAAAAAAAAACAAACAATGACACTGAATGGATGGCCTTAATTAAAGGTCTAGAACTAGCCAGAATCATGGGAATCGATGAGCTAGTGGTCTTTGGTGACTTGCTACTGGTAACTAGAGAAGCTAGAAATCTTTCGAAAAACCGGAAGAGCCTGTCCAACAAGACGAATTATCTCCTAAATTTCATAGTAAAAGAATTCCAAGCTATAGAGTTCCAACATGTGCTACACATCCTCAATCACCAAGCGGACAAATTGGCCAACGCCGGTGAAAATTTTAATTGTGGCATAATGAAGTGTGATCGAAATTTTTATGACAAAGTTTGGATCCCCTAAAGCTCAGTTCCCGATGGTTCTTTTAACCGGGTATAAGAAAAATTGGAGCATCCAGAAAATTGACGGTACTTCGAATTTGAACAATTCCTTGGGACGAGTTCTCACCAACCCCACCTAGTCCTCATTCATTGTCTTAGGAATCGTAGAAGGGCCAGGACAGTTGTCCACCACGCGTCCGGATTAGGCGGTGGACATGACAAGTTTTATAGCGTGTTGGAGACAAGAAAGAAACTCTATATGCAGTTCCCATACTGATTTTTGCATCACGAAGAAGCTGTTGGGAAATATCCTCTTTGAAATGGAGGATCTCAACTTTCTTGGATCGCCTGTGATATGCGGTTCGACCTCTCCTTTACCCCAGTGTTTAAGATGTAAAAATACAATTAGGAATCATGAAGACCTCACGCACCATGACCTCGGGAAAGTTTTCGCATTGTAGGAAGAAAGCCAGGTGCAAGACTCACCGGTAACCCCTTCTGGTCACGTCTCATGTAATCTGGATTTTATAGGCATAAAAGGGAAATGGTATCTCTCCTCGGCACAGAAATAGCTCAATTCTCCTGGTTCTCCTATGGGCATGGACAAAGTCCTCACTTCAAAGGATGGTTCAAAATTTTTAAAATAAATGCAGGAATAGTTAAGAATGTTGCGCTATGAAAATTCAGAAACAAAAAGGGCCCTCTCCAATCTGTATACCCTCATTCAAACCACGCTCTCTTAGATTCGACATTGCAGCAGCTAAGGCCAACACAAGACAATCAACTTAGGTGAGAAAGTGAACTTCGTCTCTACCCTCAACATAGATGCCAGCTTTGAAAATGTTAACAGTGGTATAAAATTAGTTGAATAGAAAGTCGACTTCTTGAGGGATGACATTGGGCATTTCTTTACGGTTTGGAAAGCTGGAGGTGGCATGGTGACCTCTGAGGAGCCTATGATCCGCAACCTCCCTAGGCACACGGAGGTCCATTATCAAATTTTTGGTCTCTTCTGCACTTCTAATTATGGATGTACTATGGATTAATAATGTATATGTTAAATAAAATCGTATCCATATTTAGTCCCTCCCTTTATACATGAATTCACCCAAAATAATGTATATGTTAAAAAAAATTGTTATCCATATTTAGAGTTTTCAAGGTGGAATGATACCTACATAATGTATATCCATATTTATGGTTCATATTAGATACAATTTTTTATAGGTTTTTGTATTTGCAATGCTAAACAATTTCATAAGCATTAACATTTTGCACTTGTGTAGAATGTTTTCTTTGATGTAATACTCTAGGTTAAACATTCTAATACATTGAAGGTTATGTGAGAATTATAAACTATATGAGATGGAAATTTAGAAAGGGAAAATGTATGGATTATAATAGCATTGGCAGTCTTTCAAAATAAAGGATGAAAGATTTGAGCCCCGAAGAAGCATGCTCTGCTAGGGTTCTGCGACGACTAGGTCAGCTGGCCGCAACGACTACTTTCGACTACAGGGCCTTCGGTTCCCCCTGTGTCGTATGGATCCATGTCCGGAAATGGATCTGGAGGAATGTCGACATATCCTGGACAAAGCCTTCCGAGCCCTTATGGATTCTACACCTACCTCTTCTTCAGTTCCTGATTCAAGAGATGGTTTTGTCAAATGGGTTGAAGCCCCTTGTTTTTAGATCATGTCACCCGCTTCAAGACCAAAATCCCTCGCTTTGAGTGAGAGAGGCTTGATAGGGAATTTTATTGGGATCTGGCCCTCACCCAAAACTATGGATTCTTGGATCAACAAAAACTGGATGCCTCTGATCTCTAGAGGTCTTCAACACTACTTCTGTGGTAAGGGTTTTTTCACCTTCTTGTTCGAACTAAAACAAGATAGAGATCTCATTTTTAGGAGTGGCCCTTACTTCAAGGGTCCTCAAGGGATGTATTTAAACCATTGGAGTTTAACCTTTGATCCTGAAAAGGATGTTCCCTTCGCAGTTCCGATCTAGGTTCGTCTCCCACACCTTCTGCTGCACTGTTGAAATGATGAAACCCTTCAAGTGATCGGTAACTCTCTTGGAAAATACATTTACAAAGCGAAACCAAAGGGGCCTCTATTCCTATGTGCCAGGATATGCATGGAAGTAGATCTGGAAAAAGGCCTACTAGAAAACATGAGATTGTGTATGGATGGATAGGAACATCTGAAAAATGTTGATTACAAACAACTTCTTTTCAAGTGCAAAAAATGCCATGAGTACGGGAATTTTGTAAAAAACTGCCCAAAACTAGCGCATGAAAACCTAGGAAAAACTCAAGAAGAAGGATGGAAGTAGGTCAAAATGGGAAGAAAAATGCCCCCTCAAGCTCTGGTAGCTAATGGGTCACAAATAGAAAAAAATAAGGAGCCTTCGGAGGAAGGCAAGGAAGCCTCCGCTAGTAACCAATTCTAGGCCCTAAACGTGGAAGAAGGGGAAATCCCCACAACCGAAAATCTCATGAATGACGAAAATCAGGAGGACTCTGTGATGGAAAGCATCCTTGTTGCCTCTTGTAGAGAACAAAGGTGTGATCATGTCTTATAAGACTCCCTAACTACAGGCCACTCTTGGGCAGATATCGTCAAGCACACTAAAGTGGCCTCGCAAAGTTTCACTCCTGAGCGCTCGTCCTCCCAATCCCTATATATATTCGATGCTAGACCGGCCCCGAATAATAGAGGAAGGAAATCTCAAAGGTACCACAGGGAGAAGGAAGTGGAAAGAGAACTATAACTTGGAAGGAAAAGGAGCATCGAGGAAACTAATCTTCTGCATAATACCAAAAATTCAGTAGGAGCAAGAATGGAAGGTAGATCCTGAGCAGGATCACAATCGCTCAAGAAATAATGAAAGCCATCTCTTGGAATTGCAAGGGCCTGGGTGGGAGAACCAAAAAGGAGGCTCTCAAAGACTTCATCAAATCAGAAAGACTAGATATTCTGTTAATCCAAGAGACTAAACTGACAGACGTGGAGGTATTGGCACTCTCACGTTTTTTCTAGAAGAATTGCAATGGAAAAGTCATAAGATCCAGAGGGGCTTCTGGAGGAATAACTTTTTTTTTTTTCTAACAATTTCACTATAAAATCAGTGAGAGAGATCCCTCACTGGATTCTGACTAAATTAGGGGGGAAGGACGATCCCGATCCCCTCTACATCTGCAACGTGTATGGACCAACCCACTACAGGGATAAGCAATCCTTCTAGAGTGACCTTTCCTCTCTTAAGGAAGAGTTGCAAGGTAAAGATCTTATCTTCATCGGTGACTTCAACACAACTAAGTCGCAGGAGGAAAGGAGGGGCAGTTCTAAGGTCAGGGATCCCTTTGCTAAGATGATGGAGATTTGGATTTACTAGACCCACCGCTAAAAAATGGAAAATTCACCTACAATAACAAACAACTGGGTGTTGCTTACATAGCGGCATGTCTTGAAAAATTTCTAGGTAGTTCCTCCTTCCTTCAAAAAGATCTTCTCCCTACTTCCTTTACTCTGCCCTCAGTCATTTATGATCACAAACCCATTTCTCTAACCATGTTTTCCCCGGACAACCTTGGACCCATACCTTTTCGTTTTAACTCAATTTGGCTATAGGATGACAAAGTTATGGACATTATTCAAAATGCTTGGAATTCTCAATGCTTTGGCTCTCTAAGTTATATCTAGGAATCAAATCTCAGGCTGGTGAGATACGCTCTAAAGAGTTGGGTAAAAGTAACTTTTGGGAACCCAATCTCTCAAAAAATCCAGTTCTAGAAGGACCTTTCTTCTCTCCACTCCAACATGGAGAAGGAAGAGATCACCAATTCGATTATGTCTCAAGAAAAGGAGCTGAACATGAAAATCCTTGTCACTTCCAAACACGAAGAAGAAATGTGGAGGAAAAAATCCAGGCAACTGTGGCTCAAAGGAGGGGATAGCAACACAGATTACTTTAATAAGCAAACCAAGGTTAGGCTCAGCTTCAACACTATTAAAAAATTAAAAGATAGGAGTGGAATGACGATCACAGAGCAGGATGATATTAAAAATCATGTCTTTCATCGTTTTAAAGAACTTTATACAGACTCGGAAGAGACTGATCCCATAGCATAAGCTGAACTTATAGCCGAAATCCCCACAATCATATATGATCATGAAAACAGAGATCTCTCCAAGCCAATTCTGGAGTTCGAAATAAAGGATGCAGTTTGGGCCTTACAAGCCGACAAGGCTCCTGGACTTGACGGATTCACTATTAGCTTTTACAGATCTACTTGGGGCATCATCAAAGAGGACTTAAAGATGATGTTAAATTGAACCAGAAAGAAATATAAGATTGGTGGCGCAACCAAATCCTCATTTCTCTCCCTGATCCCTAAAGAAAGAAGCCCACAATCGATCGACAGGTTCCGACCAATCTCTCTTTGCAACACCTCTTACAAAATTCACTCGAAAATTTTAGCCACTTGATTGAAGAAAATCATGGATTCCCTTATTTTGGACTCCCAAGGAGGTTTCATCATTGGGCATCAAATTCTAGACAACATACTAATCGTCCAAGAAGCCATTCATTCCAGCATGGATAGAAAACAACAAGGTATGGCTATTAAGCTAAACATGGCCAATGCTTTTGATACAGTTAACCACTTCTTTCCTTTTGAAATTATGCATAAATTTGGCTTCTCAACTAGATTTGTAAGATGGATCAAAGCTTGTACTGGTCATCCCTTGATTGCATTGCTTGTGAATGGCAGGCCCACAGATTTCTTTCATGTGACCAGGGTACTTCGCCAGGGTTGTCCTTACATTCATTACAAAGTGCGGGTGAGTAAAAAGGTATCAGTATTGCTAGAGGTGTTAAGGCGGTCAACCACGCGCAATTCGCAGATGACACTATCTTCCTGGGTGGTTCCTCTAGGGTCATAGCGAAAATATTCAAAGGGGATTTATCCAGTTTTCTAATGGCCTCTGATGGAAAGGTGAATTCTGCTAAATCTAAAGTGTATGGATGGAAATGCCCACCTGGGTCTATGGCAAGAATCACCAGGATCCTAGGTTTTGAAGGAAAGATACTCTGGACTTCTTTCAACTAACTGGGGACTCCCATTCTCAAAGGAAAAAAAAAGGACGTCGGATTGGAAAGGGCTGATCGATAAGATCAAGACCGAAATCAACCCTTGTGGAGCTAGATGGCTAAACCTTGCTGGGATATTGGTGCCCATTAACGTAGTTCTTTCAACATACCCAACCTAGGCTTGCTTGATTTCTTTATCCCCCAAAAGAATCATTGAATATATCACGAAAGAGTTAAGAAAATTCCCATGGCAGGGAGAAAAATCCACCAATGCAAAAAAATCCCATCTTGTCAATTAGGTCATTATTTGTAGTCCGAAGGATTGTGGTGGTGCTGGCTTAAGAGATCCAAATTACATGAGCCTTGATCTGGGAGCAAAATTCCTCTAGAGACTAGTCTCGGGTGCTAAAGCTTCGTGGAAGTAGATTTTGCATTAGAAATATCTGAAAGGCTCAAGAAATATATTCTTGGAAGACATCGATTTATATCAAGGTGGCTCCCCAATCTGGGACTTATGCAAAAAAGTCGTTTTCCTTATTCAAGACAACCTTTATTGGATTCCTGGGAGTGGGAGGAGGATTCAAATTTGGGAAGACAATATTAGACCCTCCTCCCCCTCGAACTTTCTGCTGGCCTTCTCTGACCTCAAGCTATGGCTTGACCATATCAACATTTTCACTCTTTATGACTTATCTGCCTGGGTTCCCAATGGAAGATGGGCTAACTGGAAGGACTTAGAGACCCCAATACATCTCTAGGAATATTTCGACATGATTCTCTACATGCTTCAAGGTTCTGCTCCAGTGCACAATCATCTTAAGGTCAGAAGAGGATGGGGACACTCTGGCTCCTACTTGGTTAAAGAAGGATATCATACCCTATTTAGTCTAAAAAATAATAGTATTAAAGACAGAAAGTGGACAAAATTCTGGTGTAAGGATGGTCTACAAAAAATCAACGCCTTCTTTTGGATTCTGTCTCATCAAAAAACCCTTTCTGTTGAAAACCTGAGAATGTGAGGGATAGAGGGTCTTTTGCGTTGTACTCTTTGCAAAGATTCGGAAGAAATTCTTGAGCATGTCTTTTTGAATTGTAATTTTACTCAAGAGGTCTGGTCCCTTTCCACCCACGGTTTTCCCTTTCAGTTAACAATGCCAACAACCTGGAATGATATTTTCGGAAAATGGAAAGACTATTACCAAGGCTCCCTTTCAAAAAATCCTGATTTCACCAGAGCTTGGGAAGCTCTTCTGAAACACATATATTGGAAAATTTGGACAACAAGAAACAAAGAAATATTTGAAGGAAAATCTACTGCCCTAAATAAGGTGCTCTCTTCAGCTAAAGGCCTTTGGGTGGAAGCTCTCTTCACAAGAGGGATGCATAACCTTCGCAAAGAACCCCTTACAGTGGAGGAACGAGCTTGGGTATCAATGTTTTTTATTCCATCCCCCTCCTTCTCCAGGCTTAAACATTTTAAAAGACCCAACTCCCTAAATTGGCAGTTAAGAATGAGCCCCCCAGAATTTCAAATACGAAGAAAGGATATTGGTTGCAACACACTTGTCTTTGACGGAGCCTCTAAAGGATACCCTGGGTTGGCATATGCGAAGGAGTCATCTTTGAATCCAAGGGGAACAAGTAGATTGAATATGCCTAGGGGATCAGAAAAAAAACAAACAATGACGCTGAATGGCCGGCCTTAATTAAAGGTCTAGAACTAGCCAGAATCATTGGAATCGATGAGCTAGTGGTCTTTGGTGACTCGCTACTGGTCACTAGAGAAACTAGAAAGCTTTCGAAAAACTGAAAGAGTCCGTCCAACAAAACGCATTATCTCCTAAATTGCATAGTAAAAGAATTCCAAGCTGTAGACTTCCAACATGTGCTATGCATCCTCAATCACCAAGTGGACAAATTGGCCAATGACGGAGCAAATCTTAATTGTGGCATATTGAACTATGATCGAAATTTTTATGACAAAGTTTGGATCCACTAAAGCTCATTTCCCGATGGTTCTTTTAACTGGGTATAAGAAAAATTGGAGCATCAAGAGAATTGGCGGTACTTCAAATTTGAACAATTCCTTGGGACGAGTTCTCACCAACCTCGCCCAGTCCTCATTCATTGCCTTAGGGATCGTAGAAGGGCCAGGATAGTTGTCCAGTGTTAAATTTTGAGCATTAATTCACAATACTCTAGGATCTTCATTGAGAGAATAACATATACAGTATATCAATGCATAACAATCACAATAAGCATGACAAGCATCACAAGAATCAAAAGCATGAGAGACAAGAGACACAGAGTTTCCGTGGGGAAAACCCTAAGGTGAAAAACCCCACAACTTCCTCAGAGATAGAGAGAGTAATGGCTCAACCAAAGTACAACCAAAATACACTGAGATAGTCTCCTAGTAGCAGATGATCCTCCTCCTCACTAGTGCGCCACTTTCTTAGTGAGAGAAGTGTGACTTTCTGAATGATCAAAATAGACATCTCCCGATCTCTATTTATACTAACCTATTTTCTTAGTTACACTATGGGGCCAACTTGTCTATCTAGATACATCCACAATATAATATATATTTCAGGGCCGACCCCACACATGGTGGTCTAATAACCCATCGGCAAGTACACACACTTGCGACACTTGTCAATCCACATGACGACACTTCCTTATAGAGGAATAACACATCTCTTATAAGGATACAATAAATATATATGAAATACATTCCAAAGTTACATATACATCAACACTCCCTCTTAACTAGGAAAGTGTTTCTCGACACAGTTCTGCTAGATAAGTCTTCTTCTCGAGATCATTGTCATCGATGCATCGTCATCATCATCATCACTCCTAATGCTATCTCAACCAATCTCTGACTCTACTCGTCATAGGAAGTTCTACAAAGCCAGTCCTTTTTCATACTAGATATAGGCCCACCACTTGCAGGTGTTCATCATCACTGGCCATACTGTGGTATCCTCAGGACTTATTACGTGCGTCACAAAACCTGGCTACAACATCCCAGGCTATTACGAGCACTCAGCTCTACCTGTCGGATCTCCCAGGAGCACATTACATGTGACCCATCACAAAACCTGGCTGAAGCATCCCAAGATATTACGAGCACACAGCTCTACATGTCGGATCTCCCAGGAGCACATTACATGTGATCTCACCACAAAACCTGGCTGAAGCATCTGAGGCCTTTTTCATCCTGTCCAGATCTCCCAAGAGAAAATTAGATGTGGTCCACCACAAAACCTGGCTGAAGCATCTGAGGCCTTTTTCATCCTGTCCAGATCTCCCAAGAGAAAATTAGATGTGGTCCACCACAAAACCTGGCTGAAGCATCTGAGGCCTTTTTCATCCTGTCCAGATCTCCCAGGAGCAAATTACATGTGGTCATGGAAAAACTTGGCTGAAGCATCTGAGGACTTTTTCATCCTGTCCAGATCTCCCAGGAGCAAATTACATGCCATAGGACAAAACCTCGCAAGAGCATCTCAGGATGTTATGGGTACACAACTTCTACCTGAAATCTCTCAGGGCACAAATTACATGTCCTCCTAGAGTAATGTCTCGAAAGAGCATCCTAGGCTGTTATGGGTACACAAATCTGACCTATAGGATCTCCCAGACATGCTCATCTGCACAACCTGATCCACGGCCACAAAGTATCATCTGATACTCACCATACATCATCTTGATGTACACATGATCATCCTGATCATCATCACTACAACATCCTACTGCATGTCATCTAGAGAAGCTCGTCATCCACGATCACCCTCATCATACAATGCATCCACCTGATGCACACCAAGTATCTACCTGATACATAGATACATGATCCACACAATGTATCCATCAACATACATGATCTACCTGATCATACCTGATACATATCAACATACATGATCTACCTGATCATACAATGTATCCACCTGATACATATACAGATACATGGTCCAAGCATCCAACATGATGCATATACAAAATACAAACAAATGATCCAACCGATCATATCCAGCATCCAACATGATGCGTACATACATATAAATGATCCAACTGATCATATCCAGCATCCAACATGATGCGTACATACATATACATATAAATGATCCAATTGATCATACAAAGCAGAAACTAGAACATCATCCTAATGCTCATCATCCAGTGCTTACATCCACAGCCATGTGAAGGATCCTCCTTCCAACATGCTTGGAATGGCTTCAGCAAATGTGTCCATCACTTCTTCCTCGAAGTGTCCACGATCTGAAGAACACCAAGCCTCTCCCTGAAGTACTCGAACTTCACCCTGGCTAGTGGCTTCGTCAGCACATCTGCAATCTGCTCGTCTATCGCAACATACAGGAGCTTCATAGCTCCTCTCTGCACCATATCCATGATATAGTGATATTTGATCTCTATGTGTTTCGACCTGTCATGAAACACTGGGTTCTCAGACAGCTTCACACAACTCTGGTTATCGCAGAAGATACCAGTAGCATCCAATGGGAGATCAAATAACTTAGACAGTAGCTTCCATAGCCATACTGCCTCACAACTAGCTAAACAGGCTGCAACATACTCTGCCTCAGCTGTACTCAATGCTACACAGGACTGCTTCCTGCTAAACCAAGAGATCACACTTGATCCCATACTGAAGCAGCATCCAGATGTGCTCTTCCTATCTGCAGCACTGCCAGCCTAATGTGAATCAACATAACCCTGCAGGTTAAACTTTTGATTTGCTTCATACTTGAGCCCATAATCCATTGTACCCTTCAGGTACCTCAGAACATGCTTTACTGCAACCAGATGAACACTTCCTCGGATCCGTTAGGAACTGGCTCAATGTGTTCACAGCAAAGCAAATATCCGGTCTCGTGTTCATTAGGTACATCAAGGACCCAATCATCTGACAATACATAGAGACATCAACCGGCTCAAATGAAGCATCACATAGAAGCTTCAGATTCGATTCCATAGGTGTGGCCATGGCCTTGCAATCCATCATCCCGAATCTCTTCAGGATATCTACTGTGTACTTCCCTTGACCAAGGAAGATCCTACCTACACTTTGCCACACCTCCATACCTAGGAAATAATGCATCATTCCCAAATCTTTCATATCGAACTCAGCAACAAGCTTCCTCTTTGAATCACACCAAGTTCTGGGAGCTTGCTACAAGCCATACAAGGCTTTCTTCAATCTGCACACATGTGACTCCCTATCAGGTCTTGGGACTGCATCCCAAACATCATCTTCATGATCGACAGATCATGGAATTCCATTTCTTCATCCTAGATCCCGGGAACTTCAATATCTTCAATAGATATCTTTGTTGCTGGAACAAATGTTGTAGTCCTTCTTTTATAGGTGAAGATATACAGTCTTTCCTACAAAACAAGTTAAATTCCATGTTTAGAAACATCTCATAATTTTCAGAACAAATTCTTTACACGTAAAGAAATATGTGATGCAGTCATGCAGTTATCTTAGCCAATGCTTCAATACAACATTTATCCATGTTCTACAACTTTCTAGATGCCTTCCAGTCTCTACCAGAACATTTATCCATGTTCCACAACTTTCTTATTTTTCATCAAGTTGCCATATTTTTCCAAAATGATGTCAAATTGCTATAATGACTTCCTGGTAACTCCAGAACACCATCATGTGTTTTCCCAGCCTCATCACACATGCCACATCACCATACATGCCATGTCATCACTACCAACCATGCCACATCATCATACATGCCATTCTTTGACTTTCACTGAGTTCACTCTTGCCATCATGTCCTTCGTTATTCCTTTGTCATCACTGAACTGCTTTTGACATCAATGACAACCATATTCCATATTGCCAAAAATCTCCCCCTTTGGCATTGATGGAAACACCTAAACCTTCTCCCCCTTTAACAACAATGACAAAGGATAACGTATTATGCCTTTTTGTTGTAACCAACTTGACATAAAATTTCCAATTGTTCCCTAATGGACAACTTCCCTTCTTTTGCTTTTCCTCCTCCAATTAAATTTGGACTTGGTGTTGATCATCCTATGAACATCCTTCTTATAATGATTCTTTTGAATAAGATCCTTGGATGATGAGTTTATGAACTCCCCCTATCATCGTGCTTCTCTTCTTTGCAAACACATTCCATCTTCAGAAACTGAGATAAAATCCACTTGTGGTAGTTGATTCCAATTTGTCACTTCTACACTTCTTCTTGATTTTGACCAAGATAGCTTTTACCAAGTACTCTTATTTGTTCTTCTCGTTTTGATGGCAACTTCAAGACATTCTTCTCTTCTTGATCAAAAGACATTTTTCAAGTATTAATTGCAACTTTCTGATATTAACTCCCCTTGAATTTGTGATCCCTTCTAATGTTCATCTTGGGATTCTCTTCTAGGTCATGAGAGTTCTTATAAAAGACTTTCAACTTCAGCTCCACCACCATTACTAACGTCTTCTTCAATATCTTCATCTCCATCGGTGTGTTCTTTTATATTTTCATCTTGCTTTCCATCATAATGGATGTCATTCTCATTTGCAACACTGTTATGCTTCTCATCATCTTCGGAGTCTTCTTTTATTCTCCACATCTTTCCATAAGGTACCCTGCTTAATGGCCTTGTTTGTTTCTTGAATTTCTTACTTAGATCTTTTTTCTTGACTCTGCAATCAATAGCCCTGTGGCCAAACTTGTGACAGTCATCACAACAACCATAGAAACTACCTTCAGATTTTAGAAATCTTTGAGCTTTCTGATTCATGGCTTCCATCCTCTTCCATTCCTTTCTTTGTTCTTGGACTTTGATTGAAGAATTCTTCCTTAGATTACATTCTCTAGCCATATGTAGCATTGACCCAAAAAGATTTGTTGGACCCTACTTGTCATTGGTCTTTTAGGAATCACATTAATTCTGTCTTTGTTATGAGAGGAAGGAGCAGACATCTAACTTTTTTTCTTCATAGATGGACTCTTTAGTGTAGCAGCATGACTTCTATTATCTCTTCTTTGGTTTTTGAAAGAGGAACATTCAGGTTTCCTTTCATTGTCATACCCTAAACCAGCTTTATCTTTTGATGGCCTTTGGCTACTCAAAATGTCATCCAAAGTCTTTGAACTATTTTCAAACTTGGTTTTAATAGATTCTTCATTAAGCCTTTTTCTAAGCAAAGTAACTTCTTCTTCAAGTCTTCTAGATTTTTGCACTTCTTCTTTGATTTTTTCATAATGATCTGCTGGTCTTCTAGCTTCTTTATTTCCTTTTTGAAGTTAGCAACTTCTTGTTTCAAGATCTCAGCTTCTTCCATGCTATCCAACACTTCTTGTCTTGAATTGTGCAACTCTTCTCGGAGAGTCTTGACTTCCTCTTCATTTGACTTTTGCTCTTCTTGATACTTTGAAATTTTTTCTTGCAAAGACTTGTTCTTCTTCTTGCTTTTTCTTAATTCTTCAAGGGTACTTATGAGTTCTGCTTCTAGGTTCACCTCACTTTCCTCATATGAAGCATCTTCTGAAGTTTGAGTTATTGTTTCTATAAATAGATTTTCTTCATCTTCATTTGTGTCTTCACTATCAGACTCACAAATAGCAAGGCTTGTTTGTGCTATCTCTTCATTTGAATAAAGTTTTTCCAATTTATTCCAAAGTTCCTTCAATTAATAATTCTTTGGTCTTCTTCAACTTCTGTCTCTTTCTATCTTGACTTGGTATCTGCCTTGCTACTACAAGGATATTCACTATCTTTTTACTTTGATGGTCTCTGTCTTTTATTCTGCTCTCTTCTTCTGCTTGACTGTGCACTCCCTGGTCTCTGCCTCTTCTTACTGTAGCTTCTACAAAAGTCTTCATTGGTTTCTTGCTGGTCTCTATCTTCTGTTTTACTCTTGCTCTGCTTCAGATCTTTATCATTCCCCAGACACAGTTTTTCTGATCTTTATACTACTTCAGATCATCATCATTATTTAACTATAGAGACCCTCCTTAATACTGGATCTTCATTATTTCTATCTTCTTCAACAAACTTGACTACAAAGCCATCTTCCTACTTCTTAAAATATTCATTATCCATACACAAAAGAGACACATATTTCGAATGACTTTGTGACCCTTCATTTAAAATCACTTTTTAATTATATCTTTTTATTTTACTTTTTACTTCCAACAAAAAGGTTAAATATTTATTTCTTTCCAGCAACAAGTTTTTCCCTTTTTTAATTTTCAATTTACATCTCTTATATAATTTTATTTAACTTTTCACTTCAACAAAAAGTTAAATATTTCTTTATTTCTTTCCAGCAACAAGTTTTCCCCCCATTTTCAATTTACATCTCTTATATCTTTTTTATTTAACTTTTTACTCCAAAAAAAAGGTTAAATATTTCTTTACTCTCACGTGCTTTAACATATATTTTAATTATATATTTAACATATAGAAAACCTATCCAAAATTTGAAGGTCATGTCTCTTTATTAAGAATTTAACTAACATCACGTCCTTATCTTTTATAAAACATCATGACTTTTCACAAGATGTGCCTCTTTATGTTTTATATTATATCACTTAATTCTTATATTTATTCTTAACAACATGCAACTTAATAAAGTGTTACTCGTCATAAAACTTCGTCGACTTTATAGTTGTGAAACTTAGCAAGGGATTCTAAACGATCGATCACTTCATATGTTTTATAACATATCACTTAATTCTTATATTGTTATTCTTAACAACATGCAAACTCAACATTTTTCTTGGTTTTGGCAGGTTAATAACTTGCATGTGTGAACACTAGGAGAGGATATGATCTCATGGATGAATAGCCAGTTCATCAAAGAACATGATCATGTCATCTTTGGATTTTACTAACACACACACACTCTTTGGCAGGCATTTGAAAATAGCCTTCCAACTTGTTTAATTTCAACACTTAGACAAAATTGTCAAACCCTAGTCATTACTGTGCTAGGAGGCATTTTGGCAGACTCGTATCTTTGTCATCTGACCATCACTAAGAAAACTGAAGATATGGCTGGATAGTCAGTCCACTAGTCAACAAAACCATGTCACCTTTAGAATTTATTGAGATACCCTGAGTTTCTGGCAAGCATTTCAAATCAGCTTCTCAACCTCTTTTGAACGTCAAAACACATTTCTTCCTATTTTGGCAGACTCATATTTCACACATGTGAACACCCATAGAAAAAATGTCTCCTTGGATGGATAGCCAGTTCATCAATGAACGTGTTCTATACTTTATGATGAATTTATAATAACTCAGAAAGGCTTGGGTGGGCATTTCAAAATGCCTTTTCAACTTTGTGAATTTTACACTTAGTCAATTTTAGGACTTCCCCCAAAACTTATTCTGAGACCCCTTTTTGGTAGATCCATAACTTTGTCTCTAGACAAGTTCAAGGAGAAATAATTTCATGGTTAGATAGACAATCAAATATACTACAAGACCCCCATGTGCTGCGGGAATTTACTCTAACCCATAAATTAGGGTGGGCATCTTTCTGAGGTGATTTAGTCATTTTTGCTTGCTAAACCCCTGTTTTGGCAGGTCCATAACTTCTCCCTCAGGCACGCTCTGGAAAAAATTAAGACATGGTCAGCAGAGATAATTTTAAGGACCCATACTTATTTAAAACTATATAAACCTTGGCGAATCTTACTAATTCTTAAAATGTCAACTATAAAATATTTGGCGATATTTTTCTAAAGTTATTTCAATTTCTAAAGATTTTATATAGTTTATATAATAATTTGGCAATTTTTAGAGTGAAAAATGTTTACCCCAACAAAATTGGGCGAAATGTGGCTTCAAAAAACGCAAATGAGCGAATCTTTTTTTGGAAAACAACATCGAAAAATAGCCCATGGGCTAAATTTCGCCCTTAAAATTATCCTTGATAGTCATGTAGGCAAAACAACAATCTACAAGACCCCCCTATGGTACGGGCATTTATATTCTCCTATAAATTATGGCATGCATTTCCTTAAGACAGGTTTTACTAAATTTCCAATACTTAGTCATTTTCTTATTTTTCACCAAATTGCCATATTTTTCCAAAATGATGTCAAATTGCTCTAATGATTTCCTGGTAACTCCAGAACACCATCATGTGTTTTTCCAGCCTCATCACACGCCACATCACCATACATGCCATGTCATCACTACCAACCATGCCACATCATCATACATGCCATCCTTTGACTTTCACTGAGTTCACTCTTGCCATCATGTCCTTGGTTATTCCTTTGTCATCACTGAACTCCTTTTGATATCAATGACAACCATATTCCATATTGCCAACATCAAGATGGATTCGCTTGGAAGATATAGGGTTGCATTAAACATAGAAATAAAATCCTACCTAAGAAGTTATGAGCCAGCGAAATACAAACGCAACTACTTAAATACTAACATGACGTGCGCTGGATTGGTTGACAAATTACTGACATACTAACATCTCAGAATCTGCATGCTGACACAAACTGACTGATAGGGTGACTGATAGAGCCGGCGTAGATAGATACGCTATCACCTCATTAATTATGATATTTCCAACACTCCCCCTTAATTATGAGCGGATGGGGATGGTTAAACAAAAGTAAAATATTACAAAATATTTCAGAGCTGGAACATGCTCTGTTCATGACAAAGTTCACTGTGCAGAACTTGTCACTCCCAAACAAATTCGCAGAAATTGGAATGGGTCTTTTTCCAATGGTTTTGTAAATATGTCTGCTACCTGATCTTAAGACCTACAAAATTCTAAACATATTTCCTTGTTGTTTATCAATTCTCTGATGAAGTGATACCTTGTGTCGATGTGTTTAGTTCTCTTATGGAACACGTGGTTCTTTGACAGTGCAATTGTTGAGTTGTTGTCGTAGTAAATGATTGTGGGTTCTTGCTAGTTCTATGAAAGATCACTTAACATTTTGCACATCCAAACAGCTTGACATGTAGCACTTGTAGCTGCAACATTCTCTGCTTCTGCTGAAGAAAGAGTTATTATGGGTTGTTTCTTTGAAGCCCATGATACAACACCTGTACCTACATGAAATGTATTCCCAGATGTGTTTTTCCTGTCATCCATGCAACCTCCACTATCGTTGTCAGTGTATCTAATGAGTTTGAAATTTTTTGAGGTTGAATACGAAATACCAAAGTCTTTTGTTCCACTTAGATACCTCATAATTCTTTTACCTACTTGCCAATGCGATTCTTTTGGTGACTCCATGAATCTTGAGATTAGGCTAACACCATACATGATGTATGGCCTTGTTGTTGTAAGATACATAATGCTGCCAATGAGCCTTTTAAATAGAGTATGATCTACAATGGATCCATCATCATCCTTGCTCAATTTTAAACCTGTTATCACTAGTGTTGGAGCTATCTTGCAATTTAACATCTTAAATCTATTCAAGACATCACTTACATACTTTGACTGTGATATCAAAATACATTTTTCATTCTGCTGGACTTCAATGCCCAGAAAATACTTCATAATCCCCAAATTAGTCATTTCAAATGCACTTTCCATGACTATTCTAAATTCTTCTATCCCAAAATCACCAGTAAATATTAAATCATCTACATCCAGAAAGACAATTAACTTATTACCTTGCTGATTGAGTTTTGTGTACAGCGTTGGCTCACATTCACTTCTGTGAAATCCATTCTTAATGAGATATGAGTCAATGCGACTGTACCAAGCTCTGGGAGCTTGCTTCAAACCATACAATGCCTTTTTCAATCTATACACTCGGTGCCCTTGTCCTGGAACTTCATAGCCTTGTGGTTGCTCCACATGTACTTCTTCCTCCAAATAACCATTTAGGAATGCGTACTTAACATCCATTTGGTAAACATGCCATTTCTTTTGTGCTACGATGGCCAAAATTGTTCTGATTGTGTCCATTCATGCTACATTTGCAAAAGTTTCATTTAAGTCTATGCCTGGCTGCTAAGTGAATCCTCTTGCTACCAATCTTGCCTTGTGCTTCTGCACATTTCCATCAGCATCTTGCTTGGTCTTATAAATCCATTTCACGCTTATCACATCCTTATCCTTAGGAACATCAACTAGTTCCCATGTTTGATTATTCTCAATGCATTCTATTTCTTCATCCATGGCTTGTGCCCAAACTTTCTCTTCAATAGCTTCTTCAAATGTTAAAGGATCATTAACTTGAGAAAATAATGCAAAACATGAAAATGAATTAGGTGTACCAACATCATATATCTCACGTAAATTTCTTGTCCTTGGCGTAGTTCCTGGTGTCAAACTATGCGAGCTGCGTGAACTGCTTTATGGAGTTTGCTACGCACTTGGTGTGCTTGACGGAGTAGCTTGAGCTGCGCCTTGTGTTGGAGTTGCTTGTGTTGGAGCATGTTGCTCAATCCTTGGAGTAGATGGAGCTGCACATTTCTGATTTACCTGCGGTGTCTCAACCACATCTTCTGCGTTGTCATCATGTGCAACATGTGACACGATTTTCACATTCTTCTCTACAGTTCCATCCCATGCTTCATTTTCTACAAACTGAACATCTCAACTGATGATGACTTTCCTTTCAAGAGGATCATACAACTTGTATGCTTTTGTGTCTTCAAAATATCCAATAAAGATGCATTTCTATCCTTTATTGTGTAATTTTCTTCTCAGCTCATCTGGAACATGTGCGTATGCTATACAACCAAAAAAATTTAAATGTGAAACACTATGTTTCATACCTGTCCATTCTTCCTGCGGAACTTTGTTCTTCACACTCTTTGTCGGACATCGATTCATGATGTATACTGCAGTTTCCACTGCTTCAACCCAGTATTCATTTGACAAATGTGCGGTTGCCAACATACTGCACGCCATCTCCATGATGGTTCTATTCTTCCTTTCTGTGATACCATTCTACTACGGTGTATACCATGCAGTGAATTGCTTCTCTATGCCATGATTTTTGCAAAATTTTAAGAAATCATTTGAAACATACTCACCACCTCTATATGTTCTCAATATCTTGATGTTGTAACCACTCTGCTTCTCCACGAGTTCCTTGAACTGCTGAAAACAACTAAATGCATCAGATTTATGTTTTAGAAAATAGAACCATGTTTTTCTTGTGAAATCATCAATAAATGTGAGAAGATAAGTGCATCCTCCCATGGACGATGTTTGCATCGGTACACAAATATCTGAGTGCACAATTTCAAGTGGTGCATGAGCTCTGTATGACTTTCAGACTGTAAAAGTCTCTCTATGCTGTTTTCCAAAAATACAGCGTTCACAAATTCTCTCTGGCTTTTCGATCAATGGTAATCCTTTCACCATGTCCTTAGTGTGCAGTAGCTTCAGCCCACCAAAATTCAGATGTCCAAATATGAAGTGCCTTAACCAGAATTCATCCTTCATTTCTGTTTGAAACGCAGCTTGCATTGTGTTTTCCTTTTCTTCACCTCTAAGATCTACACATAACTTTCATTGTATTCACCAACATCACACTACTCATCTCATATATGTTTTCTTAGTGCTTTGTCCATAATTGCAATCTAGTAAAATCACAATAATATAGACGTTGAGTAC
Organism: Larix kaempferi; assembly: GCA_027924585.1. Lineage (NCBI taxonomy): Eukaryota > Viridiplantae > Streptophyta > Pinopsida > Pinales > Pinaceae > Larix > Larix kaempferi. Next base: position 293,290 of record BSBM01001233.1, read on the forward strand.
ATAGGTAGGCAAGCTAAGCAAAGAAAAGAAATGTGAAGAAGCCGCATCCAACATGGTGAGTTGTTTCCATTCCCAATTCTGAGTATGTTTAGGCGTTTGAAGAAGAAGGATACCAGGAATTTAGAGAATATTACAGCAAACACAATTCTTTAATGACTTTCCTATTTTCATAAGCCGAAAAAAAAAACCTAAAAGCACATATACCCAAATTTTGGTTCATTTATTCAAAGGATCTTATCAATCTAAATGGTTTGGTTTATCTAATATTGTCATATCAGTTGGCTGGGTAATTGAAACTGAAAACGACAGGCCATCAAGAGGCTATATAAAAGGCATAAAAAACTTCTTTGATGACCACAAAACAAAATGCTACGAACCTGATGGAGGCAATGGCTTCTTTACTTCCCAGATTGGTGGAAGCAATGCACTATGTACTTTTATATAAACATTTATGGGCCAAAGAAAATTTGATGTTCAACATAGATTTCGATCATTCAAGCAAATGAGAGTCTTCTATCTACGGATCTGCTCTGACGATTGAGCTCATGGCTTCAACAATCTGGCCTGCTTCCACCAACTATTTGTCCTATTTCAAATAAAAGGCATTAAACAATTATTAGATCCTTTGATCAAAACAATTGTGCTATTCTTCTTCACAGAGCGTTTTGGCCATCCTTCGGGATCAACCTACAATGAAAGCCCAAATAAATACGAAGCATTCTGTGCATTAGGAATTGTTTGTAGAGCATTACATTCTGGGCTCAGATTCATGCACAACTTTGAGACCTTAAGAGAAGTTCCTCTTCCATTGTATAAATAAATAGAAACAACACAGATATATCAATTTCTACGCGTTAATCCATCCACAGATCTCGAAACTCAGCTACCAGGACAAGTTCCAAAACTCAAGCAACAGCGGTTTTAAGGAAAGTTCGATTCTCAAGATGAGTTCCTAAGGAGCAGGCATTAAGACTCAGCTTCAAAAGAAAAATCGTCATTACACAGAAAAGACAGATGGGTAATAACTGGGCATGCATCAAAGGTTGCAATCAACAGGTTGGATCCCTCAGAAGTCTATCAACTTGGGAGAACACTTTTGATTCGTTAAAGAGGGTGCTTAACCATCCATTTATAACACGATATTCATATGACCCTTGGTTATTAGATCGATTTTGAGAAGTGGATCGATTGCGCTGAAGAAAAAAAAAAACCTATCCCTCGCTTGGGAGGAACTCAAACCGACTACCAGACAACTACATAGTGGCAGTGGAGTTACCAGAGTATGGATCTATCCATCTAAAGGATCTCCCATCTCTTGGGTTGTAAATAAATACCATCTGCAGTTTTAAGAGCAGAGTATGGATCGATCCATTGAAGGAATCGTCCAACTCCTCCACCGGGGATTCGCATTGCTAAAACTTCCCAAATAACACTTTAAGCTTGAGCTTCTTTTAAGGGTAGGGGAGTCTAGCGAGAGCTCTATTTTAACATACTCCAGTGTATAACCATATGAATCAACATTTCCTACGCAATATGGGTGAGGTCCGCGGGTTGAACCCTTGACCTCTTCCCATCCTTGACGGTGCATTAACCAACATACTGTCACACAGAAAACAAAACAAATGGGATGTGGGGATGGGACGCAAATCCCAACCGATAACTTGCACTGAGATTTAATAACTCCCACTGGAGTGAGAAATAAGCAGAGAGATCTCATAAGTTTAAATAAAGAAGAGAGATCTCATCAATGAGATCTTCCTCAATCAAATCTTGGCAGGTTAATAAAAATGCAGAATTTATCCGCGGGGTGGAAATTATGAGGTCGCGGCCTAAGCGCCACACCAACCAAATCAACATCAGTTAACTGAAAAAATAAAATAAAAACACCCAGTCTTTAACGTACACTACTGATCCGATTTCCAAGGAAGGGGAACCCTCAAAGACTGGTGCTGACTTGAAGTTTTTTCTCCACTTACTATAGAGATTACTAATAGTTCTACTTGAATCTTTATGATAGATCCTACAATGCTTCAAGTTGTTTCATAAAAACATCAATTATTAAATTTTACTATGTGCTCATTGGGTGGACTTTATCTAGCCTCCAATATTGCAATATAAAGCCTCTAAAACCAGGGTAAGGTGAATGTTAGGTAGTAGAACTTGTAAGCATAAACTGGAACTCTCCCTCTCAAAGGTCTTTCCATCTTGATCCCGCAATCCATTCCTCTAATTAAATGAGTGAAGAAACATGACGTATGGCTGGTTCAAGGAGCATTACGGCTAGCTCATATCGACATAGAGATAGAAGTGATAAACCATTTCAAAAAAATTATTTCTTTGAAGTTATCCCGAGTTCCAAGTTATCTAAAGTCCTACCTCAACCAAAGTGTTGTTGGGTGCACAAAAGAAGATAGATAGAGAAAAAAAAAATGCTAAGGATGTGAGGGAGGTATAAGAAAAATCAGAGGTTCTTTAGTTCACAGTGTCTAAGTAGATTTTGGCCGGCGCAAGTCAAGGGAAAAGGGGCGCGCGCAATCAATTAAAAAATTTACTACGCAATATATGAATATTTCTTTTTCTTTTGCTAAGGACATACGCTAGACCTAGCAAATACTGCGTGATTCCACTTTCTACTGAGCAGTTGAACTTTGCGCACTTTATACAAATTACTTTTGTACACACTTTTAACTTTACAAAGATTAACTGCATGGTTAACTTTGTATACCTATCTAACTGCGCATAACCCAAACTTAAACAAACTTTGTATAAATGAACTTCATGCTAAAACATAAGAACCAAAATATATTTAGAAGTTACTGCGCATTAAACTAGGGCATTCACTACCGTTAAATACTTGGGAATCTTGATTTGGGCATTCACTTTCGTGAAATACTTGGGAATCTTGATTTCTTTTATAGACCATAAATGTAGACAACATTTACACAGGTCAATATGAAATAGATGTGTGGCATGCATAAACACACATTCTTGAGAATAAGTTCATGAAACAATAGACTAATATATTTACCACTATAAAATAGAGTAACTTTGCCGCAATATAGAGCGATGATTATTTCAATCTTTTAGATTCACACAGAGCTTGGGCTCTTGAAATACTTCACGGGATTTACTTCTCCTTTGCTTCACTTATCTCTATCTCTTCATGTCTTACAGAGCTTGAGCTCTCACTAACTTAATCTTCTGTGAATGTTTTTCATTTATAGAGTTTCATTTCACCGACTCAAGATGGCTTCACTTGGAAGCTACAGGGTTGCATTAAACATAGAAATAAAATCCTACCTAAGAAGTTATGAGCCAGCGAAATACAAACGCGGATAGTTAAATACTAATATGACGTGCGCCAGATTGGTTGACAACTTACTGACATATTGACATCTTAGACTCTGTGCGCTGACACAAACTGACTGACATAGATGGCGTAGATAGATATGCTATCACCTCATTAATTATGATATTTCCAACACTCCCCCTTAATTATCAGCGGATGGGGATCATTAAAAAAAAGTAAAATATTACAAAATATTTGAGAGCTGGAACATGCTCTGTTCATGACAAAGTTCAATGTGTAGAACTTGTCACTCCCAAACAACTTCGTAGAAATTGGAATGGGTCTTTTGCCAATGGTTTTGTAAATATGTCCACTACCTAATATTCAGACCTACAAAATTATAAACATATTTTTTTGTTGTTTATCAATTCTCTGTTGAAGTGATACCTTGTGTCGATGTGTTTGGTTCTCTTGTGGAACACATGATTCTTTGACAGTGCAATTGCTGAGTTGTTGTCGCAGTAAATGACTGTGGGTTCTTGATAGTTCTGTGACAGATCACTTAACATTCTGCGCATAGAAACAACTTGACATGCAGCGCTTGTAGCTGCAACATACTCTGCTTCTGCTGAAGAAAGAGTTACTATGGGTTGTTTCTTTGAAGCACATGATACAACACCTGTACCTACATGAAATGTATTCCCATATGTGCTTTTCCTTTCATCCATGCTGCCTCCATTATCGTTGTCAGTGTATCCAATGAGTTTGAAATTTTCTAAGGTTGAATACAAAATACCAAAGTCTTTTTTTCCACTTACATACCTCGGAATTCTTTTAGTACCTACTTCCCAATGCGATTCTTTTGGTGACTCCATGTATCTTGAGATTAGGTTGACACCATACATGATGTATGGCTTTGTTGTTGTAAGATACATAAGCCTACCAATGAGACTTTTAAATAGAATAGGATATATAGTGGATCCATCATCATCCTTTCTCAATTTCAAACCTGTTATCACCGGTGTTGGAGCTGTCTTGCAATTTAACATCTTAAATCTGTTCAAGACATCACTTGCATACTTTGACTGTGATATGAAAATACATTTTTCATTCTGCTGGACTTCAATTCCTAGAAAATACTTCATAAGCCCCAAATTATTCATTTCAAATTCACTTTCCATGACTATTCTAAATTCTTCTATCCCAAAATCACCAGTAGATATTAAATAATCTACATCCAGGTAGACAATTAACTTATTACCTTGCTAATTGAGTTTTGTGTACAGCGTTGGCTCACATTCACTTCTGTGAAATCCATTCTGAATGAGATATGAGTCAATGCGACTGTACCAAGCTCTCGGAGCTTACTTCAAACCATATAGTGCCTTTTTCAGTCTATACACTCGGTGCCCTTGTCTTGGAACTTCATAGCCTTGTGGCTGCTCCACATATACTTCTTCCTCCAAATAACCATTTAGGAATGCGGACTTAACATCCATTTGGTAAACATGCCATTTCTTTTGTGATATGATGGCCAAAACTGTTCTGATTGTGTCCATTCGTGCTACAGCTGCAAAAGTTTCATTGAATTCTATGCCTGGCTGCTAAGTGAATCCTCTTGCTACCAATCTTACCTTGTGCTTCTGCACATTTCCATCAGCATCTTGCTTGGTATTATAAATCCATTTCATGCTTATCACATCCTTATCCTTAGGAACATCAACTAGTTCCCATATTTGATTGTTTTCAATGCATTCTATTTCTTCATCCATGGCTTGTGCCCAAAATTTCTCTTCAATAGATTCTTCAAATGTTAAAGGATCATTAACTTGAGAAAATAATTCAAAACATGAAATGAATTAGGTGTACCAGCATCATATATCTCGCGCAGACTTCTTGTCCTTGGCAGAGTTGTTGGTGTTGAATTTTGCGAGCTGTGCGAACTGCTTTATGGAGTTTGTTGCACACTTGGTGTGCTTGACGGAGTAGCTTGAGCTGCGCCTTGTGTTGGAGTTGCTTGTGCTAGAGCATGTTGTGCAATCCTTGGAGTAGATGGAGCTGCGAGTTTATGATTTACCTGCGGTGTCTCAACCACATCTTCTGTGTTGTCATCATGTTCAACATGTGACATGATTTTCACATTCTTCTCTACAGTTCCATCCCATGCTTTATTTTCTACAAAATGAACATCTCAACTGATGATGACTTTCCTTTCAACGGGATCATACAACTTGTATGCTTTTGTGTCTTTAGAATCTCCAATAAAGATGCATTTCTGTCCTTTATTGTCTAATTTTCTTCTCAGCTCATCTGGATCATGTGCGTATGCTACACAACCAAAAAATTTTAAATGCAAAACACTATGTTTCATACCTGTCCATGCTTCCTGTGGAACTTTGTTCTTCACACTCTTCGTCGGACATCGATTCATGATGTATACTACAGTTGCCACTGCTTCATCCCAGTATTCATTTGACAGATGTGCGGCTGCCAACATACTGCGTGCCATCTCCATGATGGTTCTGTTCTTCCTTCTGTGATACCATTCTGTTGTGGTGTATACCGTGCAGTGAATTGCTTCTGTATGCCATGATTTTTGCAAAAGTTTAAGAAATCATTTGAAACATACTCACCACTTCTATCTGTTCTCAATATCTTGATGCTGTAACCACTCTGCTTCTCCATGAGTGCCTTGAACTACTGAAAACAACTAATCGCATCAGATTTATGTTTTAGAAAATAGAACCATGTTTTTCTAGTGAAATCATCAATAAATGTGAGAAGATAAGTGCATCCTCCCATGGACGGTCTTTGCATCGGTCCAAAAATATTTGAGTGCACAATTTCAAGTGGTGCATGAGCTCTATATGACTTTCCGACTAGAAAAGTCTCTCTATGTTGTTTTCCAAAAATACAGCCTTCACAAATTCTCTCTGGCTTTTCGATCAATGGTAATCCTTTCACCATGTCCTTAGTGTGCAGTAGCTTCATCCCACCAAAATTCAGATGTCCAAATATGAAGTGCCATAACCAGGATTCATCCTTCATTTCTGTTTGGAATGCAGCTTGCATTGCGTTGTCTTTTTCTTCCTCTACACAATGAATTTCTATTTCTTTGCTTTCTTCTTTGAACGTAGATCTAGAATTTTCATAATGTCCTTCATGAACAACTTGAGTTGTTTTTCCTTTTATGATGGGTCTTATCCTCAAAGGAAACAAGCGATTGCTTTTCATCTACACCTCTACTATTAATTGATTGCTTGGATATATGTCCTTAATCACACAACGCTTCCCTACCATGTGAATTCTGCAACCTTTTTCCAACAGCTAACCAATGCTCATCAGGTTCTGCTTCAAACCTTGAACATAATAAACATTAGGCATACATTTCTGCTCCCCCTATTTTGTTAAAATATCAACAGTACACTTACCCAAAACAGTGACTTGAAAATTATTTCCAAGTGTGACATCAGTTTGAACTAATTTATCTAGACTAGAAAATAAACTTAAATTATTAGTCATATGATTGCTACAGCCTGAGTTTAAATACCACATGTCATTTGGACTTTCTTGAACAACATTGCATTCCAGTGGAGATGTGCATGCTAAAAACAATGAGCTGTTTGGAACGCTATTGCTATTGCTTGACTACGCTTCACCTTGCTTTCCTTGGTCATACTACTTCTTCCTACATTCATATGCGAAGTGTCCATACTTCTTATAGTAATGACATTGAATTTTTGAATTGCCATACCTTTGTCCACTTGGCTGATTGGTGGTCTAATTCTGACCTCTACCAGTGACATGCGCAGGGCTGTTGCTGTGACCTCCTTTGAAAGAACTTCTTCCTTTGCCTCTTCCACGACTTATGGATGAATGTGCTACGAATGTACCTTCTAGCAATGTATCTGAACCGTTGATTCTATGTTCATGATTGAGTAATGAGGCTTGCAACTCATCAATTGTAAATGTGGACAGGTCTTTTTTCCTCCAGGGTCATAACCAAAGATTCAAATTTCTTTGGAAGAACTCTAAGAACTTTCTCAACAACTCTTTGATCACCTAAAGTTTCTCCATGAGACTTTATTTGATTAACCAGACCAATAACACGAGTGTAGAATGATTCTACTGACTCTGTGTTTTTCATTGACACAGATTCAAAATCTCTTCTCAGAATCTGAAGTTTGGCAGTCTTTACCTTGTTCAAACCTTGATAGGAAGTTTCCAGTGTGTCCCATGCTTCCTTTGTTGATTGCGCTACTACTACTCTTGGCAGTATGGACTCATGTGTTGCTTGATGTATGTGGAACAACATATTTCCATCTTTCTTCCTCTGTTCCCTTAAGACATCTTTCTCAGCTTGTGTGAGATTGTTGTATGCTACTACATCTGCTGGTTCTGCATAGCCAGTCTGGACTATTTCTCATACATCTTGACCTCTAAACAAAGCCTTCATTGTTAGAGACCAATATTCATAATTTTTACCAGAAAATATTGGGGTTTGCAAATTACCCATAGTGGAAGCCATTCTTTAATCACTTTTCCCTTATGTAAATACAAATTCTACTTTCCTTAAACTAGGCTCTGATACCAGATCAAGGGAAAAGAGGCACGTGTAGTCAATTAAAAAATTTACTGCGCAATATATGAATATTTATTTTTCTTTTTCTAAGGACATGCGCTAGACCTAGCAAATAGTTTGCTTTAATTTTTCTTCCACTTTACTTCTCAAATTAATTGTGCGGATATTGAATGTGCAATTCACATTTTTACTGTATGCAGATTAACTGCACGATTCTACTGTGCAAATATTAATCTGCACGATTCCACTTTCTACTACGTAGTTGAACTTTGTGCAAATGCACAAATATTAACTTTGCGGAATACTTTACTTTGTGTAGATTGCGCACTTTATACAGATTACTTTTGCACACACTTTTAACTTTAGAAAGATTAACTGTGTGGATAACTTTGTATACCTAGCTAACTGTGCATAACCCAAACTTAAACAAACTTTGTATAAATGAACTTCACGCTAAAACATAACAACCGAAATATATGTAGAAGTTACTGTGCGTTAAACTAGGGCATTCACTACCGTGAAATACTTGGGAATCTTCATTTCTTTTACAGACCGTAAATGTAAACAGCATTTACATAGGTCAATATGAAATAGATGTGTGGCATGCATAAACAAACATTCTTGAGAATAAGTTCATGAAACAATAGAATAATATATTTACCACTGTAAAACAAAGTAACTTTTCCGCAATACAGAGAGATGATTACTTCAATCTTTTACATTCACACAGAGCTTGGGCTCTTGAAATATTTCACGGGATTTACTTCTCCTCTTCTTCACTTATCTCTATCTCTTCATCTTTTATAGAGCTTGAGCTCTCACTAACTTAATCTTATTTGAATGTTTTTCATTTATAGAGTTTCATTTCATCGACTCAGGATGGCTTCGCTTGGAAGCTACAGGGTTGCATTAAACACAAAAATAAAATCCTATCTAAGAATTTATGAGCCAGCGAAATACAAACGCGGATAATTAAATACTAACATGACATGCACTAGATTGGTTGACAAATTACTAACATAATGACATCTCAGACTCTGCGCGCTGACACAAACTAACTGACAGGGTGACTGACAGAGCCAGCATAGATAGATACGTTATCAGCTCATTAATTATGATATTTCCAACAGCAAGTCCCAAAACTGATATGATTTAACTCATTCATTTTACGGGTGTTATAAAGTCTAAATTTTATAGACATTAAACCATAGAATGGTAAAAAAAAGGTGAGTCCATTCTTTTAAAGAAAAAAAATTAAATTCAAGATCCAAGAATGAGAGATTGCTTATATCCGGGCATCGTATGAACTATAGCCAAGATTCTCAGAATATATAATCATTTACAAAAAGGTTCGAGGAAACAAAAGAACAATAAACCTTGATTCTAAAACAAACAAAAAAAATCATTTATCTTCTCAAGAGGAAAAAAAAACCTGCTATTTTCCGGAATGTAATCCAAGGCCTTTCGATGTGCTTAAGGCAGGGGTCGGTAAATCAAATCGGAAAAAGATTCATAATTGCAGCAAATCTAAGGATCCATAAGAGTAACTCATACAACAACAGCTTCTATAATTTATTCAACTACTCCGCTTGGATTGGTCTTTCTGATTTAAAATTTGCATAATTTAACATAGAGGGAACTTTAGCTAACAGCTAGGAAAGGTTTCCTTTTACATTAATGTATATTGAATACTACCATTTCCAACTAGTTTAAACATTTTCAATCTAGCATTATTCATTGCATCTAGCTACGATTCATTTTATATGTGGAGCATTTGAACATCGCTTTGATACCAATTATCACATACCCAAAAAATTCAGAATCGAAAAATGCCTAAAACAAATTAAAAATTAGGGAGATACATGGTTCATAGAAGCTATGAAAATTGCTTACTTGAAAAATTGCCAGAAAAACACTTGGAGCATCAACTCCTCCCAACCATAGGAGAGAGAAACTCGACTGTTTGCTCATCTCCACCCCTGTGTTGGATCACCACCACAACTACTAGACCAGCATTACTGCAACGCAACACTCCTACCTTGGAGTCTGTAACAGTAAAATCGATGGACTTATCAAATAAGAGGGCTCAACAAAAATGCTCCAGCATAATGGTACTCCTTTGCACAACATCCTTGATGCTCTCTCAGTGCCCCTAATTATAATATTTTCCTAGGTCTTGTGACATCACCAACCTAATGCCAAGTAATCCTGAGATCCTATTTTTGTGGATCTTGTTTGACTGTTGATGTCTCCACTTGGATTGATTTTTTTTTTATCATAATGTTTGTGCTATCTCTTGTCCATAGTTGTAGGTGGTAATGCTTGTGCTATCTCTTGTCCATAGTTGTAGGTGGTGTCCCCTCATGTAGCTGAACTCTCCAAGTGTCCTTTTCTTTTATTTATATATAGCCACAAATAGTTTTATGGTGCAAAGTATCATTTTGAGTTTTTTAATAACTCTTTAAATAAAAATAATTGCCAAAACATTTAAATCAAAATAATAAGGATTTTGGGGGTGTTACACCAACGCTTGCTGCCATCCTGCCTCGATAGGGTTCCCTAAAAATAAGAGCCCAACAAGGAGCTTCATCGTTTTCATCTACCCGAACCTTGCATTTACTATATTTGAACAATGTTCTTTTTGAAACATTGAGCAATGATGCCATTGTTGATACCATTCGATTCCTTGAGGTGCTTTGTGCCATAACAGTCATTGTAATTTCCCTACGAGAAGCTCAGATATCATTATTTCTTGATTTTCCAAATGAAGATAATGCAATTCTTACATCTTCTATTGCATTCTCGCATGTCTTTTCTATTTTAACATCTTCAAAACCCAACAACTTTGTGGCACGTTTCAATTTTTGTGTTTTATCAACCCATGTAGGATTTGAGCTTTGCCATCATTGAATGTTGTTCAAAATATGACTCAATTATCTCACTGACATGATCTCTAACTCTCTGACTAGGGATCGAGAATATCTTCTCTTGCAGAAACAACTGCACAATCCTCAAGACAATTCCCACCTCTTCCAACCCCACTTCAACTCCCAATTATACTAGAAATGTGAGAGGGCAAGGTGTCATGTGATGGCTAATTAAGATCATGAGGGGGCACCGGGTCATGTGATTCTTGATCATCATGATCTGATGGCTGACCATAATCTCTCCCTACATAATCAAAATTCATGTGAAGATAATTTCAATAAAAAATGCACTATGCAAGGATCGATTAAAGTACCAAATTGAAGTGTTTTGAAATGCATAATTGGTATACGAATTGAAAATACTTTTAAAACAAAAAAATTATATGTAACTTGAATTCAAAATAACTAAATATGTACACATTTAATTTGAAGTTGTACATTTAGCTTAATAATTGTTCTAAGTAAAGTTTGAAATTGCTAGTAAAGTTTGAAATTGCTTGTAACTTAAAATTGTTTGTAACTTAAAATTCCTTGTAACTTGAAATCCTAGTAATTACTTGAGAATTGTTCTAAGTCAAGTTTGAAATTGCTAGTAACTTGTACATTTAACTTTAAAATTCTAGTAACTTGAAATTAGCTACATGTAAATTAACAAATTGAAAATTGGTTACTTATAGTTGTGGGTTGAACTTTAAAATTGTTAGTAACTTGAAATTTTCCAACTAATACATTTAGCTTGAGAATTGTTCTAAGTAAAATTTGAAATTGTTGGTAACTTGAAATTTGAAATCCCTACTAAAGTTTGAAATTACTTGTAACTTGAAATTGCTAGTAATTGAGTGTGAATTGAATTTTCCAACTAATACATTTAGCTTGAGAATTGTTATAAGTAAAATTTGAAATTGCTAGTAACTTGAAATTTGAAATTGCTACTAAAGTTTGTTTGTAACTTGAAATTGCTAGTAATTACTTGAGAATTGTTCTAATTAAAGTTTGAAATTGCTAGTAAAATTTTGTTGAATATTGTAACTTCTAAGAATATTATATTTGTATATTATTTATTCTGGAGATGTTCCATCCCTCCGAGGTTATTCTATTATGTATCCGGAGATGTTTATTCCTCCGAGGAGTTGTGGCAACTAGGGTTATTAGACCCACCATGTGGGGGTCGGCCCAGTCAGTTATAATAGGGTATTTAACCTAATGATTAAATACGAGCCTACATGTACTTGTGTAAAATATATGTCAGAGTAGTGTATAAATAGAGGAGGTGTGTTCCTCATTTGACACACTCACACACTTGAAAAGAGGAGCACTTGTCTGGGGTATTTTCTAAGGAGGATTAGAAGGAGGGAGCACATCTTCTATTTTGGTTTATCATCTTATTGAGGAAAGCTTTGCTGGGTTTTCTACCTCATGAGGGTTTCCCTGGATAAATCTATGTCTCTTGTGTTTATGCTATGCTTGTTGTTTCTTCAATGATCCTGTATATGCTATTATTGTGAAATGGAATGTAATGCTGCTATTTTCTGTCTTAGCATATTGAATTTTAACATGGTATCAGAGCTAACCTGAAGGAAGACAAGGTATGGCACTTACGACACTTGCTTTACTTACGACAATTTGAAGGTTAGGGTTTTACATAGCAAAAACCAGTCATCGTGGAACTTTCGCTATAAATCCATTTATGAGAAGGGTCAGGGTCTGAAAAGTTTACAGGTTGAAGATAACATCCCCAGGTACCTTGTGTCCAAAGGGAACCCTCATATTCGTTGTAATTTATGAGTTATGATCAGTACAAGTTAGGGTTTCTTCCTCTTCCAGATCTCAGTCAAAATCAGGTGACCTTGAGAAAAAGGTCATAACTTGGGCTAGGAAGCTCCAAATAAAATTTCGTAAAATGTGACAGGTAGTAAACAGACTGTACTATCTCAGGAAACGTTTTCAAAGGCCGAAGGTGAACCAGTGACACGTGGAATTCCGTACAAGTTCACTCTCCTATTTTATCCCATAAACAAGTCACGTTGCGACACTTGGCATAACTCTCTCTCAGAGAGTCCAATTGAGGTCATACCTGTCAAGATGGAAAGATAACAAGGCGAGCTATCTCAGAAAAAGTTTTCAAAGGCTGAAGTTCAAACAGTGACACATGGAACGCCATACAAGTTCACTCTCCTATTTTATCCCATAAATAGGTCACGTTGCGACACTTGGCATAACTCTCTCTCAGAAAATCCAATTGAGGTCAGACCTATCAGGATGGAAAGATGACAGGTCAGGCTACTGCAGAAAACATTTTCAGACCCTGTGGAGCAAAAATTTCAGATTTATAGCAGAAGCAATCAGGTGCATATTTCTGTCAAAACAGAATTATTTTTAGCACCTCTATTCATGGCTTCTGGAATTTAGGGTTTCGGAGAAAGTTGGAATTTTTTGAAGTCTGTAACCATGGATGGAAGCTCCTTAGAAAAATAAGAGTTTAGAGCCTTGGATTGAACCTTTTGATTGGACAGAAGGGTGGGCCTCATCAAACCCTAGTTCGGGTTCCTGTCCAGAAGATCCAGAAGTTTTGAAGGCAATTTTGAGGGGTCAAATTTTGGAGATTTCAAAATTGAAGAATGCTAGGTTGATCAGCTCAGCAAGACACATTCTTCCATCCATTCAGAAGTATGAAAGTCAAAGATTGAATTTTTAGGGTTTCTCTAGCAAACCGTAATCAAGCTCCAGATCAAGTTTCAGGGGGAGTTGAGGCTAAGGCCTTACATAAGAAAACTACAAAAAGTCTCGACAGGTATGACTTAAGGAGGTTCAGGTATGCCTTGAAATTTGATTCTTGATTAAGTTCATAATGTGTTTGTCTTCATGTTATTTATTAGTACAATCTTGATTAATGTTATTAATTGTCTTATCACCCTAGTAACAATATGAATGCATGTGAATGATCGAAGACATTCATTGATTAGGGATATATGATTGTACTTATGCATTATGGTGTTGTGTGAGGTTGATGTTGTCTGCTAACAAGACACAGTTACATTACAAAAGACAAATCAAGTTCCATGACCATGACAACATGACGACAAAGACTCACGAGGTATGTATGAATTTGTTATATTATGTTTAACCTACAGGTTCTAGCTCAGGATCTCTAAATCATTGAAGAGATTGTTTAGGTATGTTGTACATAACTAAGCAGGTATACTAATCCAGGTATGTTTTCCTATGTCATGTTAGAATCTTACCTTGTGTAAGTATACTTAGTATGATTGGTTAGTAATCAAGGGTTTATGCATATTATGTCTCTTATCTGGGTTGATGATTTAACTAACTAGATCAAACAAGAATATGCATGAGTAAAAGAAGACTTCCTTGAAACCCTGAATACTAATGATCATGACTGTACATATTCAAGATTATTTATAATTAGAATGTTTTGATAATATTGAGAATATACTAATGAATGTATGTTTGTGTATGAGATCATGAGGATGACACTAGTGTACACGTGAGCATGCACAGTGGTACGGAATGAATAGAAGTTCAGAAGACATACAGAAGATCAAGCGGGAGGCAACCACACAAACATAAAAGATAAGTATTTGAGTTGTTATTAGAAATAGTAAATGATATTGCTTGTATGCATATTTGTATTCCTAGAATATATCATGCTGAGTGTAAACATTCATAAAGCATTGAACAGTATACTACTAATATGCATATGATTTGTAAGTTGGACAAACATTCCATTGTTGCTTGTCTAGAATGAAACCTCTTTGCTGACATGCTGAGAGCTATGCAGACTCTCGATAGTATGTTCTGGTAGAGATGGAAGGAATCTAGATAGCCACTGTATGCATACAGGATATGGGAAAGTGTTGTGCCAAAGTATTGGTCAAAATAGTTGCATAACTATGTAAATGATATCTGTATGCATAATAGGTTATCATGTCAAATATGATTTGATGATTATGAAGTATTACTAATTATGTACTTAATTTTGATTTGTAGGAAAGATCATGATGAATGATGAACTCTGAACAAGCGATGGATGTTCAACAAAAGATTTACAAATCAAACACACTATAGAAATCTTTTGGTTAAGAGATTCTCTTAGAAAGAGGAAGAGAATCATGATGAGATGTTTTGCTCCAAGATAATGTAATCAGGTTCTGTATGGGTTCCCAGGATCGGTAGTCAATTTATGAGCTTAATGATCATCATGGGTGATGTGGATCTCAACCTGCTACAAGGTTGAATATGGGTTCTATACACATATGACATGGATGCAAGAAGGAACTCACCACAGAGTTCGAATGATTTTGAGGCTCATATTAGTAGACCCATTTGACGAGAGATGGCACAGATAGATATGCAGAAGATCACTCAATGCTGAGTGTGAATAATGGACAATTGACAGCTTCATGACAAAGCTTGGGCTTTACTAGAAGTAAAGCTGTTCCTAACCTTTACCTTAAGGTTGTGGATGATGAACCTATCATACCATTATTGTATGACGATAATCTCTTTTTGACAAGGAATGAGAAACAAGTCATGAAAATGGCTGCAGAAATGAAAATGAAAGATCTCGGATTAATGCACTACTTCTTAGGTCTAGAAGTATGGCAAGATCCAAAAGGAATCTTTTAATTCAAGGTAAGTATGCTGTGAAGTTTCTAAAAAGATTTGATATGTTGGAGTATAAAGCCATGGCTACTCCCATGGAATCCAACTTGAAGTTGTTAGTTAATGACTCATCGTATTTAGTGGACCTAACCCTATATAGACAAATCATTGGGTCATTGATGTATTTAACAAATACTAGGCTAGATATATGCTTTGCTGCAAATACCCTAAGTCAGTATCTAGTAGAACCTAGAAAGGTTCACTTAATAAATACAAAGCATGTAGTGAGGTACCTAAAAGGTACAATAGATTTTGGTCTATATTATCTTGGAGGTCATGAACTCCATTTACATGGTTACTCAGATTCTGATTGGGCAGGAAGTGCCTCAGATAGAAAGAGTACATCAGGTGGATGTTATAGTCTTGAATCTGCCATGATCTCATGGTTTAGCAAGGAACAATCTAGTGTGGCTCTCAGTACTGCTGAAGCAGAATATATATATAGCTGTCTACTCTGCCAGCTATGAAGCAGTGTGGCTTTAGAAGCTATTATATGGAGTGTTTGACTTAGAAATGAATTCCACTATGATTATGTGTGACATTCAAAACTGCATCAAGATAGAAAATCTTGTATTCCACGATAAGTCAAAACACATAGAGATCCGATACTTCTATATACGAGATATGGTGCAGAGAGGAGCTATCAAGCTCGAGTATATAAGCACTGAGGATCAGATTGCTAATATCTTGACTAAACCTCTGTCTCGAGTAAAGTTTGAATACTTCCGAGACAAGCTTGGTATAGTCCAGAAGGACCCTCCTCGAAAGGGGGAGTAGCATAGTATCTGATAACAAGTCTGTCTCATCAATGATGAGGTTACCTATTTACTGCACCTAGTTACTTAGAATTATTTAGATTTAGGAATCTTATATTTTTTCTTTTGATGATAGATGTTATGCATGTTTTGATGATGAGGATACATGTTTTGTTATACATGTTTTGATGATGAGGATACATGTTTTGTTATACATGTTTTGATGATGAGGACACATGATTGACACATGTTTTGATGAAGTTCTTGGTAAACATGTGAGGGGATTGGATCATCCCTGGATTTCAGTCCGAAAGAAGAGCCGTAGACATATGTCTTCGAGAATGAAGTCCTTGGTGGACTTGAGGGGATTGGATCATCCCTGGACTTCAGTCCTAAAGAGAGCCGTAGACGTATGTCTTCGAGAATGAAGTCCTTGGTGGACTTGAGGCGATTGGATCATCCCTGGACTTCAGTCCGAAAGAAGAGCCGTAGACGTATGTCTTCGAGAATGAAGTTCTTGGTGAACATATGAGGGGATTGGCTCATCCCTGGACTTCAGTCCTAAAGAGAGCCGTAGACGTATGTCTTCGAGAATGAAGTCCTTGGTGGACTTGAGGGGATTGGATCATCCCTGGACTTCAGTCCTAAAGAGAGCCGTAGACGTAAGTCTTTGAGAATGAAGTTCTTGGTGGACTTGAGGGGATTGGATCATCCCTAGACTTCAGTCCGAAAGAAGAGCCATAGACGTATGTCTTCGAGAATGAAGTTCTTGGTGAACATGTGAGGGGATTGGATCATCCCTGGACTTCAGTTCGAAAGAAGAGCCGTAGACATATGTCTTCGAGAATGAAGTCCTTGGTGGACTTGAGGGGATTGGATCATCCCTGGACTTCAGTCCTAAAGAGAGCCGTAGACATGATGTCTCCGAGAATAAAATCCTGAATGAACAGGTAAGGGGATTGGATCGTCCTCGGACTTTGGTCCTGTGAATTGAACCGTAGACATGAGGTCTCCGAGAATTGAATAGGACTGGATCGTCCCTGAGCTTCGGTTCAAAAGGTACATGATAGGACTGGATCGTCCATGGACCTCGGTTCAAAATGTACATGACAAATCCTAGAATTGTTCTAGGTTACATCCAGCATGAAACAGGGCTGGCTCTGTAGATATGATACATCCAGCATGAAACAGGGCTGGCTCTATAGATATGATATATCCAGCATGAAACAGGGCTGGCTCTGTAGATGTGATACATCCAGCATGAAACAGGGCTGGCTCTGTAGATATGATACATCCATCATGAAACAGGGCTGGCTCTGTAGATGTGATACATCCAGCATGAAACAGGGCTGGCTCTGTAGATATGATACATCCAGCATGAAACAGGGCTGGCTCTGTAGATGTGATACATCCAGCATGAAACAGGGATAGCTCTGTAGATGTGATACATCAAGCTTGAAACAGGGCTGGCTCTGTAGATGTGATACATCCAGCATGAAACAGGGTTGGCTCTGTAGATGTGATACATCCAGCATGAAACAGGGCTGGCTCTGTAGATGTGACACATCCAGTATGAAAAAGGACTGGCACTGTGGTTGGGATTGGATCGTCCCTAGACATGAGACTTGTCTTAAAGAGATAAGGATTGATCATCCTGGAACTTGATCTGGATTGCATCATCCATGGACCTATGTCCTAAAGAGAGCAGGATTGATCATCCTGTAATATGATCGTGTGATGATGATGCTGATCGTATGATGACGATGCTGATCGTGTGATGACGATGCTGCCGATCGTGTGATGACGATGCTGATCGTATGATGACGATGCTGATCGTGTGATGACGATGCTGCCAGTCGTGTGATGATGATGTTGATCGTATGATGACGATGCTAATGATCGTGTGATGACGATGCTGATGATCGTGTGATCGTGTGATGACGATGATGATGACGATGCTGATGATCAAGTAATATCAACTCTGATGATGTTGATGTTCTAGTAACTAGTTGAGTTACTGATGATGATGAATTGAAGAAAGCTTCCGATGATATATAGATGATGTAGTCAATGACTCCTTGCTCCTGCAGATGTTGTTATAATATCCTTCTCGTTAAGGGGGAGTGTTGAATATTGTAACTTCTAAGAATATTATATTTGTACATCATTTATTCCGGAGATGTTCCATCCCTCCGAGGTGATTCTATTATGTATCCGGAGATGTTTATTCCTTCGAGGAGTTGTGGCAACTAGGGTTATTAGACCCACCACGTGGGGGTCGACCTAGTTAGTTATAATAGGGTATTTAACCTAATGGTTAAATACGAGCCTACATGTACTTGTGTAAAATATATGTCAGAGTAGTGTATAAATAGAGGAGGTGTGTTCCTCATTTGACACACTCACACACTTGAAAAGAGGAGCACTTGTCTGGGAGATCTGCTAAGGAGGATTAGAAGGAGGGAGCACATCTTGTATTTTGGTTTATCATCTTATTGAGGAAAGCTTTGCTAGGTTTTCTACCCCATGAGGGTTTCCCAAGATAAATCTGTGTCTCTTGTGTTTATGCCATGCTTGTTGTTTCTTCAGTGATCCTGTATATCCTATTATTGTGAAATGGAATGTAATGCTACTATTTTCTGTCTTAGCATATTGAATTTTAACAAATTTGAAATTGCTTGTAACTTGAAATTGGTAGTAACTTGAACATTTAACTTTAAAATTGCTAGTAACTTGAAATTTGTTACATGTAAATTAACAAATTGAAAATTGCTAGTGGCTTGAGAAAAATTCTGTACAATTATTGAAAATACATTAAAAACAAGAAAATTGTTTGTAACTTAATTTCAAAATAACTAAATATGCACATGTAACTTGAAATTGTACATTTAGTTTGAGAATTGCTAGTAAAGTTTGAAAATCAAGTATATATATTTAACTTGATAATTATTAATAACTTGATAGTTGTGCATTGAACTTTAAAATTGCTAGTAACTTGAAATTTGATGTGGAAATTGACAAATTGAAAATTGAGTATGAATTGAATTTTCCAACTAATTATACATAACTATCAATTTAACTTGAAAATTGTTACAAATTTTGAAATATAAATATAACATATATACCTACTATATGAAAAAAAAGGTTAATGCATAGAAAAAATTGGTACATGAATTGGAAATACATTAAAAATAACATAATTGAATTTTCCAACTACTACATAATTATCAGAATGTTCATTTTATTTGTTGTCATTGAATTTTACATCTATTACATAACTATCAAACTATTCATTCATTTGTTTTCAAATTGAATTTTCTAACTAATACATAACTATTATAATGTTCATTTCAAATAAAATGAGGGTAAGTTAAAATTAGACATTAATAGTTATTTCAATCAACAAATGTTGAGACTTGGAGCTCACATCGAGGCTATACATTTATATTTTTTAACAAATAACAAAACAAGAATTGAAATTACATTTAAGTTGAAATTGTTAGTAACTTAAAAAATTGCAATTAGTTAAATATGTACATTTTAACTTGAAAATAGTGTCCAAGTGTACATTTAATTTGAAAAGTGTTCCAATAACATTGAAAATTGTTAGTAACCTAGAAATTTGAAAATAGTTAATATGTACATGTTTTAACTTGAAAATAGAATCCAAATGTACATTTCATTTGAAAATTGTTCCAATAACATTTGTTAGCCACTTGATATGAAAATTGTTACAAATTTTGAAATATAAATAACAAAGTTATGAAATATAAATAACAAAGTTATGAAATAAATAAGAATATTCATTACAAATAAATAGTAAATAAATTAGATTATGAAATAGTTAATTTTTTTGTAAAATTGTTAGTAATTTTGTAGTCTAAATAACAAATTGTACAAATATATTTTTAACAAATAACAAAACAAGAATTGAAATTAAATTTAACTTGAAATGTTTAGTAACTTAAGAATTTGAAAATAGTTAAATATGTACATTTTAAGTTGAAAATAGGGTTCAAGTGTATATGTAATTTGAAAATTGTTCCAATAACATTGAAAATTGTTAGCAACTATGAAATTTGAAAATAGTTAAAAATGTGTACATTTTAACATGAAAATAGAATCCAAATGTACATTTCATTTGAAAATTGTTCCAATAATATTTGTTAGCCACTTGAAAATTATTAATTTAACATAAAAATTGTTGCAAAATTTGAAATATAAATAACAAATGGATGAAATAAATAAGAATATCATTACACATAAATAGTAAACAAATTAAATTATGAAATAGTTAAATTTTTTGGAAAATTGTTACTAATTTTGTAGTCTATATAACAATTTGTTAAAAATATTATTACAAACAAAATATAATAAGACTAAAATGAAAAAAAAAAAATAGTTACTATATAACAAATTATTAGAGAACTTGATAAAATATGATATTTAAATTATGTAGCATCTAATTCAAAAATTTACCTTGGTTCTCCTCCATAGGAATTTCTTGCACCAAATGTGCATCTTCTTCTTCTCTCAAAATTTCTCTTTGTTGCCTCATCCTATCTCTATTCCTCCCACATTCTTCATTGTCATTTGGTTGATGAGCATGCTTCATTTGATGTTTTCTTTTACTCCCCATCAAACTACAATGAAAACAAACAAAGATTTATTCAAATTGTTATTACAAACAACAATATGTTAATATGAAAATTTGACATATGCCTACAAAGAAATCTTATATGTCTAATGAACTCTAATTGAACAACAACAAAATCACTAAGCTCTAATTGAACAATAGAAAATTCACATAGCTCTAGAATTGAAAATAAACTAGCAATGAGTTTAAAATTAGTGTTGTTGATCAATTGTTTAGTGATTATATAGAGGTTGCTTGTTATTTTTATGAGGGAATGGTGGTTGGAAACATTAATTGTCCAACTTCTTTCCTGGGTTCTTTTTTATTTTCTTTACAAAGAAAAATCCTCGATCGTGTTAATTTTATAAACCATTGATCGAGCAAATACCTCGATCGAGGTCTAGTTAAAACCCTCAACTGAGTTCCTTTATAACCCTCGATTGAGGTAATTTAAGTACCTCGAATGAACAAATACCTTTATCGAGGGCCTAAAAAACAAGTAGAGAGCCCTTTTCACTGTAGAAAGATAGTTTTGCCTATCATTCAGAGGCTTAAACCATGTCATTAAATGCACATTAATGGGAGGACCTAATACCATTGGATTCTTCAATGAATCCCCTATCCATATACATAAAATTTACGAATTTTTATCTTCGTATGTCTTTTGTTTTTAAATTTCTACTAAAACTTGCCCTAAAAAACCTTGCCGACAACTTCGATTTAGCTCAAAGATAAATCAACAACATTCAAAATACACATTCAAAAAATTTGAAAAAATACACAAGCACTAGATAAGTGCGTCCTCTTCAAAAGGGTATTTTTAGTTTTGGAAATTACTTAAATAATCAAAAGATTTGGTGCACTCACACATGTGTGTGCAAAATGCGACTGAAATATTGATTGGTCAGTTTCGAAAAATATTAATAAATATAGTTTTTTGAGAAAAAATAAAAGAAAAATATGTAAGCACTCGTGCATTCTGTCTAGATAATGTTCATGCATATTTCATTTTTTAAAATTATTACTTTATTATTGTGCACACACACAAACTACTTGTTAATTGCTCTTCAAATTTTTAAGTACACACGTTTCATTAAATGAAAATTTGACACGATAAATGACATTGGTATATTTCGAAAAAAATATCATTGGAAAGCCAACATAATTCTCTACTTTTCATTTTTTAACCGCATGTCAATATTCATGTGGCAAATATGAGTTTCGAGGGCTTCAATTTAATACATGGGTAAAATTTCTGTTTTTCATCGTCATATTTGGCCAAAAATAGTTATCCATCTTCATGGAATCACCCGAAGCTTAAGATAAATTTATAATCGGGATGACGAAGTAGATATGCAAACACATTTTGCATTATTTTCATGTGAGCCTCTGCATTTTGAATAGGTTTTTAAAGAACATAAATAAATTCAAGCAATGAATGAAGAAATTGATGCAATTGAAAAAAACGACACTTGGGATTTTCTAGATATACTAGAAGGAAAGGACAACATAGGAGTTAAATGGATTTATAAAACTAAATTCAATGAAAAAGGAGAAGTGGGGAGGCATAATGCAAGGCTTGTTGCAAAAGGATTTGCACAATAGCCTGGTATTGATTATGGTGAAACCTTTGCTCCAATGGCAAGGTTAGACACCATTAGAACAGTTTTGGCATTAGATGGTAAAAAACTTGAAAACTTATATAAGTTAGATGTCAAATCAACATTGCTAAATGAGATTTTGGAAGAAGAAGTGTACATTGATCAACCACCTAGGTATGAAATTAAGAATCAAGAGCATAGAGTGTACAAACTAAAACAGTCACTATATGGTTAGAAACAAGCACCAAGAGCTTGGTATGGAATAATTGAATCATAGTTAATTAGTAACGGGTTGAATTACAGAAGAAAATGTGAACCCACATTATACACCAAAAGAGATTATCAAAAGATAATTTTTATTGTATGTCTTTATGTGGATCACATGATCTACACAAGAAATTTAATGATGGAAAATTTCAATCAATCATGGAAACAAAAATTGAAATGACAGATCTTGAATTAATGAAGTATTTTCTTGTCATTGGAGTTGAACAAACAGATAATGACATATTAATGACATATTTATATGTTAAAAATGTTTTGCACATGTTTAGAGTAACAAATTGCAAGCCAGTAGACACCCCAGTAGTAATAGGTACAAAATTAAGAAAACATGATCAAGTTACAATAGTAGATCCCACCTTGTATAAGAGACTTATTGGCAGCCTGATGTATCTAACAGCTACAAGACCTGACATTATGTATGCAGTAAGTTTAATTTCCAGGTTCATGGAAAATGCAAAAATTTCCCATTGGCAAGTAGGTAAAATAATTTTAAGGTATATTGCAGACCTACAACCAATTTTGGCATCATATACTCAACCACAAACTCTAGTTCTCTAGTTGGGTACAATGACAGTGATTTTGCAGGAAGCATTGATGACAGGAGGATCACTTCAAGTTATGTATTTAATTTTGGATATGGATTAATTTCATGGGTATCCATAAAGCATCCCGTTGTGACAATATCTTCAACAGAAGAAAAGTATGTGGCAAAATGGAAAAAACATCAGCAGCCTATCATGATGTATAGTTGAGGAGGATATTAGAATATCTTCAACATAAAGAAAATGAAGCAACACATCTTTTGTGACAACAACTCAACCATAGTATTAACCAAAAATCATGTACTCCACCGGAAAAGCAAACATATTGATACCAGATATCATTTTATAAGACACCTTGTAAGCGATGGAGAAATATGTTTGGAATTTTGTAAATCTCGAGACCAACTAGCTAATATTTTCACTAATTCATTGGCAAGAGAGAAATTTATATTTCAAAGGAATAATTTAGGTATAGGTAGTCATGAATTGTATAAGGTAGAAATTAAGGGGGAGTGTAAGGAGTAATTTCTCCCTCTTACAAAAGTAATCAATTTAATGTAGTTTTGATAGGAGTTATCTACATGGTGTACCTTTATACTTAATATGTGATATTTTGAAATAAAGTTAGGTAGTTCAGTTAATGTGGGAAAATTCATGAACTAGTCTAGAACTTTTCTATATGCATGTTCAGTCTAATTTTAGTAGCAATGTAGAGGAGAGGCACAGGATGTAACATAGCTGTTTTTTGTGTTAATAGAGGAGAGCTTCAAAGCTCCTTTTTCCTCAGTATTTGAATTAGTTGTAGCTCAACGTATGTTGTTGCGATTGATTTCAGTCGTTGTTGTTTGTATGTGTTCCCTTCCTATCCAACACAAAAATAATAAATAATGGTTACATTAATAAGTGTTATTCCCTTCATTTTTTCTTTTGAGATGGAGGTCAATCTTTAAAAATCCTAAATTCATGAAAATTCTTCATCTTCATAATTTCCAATTAACTACTTCTACCATCTACATTTTAGTAACATGCATTAAAGAATGTCATTAATTTCATATTTGTTTTTGTCCTCCAACAAATTGTATCTTAGTGATTAATTATTATTATTGGCATAATGTTGGAATCCACTACATGAATCATGGAATCCCTCGCATGAATTGTGCAATCCACAAAGTCGTGGAAAAACAACACTTTTATAGTTAGTAAATTCAAGTTGTTAGCATGAAGGCAACAACTTCGGATTTGAACTCGACCTTTTGTTTCCTTATTGGATGTACAAGGTGTTTCCTGTAGCAGCATCATTGGAGACAATGATTCACAACATTCTCAATTTTCACAATGATCTAATTCATTTATTCCTTGTTAATGTTTTGCAATCAAAAGTGATATCATTAATAGGTATAATTTAAAATATAAATTTCAAAGTAGTTTTATTCTTATTGTGGATGTTTTGTAATAAAATTATTTTGGAAATTCAATAATCTAAATTCATTTTCCATAAACATTAACAACTATCACCATCATTATGATTATTCATTATATATATAACTATAACTTTGCAATAATTAATATTATATTTATTTTTATTATCAATTTATTTTTTATTCTAATTTATTTAATAAACATCAATAACCACTACCATCATCATTATCATCAAAATATACATTTATATAAATATAACTTTTATATTATATAAATACACACTTCTTCCCAAAATTCTAATACTTTTTCTTTAATAATATATCTATTTTTATAATCCATTTATTTTTGGACTTGGTCTTTCTTTGGAGCATACTCATTCATTATAATATCTCGTAAGATGTTAGATTTACTACTGCTTCACATGAATTTAGTTGACTTTATAAGATCTAAAAATGTTTTAAATGGGCTAGTTAGCATTATAAAACATTTTCGTGTCTACGAGCAGATCTCTTGGATTTCGACGTCAGCTACTCTCAATCCATGTCCCTTGGATTTCCATAAGATTTTCTTGGTTATAAAATTCGCTTTCTGTTGCGCCCCGAATTTAAATATGTGTGCGATTTCACATTCACGGATTTTAAGTGCAGTGCAGGTTCCACTATGGAGAAACAAACAAAAGACGCGGAGAGAAGGGTTCTCATAATGTTGTGGAATTGTTTTGGGTATGGAACATATCATTCATGATTAAATGTAGAAAAGGAAGAGGAATATATGACAAAATAAAAATAAAAATAAAATAAACTAGTTTAGTCACAAGTACAGTGGCAGGTGAACACTGATAGGTATAGCTAACTACTTAGTTTTGTCTACTACACTTTACTTGTGGTTGTGCTAATATAAACATAAAAACAACTACTATTTAATAAACATTACTTTTTCTTAACCACCACTTACCTAGGCTTATTTAGTTTATGAAATTTTAATTTTTTATTTATTTGTTATATAGTATAAAACAAAATCATTTACTTCTTCAATTTAATGTAAAACATTTTTAATAAATATTAACTTTATAATTAAAAACAATAATATCTATAATATTACTTATTAATTAATAATGTATGCTCAAAAATAAGATATTATGAAAAGTAATAAAAAAGAGATGTTAATATTATATAATATTACATGGAAGAAAAGTTATAAATATATTATTTGTTAAATTGAAAATAATTAAAAAATCTAATATTTATAGTATTAAATTTAAGTATAGAAAATATCAAGTTTTAAAAAATAAAATGTGAAACCATTAAAATTTTGTTTAGATTCACTTTTTTATATATATATATATATCACATAATATTTATTTATACATTAATTATTATTATTCTAGATTTATAATAATTACAAATTTATTAAGTACTTATAGAGATCAAATTCCTTGATGTGTGGATTTACATGTAAGCTCTTTTGTAGGCCCACACCCTCAATCTAATCAAAGGGAGAAAAATGAAACTTATCATTATGTACCAAGACTTTAGAGTTTAACAATAACCATAAGGTATTGACTTGCACCTTGCCATTCTTGGGGATGCAGCTCTTAATATTTACTCCCAAAGCACTATTGACACCAATGGTTCATGCATTAGTCGACATTTAACTCCACGCTCAGAGAAGAAAAAAAAAATTCTTCGTGTGGAGAAGACTCCAGGTTGATACATTTGGTTTTTTATTTATAAACAATAAACCCTCATTTGTATGCAAAGGACTCTTTTTTGGAAGGCTTTCGGCCAAGTGTATTTTTTTTTAAATTATTATATTTTAGAAGTTATTGAAATTTTTTTTGGTCATAATTATTCATTAGATCATTTTATTATAAATCTCATTAGAGGTGTTACAAAGAATATTCCACTCTCTTTCAACGAGTGGCTGCATCCCACATTTATTTTTCTATTTCATATCCTTGTTTCTCTCACAAGTTGAATAAACATGTTTTATTTCCTCATTTGTATATGGGTATTTATCATGGCCTTATTTGTCAATACCCATATTCATAATTTTTTTCCATTATGGCCTTTATTTTTGGTACTCTCCCTTTTGTATATTTTGCTACTAGATTTTGGGCCATTGGTGCAAATATTTTTGGAGTGTCACCAAGCATTTGTCTTGGTACATTACCTATCTCTCGGAGATAGCCACTTTGGAATGTTTCTTACTTGGTTTCTTGTGATATCATCACTTTCAGCTCATACATGTTTTGCCATCATTTGTGACATATATTTTCATCATTAATGTCCACCTACTTCAACATAGTGGGATGATGGCATGTAGTCCTTATTCGAGTCATTCTTTTTGCTTCATTGTTGTGTTCAAGATTCACTTTTCTTTCAAAATGAACCTTATATCAAGCACTAATTCTTATTTTGAATAGGTGTTTGCAATGTATAACTACCCATGCACTATAGTGAGATTCATTGACATCCATAGGGACAATTAACTTATGTTGTTTTCCTCGATTGTACATGATTATGTGATAAATCCTTTGTGCTAAAAATCATTTTAGAGGATTGTTGCCTTTTTATTGTTTGCTAGGTTATACTTAAGGAGGGGTGATCTACATTTGATTCTCACTACCTCAAGATTTTGAAATTGGGTGATTGGATTTCTTATGTGGATTTTTTTTCAAATATAATAAACTCAAGGTTCATAATAAAACCATAAATTTTTAATTTAACTATTTGTATTTATAGAATATATTAAATATATTTAAGTTGTAGTTGTTGGTTGATAAAAAAATTCTTAATAAGATTCATTTAGTCTCTTTGAGTGTAATTACATATATATATATAGATATATAAACAAATTTTTTTTGGATAATTCATAAATGTAACAAATACCATTTTGAATCCTCGTAATGGTTAAAAACTAAGATTGTATAATTTTCATATTCAAATTCAGGGATATCTATATGATTTGGACAATGTTGTCTCAATTATTTAAAAAAAGGTTAAATGCTAACATTTTAAGCAAATGCATGCACAAGCCCATTTGAATTCTATTTTCTATCAAAGGTGGATAAATTGTGCAACAAGTATAAGACGAGGGTAAGAACATTTGTGCTACCATGGATAGAGGAATTAAGTAATGTGTAAATGTGGTGGAGAAATATCTACATATTCTTGAGGCACATGAGTATAAACAAGTCCATGACTCTATTAGTATTGTAGCCATGTACACCTCA
This sequence comes from Larix kaempferi, assembly GCA_027924585.1. Lineage (NCBI taxonomy): Eukaryota > Viridiplantae > Streptophyta > Pinopsida > Pinales > Pinaceae > Larix > Larix kaempferi. Next base: position 321,244 of record BSBM01001233.1, read on the forward strand.
ATGAAATTTGATACTTGCTTCTTTACTCTTTTAATATTCCATATAAATCATATTTTAATCATAAACAAAATTTACAAATTTTTAAAACAGTGAGTGATTAGCGGCTTTGCTTCTCTTGTTAATTTAATTGTTAACTTAACCTTAACTTAATGATTAAATTATATTATTTCTTAAATAAATATGACTCAGAATGATTAAATCTAATGGTTAGCCGTTTCAACGGCCAACCCAACATACTGCCTGAAACGGCGAACCAGTCTGCTGCCGCGGCATTAAATCTAACAAAGCTTAGCCAAAACTAGTAATTCATTGATATATAAGAAACATCAAAATCCATATTACATCAAACCTCAAACCTCATTACTCGAACTTCCAGTCGGCTCGAACTCCAGCTAGGATCGCGTTAAGCAAGAGTCCAGATGCGATAATGTACAGTCCACAACTACCATACCACCAGGTCGGTTCTGATCCATATTCTACAGAATCTTCATACATTCGATCGAATAAAAAGAAGCCACTTAGCCATTTCACACAAACTAGGCATTGCAAAGCACTATATATCCATCTCCCGGAAGCATTTATACCTGGAACTACTGCTATTGCGCTACACGCTACAATACAAACTATTTCTAAACTGATGATTGCACAAATCTTAAAAGTAATTTTTCTATCCCTGCATCTAAAACTGGGCATTTTTCTGATTTTCCAATATAAACTTAAATCAAGAGAATCCATGACCAAAGCAATGAAAATGCCTACCGACATCGCACCAATTCTAGGCTTAGAGGGTTCCATAGAATGTGTGTGATACCATTTGTTAGCCCCTCCTTCCAATGCAACAAGCACCACCCAACTAATAATGCAAACGGAGTTCACACAATGGGATAAACTGTATGAGAGCGCCAGACGATGAAGAGCACCTGCACAGAACAACACTTGGCATACATTGGTCTTATTGGCATTAGATTTGACAAGGGCTCTGCTTAGAACCCTATGGGGAGAAAGCTCATAATCTTTTACTGAAATGTAAATTCTCGCTGCCATATGCGCGAATAAAGCGCTGGAGAATCCATCCACTTTGAGCCAGAAAGTCAGCACAAGCGTGATGAATATCATCGAGAACCTTGGAAATATAATTAAGGAAGCAATGTTGTATTTCTCGTCTGCATCGCATTCTCCATTCCCATTTATGTAGTTTCGAACGGCAGAGGAAGCGTTGATCTTGCCGTTTCTGATGACAGCACCTCTAAAATCTTTATCGCCAGGCTCGAAAAATCTGACCAGCTGCTTTGTCCACTCATCATCGTTGGCTGAACGCACTGGAATGCAAATGCAAGTACGCACTGTATGGATGGATTTAGAATCAAGTATTTCACAGACTGCAGCAGGGGTTTCCAGCGTGGAGTCACGCTCTCTTAATCTATCATTCTCCACATGCAACAACCCCTGGTTGCAGCCATGGCAACCATTTCTCAGGCAGCCCACAGATGGAAGTAGGCTCAGCGAATCAGATAGTCTTTTCAGTGTTCCGGGCATCCTACGAGCAAGCATCATTATGACATCTTCCACAGTATTGAATATAATGCATCCGCAGCTGCCCCCGTGAATACAATGCATCCGAATCTGCACTTGTGAATACAATGTATCCGTGACTGCTACAGATTGTAAAAGGTAGTATTGCAGAAAGATGGACTGCGCATCATAAGCATTGGAGATATACCTTATCCAGGAACGTAGCCCCATCAAATGAGTAGTGGGCCTCTGGAATGACAAAATTACGACGGAACATTGCCGTAGTTCTTCCCTACACGTCGTCACTACTTCCAACCCATTTATGTTCTTCAATTGCTCACTTTTCCGATTGGCCAGTGTAATTTGAGCAATATCCCTACACCAAAGCTTGCCTCGTAAAAGAACTGTAAAGAAAGCTACTGAATTGCCTAAGCACGTGAGTTGTATATTTGAAAAATTAGCAGAACCTGTGAAGGCTGCATCTAGCTGTCCAAATGCAAGAGCAGACAGCCATCCCAACCAGCAAAGTAATAAAATAAAGAACAAGTGCGTAATATATCGGATTTCCCTGAATACATCCATTGTCAAGTAGTTTCTCCCAAACTGTATAACCCAAAAAGCTCTACTCGACTCTACCTTTCTTCCTATTGTGCCTGCCAATGTTTATAGCAAAGTTGCTTCGATACAGACCACCAATCATCTTACTTTTATAAGGAGCAATGTGTGTTTTTCAAATCCTGAAATGGGCGTGGAAGGAGCAATGCATGTTTTCGGAATGATCCTCATTTCTTTGTTTAATGTCTTCTATTCTGGATTTCGTTGTTAAAAATAATGACGGTCGTTTTCATGATTATTGCATTACAAATTTTCTTAGCTCCTTTTTTAATCTTTTTCCCATGGATATTGAGTCAATACGTGGATCCCTCTCCCGCTAAATACTGCGACATTTATCATTCTTTATTAATGTCTGTGTTTCCATTGTCATTCCGATATGACTTCCCTTTTCACGATATTGACATTTATCTTTCTTTATTAGTGTCTGTGTTGACATTTATCTTTCTTTATTAATGTCTGTGTTTCCATTGTCATTCCTATATGACTTCCCTTTTCATGATATTGCATGAGAAATTTCGTATGTTGTCTTTTCTCATTTCTTTATGCTTTTCTTTATAGAAAACCTCGACCCAATTTTTGTCCCTTTTTCATGATATTGCGTGACAAATTTGAATGGCATCTTCTTCTTACTCTTCCTTTTCCATGTTTCTCTCACGCTCGCCCTTTCCCATGATATTGGGATTACAAACGCTAAATTCATATGGTAAGAAATACCCCACGATATTCCGTTGTTTCAACAGGGATGCTGATGGGTTATCAAAGCAGTCTCTGGGCGAAATGAATGGGATCATTTTGACGAAGGAGTTCAGAGGAGAATCATTGATTTGTGAAAGCTATCTGGAAACAGATTAACTGCAAAATGAATACTTGTTGTGTGGGGGCAGTGTTAGTATTGTTTCTTGGGGGCAGTATTATGTAATCAGCCATTAATCTGTATTTGTGTTAGAATAGCTTGAATACTTAGATGAAAAGATCGTAATTTTGTCTCTTAGATGATGAAGGGTAATGAGAAGCTCTCTCGCTTTTCTTTAGATATAAGGAACACGTAACACATCTAAAAATGTTTGTTCGTAATGAAAAAAAATACCCTCACTATATTAATTCCCTAGCTTTCCAAAGTGAGACAAGGATTCAGGAATTCAACCCCCAAAATGTATATGTTAAAAAAATCGTATCCATATTTAGTCCCTCCCTTTATTGATGAATTCACTCACAAGAATGTATATGTTAAAAAAATCCGGTATCCATATTTAGTGTTTTCAAAGTGGAACGATACCTACATAATTGATATCCATATTTATAGTTCATATATACAATTTTTTTAAGTTTTTGTTTTCGTAATGCTTAACAATTTCTTAAGCATTAACATTTTGCACTTGTGTAGAAAGTTTTCTTTGATGTAATACTCTAGGTTAAACATTCTAATACATTGAAGGTTATGTGAGAACTATAAACTATATAAGATAAGATGGCAGGCGAAAAATGTATGGATTATAATAGCATTGGTAGTCATTTAAAATCAAGGATGAAAGACTAGGATCAACAACATAGTAAATATATAGAAAAGATATGTAAACTTTTCTTGCATATTTTGTATAAGTTGTACTTCTTCATCTTTAAAGAATGTTTTTTTGATAATCTAATACTATTTATGAAGTGTGTTGAAATCTATTGATTTTGGTTTATAGTCTTTTAATTAAGTAATTGTAGGCTCGATTTTCTCATATCAATTTAATACCATTACATTGAACTCATATGTATAGTAAATTAGACATGTCATTTATCTTTTGAACTTAATTAACATAAAATTAATTGACTTTTTATGTATGTAAGAATGAGTAAATGAGGAGCTTTATATTTTAAAACCTAGACTTTATAAACACCAAGGTGTTGTAGTGCAAAGTGATTAAAACTTTATAAACATGAAGGTGTTGTAGTGCAAAGTGATTATTTGCATGTTGTTGTAAACTTTAAAATCTCACAATTGACCATTTTTAATATAATATCATCTTTCAATTGGGTACTCACACAAAGTTGGTACCCAAAAAGGTTGCAATGGAAGGACGCAACAAAAAAAAAACAAGGACGTGCACGCGTCTTTAAACACGTGTACGTGCCTCTGCTTTAGAATTGTCGATCGTCCACATTGGTGAGTTGACGCACGCGTTATTAACGCGTACACAAACATAGGCACGCCCGCGTCATTAATGTGTGCTCACATCTATGTATTTTATATAAAGAAATAGTACGTGGGTTTGTTAACACAATAACAAACCCATGAGCAAGCAATGAAGGTACAGGACCCCCGTGAGCGCGTGTTGGAGCACCCAACGACCTCCCACTCTACATCAAACTCAACCTCCACTCCATTGCTGCTAGTGCATCCAGGTAGGTGCTCAACTATTCATTCTTTTGTTGTTGTTTTTTTTTTTCCATTTCAATTTTAAATTAAAAAAAAATTACAATCAATTAAAAAACCAACAAATTATCATTGTAGATAAAATACACCTAACAAAATGAGAAACACAGCACAACCATCAGAGGAAACCAATGAAACCGAACCATCAGACGATAACACCAACATTGGAATGGATAATGAACCTAATGATGATCCATTTCAAAACCCCGGGGATGAATTACATCAAGATTTAAACCAATTAAGGTTCTTAAGTGATGATTTGAAGACCACCAAGGAACCCTCTCGGGTTTCCCTCGCTACATCATTGAATCTATCAACATTTCCCACAGTGAGATCACTAATGGGCAGGCGCACAAAGTTGCTCCCCAAAATTGTTGCAACGAGGCCGCGCTAGCGGTGAAAAAACAAACCCGCGCAAGTGCCACTAGGTTCAGTACCGAACCAAGGCGCGTGCATTTTTTTGGCACGTATGTGTTTTTAGTGCGTACGCGCTCAAATGCACGCACGCACCCTTGTTAAGATAAATAAAAAAATAGGGCAGAGCATTTTCATTCTCTCCATTACAGCCAAGCGTGACTCAACCATCGCGTGCACAGCGCTACAGACCACCAATTTCACCATTTCCACTCAAAAATCACTCAATCCATCCACCAAGTGATCATCAAGTGCATTGGATAGGTAAGTTGCATGTTTTTTGTCATTTTATTCATTTTTGTTTGTTTATTAAATTTTTAATAATTCCCAAATTAGTAAAATAATAAAGAATTTTTCAATTGTAGAGTGTAAACCTACACAATGAATGAACAAAATGTTAACATCGAGTCTGGTGGAACACAAGAAAACACAAATCTTGGAACCAATGAAAACCCTCAACAAAATCCAAATGCCCAAGAAAATAAAAACCCCCAACACAATTTTGACCAAGACTACTTGAACCATTATGTAAATGAAATGAGAGTGCACACTCGAGAACTAAGAAACACATGGGAACCATCTCGAGTGTCCCTTTCCGCCTCAATTGAGAGATCAATTGACTCCCTCACTCATGCACATCGCCAATTGACCGACGTGACTGAATATAGAGCTAGGATGCTGGAGTATTATTCCACAGGCATTTCGAAGGAGGAAATAAAAGAATTGAAAATTACAAAGGACCAATTATACAGTATGTGAACACCGATCCAAGAACACTGTTGTGCACTCTATATGTCAATTAATTAAAGCTAACACACAGAATGATCAATATAAATTGTCAAACCGAGGAAGGTCTTTTATTTCAAAGGTAATAAGCACAATCTATGCATAAACAGATTAAGCAGTTGATTAATGAATGTAAGCGATGATCCTACCTAGATGCTCAGCCAGCTCATTCCCTAAGCAACTAATCTAATTCACACATCTACAAATCCCAATTGAAACAATCCTTCTTACAGAATCAATCCAGAAAGTTAATGATCTAATAATGAAATGAAACAAGATTACTTTTGCAAGAAGTTAAATACTTATGATCATCAAACTACAGCATTCAATCTTTACCAAAATGATCTATCCAGTGACTACTGTAACTCCATCATTATCTGTCTAGTCTATGTATGCAATTAAAGATACAACAACAACCAGAATTGAAATACAAGCTTGAACTCTACTGATGATTACTGGAAGTCCTAGAAAGCATAAATAACTACCAATTGATTGGGATCGAGCTTGGCTGTTACAGCTGATTAAAACACACATGCAATTTAATTGAATTGTTCTACACAGTCGACTATCACACCACTCTGCTACAGCTTATTCAAGATGCAATTGTAAACTACCAGCAAGGAAGCTAATCTTTGTTACAACTATCAGCAATGTCTACAACATTCCATACCACACAACATAAATGAATTTAAACTATTCTCTGTTACAGCTATCAGCAATGTATGCAACTTTCCACACCACACAACATAAATGAATTTAAACTATTCTACCTACTTAAATCAGCTATCTCTATGAGAAGGTGGGCCCTGGCCTTCTAACAGAGACGCCGAGAGTCACAGCTAATTAAAACTCAGAAGTGAAGAATTCTGCTCTCATATTATAAATGGAAGATCATGAGCTTCAATGCTCTGTTACAGCTTACACCAGTGATGATTGTCCAACCCCAGGCTATGAGAGCCTTCTGGAATTTATACAAAAAAAAGACAGTTTCAGATCCACAAAAATAGTGCAGTAATGAAGATCTATGATCTTCATGCTGCGCAGTTACAGCTAACTGATACAACGTGTTGAATAGTGTTGTTAACACTGAAGGATGTTGTTGTCCCGATGGCAATTGGATCAACAGACTTGACAGTTGGAATGCCACTTGTCTGTTGCAGCTAAGCTCTTCTTTAATGGGATCTGTTATAGTGGAAATCTGTTACAGCTCGCGTGGAGGATGCACTGTCCCTTAGAATATGAGGAGTTAACGTTGAAGAGTCATAGCTGGCACTGTTGGGATGATACACCTACGCTTTTAGACCTTGGCTAAATAAAATCACATAAATTAGTATAAACCAAGGACTAAGATCCATAATCTTTAACAGTCTTAGGCATAAAAACAAATAAAGTAATAACAATTTATACCTATCAATGTTATAGATTGATCTGGAAAGACATGGATATAGCTCATGAAAATATGGTGGAATTAGGGCAAAAAGGTGTAATAGAGGTAGCCAAAAATGGGCATTTCTTGGACCCAACATCTCCCCCCCACTATCCAATTGCATGTCCTCATGGAACAACCTCCTTTAGTTTGAATCTGAATCTGAGAGAAATTTGTGGAGATTGGTGATGTTATAAGCAAATTCTGGTACCTCCCCTCGAGGGACAAACCCATAGCAGTATACCCAATGCTCCGACCAAATCTCTTCTTCTTCTAATGTTAGAGCATAATTGGTTCTGTAAGAATTGCTTATAGGAAACCAAATGAGGGGGAACTTAAATATTAAACCAATCCACCAAGGTCCACGCCTCTGCATGTGAAAATCCTCACAGCAGATCTAAGAGATGATGTGTACCTCACAAGAGTAATTATGATTAAGTAGGAAAATAGAAGAAGAGTGGACAATATAGTATAATGAGCAACAGAATAATATGGTACGGTAGAACTCAGATAGAAGCAATAATACTTCACACACACTAATTAATTAATCACAGTATGGAAAAATAAATAGTACAATGGTAGAGAGGATTCAAATGCCTAAGGTGGCAATTCAAATTAGCCTCTCAAAGTGATCATAAGATCAATAGAGTGTCATCGGAGCACAACTAGGTGTCCTCATGATCATCGAAGCGCAACTGGAAGTCTTCATCATCATCAGTGGAGTCATCAATGCTCAAGTAACTGTCAACCATCAGTCAAACTAACTCTGGTAGGTGTAACTGAGTGTAACTCAATGTAACTAAGTGTAACTGAAGACAATTGGACTGGTAGGTGAAGAAGGGCGAGTTGCTCCCTAAAATCAAGGAAGAAGGGCGCACTAAGCAACTGGAGAGCTAAAACTGAATAGTGAGAAGCTCTTGGGGGCTGGCTAACTGAGGGCTAGGTGCTGGACTGATGACTGGGATGCATGCAAAATGCATGCAAACCCTAGAATGCATGAAAACCCTAAAGGTGCATGCATGAGTGAAAATGTAAATGATCAAAATACTTGTGGGACTAGGATGGAGTATAGGAATATCCTAACACTGCATGCACTGCACATATCTAGGCACCCTAGTGAAGGCTTTCCTGAAATTTTCGAAGCCATATGGATCCATTTCCTTCAGAGATGAGGATGAGTATAGCCATCTGTATTCACTACCTTCCAGGGCATCCTGCTGCATATTAAGAATCATTGGGAAACATGTAGGAAGGAGTTTATCTCATAGGCTCTCAAAATATTGAGCAATTGAAGGAACCCTGAGGGATTTAGCATGACTGGCCATAAATGCTGGTGGATTCTGAGGTTCCTCCCTAATCAAGAAAGTAGAATTCTCCTCATTCCTGAGGATGGTTTGGAAGGCATCCTTCCATCTTACATGGTTAATGAAAAAGGAGGCAAATGCCCTTAGCTGAACATCCCTAAGAATAGGTAAAGGGTCAGATGGAATGGTACTATAGCAAGCCCTATCATGCAAATATAACTCACATAACAAATGCTGATCCTCAAAGTCACTCTTCAGAAAAGTCTCCAGAAATTGATCAGCTATTGCCAACTCACATGATCTTCCATCTTTGAGAGCCTTCAATTTAAATAAGGTTGTCTACTCATAGAGGAAGACAGGATAAGAGGGGGGTGGAGCTCTGCAACTCATCAATTCTATAGAAAAATTATACATTTGGTTTTTGTCCTGCTATAGGGACTCAAGCTTCTTCAAACCTTCCAGTTTTTCTTGGAGTTTCTCCCACCGAAGTTTCTAGAAGAATAGCTCCTCAGCCCATTTTTCTCTTAGTCCCTTAATGACATTCCTATGCTCCTAGAGAGGGATCATACCTTCTTTGAACTGTTCAATCCATTTGAGCCATTTATCCAGTTCAAGGTTTAACCAAAGAATTTTCTTCTCTAGTTGTTGAATCTTTATGTCTTCTACCTCCTTTTCATCATCAGAATCTAGATGAATGACTTCCTTGTATTGCCTCAGCACTGTGACAACATCATCTTCTATCGGGATTGCAATGGTATGTGCATGTGGTGCAGTATCAGCCATGGGGTCTAAGGATGTTGGTTCTTGTGTAATAGCATTCTTCATATCCATATCCATCTCAGCTTCCTCGGTCAGTGTTACAGTCTCAGTTAGTATTTTTAGGGTTGCTGGTTCTTGTGTAATAGCACCCAAGTCTTTCATTTCAATCTCAGCCATCTCAGTTTGTGTTGCCACTGTAGCAAATGGTTTTGGAAACACTGGTTCTTGTGTAGCAATGTTTCTCTCCTGATTCTCCACATCAAATGTTGCTATTTGAGTTGCAGATTTAAACATTCTCAAGGGTACTAGTTCTTGTGTAACAGTCCCCTGTTCCTCCATTTCTTTAAACTGCTGAGATTGTTTCTGATTTTTATCAGATCTTTCTGACTGGTAAGACTGGTCTTGAAGGAGCTCAGTATCCTCTGATGGCTGGGACTGTACCATTTCATCCCCTAAATTCAAATAAGGGATTTCTTCCATTCTTGGCTCATTGTCCTCTATCAATTTGATTCCTGGCATTCCTTCTTCCACCTCCTTTATCTGTACATGACTCTGGGATGCAAGTCCCAACACAACAACTCTGTGTCTTGCTGAAGCAAATGTATCTCCACATTTTGGACAAACAGTCGCCCCATGCTTCTCATTTTCAAATGCAAAATATGGGTTTTCTACAAAACTTGCAGTGTTTGCTAATATATCCAAATTTTTCTCTACTTGTCTTCCAGCTGCTCCCTTCCACTTTTCCAACTCCTTTCTTAATGTCTGCACTTCCTCCTTTAATAATTCATTTTCAAACAGGAGGTTTTCGATTTGGGGTTCTTCCCTAAAGGGATCCTGTGTAGCAGTAGGCAATTTGGGGTTCAAAATAGGAATCTCAATATCTACCCCTACTGTATGTGCTTCTTCTAACGCAGGTGACCCCCTATTTCCTTTAACTGCTCCTGTCATCTCTGATAGGGGCATTCCACTGTTACCCCCAACAATATTCACTGTATCAACTTCTGCTGCTGTCCTTGTTAATTCTGTTGCCATTACAGTTACTTCTATTGCTGCCACTGTCATAGCTGCTTCCGCTGCTGCGACTGTCACAGCTACTTCTGCTACTGCTATTGACCGAGTTCTTCTTTTCCTAATCAATCCCACTGGGTGTTCCACACCACTTGGTGCTACTGATGCTTTGATAGTCTAACTCTTCTTCCTCTTTGCTGCCATGGGTGTATGACCCCTGTTTCTTGATTCTATTCTTCGTTTCTTTGACACAGGGGTGTTCACCTTGGTTTCTTCTTCTTCAATAATGCTGCCCCTTATTTCTGAAGAGGACTCCACTTCCAAGACTTCCACAGTCCCTTCTGCTACTGTTTCTGGCCGATACCCTTCCTTTTGAATCCCTACTTCTGCAATTGCAGCTTCAACTATCGTAGCTTCAACAGCTGCTCCAGTTTCAACTTCTTTCAATTGAGTACTTGACTCTACAATTACAGATTCCAATTTTTCTACCTCCTTCTCCAGGGTTTCCATCACACTTCCTTCAATTATAGGGTTTTCTTCTACTCCAGCCTCTTCTTTACTTACTTCCCCTTCATTATTGGCCTGACTTTCTGTTACTCCAACCTCCCCCCCAACTGGGTTTGAGGAACTCCGGTCCTCACTATCCTCACCAGCACCTTCCTATTCTAATACAGGTTGTCTGATTGGTGCGTCCCCAGCCAAAAATTGCTCCCAAGTTAAATGACGACTTGCAATGGCCCTTAGGACAAATAATTTAATTAAACCATGATTAGTGAGGGAGGAAACTGGGTGCTGGGCAGTTCTTGCATAGTCAGCCATGGTTTGGAGGGCTTTAAATAGATAGAATGGTATATTTACTAAGATACCATGTCGTAAACGAGACAGTAAGGGAAGTTCAGAGAATGAAACAACTTGGTACCTACCTCCACAAGAAATATATCTCTTCACAAAGACTGCAACTTGATTCCAGGGTGGTGGTAAGGATGCCAGTTCTAGCGCACGGAGCTTTGGAATAACCTGTTCTCCTACTGACAGAAATTCCCTCACTGCATTCGCATTATGTACTTTCCGCCCAAATGACTTCTTTCCCACCATAGGAAAACCAATAACCTCTGCTATGATTTCTTCTGTAACATCCACATGCAGTCCTCTGACCTTGGCATGAGTATCAGTCAGGCTGAGGGTGAATTGCAATGCGATTTCGGTATGAAAACCATTCAACCATTTGAAATACTCCATCCAACCTACTGCTATAAAAATATTGAGAACCTCTGCATTGGCACACACAACGTCTGTATTCACAGGTTCGTGTCTGACTGGATTTCCCATTTTAACCTCTCCTCAAGGTTCAGACCTCAACAATTTCTGGTTTAGAAATGGAGAGTTGCAGCTTACAAACATGGAAAGGGTCGTTGGGGTTCAAGAATATAGGTTTCAGGCTAGTCTATGATAGTATGAACATTCTATGGAAGCGACGAGGTTGGCATATAGGAGTAACAGGTGAAAAATCAGGTAAGGTGACGAAAAAAAAATAAAAAATCACAATTATGACGTTTAACTTAATCTTTAAAGTGTGATTCAATTCGGTTCATTGATCGAGGGTTATGACGGGACATAATCATTATTACCGTATTAATTCTCTGCCAAATCATGTAAAAGATAGGACCCGTACCTTGCATTTATGAATTTGAGCCATGAATTAATCATTGCGGCCAACCGTCGTCCGGGCGGATGTAAATGCACATGTGACGAAGTACGTGGCCCTTGCCACCAAAGCTGACAGCTACTCAAGGAATCCGAATTGTCCTTCGTGCTGGATCATGGTTGGACCGTTTGGAGCAAGCACCAAAACTGACACCTAGTCACATCGTTATTGGCATCATTAATCGGAGAGCAGACAAACTGGCGGAGTATTAGCTGCGAAATCTAGCAAAATAAACGAAAAATGGCGGAGTCGCAGCTGTACGGAAGGAGCTATAATGAAGTGGAAGGAATGGAGCCGCGATGCTAGATTTAGCAGAACGGACAAAGGTCGCGGAGTCTCAACTGCTATATTTAATGGAATGGACAAAAGTGGTGGAGTCGCAGCTGCGAATTTTGGCAGAACGGGAAAATGTAGCGGAGTCGCAGCTGCAAATTTGGCAGAATGGAAAATGTGGTGGAGTCGCAGCTGCCAATTTTGGCAGAATGGGAAAATGTGGCAGAGTCACAGCTATGAATTTTGGAAGAGCGAGAAAATGTAGCGGAGTCGCAGCTGCATCCAACTATAGTATAAGCAAATTTTATTTGTGAAAGACCATGAAATATCCATCTTCTTCAAAGAGCTTTATTAGATCAAGAACAAATATGGGGTGTCTGCAGTCATCTGGCCTAGTCACGGCTGCTGCTCCTCCAATAAGTTCCTGCACACAATTCTTTCAAACAAACCGATCAAGTGCAAGAAAAAAAAAAAAGATAAAATACAGAATGAAAGAAAAACCGATTATTTATGTACAAAAATATGTGTGCAAACTGCAACTTTTTACGAATTTACAGGATTTAAAAATCATTGTCCTGACGTTAACTGATACTCTGGATCAGATGCAACTTGTGAAATAAAAGCTTCCCTTGAGATTGTCCTGTGATACAATCACAGCCGATGACCATTTTCGAATATTGGTACTTTGTTCTCATCAATGGTGATCAATCAGACTGTTCCATTATCAAATAACCGATCTATCTGATAGGGTCCCAACTAACGGGTGCGCAATTTGCCTTTAAAATCCCTCTTAAACCGTGAATCATACAACAAGGCCCAGTCTCCTTCATGCAAGACTCTTTTCTTTATGAATATGTCATGCCATCTAGAGCACTGTTGTTGGATTAAAGCTGTATGATGCACTGCAGCTGTGTGTTTCTCATCCAATTCATTGAGCTAATTCAGTCGATTCCTCTGAGCCTCTGATAAATCCAGATTTGCTTCAACAGCTGTTTTCAAAGTTCTGATTTCAAATTCAATTGGGAAAACAACGTTCTTGCCATACACTAGCTCATATGGGGAAAAACAGTGGTGTTATGCCAAGTAGTACAATAGGCCCATAGTGCCTCTGGAAGTCTTTAAGCCCAATATTTACGATGGCTCTTCACTGTTTTTGTCAAAATAGCCTCAATAACCTTGTTTGTGCTCTCCACCTGCCCATTGGCCTGTGGATGATATGGTGAGGTTATTCTGTGCTGAATATGAAATTTCTGCAACAGTGCTTCCAGCTTGTGAGATACAAACTGTGGTCCACCATTTGTAATGATCTCCTTGGGTACTCCAAAGCGAGTAAAAATTCCTTCATACAGGAAATCAATCACAGCCTAATCATTGGCCTTAACCAAGGCTACAGCTTCCACCCATTTATTCATATAGTCTGTGCAAACCAAGATATGAACTTTCTGCTTTGAGGGAGGGTTGATAGGCCCTACAAAATCTAGGGCCCACCTGTCAAATGGTTCAACCACAAGCTGTGGCTGTAAAGGAATCTCATCTAATCTGTTGGGTTAGCCCATCCTCTGGCAGCTATCACATGCCTGAACATACTTCTTCACATCCCTAAATAATGTAGGCCAGATATAGCCCATTCTCAAAACTTTATGACCTGTCCTCTTGTCAGCAAAATGTCCCCCACAGGGCTCATCATGGAAAGCTTTAAGAATGCTGAAGATTTCATCCTCTCTAACACATCTTCTGATTTCTATATCAAGCCCAGTGTAGAAAAGATGGCCATTATTCCAGCAATACCTAGCACTCTGTTGTATGATTTTCTTTCTTTCTCTCTTCGACAGATGTGCTGGAAGCTTACCTGTAGCCAAAAAGTTAGCAATATCTGCATACCATGGGGAATGAGCTGATACTGCGAGCAAATGTTCGTTTGGGAAGGAATCTTCGACTGGTAAATTGTCATCACTGTTAGTAAGTCGATATTAGAAATCTGCAACAACATTTTCCTTTCCTAGTCTATCAATAATTGTGATATCAAATTCCTATAGCAGTAACAACCATCTAGTAACTCTAGCATTTGTGATTGGTTTATTCATTAAATACTTGATGGTAGAATGATCAGTGTGAACAAAAGTAGAATATCCAGTAATATAATACCTAAACTTATTGATGGCATAAACAATGGCAAGAAATTCTTTTTCTGTGATAGTATAATTCAGTTCAGCAGGAGACAGATTTTTACTAATATAATAAATAGCATAAGGAGAATTACCTTCCTGGTGTCCCAAAACTACTCCAATGGTAGTGTCTAAAGCATCTAAAGAAATATGGAAAGGCAGAGCCCAATTGGGTCCTCTTAAGATGGGTGCTGTGGATAGCCTCCTTTTTAGCTCAGTGAATGTTGTTTGGCATGCATCATTCCAGATAAACTGTGCATCCTTAATTAACAAAGTGAACAAAGGAGAAGCCAGTTTGGAAAATTTTCTATGAATCTTCTGTAATAACCAGCATGCCCCAAGAAGCTACGCACATCTTTCTAAGTTCTAGGAGTTGGTATGTTTTCAATTACCTTGATTTTAGATGGGTTTACCTCGATACCAGTAGAAGAGATGAAGTGCCCTAGCACTATGCCTTCACTCATCATCATGTGGCACTTTTCAGTGCTCAAAGAGAGCTGACTTTGTTCACAGCGTTTCAACACCTTTTCTAAGTTCTTCAGTGCTTCTTCATAGCTATCACCATATGGAGTAAAGTCATCCATAAAGATTTCCATGCAATCATTCACCATTTCTGAAAAGATTCCAATCACTGCCCTCTGAAATGTAGCTGGTGCATTGCACAACCCAAAAGGAAGTACTCGATATGAAAAATTCCCCCAAGGACAAGTGAAAGTGGTTTTGTCCCGATCTTCTGGAGCAATCTGAATCTGGTTGTAGCCACTAAATCCATCCAGAAAAGAGAAATACTTCTTCCCAGACAAGGTATCAAGGACCTGATCGATGAAAGGTAAGGGGAAATGGTCTTTCTGCATTGCCTTGTTCAATTCTCTGTAATCCACACAGACTCTCCATTTCCCATTTTTCTTTGGCACGATCACAGGTGGAGAAACCCACTCACTATTTGAAATTGGATATATGAATCCAACTTCCAACAATTTCTGGATTTCCTCTTTCACTATGTCTCTCAGGTTCGGCTCCATCCTTCGTTAGGGTTGGCATACCGGCCTGGAGTCACTTTTAATATAGATGTGATGAGTTCACGGATGAGAGGGAATTCCCTTCATATCTGTGTAATCCCAAGCAAAAGTTCCCCTACACTATTTCAGCAGAGTGACTAGCTGTTCCAGCTCGCTAGGTGCTAGATTAGGATTAATATTCAATGTTTTTCCTAGCTCAACCTTCACTAGAACACTCTTCGAATTATTAAGTACTAGAATTACATTGTCATCACCGATCAGAGTTTCTTCTGTAAGGTTTTCTTGTTCTGTTGCAGCTAAAGTACTGTCCAAGATCTGATAAACATTCTCATTGACTAACGTGGACTCACTGATGAAACTATTAATGGAATCATCCTCTGTTTCATCTTTAAATGTCAAGGCTCTCCCTATGGTTAATAGTGGTTGAACTCCCTCTTCCTCCTCCAAATCTACCCATAATGGAGTATCACCTTTTGTGCTTGGTCGAGCTGGAGGGTATAGGGTTAGATTCTTGATCTCAGTCCCATCTGAAATGGTCATAGAACCTGACCGACAGCTGATACAGGCATCAACTGTGGCCAACCATGGTCTTCCCAGGATCAGTGGGTGTCCCACCAACTGAGATTTTGGCTGTAACACCAAAAAGTCTGCAGGGTATTCCCACGAGTCCACTGAGATTACAAGGTCATCTAGAATTCCTTCTGGCTTGATCATTGATCTATCAGCAAGTTCCAAAACAGTATGGGTTGGCCGAATATTAGTGAGTCCCAATTCCTTCACAGTTTCTATGGTCATAACATTAATAGCTGCGCCCAAATACACCAAGACATTTGGAATCCATGTGTTCCCTATGTGCACTGTAACAGTCAGGTTCCCATGGTCATCATACTTTGCCACAGGGGTCTTTCCCATTATTAATTCTGATAGTTTTCCCAGCAGGTGGACAGTGGGAGGATCCCTGGGCCTTCTTCCTGGTTTCTTAACACACAAATCTTTAACTGTCTCAGCATAAATAGGCACATCATGAAGGGCCTGTAACAGTGGAATTTTAACATATAAATTCTTCAACTCTCCCACGAGATCAAATCGGGGCTGTTCCACTGTCTTCTGCAGCTGCAATCATTCAGGATATGGTGGTTCTCTGTTCAACTGTGTAGGCTGTGGAAGATTGTGTGTTGCTTCTTGAGTTTCAGCTACTGCTTTAGTAGGAGTATCAGCATCCTCATTAATGGGGCTTGCTGAATAGTGCTGATTTACTCCAGTTTCAGTCACTGGGGATGACAGATCCTCAGTGATAATAGGCTCCACTACCCTCCCTGATCGTAATTGTATATCATTGCAGGGAATCTGAGTAATGGATTATACAGGCATGTTGGCAGTCTCAAACTGATGGATTGCTTTATTTCTTGGGTTTGGGTTAGGTTGTGCAGGTAGCTGGGGTCGAAGTGGTGCATTCATGGGTGTGGCATTGTTCTGGAAAAGGAGCTGTGGTTGCTGATGCTGATACTGTTGAGGAGGGTATTGTTGATACTAAGTCTGGTGATGGGGAAAGTTATTTCCTTGGTAAGGGTTCCTCCAGTTGGAATTCCAAGGAGCTTGGTTTGAATACTGTGGCCAAGGTGTCCATGAATTAGGATTTTTCATTGGGTTGTGAGATGGATGCCACTGGTTGTTGAAAAAATGTGAAGGGAATTGTGTATTCATATTATGCATGTTGTTCATTCCATTCATATTATGCAGAAAAAATGTTGGATCTGGATTCATACCTTGGTTTCAAGGTTGCCATGGTTTCTTATATGCCATAAAGTATGTTGGCTCTACATCAGGAATAGACGCTTGCAGGACTGCTTTAACCTTAGGTAATGAAGGACACTCTTTAGTTTCATGCTCGAGTTCACATATACTACATACCTATGCTTTGTCCAATGGGAACTCCTTCAGTGGATGCTTCGTTCTACATTTGGGATAGAATACTCCAAGTGTAAGATCTTCTATTACTTGTTTCTGTTTTACCTTCATGGCATCCAACTCTGAGGACAGGGAACTCATCATATATGTTTTAAAGTTCTCCAGTAGGTTTCCTATTTTTGCTCGAGTGGCACCTCCACTAGCTGACTTTTGAGTCCTAGTGAAAACATCCTAATCTCGATCCTTGTCTCGTTTGCTGGTTCTGGAAGATCCCCTGGAGTACCTTCGACATAATTCAACAATTTTTTCAAAAGGTTCCTTCGAGATATTCCCTTTACCAAGCAGATTCAACATGTCAAGGAAATCTTCCCTGATTCCTCTTAGCAGGATGATCTTGAGCACATCCTTGCTAATCTCAGCATGACCAGATCTTTGCAAATTGTACAACAATCTCTCCACAAAGTCTTCCAAACTCTCTTCATCCTTTTGAACCATTTTGAACAATTCTTCTTTTCTATCTCTAGTTCTGCAATATTCTTGATATTTATAAAGGAAGGTGTTCTTCATTTGGTCCCAAGTAGTAATGGTCTCACGACCCAAACTCATGAACCAGCGCAGAGCATTTCCTTTCAAGGTGGCTGGGAATAGATTCAGCTTCTGAGCACTGGAGGTGTAATCATAGCTACGACAGAGAATATCAAACTCAAAAAGAAACTCATCAGGATCCTCAGAGGACTTACCATGGAAATTAGGGAGGACTGATGGTGAGATATTCTGCATAGGAGCTGCTCCAGGTGTCTGAAGGATAGGGAATTCTAATGTATCCACAGTATTACCAAGATGATTATTTTCTCCTTCTTCCTCCGGGTGGTCTTCATGTTCATTCTCACCCCCTTGTTCTCAACCAGCCATGGTTCTGGTCCAAAATTCAATAGTCTCTTTTATGCGTTCTTCCTCTGCTTTAGCTTCTTCCTCTTTTCTCCTCTCTTCTTTTTTCCTTCTTTCTTCTTATGCTATTCTACAAGTCTCCAACCACACCTCTTTAGTAACTCTGGTTCTGCCAATATGATAAATCTCCTCTGTATCAAGTGCACCTACAACACTTCCCTTATCTTCAGGAGGTTTACTTCCTGCAATAGGAGTTGAAGGTCACGTTGTATTCTCCAATGTGGATGCTGAATGTTCAAGATTAGGAGGAATAGAATTTCCCCTCCCTGTAGAGTTCTACTGTGGTCTAGTGGAAGAATCATCTCTAGCAATTATCTTGTCAATATAAGTGTGTATCCCCTGACCTGCATTACGACCTCGACCTCTTCCACCTGCGATGTTAGTATTCAAAGGGGGTTCCTGATTTGTTTTTCTTGTATTCATGCATGCCATAAAAAATATTGAACTAAAGTAAAATCAAATGAAACCAACTATAAACACTGTCTATCTATTACCATCCCCAGTAACGACGCCAAAATGTTGTGTACTCTATATGTCAGTTAATTAAAGCTAGCACACAAAATGATCAATATAAATTGTCAAACCCAAGAAGGTCTTTTATTTATAATAAGCACAATCTATGCATAAACAAATTAAGCAGTTGATTAATGAATGTAAGAAATGATCCTACCTAGATGCTCAGCCAGCTCATTCCCTAAGCAACTAATCTAATTCACACGTCTACAAATCCCATTTGAAACAATCCTTGTTACAGAATCAATCCAGAAAGTTAATGATCTAATAATGAAATGAAACGAGATTACTTTTGCAAGAAGTTAAATCCTTATGATCATCAAACTACAGCATACAACCTTTACCAAAATGATCTATCCAGTGACTATTGTAACTCCATCATTATCTGTCTAATCTTTGTATGCAATTAAAGATACAACAACAACCAGAATTGAAATACAAGCTTGAACTCTACTGATGATTACTGGAAGTCCTAGAAAGCATAAATAACTACCAATTGATTGGGATCGAGCTTGGCTGTTACATATGATTAAAACACACATGCAATTTAATTGAATTGTTCTACACAGTCGACTGTCACAGCACTCTGCTACAGCTTATTCAAGATGCAATTGTAAACTACCAGCAAGGAAGCTAATCTCTGTTACAGCTATCAGCAATGTCTACAACATTCCACACCACACAATAGAAATGAATTTAAACTATTCTCTGTTACAACTATCAACAATGTCTGCAACTTTCCACACCACACAATAGAAATGAATTTAAGCTATTCTACCTACTTAAATCGGCTATCTCTGTGAGAAGGTGGGCCCTGGCCTTCTAACAGAGACGACGAGAGTCACAGCTAATTAAAACTCAGAAGTGAAGAATTATGCTTTCATATTATTAATGGAAGATCATGAGCTTCAATGCTCTGTTACAGCTTACACTAGTAATGATTGTCCAACCCCAGGCTACGAGAGCCTTCTGGAATTTATACAAAAAAAAGACAGTTTCAGATCCACAAAAATAGCGCAGCAATGAAGATCTATGATCTTCATGCTGCGCAGTTACAGCTAACTGATACAACGTGTTGAATAGTGCTGTTAATACCGAAGGATGTTGATGTCCTTATGGTAATTGGATCAACAGACTTGACAGCTGGAATGCCACTTGTCTATTGCAGCTAAGCTCTTCTTCAATGGGATCTGTTACAGTGGAAATATGTTACAGCTCGCGTGGAGGATGCGCTGTACCTTAGAATATGAGGAGCTAACATTGAAGAGTCACAGCTGGCACTGCTGGGCTGATACACCTGCGCTTTTAGACCTTGGCTAAATAAAATCACATAAATTAGTATAAACCAAGGACTAAGATCCATAATCTTTAACAGTATTAGGCATAAAAACAAATAAAATAATAACAAATTATACCTGTCAATGTTATAGATTGATCTGGAAAGACATGGATATAGCTCATGAAAATAGGATGGAATTAGGGCAAAAAGGTGTAATAGAGGTAGCCAAAAAGGGGCATTTCCTGGACCCAACAAGCACAACAACCACCTGACAATAGAAAGCCACGTGTTTGCATGGATTGGTGTCATTTCCAACCATGGAGGGACAATTGGATGGATAGGTGGTTCATGGTTTACGATAAACATCCCTGCAATAATAGAGAGGTTACACAGTACTTCCTTCGGCAACTGTGGGCTGAGATTGTGCTCGATTTACATGTTAACTATTTTGACATAACCGATTTCTAGGGTTTTAAGCGTGGCTCTACCCAAGATCGACCTGCTGCGAGGAGGAACCCACTAAGAGGACCACCAACTCTTAGGCGCGAGCCCAACCCCTATCCCCATCCACCTTAGTTACCCCACAAACCTGATCAGATTGAGGGGGCGATGATGAGTGTTGCACGTGGACTACTTAGACACACTTCCTTTGTTGCAGTGACTACAGTGGAGAGACAGGCTGACCCTGATAGAGACGCAGGTGCAGGTCCTTCATGACAGAGTCAGGATATACCTGTGACTGGTGGTAGCCATGTTGGGCCTTTTAGTTTGACGGGGACAATGCCACATCCTTGTCCCCATTGTAGGCACACTTGTCCTGGCCCGATTGAGGGCTGCTAAATGGAGCAGGTTAGCACTTTTTTTAATGTGTTCTCAACCATCACTTGATAATTTGTAAATTAATTTTAAAGTATTTTTGTTTGACTTGAACTATTATTTCAATGTACAGTTATTTAGAGCTGAGACGCCGTCATGGGAGAACGTAGAATCTCCCAACCTGGATGTAGCAATGGCAGCAGCAACTAAAACTGTGGAACCTCACATGGAGGTATTTTTAGTACCTCACGCAATATTGTTATTAATTATGGCATTTCTATTTTTATGTATTTATATTTATGACATACATGATACTAGTTCGTACAATATCTTTTTATATTTTGATTGACTAAGTAATTACTTGTTTAATCTGTTCATAACGTGTATGCATTTTGGTGTCCACAAGTATGCACGAACTATGATGATCATCCATCTCCGCCAGGGATCAACATATCATAATATACATAGGTACAATTTGTAGTTAAAAGCACACTTTTGATTTTGAAATGTTAAGACATACTATGGTTTAATTTGATTTTTGTTTACTAAACTATGATATTACAAATTTGTATGCAGGGGCCGCTAACAGCTGCAGGCCACTTTAGTGCCATGTTTCCATCCTCTCCAATGAGTCACCCCCCTCGTTCCCATCCAGACCCCTCCCTCTGTCCACCCCCTCCCTTACATCCAGCCTCCCCTCTCCATCCATATTCCCCCCTCCATCCATCCCCCCCTCCATCCATCCTCCCACGCCCCCCCCATCTAGATTCTATACATCCTCCCCCATTCATCCATGCCCCCCCATTTATCCATCCTCCCCCATTCGTCCACACCCCCCCTTCCATCCATCTTCCCCCTTCATCCACAACCTCCCTTCTATCCATCCTCCTCCATCTATCCAGGACCGCCCTCCCATTCACCATACCTCAACATCCCCCCCATCCCTTTTGGGTCGATACCCCCTATTGTATAGCTGATAGGGGTTCATTTTCCATGACGTCCTCCTCAACCCCATACCACCATGTCCTCCTGCACCATATCATCTCCAGTTCCCATCACTATTGTGGAAACTAGTATTCTAGTATATTCCCATGTATCTACAGTGGTTTTACCCATAGTTGTTGCATCTACATATGTGCGCCCCCCCCCCTCCCCATGATTGTATCGGAGCAGGTTGTCAAGCCAACTGCTCCACCTGCTATCCCATAATCCCAGCCATGTCCATTGTTGGAGGTGTTCATAGTGAGAATCAAGTTAATTTATGAATTTTTTTTGATGCATTAACCAGAATTAATTTAAGCAATTATTATTTTTCAATGAAATGATTGTCGTAAATGTTGTAGGGTGGAATTGTTGAGAGGCTTAGTAGATCCAGGACACCTGCCTCATGTCTTCCACTTGCATCACTGGTGAGTTATTTAAGATTTTAATTGTACATTCATTTTATAAATGTGGTAAATGTTACAAATGCTTGAAAATGATGGTATCTTATATCATTTGTTTCAGAGCCTAGAGCGACGGTCTACTCCTAGACAAAAGAATACCTGAGGTACCAGTAGCTCCAAGAAGAGGAAGATCAATTTTGGATACATGCCTCGGAGTGACTGGGGTGGTCACAATGCTTGACACACCATGTTATGTACATTAGCCACGATGTGGCACTTTTGGGCACCAGTTTCCATCTACCTTGTATCTACGGCATGCGTTGCCATGTATTTTGGATATATGACACGAGTTGCCGGATTTTGTATAGGGAATGAGTTGCCATGTATTTTGGATCTATGACACGAGTGGTCGGATTTTGTATAGGGAAGGAGTTTCCATTGTATGTACATTGGGAACCATGTTCCACTATTTGCCTGAAAATTTATATGTTTGTTCGAATTTTGTTCCACTATGGTTTTATCTCATGGATTTGGAAATATGGTAGAATGTACATGTTGGCCTAAGCTTTACTAATGTTATGATCATATTAGGTTTTCCATCCATTGAGAAGGTTGTCACAAGTGTACATATCCATCATATAAAAAATTTCATGCTATAATCAATTTCAAACGATTGAGGGGATGAACATACACCGTGCACCTTTTAAAAATCGACAAAATGAATTATTTGCAATAAATACTAGTTATGGTCCTAGAATCAACCATGATCATTTGCAACAAAATTGTCAACCATGCCATAACAACATTTCAATCATCTAATAAATAACTAGGTTTCTAAATTAGGTTTCGAGTGCTAGGTAAAATGTTTTTCTAGTTGTGTGCACCCTTGCCATATAGATGAGAAACTATGCATATATGTGTATAATGGTTTGGATTCAAATGTATGCACATGAATATATATGTACAATGAAAATGATTTACTTTTTATATGTATTATAATTTAGGCAAGGGATGAGGATACGTAATAGGGTTTCATTGTGATTAGAATACAAACTACGGTTTATGCTACCAACTAGGCTTTTTAGGATAGGCTCTCGTGTTTCTAGGATAGGCTCCAAGATCTAGGGTTACCAGCTTAATGTTGAACTCCACTATCATGAAAACATTGTCATCAACACTATGCCTACTACCACAATCACCATCAAACCTCATCATCCTCTTGCTCGTGGTGCCACCATCCTCATCCCAATCAATCATTCGTCATCCACCATCAACCTAATGCACTTTGTGTAATTGTCACCGTCACCATATCTATCCTCATGCCCATTATAACCATCGTCATCATTGTGCTCGTTGTCACCATTGTCGCCATCATGCTCATTGGAGTCTAGGCCATTTAGCCTCTTTGTTTATGTATTTTGGGTCAGATATGGATTGCACTTGATTTTTTTTAGTTGTATGCACCCTTTCTATATGCATGTTAGAAACTTTGCATATAAGTGTCTAATTATTTGGATTCAAAACTAGGGTTTTTAGGCTAGGCTCCATGCTCTAGGTTTACGGGATTAATATTGAACCCCTTTATCATGACCATAACAAAACTGTAACCCTCACTTAAGCAAAGCCACTTATCAGGCATAGGAATATTTTCGTACCTTATTTTAACACTTGCGTTAGGAAGTTTCATCAAATCTTAGAGGAATGACTAATGTCCTCAAAGGAACACCTTCGAGATTCAAGGTAGAGGTGGGGGCTAAATCCTAGAGGAGGGGGCACATGGTGCTATTTATAAATAGGATCCCAATATAGGAAAGGAGATTTTGATATGTAATTATTTGTTGTAGATTCAAATTTTCTACACTCTATAGGACATTTAGGTCATTTTCACCATAACACCATCCCCATGTTCATAGTCACCATCCCCATTCTCATTGCGCCATGAACATCATGATTCATTAATACCATGCCCATTTCCACCATCAATGTTACTACAATTGTTCTCATGCCCATGTTGTCACCATCAACACCATGCCCATTTATACCATCAATATAACCTGCATCCTCATCATGCCCATGTTGTCACCGTCACCATTGAGAGGCATTGGATTTTTTGCACAAAGTTCCAATTCAAGAGTCTAGATATTAATTTTTGCACGATATTCCAATTCCCCTTAATATTAATCTTTGACTCCAAGAGACTTAAGATAAATAAATATGAAATTTGTATGATAAGCCCTAGGATTAAATTTCTAGATTTTTAGATAGATATAATCAATCGAGAACAAGTAGATCTAGAATAACTAAGAATTCCAACTAACATTATTCTTTAGGGTTAGTAGATTTCATTTTCAAACAAAACAAAACAAAAAAACTTTTTTGATATATTATATGTGGATGGTAAGAACATATTAATGTCAAAAGACTCAAGCAAGTATGGACTCGCCCAAGAATTACTCAAGCCATTTGATGTGTTGGAGGACCAACAAAATTTCACAAAGGAAAATAAAATATATCTCACTTCTTTCCTTTAAGGTTGCACTCTACAAAGAAGGGGTTAGTATTCTTTACATTGCTATTCAATGAAGGTCTCCAAAAAGCACAAGATGGAATTACATTGGTATTCATCCTTGTTGTCCCTAGATGTGTATGGGGTGACTTAATCATGTTTTCCTATGTGATATCCCACCACACCCAACAGTTTCACAGATGCGATTTATGGCTTTTCCCATAGACACTTGATAGAGACACTTTCAACTAGCTTAAAGATACCTCTAGTCTACCTTCAATCTAGTTATCCTACCTTGCCATATGCCATATAAAAATGGGGACATCCAATTGGTATCAATTTTATATGGCATATCCTCTCTAATTGACTTATGGTAAAACACTTTCTTATGTGTTTACATAACATTAGGAAGTCAAAGGTGTTACTCTTTAATGGCTCACATATTCTCAAAATTACGTCAATAGCTTAGGGAGCATCATGATGTGGTTATAAGTGTATGAACTCTTGTGTGAGGTATGTCCTTATGGATTTAAGTAATCACAACCCTCATTTCATCTCATTAGCAACATTTACCTAGATATTTTTGATATCTCATTTCACAAGCCACTTCACCCAATTTCATCATGTCCTGCTTTTGCAATAAACTAATTATGTGTCATGTTCTAAAGTATATGCATATTATTCCTATGTGTGGTTCTGAATTCAAAGTGAAAAGAGTCAAAGTACTATAAATTAAATAAAATCAAATGATGAATGTGAGTTATACCTCCTTGCAAAAGCCATGATCCTATGTCTTAGCTTAGCAAAGCCAAATCTAAAGCGAAGGGACTTGAAGGTAATCTAGTTGCATACATGTTCTCCCAATGAAGTATGTATCAACACTTGGGAGCCAAAGAACCATAAGACATGTCCTATATGGTAGTTTGAAATCTCCTTTATGCACGTGTGGGAGGTGACAAAACCTCAGTCCACTCGCCGGTTTGGATTCCGTGGCCCCAGAGCAAATCCTCAAAGTGTCCCTAAATGGCCACAGGGTGCCTGACCAAAATTCTCGTAACACCAAAACCGTGAATCCAATCGTGAATCCGTCATTTCCGATGGATTCAAAACCTTGTGTTTCAGCTAGAGCCCCCCCACACCGTGCCTCGAAGGCTCAGAAACGGTGTTATTGTTCCATCTCTGGAACTAGGGTTTTTCTTAGTGAAGGCCATGCCAATCTTGCTCAAGGTGGTCATTTATGTTCTGAAGACTCTCGAACGAGTGTGGCCATATTGAACACATCCATAGTGGCCATGTGCACATGTAGGAGCTGATAGAACCTAGTTCCGCTTGTCGGTTTGGGTTCCATGCCCCTGTAGCAAAACCTCAAAGTGTCCCCGGATGGCCACGAGCTCCCTATAAAGAATGCCTGTAGAGACAAAACTGTGAATCTGATCATGAATGCGTCGATTCTAGTGGATTTTGGACACCGGGTTTCAGCTAGGGGTCCCCCCAAACCGTACCTCGAAGGCTCGAAAACATTGTTATTGTGCCATCTCATTAACTAGGGTTTTGCTTAGTGAATGCCATTCCAATTTTGCTCAAAGGGGTCAATTCTTATCCGAAGGATCCCAAGCATGCGTGTCCATTGTGAACACATCCATAATGGCCACATGCACATGTGGGAGCTGACGAAACCGAAGTCCGCTCTCCGGTTGGCTTCTGTGACCCCAGAAAAATCCTCAAAGTGTCCCTAAATGGCCATGGGGTGCCTGACCAAAATGCCCATAGCACCAAAACCATGATTCCGATCACGAACCTGTCGATTCTGATAGATTCGGGCCACCAGGTTACAGCTAGGGCCCACTCATATTGTGCCTCCAATGCCCGCAAACGGTCCTATTGTGCTATCTCAATAACTAGGGTTTTTCTTAGTGAAGGCCATTCCATTATTTCCCAAGGGGGTCAATTTTGATCCGGACGCTCCCGACCAAGCGTGTCCATCATGAACACATCCACGATCGCCATGTGCATGTGGGGGAGTCGACAGAAGACAATTTATCTCACTGGTTTGGGTTATGTGCTCCCAGAGCAAATCCTCAAAGTGTCCCTGAAAAGCAGAAAGCAAAGAAGCGGACATACACTGCGAAAAAAAGGGAAAGGATAGCGACAGAGAAATACAAGCAGCATTTCAATCAGAAATGCGGGATGAATTCTAGTTTTGGCACTTCAAATTTGGACATCTGAATTTTGGTGGGCTGAAGCTACTACACATGAAGGACATGGTGAAAGGATTGCCATTAATTGAAAAGCCAAAGAGAATTTGTGAAGGCTTTATTTTTGGAAAATAGCACAGAGATACTTTTCCAGTTAGAAAGTCATATAGAGCTCGTACATCACTTGAAATTGTGCACTCTGATATTTGTGGCCCGATGCAAACACCATCCATGGGAGGATGCACTTATCTTCTCACATTTATTGATGATTTCACAAGAAAAACCTGGGAATATTTTCTAAAACATAAATCCGATGTGTTTGGTTGTTTTCAGCATTTCAAGACACTTGTGGAGACGCAGAGTGGTTACAACATCAAGATATTAAGAACAGATAGAGGTGGTGAGTATGATTGAAATGATTTCTTAAACTTTTTGTAAAAATCACGGCATACACAAGCAATTCATTGCGAGGTATACACCGCAGCAGAATGGTATCGCATAGAGGAAGAATATAACCATTATGGAGATGGTGCACAGTATGTTGGAAACCATGCATCTTTCAAATGAATACTGGGCTGAGGCAGTGGAAAATTCTGTATACATCATGAATCGATGTCCGAAAAAGAGCGTGAAGAACAAAGCTCTGCAGGAAGCTTGGACAAGTATGAAACATATTGTTTCGCATTTAAAATTTTTTGGTTGTGTGAGCATACACACATGTTCCAACTGAGATGAGAAGGGAATTAGACAATAAAGGACAGAAATGTATTTTTATTGGGTATTTTGAAGACACAAAAGCATACAAGTTGTATGACCCTATTGCAAGAAAATTTATCATCATTCGAGATGTTTAGTTTGTAGAAAATGAAGCATGGGATGGAACTGTAGAGAAGAATGTTAAAATCGTGTCACATGTCAAACATGATGACATCGCAGAGGATGTGGTTGAGACTTCGCATCTGAATCAGAATGTCGCAGCTCCATCTACTCCTAGGACAACGTGATAGGTTTAAGCACAAGGAACTCCAACACAAGTCACAGCTCAAGCTACTCCGACAAGCACACCAAGAGCTCATCAAATTCGGTCAAGTAGTTCATGGAGTTCAACACCCACAACTTCGACAAAGACAAGAAGTCTGTGTGAGATATATGAGACTGATACACCCAATTCATTCTCAATCTTTGCAATATTTTCTCAAATTAATGATCCGCTAACCTTTTAAGAAGCTGTCGAAGATAACGTTTGGGCACAAGACATGGATGAAGAAATAGAATGCATTGAGAATAATCAAACATGGGAATTAGTTGATGTTCCTATCGACAAGGATGTGATAAGCATCAAATGGAGTTATAAGACCAAGCAAGATGCTGATGGAAATGTGTAGAATCACAAGGCAATATTAGTAGCAAGGGGGTTCACATAACAGCCTGGCATAGACTTCAATGAAACTTTTGCAATGGTATTACGAATGGACAATGTTAGAACAGTTTTGACCATCGCAGCACATAAGAAATGGCTTGTTTATCAAATGGATGTTAAGTTTCCATTTTTAAATGGTTATTTGGAGGAAGAAGTATATGTGGAGCAGCCACAAGGCTATGAAGTCCCAGGACAAGGACACAAAGGATACAGGCTGAAAAAAGGCACTTTATGGTTTGAAGCAAGCTCCTATAGCTTGGTACAGTTGCACTGACTCTTACCTCATTCATAATGGATTTCACAAAAGTGAATGTGAGCCAACATTGTACACAAAAATCAACAAGCAAGGTATAAGCTAATTGTTTGCGTGTATGTAGATGATTAAATATTTACTGGTGATTTTGGTATATAAGAGTTTAGATCAGTCGTGGAAAGTGAATTTGAAATGACTAAGTTGGGGCTTATGAAGTAATTTCTAGGCATTGAATTCCAATAGACTAAAAAAGGGTATATTTATATCTCAGTTGAAGTATGCAAGTCATGTCTTGAACATATTTAAGATTTTATCTCCAACACGAGTGATAAAAGGTTTGAAATTGAGCAAGGAAGATGATGGATCCAATGTACATCCTACACTATTTAAAAGGATTGTTGGCAACCTTATGTATCTTACAGTGACAAGGCCAGACATCATGTATGGAGTCAGTTTAATCTCAAGATTCATGGAGTCACCAACAAAATCTCATTGGCAAGCAGGTAAATGAATTTTGAGGTATGTAAGTGGAACAAAAGACTTTGGTATTTTGTATTCAACCTCAGAAAATTTCAAACTTTTAATATCCCAAATTTTGACTAACTATTTCAGATGTTATATACTGGGCTTAAAGCCCCAACACATATCATTTATTTTAATTATTGGGCATAAGCCCTAGTGCACATGATTCATTTTTTTTTATAGATTTACATATTGGGCATGGACCATGACTGATGCATTATTGTTATATACTGGGCAAGAAATCCCTAATGGATTGATTTATGTTTTGTTATGTGAATTGGGTACAAACCCTAATATACTAAGATGACCTTTTGGTAACATACTATGTAGATTTATGATTCACATAATTGATTTATAAAGTGTGTTGAGCGTGGACTCAAGAACACACGGATGACCTACGTACTGGGCATAAGCCCTGATGTACCTAGAGGATTTTACTACGTACTGGGCGTAAGCCCCGATGTACGTAGAGGGTTTGGGTATAAGCCCTGGAGCACTCCAAGCTTGATAATGAATATGGGATCCGAGGCCATTTGTACATTCTAGATGTGCTTCACAACCACATTCTAGTACTATTGTTGAGCGGGATGATCTGGAATTGCACTAGCTTAACGCCCATGTGAGAGTGTTGAGCTAAAGCTCTGAAGAGCACTTGGGGTTACTTAATCTTAAAAAGTGTTGAGTTGAGAAGACTTAGAATAGCACTTCTATTCATCAAATTTATTTAAATTGGTTAAATGAATCGTTTTCTATCTATCATCAAGTACTGTGGGAACTACCATGTTAAACGAGGGAATCCAACATGCAAGAGAGAGACCTAGAGGTACCTAACCTAGCCAACTATCCAAGCTTAGCAAGACCCTACCCAAAGAATTGGGCCTTGTACTTAACACTTAAAAGAAGTATTATGGTATATACATGATTAAATCAAAGAATTTACCACAACTAAACTATTGAATAATTAGATCTAATTATTCTTATATAAATAACTTACTTAAAGGTTATGCATAAGATAGCTCTCAAGTTGTTATTATTATTAATATTATTAATAATAATATTGTTATTATTGTCTTAAAAGAAAAAATATTACTTATATAAATAAAATGCATAAAGGTCATGCATAGGATAATTCCAATATTTGTTATTACTATTAATATTATTAATGGTATTATTATTTTATTTTTATGAGTTAACTTAAGCTACATCTAATTATAACAAAATAAATATCCTAGATAACTAGGAGTAAATAATTAGTAAAATATCTTTTAAAGATATTATAATTCAAATTAAATTAAAAACTAAATATTATTATTCAAACAACTATATTCCAAACAAAACTCACCTATATAAAGAAGGGAAGATCCCAAGAGAAGGATCTTCTTTTATTATCATTATCTTATGAACAGGAGAGAATTACTCTGCAGAACTGAAGCAGCCTACTATATTTCCATATCTGATTCAGCAGCTTATCGTAGGGCCTCTATTTCTCTTATTGCATGTTGGAACTAGCTCGGGGGGATCTAGTTAGAACCAGGAATGGTCTAAGGGTCATGGTTGGGAGGAACATGGTAGTCCCAAAGTTATCCAGTTAAAGATCATCCTACACGTCAGGTAGGTCCATACATTTTTTACATTAACTAGTGTTTGAGTGTGCATGTTTTGCAAGGGAAGATTATGCTTCAAGAACCAAGTATGAACTACAAATTTCCATATAGTTTAATTAGCTTTAGAAATTTAAAGTAGAAATTATTATAAAGCATTCATGTTTCTGTACATTAAGATGTTATTTCTTTTCTTTATAGAGCAAGGGTCAATTGGCATGGGCTCTCAGGGTTTTAAGATCGTTTTCCAATTTAATGTTTTCTAATTAATTCAGGCTTCTACCCTAAATGTTTCAAAGATCTAGCAGGGCTAGCCTAGCTAGCCTTTGTTAGATACCTGTATAGATAGAACTACTATTGTTAAAACTGTTATTTAGGAATGTCGACACCTGAACTAGTAACCTCCACATAAAACGAAACCACATTATTTCTTTCAACAAACCTCCTGCTGTACATTCAAATTATTAAATTATAGTAAGCTAGGGTTTAACTTTTTATTCATTAAATATTCAAAACTCAGGATCATGCGATCGATGAATTGAAATATTGTCTAACTCATTCATTTTCTTGGACAAAAGAAATAAACACAAGCCCAAGCTTCAAAACTACCCATCAACAAAGCACAAACAAGATCGATGAGATATTTGAACCTATAGCTTAAAGAAGAGCAACCACTGTGCATATAATTCTCCCAGGACAAACAACTATCAACACGAATCCCCTAGTTAAAGGCTTTCAGCATTCCAATGTACAGTTTAGCGTTTAAACTTACATGATCGGACCCCAAACGTATTCATAAACCAACGCAGTCAAAACTTAATCCATTTCTTTATTCTTGAAAAGGAAGAAAAACAATAACACAGGTCAGGACATCGAAACCCTCTACCCATGTTCTAAAATATTTAGGATCGTTGTTATATATAAAAACGCATTATAAAACAAACCACTAGCTATGATTTTAGAAGTCATCAGTATTTCTTTTCTCCTCTTAGGAATATGAATTTAAACTCGAAACTAAACCCAGCATATCAGTATAAAGACAAAGGAATCAACGCATTCCACATTTGGTCATTTAAATACTCAACCTTTAATATTAAAAACAACCTACGAAGATACGGAGAAGGAAAACTCTCCATTTGAGGATGAGGGCATCCAAGGACCAGCCATTTGCTAAGAACACAGAGCCATTCACGCTTTAGAAAATACTAAAAGCACTTTAGGTCCTTCTCTCTGCTAGAAGCACGATTTCCTTATCCACGTAAACCCTACTCCTATTCCATAAATAAAAACTTACAGAAGTACAACAAAAAAGAAATCAAACAAAGGACATTGCTAGAAAATAGTTGGACTTGGCATACTTAGTAAGAAATGCAAGTAATTCTTCCACACACATTCATTTTATTCAAAACCTCAAAACATACATGTTGTGGGTACACCCCACTAAATATTTAAAGAGTTTTATAGAACCAAACGTTCATCATGATAAGAGCAAATCTGAAACCCTCCAGGGTCATCTCATCCAAATAAACATTTTCTGACAAATTCAAACTCTCAAACAACCAATGTCGAGTTATTCATAAACGTTCCCATCTCGAAAAATATCTAGGCCAAAATCAACCCACTTGAACTTCGAAATTTCTTACAGAGAGCCCAAAGGGCATATCAAGTTACATTTAAAAGCTTGTAGCCACAGAGCTTGCAACCATATTTGCGACAGGAAGGAAATGAATTTTTGGAAGGACCGGGCTTAACGCCAAAACGCCAAGTTTCCTGGCAAATGAAAGAATCCAAAGGTAATGGGTACCAGAAATTACTACATGCCAGAGAAGCCATGAAAAGCCATGAGTTAAATCAGAGACGCCACGAATACTTATAGGATGAATAAATTATAGTAAGTTTTGGGCAGAAGTTACCTGTCATTTAATTGTAGCAACCTCCATTACTATGACTGCTCTGACCATGAGCATAGCTCAGGTCAGAGCACTGGTGAAACCAGACACAACAAAAAGCTAACCCTCAATGAAAGACCACAAAATGACAATGATTTCATTTGGGATCAACGCTTAAACCCTCCTTCCAGTTGGAAAAAGACCCACGTGAAGTTCACTTGTGTAGCATTTAAAGCTACAACTACCACCCTTTCGCTTCAATATAATTATCCATATGGTATAGTTAGGATCATGATGAGTTAAAACTCCATTTGATTTATGTTATAACATACTTCCAAATAGATAGTCCTTAGGCCCTTTTTATCCCATAGCACCGGGTCCTTGTTAGGTAAGTGATACTAGGTAGTTTCAGGAAGAGTCACCCCCTTTTTTTTACACCTACACAAAAACATGACCAAGAAATGCTTTAGCAAAGAATTCCTAAGTAAGCCCCAGGATAGACCAAATACCCATTTCCTTACCTCTCAACAGTCCCGAAACATTCTTACACTTCTCATAAGTCCATCAGGCCTGAGTTACAAATAGAAAACAAGTTCGACATTAAAAAAAAAACCAAGTATACATTTAGGGCTATAGACAGGGAGAAGAACATTAAAATTTTACACTGGTATTAAGTTGACATCTAGGCCATAGATGATATTTCCTTGCATTTCTTTTCCATGTTTTTTTACCTCTTAGCTTCCGCAGAAAAACATACACTGTAAGACCAAGATATAGTTCCTCATCTCTTCAGAAAAAGATTGACATAATTACCCAGTACCAAAGTTAGTCTGATTATATTACTTGTTTAGGCAATGTTAATAGTAAGCGAATTTTTTTATTATTTTTTTTACTATTTTCAAGGACATTACAAGTGGTATCAGATCCCAGCTACAATACTAAGTGACCTATTGGTCTCACTACAAGAAGAACATCCACTGCAAAATACTTATAAATCAGAAACGTATATTATGATTTTTTTTATATGTGTATATGAACTAACATATTTATATTCTTAACATTGATACGACAATGTAGGTACAATCACAATCTGAGTATGAATACAGAAAAATACAACAGCATACATGGTAATTTGAACTCACCACCAAGAGATCAAGAAATCATGGTGGAAGTAAACTCATATTTAATGAGATCAATACAACAGTTGCAAAATGAGTTGCAGAGTTTCAAGGATGATAATATGAAGGAAAGACGGGAACAATGGGCCATAAATGAAGCTTTACTGCATATCTTAACAGGGGCAAGGTCCCATGGACAGCCACTCAATCAACCAACAAAACCAAGGAAAATGACTGTCACACAAAAAGGTCCCGCGGTCCTACAAAGGAGATGCAGGAAGAGCACATACCGGATTACATTGAGGAAGACTGTTAAAGCTCCTCCAATGAGGATGACTCACCTTCCCATTGCAAGAAAAGGAGGAAGAATGATGATAGTCTACAAGGAGAATTCCGGAAAATCAAAGCCCCAACATATGATGGAGATATAAATACTAGGGAAAAGGCTGAGGAGTGGATATTAGGGATGGACAAGTATTTCAAAGTCCACAACTATTCCAATGAGATGCACGCCCGACTGGCCATTTATAATTTAAATGGTAAAGCGGCCAGATGGTGGAGAGATTTGAAACACACCAAAGGTTAGGAAATGAGGTACATAAAATGGGATTCTTTCAGCAAAATGTTTCATGACAAATACATGTCTGAAAGATTCTGTGACAAGAAGATCAAAGAATTCCATGAATTAAAAATGGGCTCCCTAACCATGGAAGCTTTCATAAACAGATTCTTAGATCTATTGCATTATGTTCCTTACATAAAGGATGAAAAAGTCAAGATACAACAATTCTTGGGATGTCTACCACCAAATTTTAGAGAGAAGATTGAATTTGACATGCCCAAAACCTTAGACGTAACTTTACACAAAGTAAGACTCTGTTATGAACATGGACAGCCAAGGAATGATAACATAAACAGAAACAGAGATAGGTTTAGAACTTTTTTAGACAACCAAAGACCAGGTTTTAGACCACCACCTTACCGGAATTAAAACAATAGTTTCTGTCCCAAAAGAGGCTTCAACCGACCTCATGCACGGCCAAATGCAGCCCCACCGCATGCCAATAGATGAGCTTTCAACAAAGGGGCAAAGGCTGCCCCACCAACCATTACTTGTTGGAAATGCCAAGGGCCCCACTACTTCAGAGATTGCCCCAACAAGACAGACGGAGTGTTACACAATGTCCAAGAAAACCCTACAGTAGGGGACATGGCCAAAAGACCCAAAATTTATGCCGGACTGGATGGCCGACAAGCAGACCAGAAGGCCACTATGGTTGAAATTGAGGGTAAGATCTCAAACACAACCATTTCAGTTTTTATAGATCCCGGTGCATGCCGATGTTACGTCTCCGCCAAGATTGTTGATACTTGTAAGTTAAACCGAGTAAGTCACGAGAAACCTTGGCTGGTACAACTAGCCAGTGGTACCAAATGAAAGGTCTCTGAACTAGTTAAAACTTGTGAGATAGATTGGAACGGGTTCCTAACTAGGGTGGATTTAAATGTCCTACCACTAGGATCATACGATGTACTTATAGGCATGGATTGGTTGGAAGAACATCATGTCTTGCTTGACTGGTTGAACAAGTCAATACTATGCACAGATAACCAAGGGAATCAAAAAATGATTCAAGGTATCCCTAAGAAAGTCTCCATAAGACAGATATCTGCCTTACAAGCAAAGAAATGCATAAGAAAGGGTTGTAAACCCTTTGTAGTCAACATCTGAACCGTAGAAGCAGATAGGGAATAGAAGATTGAAGACTTCCTAGTCCTTGTAGAATTCAAGGATGTATTCCCCAAGGAAATACCTAGGCTACAGCCCAAACAAGACCTAGACTTCTCCATAGAGCTAAAACCCAGTTTCGTACCAGTTTCCAAAGCCCCTTAACGCATGAGTCCACACAAATTGGTGGAACTCAAGCTTCAGTTACAAGAGTTGATTGAGAAAGGTTATATCCGACCCAGTGTGTGTCCCTGGGGAGCACCGATACTCTTTTTCAAGAAGAAGGATGGGACGATGCGGATGTGCATCGATTACCGCCAACTCAACAAGTTGACCATCAAGAACCGTTACCCACTCCGTAGAATTGATGACATGTTTGATCAAGTCATAGGAGAAAATATCTTCTTACAGATCGACTTACGATCCGGATATCACTAGGTGAGAATCCATGATGAGGACATCAGTAAGACTGTGTTTCGAACCTGATACAACCATTACAAGTTTGTGGTAATGCCTTTCGGACTGACTAATGCACCTTCCAACTTTATGTGCATGATGAACAACATCTTTAGTAAATACATAGACAAGTTCATTCTATTCTTCATCGACGACATTCTGATCTACTCCAAGAATGAAGAAGAACACGAAGAACATCTCCGGATAGTGTTACAAATACTATGAGAACATCAACTGTACACTAATTTTAGCAAGTGTGACTTCTACAAACCCCAAATATAGTACCTAGGGCACATCATTTCGGAGAAAGAGATAGCAGTCAACCCCGAGAAGATTAAAGTCATAGAAGAATGGCCTACCCCCACATGCGTAACCGACATAAGATCCTTCTGAGGGTTAGTTGGGTACTACCGAAAGTTCATTGAGAACTTCTCTTGAATTGCTTGTCCTATCACAGCCTTGCAAAAGAAAACAACGAAATTTATTTGGATTCCAAAATGCGAGGAAAGTTTCCAAAAGTTAAAGCAAATTTTGACTAGTGCACCCATCGTACGGATTGCCAACCCCGACGGCAACTTCATGTTTTGCATAGATGCAAACAAGGAAGGGGTCGGTGGAGTCCTTATGCAAAATAACTTCGCTATGTATTATCAGTCAAGGAAGTTAAGGAACACGAACATAACTACCCCACACACGATCTTGAACTAGTCGCCATTATCCACGCCTTGAAGATGTGGAGGCACTATCTTAGAAAATAATTTCCTATTAAAGATGGAAAACATGAGTCTAAAGTACTTATTTGACCAACCAGACCTAAACGCCAGACAGACCAAGTGGATAGCCTTCCTTAGTGAGTACCACTTCGAGCTAAAGCACATAAAGGGAAAGGAGAACAAGATCGTCGACGCTTAAATCTATGGGCTCATATGTTATATGAGGTGATCGTGAGTCAAACCAACTCAAATTTACACCACCAGATTAGAACGACATGTCAAAGTGACCGATTCTATGTGGAGATCCTTATAAATATCCAAGAGGATAGGTTCTTCCAATAACAAAAGGAGTATAAGATAGATGATTTGGGACTGTTGTGGTCGAAAGGAAGACTTTATGTTCCAAAAAGTGGAGACATTAGACCTAACATCCTCACAGAATTCCACCAGAAACCCTATTCAGGACATCCGGGATATCAGAAGATGATATCGGTAGTAAAGAAACACTTCTTTTGGCCTAAACTGAAAGCCGACATAGCTTTATTCATTGTCAAGTTCCAAGAGTGTCAACTGGATAAGGAAGAACAACAACACCCTTCAGGACTACTACAACCTTTACCCATTCCAGAGTGGAAGTGGGAGGTCATTAGTATGGATTTCATAACAAGTTTACCAAAAACCAAGAGGCAGAATGACTCCATCTTCGTAGTAGTAGACACGTTATCCAAAGCAACACATTTATACCAGTAAAGTCTACTTACAAATCAGTTCACATCGTGGACATCTTCTTACAGGAGATTTTTCGATTGCATGGGATACCCAAGGAAATCATTTCCAATTGAGACATGCAGTTCACTAGCAACTTCTGGAGGGCATTGTTCTCTGGTTTGGAGATGCAACTACAATTCAGTACCACGTACCACCCCTAAACCGACAGAAATACGGAACAAGTAAACCAAATCCTTGAGAATATGCTGAGGATGTATGCTTTGAACAACCCCACAAAGTGGGAAGATTATTTGCACCTCCCAGAGTTTTCTTACAACAACGGATACCAAACCTCTGCCAAGATGAGCCCCTTCGAGGTACTCTATGGTAGGAAGTGTCGGACACCTGTGACCTGGGATAGTGCAGTAGATAGACTTATGCTAGGCCACGACATACTAAAAGAAGTGGAGTAGCTAGTCTCTAAGGTACAACAAAACTTGAAGGAGGCACAAGACCTCCAAAAGAGTTATGTGGATAAGAAAAGAAAAGACAAAGACTACCAAGTCGACAAACATGTCTTCTTAAAGGTGAAGTAAAAACGAAGCTCCTTGAGCTTGGGACGATGCGGGAAACTAGCCCCCAGGTTTTGTTGATCTTTTGAGATACTGGCCAAGAAGGGCCCAATAGCATACAAGTTAGCCTTACCAGCTCTTGTAAAATTTCATAATGCTTTTCATGCATCCTTATTAAAGAAATATTTATACGATACTAAACATGTGATTGATTGGTCCTTATTATAGGTGGAACCCCAAGGGGAATTCATGTTGGAACCCACCCACATTCTAGACAAGAGAGAGGTCCAACTTGGAAGAAGGACCATAACCTAGTTGAAAGTGCAATGGAGGCACTTTGGACCAGAGGGGCTGCTTGGGAAAATGAGACAACCATGAAAGAGGCACACCCTGCCTTATTTCATGAATTCATTTCTAGTCCCTAGAACACCGGGACAATGTTATTCCAAGCGGGGAGGGATGTAATATCCCAAATTTTGACTAACTATTTCAGATGTTATATATTGGGCTTAAAGCCCCAGCACATATGATTTATTTTGATTATTGGGCATAATCCCTAGTGCATATGATTCATTTGTTTTATAGATTTACATATTAGGCATGGACCCTGAATGATGCATTATTGTTATATATTGGGCAAGAAATCCCTAATGGATTGATTTATGTTTTCTTATGTGAAATGGGTACAAACCCTAATATACTGAGATGACCTTTTTGTTACATACTGTGCAGAGTGATGATTCACACGATCGATTTATAAACTGTGTTGAGCGTGGACTCTGGAACACATGGAGGACCTACGTACTGGGCATAAGCCCCAATGTACCTAGAGTATTTTATTACGTATTGGGCGTAAGCACTGATGTACGTAGAGTGTTGGGCATAAGACTTGGAGCACTCCAAGCTTGATAATGAATACCGTATCCGAGGCCATTTGTATATTCTAGATGTGCTTCACAACCACATTCTAGTACTAGTGTTGAGCGGGATGCTCTGGAATTGCACTAGCGTAACGCCCATGTAAGAGTGTTGAGCTAAAGCTCTGAAGAGCACTCGGGGTTACTTAATCTTAAAAAGTGTTGAGTCGAGAAGACTCTGAATAACACTTCTATTCATCATATTTATTTAAATTGGTTAA
Source organism: Larix kaempferi (assembly GCA_027924585.1). Lineage (NCBI taxonomy): Eukaryota > Viridiplantae > Streptophyta > Pinopsida > Pinales > Pinaceae > Larix > Larix kaempferi. The sequence goes on from BSBM01001233.1 coordinate 360,318, forward strand.
ATGAATCATTTTCTATCTATCATCAAGTACTGTGGGAACTACCATGTTAAAAGAGGGAATCCAACATGAAAGAGCGAGACCTAGAGGTACCTAACCTAACCAACTATCCAAGCTTACCAAGACCCTGCCCAAAGAATTGGGCCTTGTACTTAATACTTAAAAAAAGTATTATGGTCTATACATGATTAAATCAAAGAAGTTACCATAACTAAACTATTGAATAATTAGATTTAATTATTCTTATGTAAATAACTTACTTAAAGGTTATGCATAAGATAGCTCTCAAGTTGTTATTATTATTAATATTATTAATAATAATATTGTTATTATTGTCTTAAAAGAAAAATATTACTTATATAAATAAAATGCATAAAGGTCATGCATAGGATAATTCTCATATTTGTTATTACTATTACTATTATTAATAGTATTAATATTTTAGTTTTATGAGTTAACTTAAGTTACATCTAATTATAACGAAATAAATATCCTAGATAAACTAGGAGTAAATAATTAGTAAAATATATTTTAAAGATATTATAATTCAAATTAAATTAAAAACTAAATATTATTGTTCAAACAACTATATTCCAAACAAAACTCACCTATATAAATAAGGGCAGATCCCAAGACAGGGATATTCTTTTATTATCATTCTCTTATGAACAGAAGATAATTACTTTGCAGAACTGAATCAGCCTACTATATTTCTAGATCTGATTCAGTAGCTTATCCTAGGGCCTATATTTCTCTTATTGCATGTTGGAACAAGCTCGAGGGGATCCATTTAGAACCAGAAATGGTCTAAGGGTTATGGTTGGGAGGAACATGGTAGTCCCAAAGTTATCCAGTTAAAGATCATCCTACGGGTTAGCTATGTCCATACATTTTTTCCATTAACTAGTGTCTGAGTGTACAGGTTTTGCAAGGGAAGATCAAGCTTCAAGAACGAAGTATGAACTACAAATTTCCATACAGTTTAATTAGCTTTACAAATTTAAAGTAGAAATTATTATACAGCATTCATGTTTCTGTACATTAAGATGTTATTTCTTTTCTTTATAGAGCAAGGGACAATTGCCATGGGCTCTCAGGGTTTTAGGATCATTTTCCAATTTAATGTTTTCTAATTAATTCAAGCTTCTACCCTAAATGTTTCAAAGGTCTAGCAGGGCTAGCCTATTTAGCCTATGCTAGATACCTGTATAGATAGAACTACTATTGTTAAAACTATTATTTGGGAATGCCGACACCTGAACTGGTAACCTCCACTTAAAACGAAACCACATTATTTATTTCAACAAACCTCATGCTGTACATTTAAATAATTAAATTACAGTAAGCTAGGATTTAACTTTTTATTCATTAAAGATTCAAAACTCAAGATCATGAGACCGCTGAACTTAAATATAGTCTAACTCATTCATTTTCTTGGACAAAAATAAATAAACACAGGCCCTGTTAACACCCAAAAAGTACTCACTAGCTCATTTCCTTATTCACATGACCTATTTGTCCACTTTTTCACCATTTGAGCCTCTAAAGCCATCAAAAGGTCACCAAAAGACCTTAATACACCCCTTTTTCCACTCAAAATGAATATTTTTCCTCAAAAAGCATAAAAAACCCTAAAAAAGGGTCCAGAATTCCCAAAAATATTAAAAAAGGAATAAAAATATTCAAAATATTAAAAAAAGGAAAAAGGAGAGAAAAGGTAACTAAACCATGTTGGTCAATACCATTGGTTTCCTCAAAACCATAATGGTATTCCCCACCACCAAAAACTATAGAAAGGTGGTAGGGGCTCCTCACTTACCATCCATCCATCATCCTATCCTCATGCTGTCAAAATCTCTCATGAGCTTTTGACCATTGTAGCTATCTTGGAGAAGAGACCTTTGGAGCTTGGAGCTACTCACCTTGGAAGTTGCTCAACACAAATCCTCACCATTTGAGGTATCTTAATACAATACTCATTCTTTTTATTTCTTGTTCTTGAATCATTTTCAGAAAATTTTATTTGTTATATGCACATGCTAGTTTAGTTTAGATTCAGATTTATAATAATTGTTTTTTCTTTCAATCTTTGAAACTGCTATCACTTGTTGATAGGTGCCCATTACATTAAGTTTGGTTGCAAAACCAAGCCAACAGTTTTTGGCGACTCCGTTGGCTTCGAATTCTTAGATCTCAGTTTTTTGCTTTAGATCTTAGTTTTTGTTAGTTTTAATCAGTTTAATTCATAGATCTGCCATCCTAGATAGCAAATCCATTGCTGTTCTATATCTTGGCCCCTTCTATTGCCATTAACAACCCGAAATTTCCATTTTCGGGTTTGTTTTTCGGCGTCCGTTTTCGGCTTTCACCTCGCGATTTTTTTCCTGACAGACGCGCGGCTCATCGCGACCTCGTGGCTTTTTTCTGCGCGGCTCGCCGCGGCTTCGCGACTAATTTACGCACTGCACATCGTGACTGTGTGACGAAAACCCATGCTGCACATCTCGGCTTCGCGGCTGAAACCCGCGCTGCCCATCGCGACTGTGTGATAGGAATCCGCGCTGCACATCGTGGCTTCGCGGCCGAAACCCGCGTGGCTCATCGCGGCTGTTTTCCCAAAACCCACAATGCAAGTTTTTTCAATTCGGCCAATTCTTTGAAGATTATTTTTTTTGCTGTATTTTCTGCCCATTTAGCATATTTTACAGTATTAAATTTCCTGCATTTTTACAACCATAGAATCTTTTACTATTTAGAATGCTCCTTTAAAAAAGTCTTTTTACAAAATTTTCAGAAATTGAAAGAGAGATTTTTCTGCATTTTAGCTAAATCAAGGTTTTACTGTTTATTTGCTCGATACTTTTCCCAAGCAATTTTTAAGAGATCCATTTATTTCTTGAAATATTTATGTTATTTGCTTCCCTTTAAATTATTTCAAAGATCCATTATTTTTGAATAGTTTTTTCAAGCATTTACATTTTAAAAATGCCTTTATTTTTTGCAAATCTGGAAGCGTCTTTTCTTTCATTTGTAATATCGCCCAAGCGAGGCAAATCAATTTCAGTTTAAATACCACACTTGCACCCACTTTGACACATAATTTAAACTAAGCCTTAAAATTTACCTTAAACTCAACCAACTTTTAACCCCACTTGGGGAGCACTTAAAAGAATTTTGTAATTAGGTAGAATTGAGGGGATAGGTGTTCCAATAACACCCCTCAGTTATTACATTTGAGACATAGTGGTTATCCTCTACAGTACTAAAATACCTTATAATTTTGACACGGTTATCAACCAATTTATCGGGAAGGCCTCTGCCTTAGGAGGGTTGAAGGAGCCAAACTGGTTCCAGAAGTCTGAGTGGAATACCGCAATCCATTCAGTAACCAAAGGATACCTTTCGAAGTTCTCGGTGTACACCCCCCTGGTGTACAGCGGCGATAGAACCAAACTGTAGATTCACCCAACCGAGCGTGTCATGAACGGGGTATCTTAGTTGCCACTCTTTAGGATTGTCTACCCGGTGTCCCTCCCAGTAGGAGGATATCTAGCCATTGATTCAACACTCTATATTGTCTGACTTGGATTTCATCACCTTGCAGAGGATATCGTTTGTTGACTCACAATACTTCTAGTTAGGTGTTTGCATGATACATTACCCACCTTTGGTCTAGTAGCACCTCTTTTTTCTAGAAACTGTTTGACTTTTGGTATTCTGACCAATTTTGTTGCATCCCTCCACTTATTATAGCACAGTTGCTATAATCAGTGCTTTTTTGAGGTTGATTTTTGTCTTGAGAGCATTTATTTTCACTCCCCTTTTTGCACTCATTGTTGCATTAGGGTTTCGAGTTTTTTACATCACCACCTTACACTGGAATTTTTTTAAACATATTTCTCACCATTGAGAATTTAAGACGATCTCGTCATCTTCAGGGTGAACCCCCTCAGTTCAGTCTACTTGGCTCTCCACGTCACCGACGTAGAGCCTTATCCCTTGACTCGACACGTCTTCGACCAAACATACAGTCATCCGATTCTGACCTGCCTCACTTCACATCTGATTCTGAGGTTGAATCCGAAAACCCTACTAAATTATCACCAACCAACCTCATGGCTGGAACACAATATGACCCACTTTTTACCAGCACCATTAGAGATACATCAACAAACCCTTCCACTACTATGCCATCCATGGTAACAACAACCCCTCTAAGCATGCATAATATGGGGGACACTCTACCTTTAGGTATACCCAACACAGGACTACCTCCTATTATGGGCATGCTAAACATAGGAATCACACCACCTGTCATTACCACAACCCAGATCCCAGGAATTCCTGGTGCTATTCCTAACCCCAGTGTAACCCATGTTGCACTTGGAAATGCTGGCCCATACCAAACCACAGCAGTTGGAGGACACATACCTTCAATACCTACCATACCATTAGGGGCTACTGGACCACTACATAATGCCACCATGAATAGTTATGTCCCAGTCACTATGCCACACCCATCTGCTAGTTTACCTTACATGGCTAGTCTGAACTTACCAGACTTAGCCAGGCTAACCAACGATCCTATCAGGCACAACCCTACATGGCCACCCATGCCTACAAAGCTCCCCTCGGACATACCCAAGTTTGAAGGAAAACCTGGGGAGGACCCCCAAAACCACATAATGTCTTTTCACCTATGGTGTTCATCTAACTCCATAGTGGATGACTCCATTCGTCTAAGACTATTGCAACGAACGTTCATTGGCTCTACAGCCAAGTGGTACATCGAACAACCACATGGCACCCACCATACTTTTACGTCTCTGGCCTCCACTTTCCTTCAATTTTTTTAGCTACCTGTATGTTACGATGCAGGAGTTGAAATACTGTTGTCTTGTAGACAAAACACAGCTACCCACATCACGGACCACATCCATGAGTGGCGCAAGCGTCGTAGCCTCTATAAGATTAAACTGGATGACCATATATTTTTGGAATGGTTCTTTAAATCACTCCTACCCCTCATAGCAAAAGACGTCGCTTCCGAACGACCCCAGTCAGAGGAAGAAGCTATCCTAAAAGCTCAACAATTCGACCTAATCTATGCCCAATCAGGCTATCTCTACACCATCATCCCAGACACCCCACAAGGCGATTCTTCACGCGGTGACGCACCGGGGGCATCACATGCCGCTGATGGTATTATTGGCCAGGTCTCACCGCAAATTAAACCTTTTAGCATGGTGAGCACCATAAATGCCACAGACCTCTCTAGGGATACATCTAATTCTGGAGCGACAACTTCGTACACCCCAACAAATCAGACTCATCACACTCATGGACCCTCTTGTCCACAACATTGCTATGGGAAAACGCCATCGACATATGTACCACCCACATACTATAACCAACCAGCCACCCAGAACCCAATTCAGTTCCCGCCACAACCAATGTATTACCCACAACAAGCTACAACAGCTAACCCAACACCTCCAATAGCTCAGGGTTACCAACAACCCCAGTAGGTAACCGGACCACCCCCAGCCCCACCATCTTATTATCCACTGCAACCTGTTCCTGCACCTACAGCAAACCAAAATCCTCCCGCTGCTCAAGGGAAAGTGTACACACAACACAATAAGCCCCAACATCAAAACAACCAACGCAACCAGGGTGGACAACAAAACCGTGGAAGAGGACGTAACCGCGGAAACAACCAACAACATAATCAAGGTCCACCACCTCCCAATCCTCCAAATAATAACAATGCTGCTCCTCCCAACCAGAATCTGGATTGTCATCCCAAGCAGCCCAAAAAAAATAACCTGAGAACAAACCATCCATGTTTTATATGTGGAGTCTATGGACACTACACTCATAACTGCCCCCACTTAGAGAAAGCATGTCAACTTTGGGCTGACGATGCCCAATGCCAGGGCCACGCTGGAAAGCCAACTCCACTTAATTAACTGCAACCCATGGTATTACAAAACCCCTTACCAACCCAAGGCGTGGTGAACACTCAACCGTTGGATCCCCCTCAAGGAAACACGCCCCCACAACAACATATCACTTATGACACTCCTGATCAACCCATGTTTGACTCAGGTACCCACCACTTGTTAATGATGTCATCCGCTGATGTCAACTTACAAACCCGTCGAAACCAATATGGCTCCACCCCTGAAGCCCCTCCCGTCGACAAAAAAACTAACGATCATCCCATTGATCAGACGTTACGTATACCTCCGATTCCAATCGATGGCACCTCTAAAGCACCTCGCTTCCCACTTCGTCGCATCAACAATAACCCCAATGCTCGCACTGCGTCGAATTACAGCATTGTAGATGACTTAGCCCAGTCTCTCGTAGCCATGTCTGCTTTAGAAGTCTTAAAATTTTTTCCTTCATAGCGCAAGACTTTGCTCTCTGCCATTGGTGCTATTGACCCCAATGATTCACAACTGATGGCATTCGATTCAGACCAGTCCGAACCACACCTGCCTTCCACCTTAGCATTCCAAGTTTCTGTTTCCGTTCAGAATCTTGTCATCCATCGGTGCATTATCGATGAAGGTGCCTCTACATGCGTTATGTCCACATTCGTTTGGAAGAAGTTGGGATCCCCTACTCTCCAGCAGTCCACCACTGCGTTGCGAGCCTACGACGGCCGTTCGGCTCAACCCCAAGGTCTCTTAACTAATGTCTTTGTCCAGCTGGCTAGTAAAACCGTGCTCATTGATATAGAGGTCATCAATGCCCAACTTGATTATAACCTCTTACTTGGCCGCAACTACATGTATGTCATGTGGGCGGTTGCCTCATCTGTTTTTTGTACCATGATGTTCCCCCATGATGGACGCGTGGTCAAGGTCGACCAACTCACCTATTACGATCCCAATGCCCCCGTTGCACCCGAAAAATGTTCTCCCCATGGTTGAAGAACCTATTTGTGGTGCAACTACCTCATTTGTTTCCTCCGTGGGACCCGGAATTTACTCCGACACGCCGATGACTTCTACATTCCAATCCATTCCACCCCCATCACCCGCGACCCACGTCTCTGACCTCTGTACTCTTTCCCACAATACACAACCACCCAACAATCAACCGCCCTTGTTACTCAAACCACCATTGGTACCTAGTCACATTGGTGTTACACCCACCCACACAATCCCCTTCCTATTCCCTCCCTCGGGAGTAGTAAGCACCCCGGTTATGGCTACCCTCAGCCTCCCCGGGTTAACCTTAGGCTTACCTATGTGGTATATTTCTCCTCCCATTCCCCCGTCGACACCAAATGTCATCCTACAACCGGTGCAACCCATTGTCACTACTAGTCAACCACCTCCCGGTGTCACTACCCCTTTGTCATCTACGAATATCCCTCCTCTTGTCAATCCCACTGGGGGCAGAGGCCCACAACCATACACTGCTGTACCCCCTCCCAAGACATTTAAGCCCCCCCCTGTGTTTCGTGCTCCCCCTAAATGCTCGTTGTGTGATTAGTTAGGCCATCCGACTCATCAATGTCCACAATTACCTACATTACAGGAACACATGCAAATGCTTGACGATGACCCCAACATCCCGGTTGTCGAACAAGATCCAACCCCTAAGCCTCGTGATAAATCACTGCGTACCAACCTCCCTTGTGCAATATGTGGTATTTACGGCCATTACTCACATCACTGTCTTGATCTCCCAGATTACAGAGTATCTCTCTACGAGATGAATAATTTTGACCTTGAGACGACACCCCCCACAATGGAGGAGATCTACCCTCCCGTATCACCCCCATCCCAAGAGATTAACACCATTTATATGATCTCTTCGACTACCACTCCCTCGTCAAACGATTTGACCACTCAAATTTTCTGCAATGAAGAGGAGATTCTAGAGGCTCTTACTGCACCTGATTACCCCTGGGAAGACATGCACCATCGTTCCTACTTCCTCCCAGAACAGTCCTCCTCCACCACAGCCATCCAATTTGCGGTCGAGTCCAAAGATTTCCTCCCCACCAAAGTCAACTGGTTTAAGGATCCTATTCCTGCTCCTAATGCCTTTGAGGAAGGGAACATGTCAAACATTTCCCCTATTATACAAATCAACATTTCCACCACACCTGGAAAACCTGAGCTCATCTCGCTAGGTGCATCATGCACTCAAGCAGAAACTCAAGCATATAAGAAACTCTTCCAAGAGTTTCATGATTTCTTCGCCTGGTCTTACATAGAGATGCCTGGCCTCGATCCCAAAATTGTGGAACATCACATCGACACTTGGCCCAATGTACCTCATGTCCGACAAAAACAACAGCCCATTCACCCGTCCAAGCTCCCAGCTGTTAAAGCTGAGATTGAAAAACTTCAAAAAGCAGGATTCATATATCCTATTGCCTACACCACCTGGGTTTCAAACCCAGTACCAGTAAACAAAAAAGTGGGCACCATACGTGTTTGTATTGATTTCTGAGACCTCAACCTCGCGTGCCCCAAAGACAACTTCCCCACACCTTTCATTGACCAACTAATCGATGAATGTGCGGGACATGAGGTCCTTTCTTTTATGGATGGTTTCTCCGGATACAACCAAATAAAAATCTGTAAAGAAGATCAATATAAGACAGCTTTCACCACCCCATGGGGCACCTTCGCCTATCGCGTCATGCCTTTTGGCCTCAAGAACGCTGGAGCCACCTTCCAACGCGCCATGTCTTATTGCTTCCACGATCTCCACAAGATCATAAAAGTTTATCTGGACAACCTCACAGCTCGATCCAAAAAGCGATCTTACCATTTAGACGACCTTCGACAAGTTTTCATGCGTTGTCAGAAATACAACATCCGCTTGAACCCCCTCAAGTGTGTCTTTTGCGTTACATCAGGTCTCCTACTAGGGTTTGTTATCTCAGAAAAAAGGCATCACTGTAGACCCCTTAAAAGTCCAAGCCATTCTAGAGTTACCGTCACCCCGCACATTAAGACAACTGCAAAGCCTACAAGGGAGGTCCAACTTCCTCCGTCGTTTTGTCCTTGACTATGCCACAATAGTACACGGTTTCCTACGACTACTACGTCTGCATACCGGTTTCATATGGGACCAACATGCAGAGACAACTTTCACCGATTTAAAGAAAGCACTCACAAACGTCCCGTTGATTTCTCCTCCAGATTTAACAAAAGATTTCACCCTCTATGTTTTAGCATCCGAACATGCTGTATCTGGAGTCCTTGTACAAGAATATACTGCTTGCCAAGAGCATGTCATCTACTATGTGAGCTAGACCTTGTCCGGCCCACCCCTCCGATACCCACATGAAGAAAAGATGGCCCTCACCGTCGTTTTCTCAGTACAAAAGCTGCAACATTATATTCTCTTAAGCCACACCACAGTCGTAGCTAATTCCAATCCTATGGTTTACCTCTTGCGCGTCGCCTTCTTCAAGGCCGCATAGCTAAATGGGTGATTATCCTGCAAGAGTACGACCTTACTTTCAAGACCCCAAATAGCACCAAGGCCCTAGCACTAGCTCAACTCATCACAGATCTCCCATCTTCTTCGTCATCACCCGCTATCCAAACGGATCTCACTGACGACCACATTTTCATTATTTCGTCTGACGACCCATGGTACGGAGACATCTTAATCTACCTCTGCACACAAAAATTTCGACCCCACATCGATCGTGACGGACGCCGTCGTATACGACACCATGCCCCCCGATACCTCTTGTTAGGCGATGTACTTTATCGACGCGGCGTCAATACCATCTTACGACGCTGCCTATCTCATAATGAGGCAGAACAAGTCCTTAATGATTGCCATAGCGGTACCTGCGGAGGCCACTTCTCTGGCATGGATACCTCCCAAAAGATCATCCGCGTAGGTTACTGTTGGCCTTCATTATTTACTGATTGCATCACCACAGTCAAACATTATCAAAACTGCCAACTTTTTGCCCCAAAAGCAAGAACCCCACCCACTCCCCTTCATCTAGTTGCCACTACTGGACCATTCTACAAATGGGCCATCGACTTCCTCGATTGCAATCCCACATCAGCCGGCGGTCAAAAACACATTATTGTGGCCGTAGATTATTTCACAAAGTGGGCGGAGGCCATGCCAACTTACAATTGCAAGGCTGACACCGTAGCATAGTTTTTTCTCAACCATGTTATCGCTCGTTTTGGAGTGCCAAAGCAACTCGTCTCAGACCATGGCTCTCACTTCAAAGACGCCGTCTGGAGAGAACTATCAACCTTACTGAAATTTGAACACCATTTCTCCTCTGCTTACTACCCCCAAGGAAACGGCCAAGTCAAAGCGATCAACAAAATTTTGAAAACCATCCTTCAGTGCACTGTAGACAAACACAAGTCAAATTGGCACCACATGCTCTTCCCGGCACTATGGGCATACCGCACGTCAACCAAAACCGCCACCGGTTTTACCCCTTTCCACTTAGTTCACGGTGTCGAATCCGTCCTCCCCATTGAGTGCCAGATTCCAACCCTACATATGGCCGTTGAACTCCTACCGGACACTTCCCCAATCGAGCAACGCTTACTACTCCTCGAGCAGGCCGATGAAGATCGGCGCACAACCCTTCAAACCATGGAAACAGCCAAGAACCGATCCAAATTGAGTTATGATAAACATGTCCACCCAATAACTTTTACTGAAGGGGACCTTGTCCTCGCCTACGATCAGGCTCATGACAAAACCGGGAAAGGAAAGTTTGTGTCCATGTGGCAAGGCCCATATATTATACACACTTGCCTCGGACCTGGGGCATACATTCTGACCGATTTGGAAGGCAACCCCCTACGCATCCCACGCAACGGGTTGTACCTCAAACAATTTTACCCATAGTAAATTTGATGGACACCACCGTCCATTATTGTATAGTATTATTTTCTTTTTCACAAAAAAAAAAGCCCTAAATATTTTTTTTCTCTGCATGACCACAGATGAATCCTATTCCACTCTGCTACGTTGGTTTCACTGATGGTGCAAGCCGTTGGTCCCCCAATCTAGCCTCAGCAGCTTGGGTAATATACTCCCCTTAACATGAGTTGATCCACATCGACGGAGTGTGTTTAGGTGCTGCCACCAACAACCAAACTGAATACGATGCCATGACCGGTCTCCTGGCCGCAGCTCTCCAAATGAGCATACGTCACCTTAACGTTGTCTTGGACTCACAACTCCTTGTTTCCTAGCTCAACAATGATTACCAGGTACGCGATCCCTGTCTTTTCAGAAAATTCTTGCGCACTAAACAAATGGTTCGACAATTTGAATCCATTTCATTTACACATGTCCGAAGAAACCGCAATAGTGTAGCAGGCCATATGGCCAACAATATTCTTGACTGGTACACCAATCAAATCATATCATAAACAAAAATGCATCCACATGCATAACATGTACCTCCATGGGCACACAGAAAATCAAACATGCCTCCACGGGCGAACAAAAAGATAATGAATGCATCCATGTGCATATACGACTATATACCAAAATCATATATATATATCATCATAATATAGTCAAAACATGTCATAGGTTCCCTCAGCACCCAATATAAAAAAATACATCAGCCGTACAAAAAAGTGCTTCCCCATATGCTCATCAGCATTTGGGGGCAGTAACAATATCATCTAATCATCACGGTCCCTAGGCTCCTCTGGCGCCTCCTCCGCTGGCCCTGCCGGATCATGCCGAGCCCGAACTCTCCTCTCCGCCGGCCCAGCTGGAGCATCTCGTAAACGAATCCTCCCCTCCACTGGCTCTTCCTAACCCTTCTGAGCGCCATCCCTCCACTCAGCCGCCAACAACGCTGCTCTCAGCAGGATCAAGCGCCACTCACGAGGCACATCGAAACATCGCTCGACGATGTCCCGATCTAAATATCTCCACCCATCCTCTGGGAATCCTGCTAAAATCATATCTAGTGTCTCTCAGACACCCTCCACAGCATCATCTCAAAGGCCAGCTCCTCGACCGCGAGCCCCAAATCCTCGACCATGCGGAGGCGGTACCGCTACAGGAGGTGGAGCAACCACCATCGCCCGTCCCCTACGAGCCACATAGTCGGCTGGTGGTATAGGACCAACATCTACACAATCACGCAAGTAACCATCATATAAATATCTAACTATAGTCATAACAAACACATCTAAAAAATGATATAGTAGAGAACAAAACACAAAACATACCATCTAAACCCCAGGCCTGTCCCTGGGCTTGAGGCATCTCCGGATCTCCTCGATAATCCATACTTGCATATGGATAGTCCTCAATCAGTAGGGGGATCTGCTCCCACTGCTCATACATCTCCTGTGAAAAGAACCCGCGGATACCACCACCACCATGGGGCATCATCTGCCCCCACCGCACCATGCACGGCTCGCTCACCAGACCGTCTCGAACCGGTACCCATGGCCGCAAAGTCGGTACCCGCTCAAAGAAAAAACAACACAAAAATGAGGCATAGCAGAACTCTCCCCCCTCCCGACTGACCTTGTCCAGATCTCTCCGAACACCAGCCAAAAACATCTGACCCCATGCATAGTAGCTCCCCCTCAGCACAGAATCCACCATAATCGTTTGTCCCCCCGACAAACGCTGTGGCGCCGTGGCACCCAACACCCATAGAACACAAGCCCCGACAACCCGCATGTCCCACTCCCGCAATGATCTCAAACTCAGAGCGTTGTTTTGCACAATCACCCCAGGAACACAGAAGGTCTCTAGGAGATCCTCCATGTCCACACCTGTCGGAATCCTCGGCAGAAGATCCCCCACCTCCCCTAAGCGAGGTAACCCGGTAAGAAAATATACATCAGTAAGGGTGATCTCCAAGCTCTCACGCCCAACAATAAAGGCACCCTCTGCAGGAACCCACCAACTCACCAATTTGTTCAGTAGCGGTCCTACTGAATGCATCGGTGGAATCTGAGCGAACTTCAAGAGTCCACTCACCTCCAGAGCCTGCCGAACTCCCTGATCAGTCCAAACCCGAACCATCAAATCCTCCTCCATCTCTCGCTCTCACCCCATGATTTTCAGATAGTTTTTCAAAATGCCACCCATCACCTCAGTTTGCGTGCCACATTGGCCGTTGCCCCTTTTTGATAATCTTTATGTCACCGGATCCAGTATTCTGCACTCATGATGGTGCTTGAGACCTTTTCTCACTCTCATCAATCCCCTTTTGTTCGATATAATTTTACCCCTTTTTCAGGCCGAGCAATCCCTTTTACGAAAAAGGCACTTAGGGAGTTCCTGTTAAGCTCTTTTCTGACTCCTAAAACAATGAAAAGATCGCCGAGCAACCTTGCTTCCTTTCATGCTCGCTAAATGTATCTGAAAGGGCGTCTACCTGGTATAAGTTTACCCCTTTTCCGGACCTTGTAGACTAATTACGAAAAAGGAATACTCTAGTCACATTGGCTAGAAGAGTTCTCCATTTGCATCATTTTATGCTTTTTTCGGGCCTTGGAGACTAACTTACGAAAAAGAACACCAATGGAGTCCCCTTACCACTTTCAGACTCTCTAAACATGAAAGCAACCACGAGCAATCACCATCCTGGGCTCGTAAAAACCAATAGGACGGTACTCACAACCACTGCAGAGTCTTCTTATCGTTTCCAGACTCCTTAAAAATGAAAGCACCCATGAGCATGAACAGTCCTGGGCTCACAAAATCCACAGGACGGTACCATCTCAGAGCATACTTTTATCCCTTCTTGGAGCTCATTAAAACTATGAAGAAGGACCCAATGGTGCTTCTCTGCACTAGAACAGATCACGTATACTCATATGGCAGCTTCCCCATTTCGGTCGCCTTTGTTCGGAGTATCCTGTAGTATGTCACCCTGAGAATCCCTCGACAGCACCCATCAGCTTGACCCCCCAGAGTCAATACATACCCTTCAGTCCGTAAAAGCTATGATCCCCACACCTACAAATCAGTTCCCTATGCTGCCAGGTCAACCATGTCATCATGCTCTGAACAAAGGAAGTTTGAGTCTACCCACTCTATGACCCCAGTTACTTCCCATCCCCACAATTATGTCAGTCCTACCATCAGTACTACCAAACTTCAGTTCTACACCTCATGCTCCTATCAAGGAAACATCATTGCCTTGTTAATTGCTAGTCTCCCTTTGTCGACGACAACCAAATTTATTCTAGAGGATAGACCTAGAGGTCCCTGTGTCTTGGACTCATCACCATTTATGATGAGTTCCTATGAATCATTTCGAGAAGAGTCCTCAGTACCTCTCCAAATGGTTGTTTCTCACATGCTCGACTTCAACACCTTGATCGCATCGTTGAGACTCGCACAGGGTATTGGTCCTTTCAGTTATTGGTTGAAGACCCCGGATACCACCTAACTCTTCCACATTTGAGAGCCTACTTATGGAAACAACCAATTACATTTTTTCTATAGATATCCGGGTTGCACATGGCGACAGTATTCAGATCTACCCCAGTTTTATACTCCCTCAAGTATACAGTTACAAGTACTTCCCAGTGATGACTCACAGTCATTGAGTCCCTACAGATGTTGGACACCTTCAGTTTCAGCAGTTCATCAACCCTTCTAAGACCTTATTCAGAACGGTTGATGCTTTATTCCAGTGTATCAGTTATTGAGATCAGTCATGTTATGATCATGAGTACATCCCAAAATGATGTCCCCTCTGGACCATTATGATGTACCAGCAGATTTTTTATGTATTTTTCAGGTCCCCCTTCTTGGGACTAATTGTTATGTATATGTCTTGATACGAACATGGGTATGCCCGCCTCGTCCATTATCAGATATTATTCCTCATTCATATTGAGGCCATGTAATATTGTTTATTTTGCAGCTTCCAAGGGCCATGGATCTAGTCTCCAATCGGTCTCTTCTCTTCCCCAAACCCCAGAAAAACGACAAAAGAACTATGATGTCTATCGGCCATACGATGAGATCCTGCCCTCACACATCAGGGGGCAATCTGTTAACACCCAAAAAGTACTCACTAGCTCATTTCCTTATTCACATGACCCATTTGTCCACTTTTTCACCATTTGAGCCTCTAAACCAATCAAAAGGTCACCAAAAGACCTTAATACACCCCTTTTTCCACTCAAAATGAATATTTTTCCTCAAAAAGCATAAAAAACCCTCATGAAGGGTCCAGAATTCCCAAAAATATTAAAAAGGGAATAAAAATATTCAAAATATTCAAAAAAGCAAAAAGGAGGGAAAAGGTACCTAAACCATGTTGGTCAATACCATTGGTTTCCTCAAAACCATAATGGTATTCCCCACCACCAAAAACTATAGAAAAGTGGTAGGGGCTCCTCACTTCCCATCCATCCATCATCCTATCCTCATGCTGTCAAAATCTCTCATGAGCTTTTGACCATTGTAGTTATCTTGGAGAAGAGACCTTTGGATCTTGGAGCTACTCACCTTGGAAGTTGCTCAACACAAATCCTCACCATTTGAGGTATCTTAATACAATACTCATTCTTTTTATTTCTTGTTCTTGAATCATTTTCAGAAAATTGTATTTGTTATATGCACATGCTAGTTTAGTTTAGATTCAGATTTATAATAATTGTTTTTTCTTTCAATCTTTGAAACTGCTATCACTTGTTGATAGGTGCCCATTGCACTAAGCTTGGTTGCAAAACCAAGCCAACAGGCCCAAGCTTCGAAACTACCCATCAACAAAGTACAAACAAGATCGATGAGATATTTGAACCTACAGCTTAAAAAAGAACAACCACTGTGCATATAAATTTCCTAGGAAAAACAACTATCAACACGAATCCCCTAGTTAAAGGCTTTCAGCATTCCAATGTAGAGTTTAGCATTCAAACTTACATGATAGGACCCACAAAAGTATTCATAAAGCAATGCAGTCAAAACTTAATCCATTCCTCTACCCACGTTATAAAACATTTAGGATCGTTGTTATATATCAACACGCAGCATAAAACAAACTACTGGCTACGATTTTAGAAGTCATCAGTATTTATTTTCACCTCTCAGGAATAGGCATTTAAAATCGAAACTAAACCCAGCATATCAGTATAAAGACAAAGGAAGTAATGCATTCCACATTTGGTCATTTAAATATTCATCCTTTAATATTAAAAACAACCTACGAAGCTACAGATAAGGAAAACTCTCCATTTGAGGCAGAGGCCATCCAAGGGCCAACCATTTGATAAGAACGTAGAGCCATTCATGCTTTAGAAAATACTAGAAGCATTCCAGGTCCTTCTCTTTGCCAGAAACATGATTTCCTTATCCATTTAAATCCTACTCCTATTCCATAAATAAAAACTTACATAAGTTCAACAAAATGAAATCAAACAAAGGACATTGCTAGAAAATAGATGGACTTGGCATACTCAATAAGAAACGCAAGTAATTCTTCCACACACCTTCATTTTATTTAAAACCTCAAAACATACATCCTATGGGTACATGCCACTAAATATTTAAAGAGTTTTATAGAACCAAACGTTCATCTATAAGATAAAATCTGAAACACTCAAGGGTCATCTCATCCAAATAAACATTTTCTGACAAATTCAAACTCTCAAACAATCCATGTCGACTTGTTCATAAGTGTTCCCATCTCAGAAAATGCCCAGGCCAAAATTGACCCACTTAAACTTCGAAATTTCTTACAGAGAGCCCAAAGGGCATATCAAGTTACATTTAAAAGCTCGAAACCACAGAGCTTGCAACCATAGCTACGACAGTAACGAAATGAATTTTTGGAAGGACTGGGTTTACCAGACTCACGCCAAAACCCGAAGTTTCGTGTCACATGAAAGCATCCAAACACAGTGGGTAACATAAATTACTACCTACCAGAGAAGCCATGAAAAGCCATGAGTTAAATCAGAGACACCACGAATACTTACAGGATGAATAAATTAGTAAGTTTTGGGCAGAAGTTACCTGTCATTGAATTGCAGCAACCTCCATTACTATGACATCTCTGACCATGAGCGTAGCTCAGGTTAGAGCACTAACGAAACCAGACATAGCAAGAATCTATTCCTCAAGCAAAGACCACGCAATGACAATGCTTTCATTTGGGATCAACGCTTAAACTCTGGACTTCCAGTTGGCAAAAGAACCATGTGAAGTTCACTTGTGTAGCATTTAAAGCTACAACTAACACCCTTTCGCTTCAATATAATTATCCATATGGTATGGTTAGTATCGTGATGATTTAAAAACCCATTTGGTTTAAGTTATAAAATACTTCCAAAGAGATAGTCCTTAGGCTCTTTTTATCCCATAGCACTGGGTCCTTGTTAGGTAAGTGATACTAGGTAGTTTCAGGAAGAGTCCCCTTTTTTTGTCTTACACCTACACAAAAACATGACCAAGAAATGCTCTAGCAAAGAATTTCTAAGTAAGCCCCATGATAGACCAAATACCCATCTCCTTACCTCTCAATAGTCCTGAAACATTCTTACACTTCTCATAAGTCCATCAGGCCTGAGTTACAAATACAAAACAAGTTCGACATTTAAAATAAAACCAAGCATACATTTAGGACTATAGACATGGAAAAGAACATTAAAATTTTACACTGGTATTAAGTTGACATCTAAGCCATAGATGATATTTCCTTGCATTTCTTTTCCACATTTTTTTACCTCTTAGCTTCCGCAGAAAAACATATGCTGTCAGACCAAGATATAGTTCCTCATCTCTTCAGAAAAAGACTAACTTAATTACCCAGTACCAAAGTTAATCTGATTATATTACTTGTTTAGGTAATGTTAACAGTAAGCGAATTTTTTTTAATTTTATTAATTGTTTTATGGACATTACAAGTGGTATTAGAGCCCAGCTACAATACTAAGTGACCTATTGGGCTCACTACAAGAAGAACATCCGCTGGAAAATACTTATAAATTAGAAACGTATATTATGATTTTATTTTATATGTGTATATGAACTAACAGATTTCTGTTCTTAACATTGATATGACAATGCAAGTACAATCATACTCTGAGTATGAATAAAGAAAAAGACAGAAGCATACATGGGAATTTGAACTCACCACCACGAGAGCAAGAAAATGTGGTGGAACTAAACTCATATTTAATGAGATCAATAAAACAGTTGCAAAATGAGTTGCGGAGTTTCAAGGATGGTAATATGCAAGAAAGACAGGAACAACAGGCCATAAATGAAGCTATACTGCAGAGCTTAACAGGGGCAAGGTCCCATGGACAGTCCACTCAATCAGCCAACAAAACCAAGGAAAATAACTGTCACACAAAAAGGTCCAATAGTCCTACAAAAGATATGCAAGAAGAGCACATACCGAATTAGATGGAGAAAGACTGTAAAAGCTCGTCCAGTGAGAATGACTCACCTTCCCCTTGCAAGAAAAGGAGGAAGAATGATGACAAACTATAAGGAGACTTCCAGAAAATCAAATCCCCAACATATGATGGAGAGATAAATACGGGGAAAAGGATGAGGAGTGGCTGTTAGGGATGAACAAGTATTTCAAAGTCCACAACTATTCCAGTGAGATGCTAGCCTGACTCGCCATTTAAAATTTAAATGGTAAAGCGGCTAGATGGTGGAGAGATTTGAAACACACAAAAGGGCAGGAAATGAGGGACATAAAATGGGATGCTTTCAGCAATATATTTCAGGACAAATACATGTCTGAAAGATTCTTTGACAATAATATCAAAGAATTCCATGAATTAAAAATGGGCTCCCTAACCATGGAAGCTTTTATAAACATATTCTTAGCTCTGCTGCATTATGTTCCTTACATAAAGGATGAAAAAGTCAACAACATAATAAACATATAGAAAAGATATGTAAATTTTTTTTGCATACATTGTATAAGTTGTACTTCTTCATATTTAAAGAATGTTTTTTGATAATCTAATAATATTTATGAAGTGTGTTGAAATCAATTGATTTTGGTTTATAATCTTTTAATTAATTAATTGTAGGCTCTATTTTCTCATATCAATTGAATACCATTACATTGAACTCATATATATAGTAAATTAGACCTGCCATTCCTCTTTTGAACTTAATTAACATAACATTAACTGACTTTTTATGTATGTAAGAATGAGTAAATGAGGAGCTTTATATTTTACAACCTAGACTTTATAAACACCAAGGTGTTGTAGTGCAAAGTGATTAAGACTTTATAAACCCCAAGGTGTTCTAGTGCAAAGTGATTATTTGCATGCTGTTGTAAACTTTAAAATCTCACAATTGACCATTTTTAATATAATGTCATCTTTCAATCGGGTACTCGCACAAAGCTGGTACCCAAAAAGGTTGCAATGGAAGGACGAAACAGAAAAAAAACAAGGACGTGCATGCACCTTTAAACACGTGTACGCGCCTCTGCTTCGGAAATGTCGATCATCCATGTTGGTGAGTTGACGCACGTGTTATTAACGCGTACGCAAACATAGGCATGCCCGCATCATTAACGCGTGCCCGCAGCTATGTTTTTTATATAAAAAAAATAGTATGTGGGTTTGTTAACACAATAGCAAACCCACGAGCAAGCAGTGAAGGTACAGAACCCCCGCGGGCACGTGTTGGAGCACCCAAAAACCTCCCACTTTACATCAAAATCAACCTCCACTCCATTGTTGCTAGTGCCTCCAGGTAGGTGCTCAACCATTCATTTTTTTGTTGTTTTTTTTGTTTTCCATTTCAATTTTAAATTAAAAAAAAATTACAATCAAATAAAAAACCAACAAATTGTCATTGTAGATAAAATACACCTAACAAAATGAGAAAACCACCACAACCATCAGAGGAAACCAACAAACCCTAACCATCAGATGATAACACCAACATTGGAATGGACAATGAACCTGATGATGATCCATTTGAAAACCCCGAGGATGAATTACATCAAGATTTAAACCAATTAAGGTTCTTAAGCGATGATTTGAAGAGCACCAAGGAACCCTCTCGGGTTTCCCTCGATACATCATTGCAAGACATCATTGAATCTATCAACATTTCCCACAGTGAGATCACTAATGGGAAGGCACACAAAGTTGCTCCCCAAAAGTGTTCAACGGGGCCGCGCTAGCGGTGAAAAAACAAACCCGCGCCACTAGGTTTAGTATCGAACCGAGGCACATGCATTTTTTTCGTACGTGCGTGTTTTTAGCGCATACGTGCTCAAATGAACGCACGCACCCTTGTTAAGATTAATTAAAAAACAGGGCAGAGCGTTGTCATCCTCTCCATTGCGGCATAACGTGACTCAACCATCGCGTGCACGGCGCTACAAACCACCAATTTAACCATTTCCACTCAAAAACTCACTCAATCCATCCACCAAGTGATCATCAAGTGCATTGGATAGGAAAGTTCCTTGTTTTTTTTCATTTATTCATTTTTTTTCATTTTATTCATTTTTTGTTTGTTTATTAAATTTTTTATAATTCCCAAATTAGTAAAATAATAGAGAATTTTTCAATTGTAGAGTGTAAACCTACACAATGAATGAACAAAATGCTAAGATGGAATCCAGTGGAACACAAGAAAACACAAATCTTGGAACCAATGAAAACCCTCAACAAAATCCAAATGCCCAAGAAGATCAAAACCCCCAACAAAATTTTGACCAAGACGACTTGAACCATTATGTAAATGAAATGAGAGTGCACACTCGAGAACTAAGAAACACATGGGAACCATCTCGAGTGTCCTTTGCCACTTCAATTGAGAGCTCAATTGACTCCCTTACTCATGCACATCGCAAATTGACCAACGTGACTGAATATAGAGCTAGGATGTGGGAGTATTATTCCATAGGCATTTCCAAGGAGGAAATAAAAGAATTGAAAATTACAAAGGACCAATTATATAGTATGTGAACACCAATCCAAGAACCCAACAACCACCTGACAATAGAAAGCCACGTGTTTGCATGGATTGGTGTCATTTCCAACCATGGAGGGACAATTGGATGCATAGGTGGTTCTTGGTTTACAATAAACCTCCCTGCAATAATAGAAATGTTCCACAGTACTTCCTTCGGAAACTGTGGGTTGAGTTTGTGCTCGGTTTACATGTCGACTATTTTGACATAACCAATTTCTAGGGTGTTGGACATGGCTCTACCCAAGATTGACCTGCTGCGAGGAGGAACCCACTAAGAGGACCACCATATCCTAGGCACGAGTTCAACCCCTCTACCGATCCACCTTATTTACCCCACAAACTTGATCATATCGACGGGGTGATGATGAGTGTTGCACGTGGACTACTTAGACACACTTCCTTTGTAGCAACGACTACAGTGGAGAGACGGGTTGACCTTGATAGAGACACAGGTGTAGGGCCTTCACGACAGAGTCAGGATAGACCTGTGACTAGCGGTATCCATGTTGGGCCTTTTAGTTTGACGGGGACAATGCCACATCTTTGTCCCCATTGCAGGCACAATTGTCTTGGCCCGATCGAGGGCTGCTAAATGGAGTAGGTTAGCACTTTTTTTAATGTGTTCTCAACCATCACTTGATAATTTGTAAATTAATTTCAAAGTATTTGTGTTTGAATTGAACTATTATTTCAATGTACATTTATTTAGAGTTGATACGCCGTCATGGGAGAACGTAGGATCTCCCAACCTGGATGTAGCAATGGCAGCTGCAACTGAAATTGTGGCACCTCACACGAAGGTATTTTCAGTACCTCACACAATATTGTTATTACTTATGGCGTTTCTGTTTTTATGTATTTATATTTATGACATACATGATGCTAGTTCGTACAATATTTTTTAATATTTTGATTGACTAAATAATTAGTTGTTTAATATGTTCATAACGTGCATGCATTTTGGTGTCCGCAGGTATGCACAAACTACGATGATCATCCATCTCCGCTAGGGATCAACATATCACAATATACATAGGTACAATGTGTAGTTAAAAGCACACTTTTGATTTGAAATGTTAAGACATACTATGGTTTAGTTTGATTTTTGTTTACTAAACTATGATGTTACAAATTTGTATTCAGGGGCCGCTAATAGCTGCAGGGCACTTTAGTCCCATGTTTCCACCCTTTCCCATGAGTCACCCCCTTGTTCCCATCCAGACCCCTCTCTCTGTCCACCCCCTCCCTTCCATCCAGCTTCCCCTCTCCATCCATATTCCCCCCTCCATCCATCCCCCCCTCCATCCATCCTCCCTTGCCCCCCCAACCCCTCTCCCCATCCACCTTAGTTACCCCACAAACTTGATCAGATCAAGGGGGCGATGATGAGTGTTGCACATGGACTACTTAGACACACTTCCTTTGTAGCAATGACTACAGTGGAGAGACAGGTTGACCCTATTAGAGACACATGTGTAGGGCCTTCACGACAAAGTCAGGATAGACCTGTGACTGGTGGTAGCCATGTTGGGCCATTTAGTTCGATGGGGACAATGCCACATCTTTGTCGCCATTGCGGGCACACTTGTCTTGGCCCGATCGAGGGCTGCTAAATGGAGCAGGTGAGCACTTTTTTTAATGTGTTCTAAACCATCACTTGATAATTTGTAAATTAATTTTAAGGTATTTGTGTTTGACTTGAACTATTATTTCAATGTACAGTTATTTAGAGCTGAGACGCCATCATGGGAGAAGGTAGGATCTCCCAACCTGGATGCAGCAATGGCAGCTGCAACTGAAATTGTGGCACCCCACATGAAGGTATTTTCAGTACCTCACACAATATTGTTATTACTTATGGCGTTTCTATTTTTATGTATTTATATTTATGACATACATGATGCTAGTTCATACAATATTTTTTAATATTTTGATTGACTAAATAATTAGTTGTTTGATATGTTCATAACGTGGATGCATTTTGGTGTCCACAGGTATGCACGAACTACGATGATCATCCATCTCCGCTAGGGATCAACAGATCACAATATACACAGGTACAATGTGTAGTTAAAAACACACTTTTGATTTGAAATGTTAGGACATACTATGGTTTAATTTGATTTTTGTTTACTAAACTATGATCTTACAAATTTGTATGCAGGGGCCGCTAACAAATGCAGACCACTTTAGTCCCATGTTTCCACCCTCTCCCATGAGTCACCCCCCTTGTTCCCATCCATACCCCTCCCTCTGTCCACCCCCTCCCTTCCATCCAATCTCCCCTCTCCATCCATATTCCCCCCTTCGTCCATCCCCCCCTCAATCCATCCTCCTGTGCCCCCGCATCTACATTCTATACATTCTCCCCCATTCATTCATGCCCCCTCATTTATCCATCCTCCCCCATTCATCCATGCCCCCCCTTCCATCCAGCTTCCCCCCTTTGTCTACAACCTCCCTTCTATCCATCCTCCTCCCTATATCCAGGACCGCCATCCCATTCACCATACCTCAACATCTCCCTCAACCCTTTTGGGTCGATACCCCCTATTCTATAGCTAATAGGGGTTCATCGTCCATGACGTCCTCCTCAACCCCATACCACCATGTCCTCCTACACCATATCATCTCCAGTTCCCATCATTATTGTGGAAACTACTATTCCAGTATCTTCCCATGTATCTACAATGGTTTTACCCATAGCTGTTGCATCTACATCTGCCGCCCACCCCCATGACTGCATCAGAGTAGGTTTTCTAGCCAACTGCTCCACCTGCTATCCCAGAATCCCATCCATGTCCATTGTTGGTGTTCATGGTGAGAATCAAGTTAATTTATGAATTTTTTTTTATGCATTAAATAAAATTAATTTAAGCAATTATTATTTTTCAATGAAATGATTGTCGTAAATGTTGTAGGGTGGAATTGTTGAGAGGCTCAGTAGATCCAGGATATCTACCTCATGTCTCCCACTCACATCAATGGTGAGTTGTTAAAGATTTGAATTATACATTCATTTTATAAATGTGGTAAATATTACAAATGATTGAAATGATGGTATCTTATATCATTTGTTTCAGAGCCTGGAGAGATTGTCTACTCCTAGACGGAAGAAAACCTGAGGTACCAGTAGCTCCAAGAAGAGGAAGATCGATTTTGGATACGCACCTCAGAGTGACCGGGGTGGTCACAATGCTTGACACACCATGTTATGTACATTAGCCACGATGTGGCACTTTTGGGCACCGGTTTCCATCTACCTTGTATCTACGGCATGGGTTGCCATGTATTTTGGATATACGACACGAGTTGCCGTATTTTGTATAGGGAACGATTTTCCATGTATTTTGGATTTTGTATAGGGAAGGAGTTGCCATTGTATGTACATTGGGAACCATGTTTCACTATTTACCTGAAAATTTATAGGTTTGTTTGAATTTTGTTCCACTATGGTTTTATCTCATGGATTTGGAAATATGGTAGAATGTACATGTTGGCCTAAGCTTTACTAATGTTATGCTCATATTATGTTTTCCATCCATTGAGAAGGTTGTCACAAGTGTACATATCCATCATATAAAAAATTTCATGCTATAATCAATTTCAAACAATTGAGGGGATGAACATACACCATGCACCCTTTAAAACTCGACAAAATGAATTATTTGCAATAAATACTAGTTATGGTCCTAGAATTAACCATGATCATTTGCAACAAAATTGTCAACCATGCCATAACAACATTTCAATCATCTAATAAATAACTAGGTTTCTAAATTAGGTTTTGGGTGCTAAGTACAATGTTTTTCTAGTTGTGTGCACCCTTGCCATATAGATGAGAAACTATGCATATATGTATATAATGGTTTGGATTCAAATGTATGCACATGAATATATATGTACAATGAAAATGATTTACTTTATATATCTATTATAATTTAGGAAATGGATTAGGATACATAATAGGGTTTCATTGTGATTAGAATACAAACTACGGTTTATGCTACCAACTAGGTTTTTTAGGATAGGCTCTCGTGTTTCTAGGATAGGCTCCAAGATCTAGGGTTACCAGCTTAATGTTGAACTCCACTATCATGAAAACATTGTCACCAACACCATGCCCACTACCACAATCACCATCAACCCTCGTCATCCTCTTGCTCGTGGTGCCACCATCCTCGTCCCCAAAAATCATTCGTCATCCACCATAAACCTAATGCACTTTGTGTCATTGTCACCGTCACCATATCTATTCTCATGCCCAATATAACCATCGTCATCATTGTACTCATTGTCACCATTGTCGCTATCATGCTCATTGGAGTCTAGGCCATTTAGCCTCTTTGTTTATGTATTTTGGGTCAGATATGGATTGCACTTGATTTTTTTAGTTGTATGCACTCTTGCTATATGCATGTTAGAAACTTTGCATATAAGTGTATAATTATTTGGATTCAAAACTAGGGTTTTTAGGCTAGGATATGGGTTTCTAGGCTAGGCTCCATGCTCTAGGTTTACGGAATTAATATTGAACCCCTTTATCATGACCATAACAAAAATGTAACCCTCACTTAAGCAAAGCCACTTATAAGGCATAGGAATATTTTTCTACCTTATTTTAACACTTGCATTAGGAAGTTTCATGAAATCTTAGAGGAATGACTAATGTCCTCAAAGGAACACCTTCGATATTCAAGGTAGAGGTGGGGGCTAAATCCTAGAGGAGGGGGAACATGGTGCTATTTACAAATAGGATCCCAATATAGGAAAGGAGATTTTGATATGTAATTATTTGTTGTAGATTGAAATTTTCTACACTCTATAGGACATTTAGGTCATTTTCACCATAATGCCATCCCCATGTTCATAGTCATCATCCCCATTCTCATTGCGCCATGAACATCATGATTCATCAACACCATGCCCATTTCCACCATCAATGTTACTACCATTGTTCTCATGCCCATGTCGTCACCATCAACACCATGCCCATTTATACCATCAATATAACCTTCATCCTCATCATGCCCATGTTGTCACCATCACCATTGAGAGGCATTGGATTTTTTGCACAAAGTTCCAATTCAAGAGTCTAGATATTAATTTTTGCACGATATTCCAACTCCCCTTAATATTAATCTTTGAATCCAAGAGACTTAAGATAAATAAATATGAAATTTGTATGATAAGCCCTAGGATTAAATTTCTAGATTTTTAGATAGATATAATCAATGGAGAACAAGTAGATCTAGAATAACTAAGAATTCCAACTAACATTATTCTTTAGGGTTAGTAGATTTCATTTTAAAACAAAACAAAAAAAATACTTTTTTGATATATTATATGTGGATGGTAAGAACAAATTAATGTCAAAAGACTCAAGCAAGTATGGACTCGCCCAAGAATTACTTAAACCATTTGATGTGTAGGAGGACCAACAAAATTTAACAAAGGAAAATAAAATATCTCTCACTCCTTTCCTTTAAGGTTACACTCTGCAAAGAATGGGTTAGTATTCTTTACATTGCTATTCAATGAAGGTCTCCAAATAGCACAAGATGGACCTACATTGGTATTCATCCTTGTTGTCCCTAGACATGTATGGGGTGACTTAATCATTATTTCCTATGTGATATCCCACCACACCCAATAGTTCCATAGATGAGATTTATGGCTTTTCCCATAGACACTCTATAGAGACACTTTCAACCATCTCAAAAGTACCTCTAGTCTACCTTCAATCTACTTATCCTACCTTGCCATATGCCATATAAAAATGGGGACATCCAATTGGTACCAGTTTTATATGGCATATCCTCCCTAATTGACTTATGGTAAAACACTTTCTTATGTGTTTACATAACATTAGGAAATCAAAGGTGTTACTCTATAATGGCTCACATATTCTCAAAATTGTCTCAATTGCTTAGGCAGCATCACTATGTGGTTATAAGTGTATGAACTCTCGTGTGAGGTGTGTCATTATGGATTTAAGTAATCATAACCCTCATTTCATCTCATTAGAAACATTTACCTAGATATTTTTCATATTTCATTTCACTAGCCACTTCACCCAATTTCATCATGTCCTGCTTTTGCAATAAACTAATTATGTGTCATGTTGTAAAGTATATGCATATTATTCCTATGTGTGGTTCCTAAGTAAAAGTGAAAAAAGTCAAAGTACTATAAATGAAATAAAATCAAATGATGAATGAGAGTTATCCCTCCTTGCAAAAGCCATGATCCTATGTCATGGCTTAGCGAAGCCAAATCTAAAGCAAAGGGACTTGAAGGTAATCTAGTTGCATACATGTTCTCCCAATGAAGTATGTATCAACACTTGGGAGCCAAAGAACCATAAGACATGTCCTATATGGTAGTTTGAAATCTCCTTTATGCATGTGTGGGAGGTGACGAAACCTCGTTCCGCTGGCCGGTTTGGATTCCGTGGCACCAGAGCAAATCCTCAAAGTGTCCTTGAATGGCCATGGGGTGCCTAACCAAAATTCTTGTAACACCAAAACCATGAATCCAATCGTCAATCCGTCGATTCCGATGGATTCATAACTCTGTGTTTCAGTTAGGGCCCCCCCACACCATGCCTCGAAGGCTCAGAAACAGTGTTATTATGCCATCTCCGGAACTAAGGTTTTTCTCAGTGAAGGCCATGCCAATATTGCTCAAGGGGGTCATTTATGATCCGAAGACTCTCGAGCGAGCGTGGCCATATTGAAAATATCCACAATGGCCATGTGCACATGTAGGAGCTGATAGAACCCCGTTCTGCTGGTCTGTTTGGGTTCCGTGCCCTCGGAGCAAAACCTGAAAGTGTCCTTGGATGGCCACGAGGTCCCTAGAAAAAATGCCCGTAGAGACAAAACTGTGAATCTGATCGTGAATTCGTCAATTCCAATGGATTTCAGACACCGGGTTTCAGCTAGGGGTCCCCCCAAACCGTGCCTCGAATGCTCGAAAATAATGTTATTGTGCCATCTCATTAACTAGGGTTTTGCTTAGTGAATTCCATTCCAATTTTGCTCTAGGGGGTCAATTCTTATCCGAAGGATCCCAAGCATGCGTGGCCATTGTGAACACATCCATAATGGCCACATACACATGTGGGAGCTGATGAAACTGAATTCCTCTCGCTGGTTGGCTTCCCTGACCCCAGATAAATCCTCAAAGTGTCCGTAAATCGCCATGCTATGCCTGACCAAAATTCCCGTAGCACCAAAACCATGACTCTGATCATGAATCCGTCGATTCTGATAGATCCAGACCACCAGGTTATAGCTAGCCCCCCCCATACTGTGCCTCCAATTCCCTGAAATCGTCCTATTGTGCCATCTCAGTAACTAGGGTTTTGCTCAGTGAAGGCCATTCCATTTTTTCCCAAGGGGGTTAATTCTGATCCGAACGCTCCCGACCGAGCATTGCCATCATGAACACATCCATGATAGCCATGTGCATGTGGGGGAGTCGACGGAAGACAATTTCGCTCAACGGTTTGGGTTCTGTGCTTCGAGAGAAAATCCTCAAAGTGTCCTTGAAAGCGGAAAGCAAAGAAGCAGACATACACTGCAACAAAAAGGGAAAGGATAGCGACAGAGAAATACAAGTAGCATTTCAATCAGAAATATGTAATGAATCCTAGTTTTGGCACTTCAGATTTGGACACCTGAATTTTGGTGGGCAGAAGCTACTACACATGAAGGACATGGTGAAAGGATTGCAATTAATTGAAAAGCCAAAGAGAATTTGTGAAGGCTTTATTTTTGGAAAACAACATAGAGATACTTTTCCAGTTAGAAAGTCATATAGAGCTTGCACATCACTTGAAATTGTGCACTCTGATATTTGTGGACCGATGCAAACACCGTCCATGGGAGGATGCACTTATCTTCTCACATTTATTGATGATTTCACAAGAAAAACCTGGGCATATTTTGTAAAACATAAATCCGATCCGTTTGGTTGTTTTCAATAGTTCAAGACACTTGTGGAGAGGAAGAGTGGTTACAGCATCAAGATCTTAAGAAAAGATAGAGGTGGTGAGTATGATTCAAATGATTTCTTAAACTTTTGTAAAAATCATGGCATACACAAGCAATTCACTATGAGGTATACACCGCAACAGAAAGGTATTGCATAGAGGAAGAATAGAACCATTATGGAGATGGTGCACAATATGTTGGAAACCATGCATCTGTCAAATGAATACTGGGTTGAGGCAGTGGAAACTTCTGTATACATCATGAATCGATGTTCGAAAAAGAGCGTGAAGAAAAAATCTCCGCAAGAATCTTGGACAGGTATGAAACATATTGTTTCGCATTTAAATTTTTTTGGTTGTGTGAGCATACACACATGTTCCAACTGAGATGAGAAGTAAATTAGACAATAAAGGACAGAAATGTATTTTTATTGGATTTGTTGAAGACACAAAAGCATACAAGTTGTATGACCCTATCGCAAGAAAAGTTATCATCATTCGATATGTTTAGTTTGTAGAAAATGAAGCATGGGATGGAACTGTAGAGAATAATGTTAAAATCGTGTCACATGTAAAACATGATGACATCACAGAGGATGTGGTTGAGACTCCGCATGTGAATCAGAATGTCGCAGCTCCATCTACTCCTAGGACAACGCGACAGGTTTAAGCACAAGGAACTCCAACAAAAGTCGCAGCTCAAGCTACTCCGACAAGCACACCAAGAGCTCAGGAAACTTTGTCAAGTAGTTCACGAAGTTCAACACCCACAACTTCAACAAAGACAAGAATTCTATGTGAGATATATGAGACTGGAACACCCAATTCATTCTCAATCTTTGCATTATTTTCTCAAATTAATGATCCGCTAACCTTTTAAGAAGCTATCAAAGATAAAGTTTGGGCACAAGCCATGGATGAAGAAATAGAATGCATTGAGAATAATCAAACATGGGAATTAGTCGATGTTCCTATCAATAAGGATGTGATAAGCGTCAAATGGATTTATAACACCAAGCAAGATGCTGATGGAAATGTGTAGAAGCACAAGGCAAGATTGGTAGCAAGGGGGTTCACACAGCAGCCTGGCATAGACTTCAATGAAACTTTTGCACTGGTATTACAAATGGACACTGTAAGAACAGTTTTGACCATCGTAACACATAATAAATGGCTTGTTTATCAAATGGATGTTAAGTCTCCATTTTTAAATGGTTATTTGGAGGAAGAAGTATATGTGCATCAGCCACAAGGCCATGAAGTCCCAGGAGATGGACACAAAGTATACAGGCTGAAAAAGGCACTTTATGGTTTGAAGCAAGCTCCTAGAGCTTGGTACAGTCGCATTGATTCTTACCTCATTCATAATGGATTTCACAAAAGTGAATGTGAGCCGACACTGTACAGAAAAAATCAACAAGCAAGGTAATAAGCAAATTGTCTACATGTATGTAGATTATTTAATATTTACTGGTGATTTTGGCATATAATAATTTAGATCAGTCATGGAAAGTGAATTTGAAATGACTAATTTCGGGCGTATGAAGTATTTTCTGGGCATTGAATTCCAATAGACTGAAAATAGTATATTTATATCTCAGTCGAAGTATGCAAGTGATGTCTTGAACAGATTTAAGATGTTAAACTATAAGACATCTCCAACACCAGTGATAACAGGTTTGAAATTGCGCAAGGAAGATGATGGATCCAATGTAGATCCTATGCTATTTAAAAGAATTGTTGGCAACCTTATGTATCTTACAGTGACAAGGCCATACATCGTGTATGGAGTCAGTTTCATCTCAAGATTCATGGAGTCACCAACAAAATCTCATTGGCAAGCAGGTAAACGAATTTTGAGGTATGTAAGTGGAACAAAAGACTTTGGTATTTTGTATTCAACCTTGGAAAATTTCAAACTTCTAATGTCCCGAATTTTGACTAACTATTTCAGATGTTATATATTGGGCTTAAAGCCCCAACACATATGATTTATTTTGATTATTGGGCATAAGCCCTAGTGCACATGATTCATTTTTTTTTATAGATTTACATATTGGGCATGTACCATGACTGATGCATTACTGTTATATGCTGGGCAAGAAAGCCCTAATGGATTGATTTATGTTTTGTTATGTGAACCAGGTACAAACCCTAATATACTGAGATGACCTTTTTTTACATACTATGTAGAGTTATGATTAACATGATTGATTTATAAAGTGTGTTGAGAGTGTACTCAGGAACACATAGATGATCTACGTACTAGGCATAATCCCTAATGTACCTAGAGGACTTTACTACGTACTAGGTGTCAGCCCCGATGTACGTAGAGTGTTGGGCATAAAACCTGGAGCACTCCAAGCTTGATAATGAATATCAGATCCGAGGCCATTTGTACATTCTAGATGTGCTTCATAACCACATTCTAGTACTAGTGTTGAGCAGGATGCTCTGGAATTGCATTAGCGTAAATCCCATGTGAGAGTGTTGAGCTAAAGCTCCGAAGAGCACTCGGGGCTACTTAATCTTAAAAAGTGTTGAGTCAAGAAGACTCTGAATAACACTTCTATTCATCACATTTATTTAAATTGGTTAAATGAATCATTTTCTATCTATCATCAAGTACTACGGGAACTACCATGTTAAATGAGGGAATCCAACATGTAAGAGAGAGACCTAGAGGTACGTAACCTAGCCAACTATCCAGGCTTACGAAGACCCTTCCCAAAGAATTGGGCCTTGTACTTAATACTTAAAAGAAGTATCATGGTATATACATGATTAAGTCAAAGAAGTTACCATAACTAAACTATTGAATAATTAGATTTAATTATTCTTATGTAAATAACTTACTTAACGGTTATGCATAAGATAGCTCTCAAGTTGTTATTATTATTAATATTATTAATAATAATATTGTTATTATTGTCTTAAAAGAAAAATATTACTTATATAAATAAAATGCATAAAGGTCATGCATAGGATAATTCTCATATTTGTTATTACTATTACTATTGTTAATATTAATATTATTTTATTTGTTATGAGTTAACTTAATTTACATCTAATTATAATGAAATAAAGATCCTAGATAAACTAGGAGTAAATAATTAGTAAAATATATTTTAAAGATATTATAATTCAAATTAAATTAAAAATTAAAAATTATTATTCAAACAGCTATATTCCAAACAAAACTCACCTATATAAATAAGGGCAGATCCCAAGAGAGGGATATTCTTTTATTATCATTCTCTTATGAACAGAAGAGAATTACTGTGTAGAATTTAAGCAGCCTACTATATTTCCAGATCTGATTCAACAGCTTATCCTAGGGCCTCTATTTCTCTTATTGCATGTTGGAACAATCTTGGGGGGTTCCAGTTAGAACCAGGAATGGTCTAAGGTTCATGGTTTGGAAGAACATGGCAGTCCCAAAGTTATCCAGTTAAAGATCATCCTATAGGTCAGCTAGGTCCATACATTTTTTCCATTAACTAGTGTTTGAGTGTGCAGGTTTTGCAAGGGAAGATCAAGCTTCAAGAACCAGGTATGAATTAAAAATTTCCATACAGTTCAATTAGCTTTAGAAATTTAAAGTAGAAATTATTATACAACATTCTTGTTTCTGTACATTAAGATGTTATTTCTTTTCCTTATAGAGCAAGGGCCAATTGGCATGGGCTCTCAGTGTTTTAGGATCATTTTCTAATTAATTCAAGCTTCTACCCTAAATGTTTCAAATATCTAGCCTAGCTAGCCTATGCTAGATACCTGTATAGATAGAACTACTATTGTTAAAACTATTATTTAGGAATATTGACACCTGAACTAGTAACCTCCACTTAAAACGAAACCACATTATTTCTTTCAACAAACCTCCTGCTATACATTTAAATTATTAAATTACAGTAAGATAGGGTTTAACTTTTTATTCATTAAAGATTCAAAACTCAGGATCATGAGACTGACGAACATAAATATAGTCTAACTCATTCATTTTCTTGGAAAAAAGAAATAAACATAGGCCCAAGCTTTGAAACTACCCATCAACAAAGCACAAACAAGATCAATGAGATATTTGAACCTACAGCTTAAAGAAGAACAACCACTTTGCATATAAATTTCCCAGGACAAACAACTATCAAAACGAATCACCTAGTTAAAGGATTTCAACATTCTAATGTACAGTTTAGCGTTCAAACATACATGATAGGACCAAAAAAAATATTCATAAACCAACACAATCAAAACTTAATCCATTTCTTTATTCTTTAAAAGGAAGAAAAACAATAACAAAGGCCAGGCCATCGAAACCCTCTACCCACATTCTAAAACATTTAGGATGATTGTTATATATCAACATGCAGCATAATACAAACCACTAGCTACAATTTTAGAAGTCATCAGTATTTCTTTTCTCCTCTCAGGAATAGGCATTTCAACACGAAACTAAACCCAGCATATCAGTATAAAGACAAAGGAATCAATGCATTCCACATTTCTTCATTTAAATACTTATCCTTTAATATTAAAAATAGCCTACAAAGCTACAGCTAAGGAAAACTGTCCATTTGAGGCAGAGGCCATCCAAGGGCCAGCCATTTGCTAGGAACGTAGAGCCATTCATGCTTTACAAAATACTAGAATCATTCCAGGTCCTTCTCTCTGCCAAAAGCACAATTTCCTTATCCACTTAAACCCTACTCCTATTCCATAAACAAAAACTTACAGAAGTACAACAAAAAGAAATCAAACAAAGGAGATTGCTAGAAAATAGTTGGCCTTGGCATACTCAGTAAGAAACACAAGTAATTCTTCCACACACCTTCATTTTATTCAAAACCTCAAAACACATGCTGTGGGTACACCCCACTAAAGCTTTAAAGAGTTTTACAGAACCAAACGTTCATCTATAAGAGAAAATATGAAACCCTCAAGGGTCATCTCATCCAAATAAACATTTTCTGACAAATTCAAACTCTCAAATAGTCCATGTCGACTTGTTCATAAACGTTCCCATCTCAAAAAATATCCAGGCCAAAATCGACCCACTTAAACTTAGAAAGTTCTTACAAAGAAACCAAAGGGCATATCGAGTTACATTTAAAAGCTCGAAACCACAGAGCTTGCAACCATAGCTGTGATAGGAAGGAAATGGATTTTTGGAAGGATCGAGCTTACCATACTCATGCTGAAATCCCAAGTTTCTTTTCACATGAAAACATCCAAATGCTGTGGGTACCAGAAATTACTACCTACCGGAGAAGTCATGAAAAGCCAAGAGTTAAATCAGAGACACCACAAATACTTACAGGATGAATAAATTAGTAAGTTTTGGGTAGAAGTTACCTGTAATTTAATTGCAGCAACCTCCATTACTACGACTGCTCTGACCATGAGCGTAGCTCAGGTCAGAGCAATGGTGAAACCAGACACAGCAAGAAGCTAACCCTCAACCAAAGACCACGAAATGACAGTGCTTTCATTTGGGATCAATGCTTAAACCCTCCTTCCAGTTGGAAAAAGACCCACGTGAAGTTAACTTGTGTAGCATTTAAG
The DNA here is from genome assembly GCA_027924585.1 of Larix kaempferi. Classification (NCBI taxonomy): domain Eukaryota; kingdom Viridiplantae; phylum Streptophyta; class Pinopsida; order Pinales; family Pinaceae; genus Larix; species Larix kaempferi. The sequence continues at coordinate 394,828 of BSBM01001233.1, forward strand.
GCTACAACTAACACCCTTTCGCTTCAATATAATTATCCATATGGTATAGTTAGGATCGTGATGATTTAAAACTCCATTTGGTTTATGTTATAACATACTTCCAAAGAGATAGTCCTTAGTTCCTTTTTATCCCATAGCACCGGGTTCTTGTTAGGTAAGTGATACTAGGTAGTTTCAAGAAGAGTCCCCTTTTTTTGTTTTACACCTACACAAAAACATGACCAAGAAATGCTTTAGCGAAGAATTGCTAAGTAAGCCCCAGGATAGACGAAATACCCTTTTCGTTACCTCTCAATAGTCCTGAAACATTCTTACACTTCTCATAAGTCCATCAGGCCTGAGTTACAAATAGAAAACAAGTTCGACATTTGAAATAAAACCAAGTATACATTTAGGGCTATAGACATGGAGAAGAACATTAAAATTTTACACTGGTATTAAGTTGACATCTAGGCCATAGATGATATTTCCTTGCATTTCTTTTCCACATTTTTTTACCTCTTAGCTTCCGCAGAAAAACATACGCTCTAAGACCAAGATATAGTTCCTCATCTCTGTAGCTAGGGTTTTACCCCTAGCTTGTGCAAATGAGCACCTACTAAGGAGAATGGACTCCTTAGTAGCAGTTCAGTAAATGTAAATTATTAAGCTAAAACAAGAATGTAAACTAATCTAAAACATGTGCATGAAAAAATAAACAACAATTTGTAAACAAGGGTTTTGTATTAGTATTACCTTCAATGTGAAGGTTGATGAAGCTCCTTGCAATGTCCAAGAGGGTTGCTCCAAGCTCCAATGTGCTCCTTCTCTTTCTCCAATGGTGGGGATGGGCCAAAAGAGGCTCTCAAGGTGAAAGTAGTTCAATGGTGAACTAGGGTTTCGAGAGAGATTTTGGCAGAGTAAGGGTATACTTGATTGTGGATATGGAATAAAGGATCTCCATCACCTATTTATAGTTTTTTGGTGGTGGAGTGCTGACCCATGGTTTTGGGAAACACATGGTTTTGGGCAGCTATATAGGGTTTTTTCCTCCTTTTCCTCATTATTTTATATTTTTTATTCTCTTTTTAGGGGATTTTTGCTATTTTTGGAGGAAAAGGGGGTTTTTTAGCCTTTTTGAGGCTATTTTGATGGTTTTGTGCCCTTTTGGAGGCATTTTACGCCTTTTGGAGGCTTTTTAATGGAATTTTTTGGGATTTTAAGGGAAATATGGTAGGAAAATGGACAAATGAACCATATAATGTGGTAGATGAGGTACTGAACACTTTTTGGGTGTTAACAGATTGCCCCCTGATGTGCGAGGGCAGGAGCTCATTGTATGGCTGATGGACATCATAAGTCATGAATGGTTTTCCTGGGGTGTGGAGAGAAGAGAAGAAACAAACTGAAGCCCGGAACAACGATCCCGAACAACTGCAAGAACCAAAAGTACATAACCTCAATAATGGATGAGGAATCATCTGATCATATGGACGAGGTGGGCATTCCCATGCTCGTATCAGGATATAACATAACAATAACAATGGGGTCCAAAAAGGGGACCTGAAATATACATGACCTCAAATACTGACTGAGGAATAATCTCAATATATGGACAAGGCGAGCATACCCATGCTCGTATCAAGATACATAAACAGAACTGTGAGGCCCGAAAAGTGGGACCTGTAAGATACATAGCCACTGTGTACATCATAAGAGTCCAGAGGGGACACAAAAGATTGAATTAATCTTGAAAAAGATTGACATAATTACCCAGTACCAAAGTTAATCTTATTATATTACTTGTTTAGACAATGTTAATAGTAAGCGATTTTTTTTTAATTTTTTTAACTGTTTTTAAGGACATTACAAGTGGTATCAGAGCCCAGCTCCAATACTAAGTGACCTATTAGGCTCACTACAAGAAGAACGTCCGCTGCAAAATACTTATAAATCATAAACGTATATTATGATTTTATTGTATATGTGTATATGAACTGATAGATTTATCTTCTTAACATTGATACAACAATGCATGTACAATCACAGCCTGAGTATGAATACAGAAAAAAGAAAGTAGCATACATGGGAATTTGAACTCACCACCACGAGAGCAAGAAATCGTGGTGGAAATAAACTCATATTTAATGATATCAATACAACAGTTGCAAAGTGAGTTGCAAAGTTTCAAGGATGATAATATGCAGGAAAGACGAGAACAACGGGCCATTAATGAAGCTCTACTACAGAGCTTAACATGGGAAAGGTCCCATGGATAGTCCACTCAATCAACCAATAAAACCAAGGAAAATAATTGTCACACAAAAAGGTCTAGCAGTCCTACAAAGGATATGCAGGAAGAGCACATACTAGATTAAATGGAGGAAGACTGTAAAATCTCCTCCAATGCGGATGACTCACCTTCCCCTTGCAAGAAAAGGAGGAAGAATGATGACATCCTACAAGGAGAATTCCGAAAAATCAAAGCCCCAACATATGATGGAGAGATAAATACTGGGGAAAAGGCTGAGGAGTGGCTATTAGGGATGAACAAGTATTTAAAAGTCCACAACTATTCCACTGAAATGTAAGCCCGACTGGCCATTTACAATTTAAATGGTAAACCGGCCAGATGGTGGAGAGATTTGAAACACACCAAAGGGTAGGAAATGAGGGACATAAAATGGGATGCTTTCAACAAGATATTTCAGGACAAATACACGTCTGAAAGATTCTTTGACAAGAAGATCAAAGAATTCTAGATGAATTAGAAATGGGCTCCTTAACCATGGAAGCTTTCATAAATAGATTCTTAGATCTGTTGAATTATGGTCCTTACATAACGGATGAAAAAGTCAAGATATAGCAATTCTTGGATGTCTACCACAAAATGTTTGAGAGAAGATTGAATTTGACATGCCCAAAACCTTAGACGTGACTTTACACAAAGCAAGACTATGTTATGAACATGGACAACCAAGGAATGATAACATAAACAGAAACAGAGATAGGCTGAGAACTTTTTTAGACAACCGAAGACCAAGTTTTATACCACCACCTTACCGGAAACAAAACAATAGTTTACGTCCCAACAGAGGCTTTAGCTGACCTCATGCATGGCCAAATTCACCCCCACCGCATGCCAACAGAACAACTTTCAACAAGGGGCAAAGGCTGCCCCACCAACCGTTACTTGTTGGAAATTCCAAGGGCCCCACTACTTTAGAGATTTCCCCAACAAGACGAATGGAGTGTTACACAATGTCCAAGAAAACCATACAGTAGGGGACATGGCCAGAACACCTAGTTTTTATGCCACATTGGATGGCCGACAAGCAGACCACCAGGCCACTATGGTTGAAATTGAGGGTAAGATCACAAACACAACCATTTCAGTTTTAATAGATCCTGGTGCATGCTGAAGTTACGTCTCCCCTAAGATTGTTGATACTTGTAAGTTAAACTGAGTAAGTCACGAGAAACCATGGCTGGTACAACTAACCACTGGTACCAAACGAAAGGTCTTTGAACTAGTTAAAACTTGTGAGATAGATTTCAACAGGTTCCTAACTAGGGTGGATTTAAATATCCTACCACTAGGATCATACGATGTACTTATAGGCATGGACTGGTTGGAAGAACATCATGCCCTGCTTGATTGCTTGAACAAGTCAATATTATGCATGGGTAACCAAGGGAATCAAAAAATGATTCAAGGTATCCCTAAGAAAGTCTCTGTAAGACATATATCTTCCTTACAAGCACATAAATGCGTAAGAAAAGGGTTGTAAACTCTTTGTAGTCAACATCTGAACCATGGAAGCAGATAGGGAATATAAGATCGAAGACTTCCTAGTCCTTGTAGAATTCAAGGATGTATTCCCCAAGGAAATACCTGGGCTACTGCCCAAACGAGACCTAGACTTCTCCATAGAGCTAACACTTGGTTCTGTATCAGTTTCCAAAGCCCCTTACCGCATGAGTCCACGCGAATTGGTGGAACTCAAGCTTACGTTACAAGATTTGATCGAGAAAGGTTATATCCGACCCAGTGTGTCTCCCTGGGGAGCATCGATACTCTTCGTCAAGAAGAAGGACGGGACGATGTGGATGTGCATCGATTACCGCCAACTCAACAAGTTGACCATCAAGAACCATTACCCACTCTGTAGAATTGATGACTTGTTTGATCAAGTTAGAGGAGCAAATATCTTCTCAAAGATCGACTTACGATCCGGATATCACCAAGTGAGAATCCGTGATGAGGACATCAGTAAGACTGTGTTTCGAACCCGATACAACCATTACGAGTTTGTGGTATTGCCTTTCGGACTGACTAATGCACCTGCCAACTTTATGTGCATGATGAACAACATCTTTAGTAAATACATAGACAAGTTCATTCTAGTCTTCATCGACAACATTCTTTTCTACTCCAAGAATGAAGAAGAACACGAAGAACATCTCTGGATAGTGTTACGAATACTACGAGAACATTAACTGTACGCTAAGTTTAGCAAGTGTGACTTCTACAAACCCCAGATACAGTACCTAGGGCACATCATTTTGGAGAAAGAGACAACAGTCGACCTTGAGAAGATTAAATCCATAGGAGAATGGCCTACCCCCACATGTGTAACCAAGATAAGATCCTTCTTAGGGTTAGCTGGGTACTACCGGAAGTTTATTGAGAACTTCTCTCGAATTGCTTGTCATATGACATCCTTGGAGAAGAAAACAACCAAATTTGTTTGGGCGAAAAAATGCAAGGAATGTTTCCAAAATTCCAAGCAAATTTTGACTAGTGCACCCATCCTACGGATTGCCGACCCCGACGACGACTTCGTGGTCTGCATAGATGCAAGCAAGGAAGGGGTTAGTGGATTCCTTATTCAAAATGACTTCGCTATCTATTATGCGTAAAGGAATTTAAAGGAACACGAACAGAACTACCCCACACATGATCTTGAACTAGCCGCCATTATCCACGCCTTGAAGATCTGGAGGCACAATCTTATGGAAAAGAATTTCCTATCAAAGATGGACAACATGAGTCTAAAGTACTTATTTGACCAACTAGACCTAAACGCCAGACAGACTAGGTGGATATCCTTCCTTAGTGAGCACCACTTCGAGCTAAAGCACATAAAGGGAAAGGAGAACAAGATTGCCGATGCTTTAAGTCGACGGGGTCATATGTTATATGAGGTGATCGTGAGTAAAATCGACTCAGATGTACACCATCGGATTAGAACGACATGTCAAAGTGACTGATTCTATGTGGAGATCCTTAGAAATATCCAAGAGGATAGGGTATTCCAACAATAAAAGGAGTATAAGATAGACGAGTCGAAACTGTTGTGGTCGAAAGGAAGACTTTATGTTCCAGAAAGCGGAGACATTAGACCTAACATCCTCACAGAATTCCACCAAAAACCCTATTCAGGACATCCGGGATATCAGAAGATGATATTGGTAGTAAAGAAACACTTCTTTTGGCCTAAACTGAAATCCGACATAGCTTTATTCATTGTTAAGTGCCAGGAGTGTCAACTGGTTAAGGAAGAACAACAACACCCTTCGGGACTACTACAACCTTTACCTATTCTAGAGTGGAAGTGGGAGGTCATCGGTATGGATTTCATAACGGGTTTACCAAGAACCAAGAGGCAGATTGACTCCATCTTCATAGTAGTAGACAAGTTATCCAAAGCAACACATTTTATACCAGTAAATTCTACTTACAAAGCCTTTCACATCGCGGACATCTTCCTAAAGGAGATTTTTCGATTGCATGGGATACCCAAGGAAATCATTTCCAATCAAGACACGAAGTTCACTAGCAACTTCTAGAGGGAATTCTTCTCTAGATTGGAGACACAACTGCAATTCAGTACCACGTACCACCCCCAAACCGACGGACAGATGGAATGAGTAAACCAAATCCTTGAGGATATGGTGAGGATGTATGCTTTGAACAACCCCACAAAGTGGGAAGATTATTTACACCTCGCAGAGTTTGCTTATAACAACGGATATCAAACCTCTTCCAAGATGAGTACCTTCGAGGTACTCTATGGCGGGAAGTGTCGGACACCTGTGACTTGGGATAGTCCAGTAGATAGACTTATGATAGGCCCTAAATTACTAAAAGAATTGGAGTAGCTAGTCTCCAAGGTACAACAAATCTTGAAGGAGGCACAAGACCGCCAAAAGAGTTATGTGGATAAGAAAAGAAAATACAAAGACTACTACGTCAGTGAACATGTCTTCTTAAAGGTGAAGGAAAAATGAAGCTCCTTGAGCTTAGGATGATGCGGGAAACTAGCCCCTAGGTTTTGTTGACCTTTTGAGATACTGGCCAAGAAGGGCCCAATAGCATACAAGTTAGCCTTACCAGCTCATGTAAAAGTTCATAATGTTTTTTATGCATCCTTATTAAAGAAATATGTATACGATACTAAATATGTGATTGATTGGTTCTTATTACAGGTTGAACCCGAAGGGGGATTCATGTCGGGAATCCTCCACATTCTGGACAAGAGAGAGGTGCAACTTAGAGGAAGGACCATAACCCAGTTGAAAGCACAATGGAGGCACTTCGGACCAGCGGAGGCTACTTCGGAATATGAGACAACCATGAAAGAGGCATACCCTGCCTTATTTCATGACTTCATTTCTAGTCCCTAGAACACCGGGACGGTGTTGTTCCAAGTATGGAGGGATGTAATATCCCGAATTTTGACTAACTATTTTAGATTTTATATATTGGGCTTAAAGCCCCAACACATATGATTTATTTTGATTATTGGGAATAAGTCCTAATGCACATGTTTCATTTCTTTTATAGATTTACATATTGGGCATGGACCCTGAATATGTTAGGAACCCATTTCTTTACTTTGTTAGTATATTTTTGTTGGACGCATATGCTTTGTAAGTCGTCCTATAATATTTGTTGATCCATAGTTTGTGTTATTGTTGTTGGCGTATAGGCTTTGTAAGTCACTCATAGTTTTGTTGATCCATAGTTTGTATTGGCCCATGGTTTTGACCCGTAGTAATTGTTGATCCATATTTTGTATTGGCCCATGGTTTGTATTGACACATGGTATTGACCCATGGTATTGGCACCTAGACTTAGTATATAAGTGTGTGTTGAGGCCTATGAAGGCATCGTGATGTTAATTGTATTGAGCTTGCTCAAAGGAGGTTTCCCCCTCGAAGTGGCCCATGATCAATATAAAAGTGATTCTGAGTTCTATTATTTCTGATGTCTCGTGTATTTGCATTAATTAATTATTGCAGGTTCTTCACATCTGGTATTAGAGCACTTTCTTGGGCTCGTTGGGTGAAATTTCTGCCAAATTTGTTTTCGCATCTGTTGCAGGTTCGGATTTGGGGATAACCCCTATCCACTTAACTGTGGGAAGTACTTTGGCATAAGCCCTAAGACCCATTGTGAGGAGTACCACAGGAACCCCAAAGTAGTTGGCCCATTGAGAGGACCTGCCAGTGAAAAGAGCAATGACCCCTACCTGATTGACTAGTTCCCACTCGTGAGGTAAAACAAGAGCTATTGTTTGTGGAAAAGCGATTATCAGTTTTACCTGAGCCGTGGAGTGAGGGGTGCTGCCCCAATACGCAAGCCTTTAGACAGCATTGGTGGCCGAGTGAAACACCTGAACTGTTAGGAAGCCAAACATACCTGGGGTCCATATCTATTTTCAGTTGATACATTGCAGATTTCCTCTGCCCAGAACTAATGCCGATCACTTTCGCGCCATTTTAGATCCATCTGTTACGGATCCCTTCCGCGCCATTGCAGATCCATTTGTTGTGGATCCCTTTCGTGCTGTTGCAGATCCATATCTCCCTTGTTTTACCTCTGTTTCCCTTGAAACTTCTCTGACACCCCTGTAATCCCATTCTGCATCTTTCATTCTTGAGAACCCTATCCCAAATTCCACTTCCCAACACCTGGAATCTCACATTTGTCTATTTTTAGGGTTTGCCATAACTTCTTCAATTTTCACCCGATCGCCTTCAAATTTTACTACAGACTTCCTTTTCTAATTCTGCTTCTTTGTCCCTCTCTGCCAAATTTTCTCATTCTTTCACCTTGCTTCTGAAATCCCCCTTTTCTGCTTTCATGTCCTTTCGACAGTGTCCAAAATCTCGTCAAACCCCAATTACCCATCAAATTTTTTTCCCAATCCAAATTTCTCTTTACCAAATCAACTTATGTTTGTGTTTTTCTACCCATTGCGCGCCCCCCCCCCCAAAAAAAAAAAAAACCTGGGTATGGTTGTCACCCGTGCAGGAGCACACACCATGGAAGAAGCACTTGCAGCCATCCAAACCAAACTCTAAGATCTGGATGAAAAATTTCTTAGCCTCCATCTTCAGCATTCAGCCATGAACAATAACCGACAGCCATAATCTTTTGTAGCCACCGGGTTCTCTTCTTCCAACAATTTTCGTGGGCCGAAGCTTGATTTTTCTCGCTTCAATGGTACTGATCTGACTAGATGGATATACCGCGCAGAACAATATTTCAGTCTGCATAATACTTTTGATGTCTAGAAATTTCCACTTGCATCCTTTCATTTGGAGCAGGAAGCCCTTCAATGGTACCGTTGGTACATCAAAGCTCATCCCGAGCCAAACTGGATAGATTTTTGCCAACTCCTTTTGCCACGATTTAGTCCTAGTGCTTTTGACGACTTCATAGGAGCACTCAATAAACTTCACCAAATTGGCACAGTGAGAGAGTATTAGACAGAATTTGAGAAACTCGCCAATCACACAGAAGGATTGTCTGATGAATTTTACAGGAGTTGTTTTATCAGTGGTCTTAAGGATGAAATCCGGTCAGAGGTTAAAATGTTATGTCCCAACACAATGATGGAAGTCCTAGGGTTGGATAAGTTGGCAGAGGATAAGATCGCAGCTCAACAACTCTCCAAACCCACCTTTGTTCCCTTCAGAAATATGGGTTCTCAACGACCTCCCATCCCGCCAGCTCCTCGACCAACTCCTATCAAGCATTTGTTTGAAACCGAGATGCAGGCATGCCGAGAAAAAGGGCTTTGTTATAATTATGATGAGAAATTCACTCAGGGACATAGATGTGTTCAATAAAAGCTCTATCTCTTAGATGTGGATTCTCTGCCTACCTTAGAACTTGGTGAAGAAGCTCCAGATACAGTAGATGTTCAGGTTGACATTCAGCACCCGCCTATTGATAACCCATCTCAAGACGGCCCACCTGAGATCTCTCTCCATGCTGTAATTGGCATCACCACCCCATAAACAATGCGGGTTAGGAAATACTTCAAGAAGCTCCCTCTTACCATACTCATTGATTCTGGTAGCACTCATAACTTCATTGACCCTTGGATTTCCAAACAGGCTGATTGTGTTGTCCATCCTTGTTCCAAATTTGAAGTCATGGTTGCCAATGGGGGCACCTTACCTTGCAAGGGGAAGTGTCGTAATGTGCGTATCTCTATTGAAGATTATAACCTGAGCTCTGACATGTTTTCCTTATCCTTAGGTGGATGTGATGTGGTTTTGGGCGTTCAATGGTTATGCACACTTGGCCCCATCTTATGGGATTTTGTTGAACTTTGGATGTAGTTTTCAATTAATGGGACACAACACAAATTTATGGGCTTACAACCAGGGTCTCTCTGCATCATCAGTTCACATCGCTTGGAAAAGATCCTTAAGAAGAATTCACATGGTGTCATTGCTCAGCTCCATTCCCTTCAGATGCACCCATCAACGGTCTCCGCTACTTCATTGGATAGATATGTAGGTGTCTTTGTTGCACCAGTGGGCTTGCCGCCTTCATGAGACCTTTCCAGTAAGCATTTTCCCGCATCTAAATCTTAGCAGGACATGATGGCTATTTTGCATGCAGTACAGAAGTGGCAGCCATCCCTATTGGGGAATTATTTCTGCATCAAGACTGATCTCCAAAGTCTGGAAACTTTCCTGGAACAACGGGTCTCCTCCCCAGCACACCTGAAATGGGTTCTCCAACTCATGGGTTATGAATATGCGACCACTTACCAGAAGGGTAAGGACAATATGGTGGCAGATGCTCCTTCTCGCACATTTGATGACCCAGTTTCTCTTACAGCTATTTCTCTGCTTGTTCTAAATTGGGTGCAATCTGTTTAACGGGGCTATCTCTTCTATGAACTCCATGCTTCTTCATCAACAGGGCACTCTGGGTTCCTCAAAACGTATGATCAGGAACAATGTAACTTTTTTTGGCAGGCATTGAAAATGACAATTCAACGGATGGTGGTTGACTATGATACTTTCCAGGTCAACAAGGGTGAAACGACCCTCCTTTCGAGACTACTCGAACCCTTGTTCATCCCTACACAGATTTGGACAACTATTTCTATGGATTTCCTGGAAGCGCTCTAGTGGTATAGTACCACATCTAAAAGAATACCATATGAAGTAGTCTCTGGACAGGCACCGCCAGTTCTTCTTCCATACACCTTCAGCAACTCCCCAATTCATGCAATTGACTCAATTCTTCGAAACCGCAATCAACTTCTTCTCATTCTACAGGACAATATTCACATGGCAAGAATTCGACTGAAACAACAAGCCGATCAACACCGTTCTGCGTGCGCTTTTCACGTCGCTGATATGGTTCTTCTTCGTCTACAGCCTTCCATGCAATCCTCCCTGAAACTCAAAAGGCGTCAGTGGCTCGGAATGCAACCCAAGGATGCTACAAGGGACCCACTCCTTCAGATTCTGCATCAATTTCCACATCTAAAGCTTTGAGGACAAAGCTTTTTCTAAGGAAGAGGGGATGTCAGGAACCCATGTCTTTACTTTGTTAGTATATTGTTGTTGGACGCATATGCTTTGTAAGTCGTCCCATGGTATTTGTTGATCCATAGTTTTTGTTATTGTTCTTGGCACATATGCTTAGTAAGTCGCCCATAGTTTTGTTGATCCATAGTTTGTATTGGCCCATGGTTTTGACCCGTAGTAATTGTTGATCCGTATTTTGTATTGGCCCATGGTTTTTATTGGCACATGGTATTGACCCATGGTATTGGTGCCTAGACTTAGTATATAAGTGTGTGTTGAGGCCTATGAAGGCACTGTGAAGTTAATTGTGTTGAGCTTGCGCAAAACAAGTTGCCCCCTCGAAGTGGCCCGTGATCAATATAAAAGTGATTCTAAGTTCTATTATTCCTTATATCTTGTGTATTTGCATTAATTAATTATTGCAAGTTCTTCACAGAATGATGCATTATTGTTATATACTGGGCAAGAAATCCCTAATGGATTGATTTATGTTTTGTTATGTGAATTGGGTACAAACCCTAATATACTGAGATGACCTTTTTGTTACATACTATGCAGAGTTATGATTCACATGATCGATTTATAAATTGTGTTGAGCGTGGACTCTGGAACACACAGATGACCTATGTACTGGGCATAAGCCCCAATGTACCTAGAGGATTTTATTACGTACTGGGCGTAAGACCCAATGTACATAGAGTGTTGGGCATAAGCCTTGGAGCACTCCAAGCTTGATAATGAATACCGGATCGGAGGCCATTTGTACATTCTAGATGTGCTTCACAACCACATTCTAGTACTAATGTTGAGCGGGATGCTCTGGAATCACACTAGCATAATGCCCATGTGAGAGTGTTGAGCTAAAGCTCTGAAGAGCACTTGGGGTTACTTAATCTTAAAAAGTGTTGAGTCGAGAAGACTTTGAATAGGACTTCTATTCATCACATTTATTTAAACTAGTTAAATGAATCATTTTCTATCTATCATCAAGTACTGCGGGAACTACCATGTTAAACAAGGGAATCCAACATGAAAGAGAGAGACCTAGAGGTACCTACCCTAGCCAACTATCCAAGCTTAGCAAGAACCTACCCAAAGAATTGGGCCTTGTACTTAATACTTAAAATAAGTATTATGGTATATACACGATTAAATCAAAGAAGCTACCATAACTAAACTATTGAATAATTAGATTTAATTATTCTTATGTAAATAACTTACTTAAAGGTTATGCATACGATAGCTCTCAAGTTGTTATTATTATTAATATTATTAATAATAATATTGTTATTATTGTCTTAAAAGAAAAAATATTACTTATATAAATAAAATGCATAAAGGTCATGCATAGGATAATTCTCATATTTGTTATTACTATTACTATTATTAATGGTATTAATATTTTAGTTTTATTAGTTAACGTAAGTTACATCCAATTATAACGAAATAAAGATCCTAGTAAACTAGGAGTAAATAACTAGTAAAATATATTTTAAAGATATTATAATTCAAATTAAATTAAAAACTAAATATTATTATTCAAACAGCTATATTCCAAACAAAACTCACCTATATTAATAAGGGTAGATCCCAAGAGAGGAATCTTCTTTTATTATCATTCCCTTATGAACATAAGAGAATTACTCTGCATAACTGACGCAGCCTACTATATTTCCAGATCTGATTCAGCAGCTTATCCTAGGGCCTCTATTTCTCTTATTGCATGTTGAAACCAGCTTGGGGGGATCCAGTTAGAACCAGGAATGGTCTAAAGGTCATGGTTGGGAGGAACATGGTAGTCCCAAAGTTATCTAGTTAAAGATCATCCTACAGGTCAGCTAGGTCCATAAATTTTTTTCATTAACTAGTGTTTGAGTGTACAGGTTTTGCAAGGGAAGATCGTGTTAGGAACCCATGTTTTTACTTTGTTAGTATGTTGTTGTTGGACGCATATGCTTTGTAAGTCGTCCCGTAGTATTTGTTGATCAATAGTTTGTGTTATTGTTGTTGGCGCATATGCTTTGTAAGTCGCCCGTAGTATTGTTGATCCATAGTTTGTAACGGCCCATGGTTTTGACCCATAGTATTGGCGCCTAGAATTAGTATATAAGTGTGTGTTGAGACCTATGAAGGCACTGTGAAGTTAATTGTATTGAGCTTGCTCACAGGAGGTTTCCCCCTAGAAGTGGCCTATGATCAATATAAAAGTGATTCTGAGTTCTGTCATTTCTGCTATTTCGCATATTCTTGTTAATTAATTGTTGGAGGTGCATCACATCTGGTATCAGAGAACTTTCTTGGGCTCGCTGGGTGAAATTTCTGCCAAATTTGTTTTCGCATCTGTTGCAGGTTCGGATTTGGGAATAATCCCTATCCGCTTAACTGTGGGAAGTACTTGGGCATAATCCCTAAAACTCATTGTGAGGAGTACCACAGGAACCCCGAAGTAGCTGGCCCATTGAGAGGACCTGCCAGCGAAAAGGGCAACGACCCCTACCTGATTGACTAGTTCCCACCCGTGAGGTAAACCAAGAGCCAACGTTTGTGGCAAAGCGGTTATCAGTTTTACCTGAGCCGTGGAGTGAGGGGTACTGCCCCAATACACAAGCCGTCAGACAGCATTGGTGGCCGAGTGAAACCCCTAAACTGTTAGGAAGCCACACATACCTGGGCTTCATATCTACTTTCAGCTGAACTATTGTCGATCACTGCTGCGCCGTTTCAGATCCATTTTGCAAGCCGTTCCAGATTCAACCATTTTCAATCCATTCGACACTGTTCTAGATCCCTTTCGAGCCGTAGCCGCTCCAGTCTAAAAAAAAAAAAAAAAAAATTAGTTTTTTCTCCATATCTCCCTTATTTTCACTCTGTTTCCCTTGAAATTTTCTGGGAACCCCTGTCATCCCATTCTGCATATTTCAGTCCTGAGGACCCTATCCCCAATTCCCCTTCCCAAAGCCTGAAATCCCACATTTGTCTATTTTTAGGGTTTGCCATAACTTCCTCATATTTCACCCAATCACCTTCAAATTTTACCACAGAGTTCCTTTCTGAATTCTGCTTCTTTGTTCCCCTCTACCAAATTTTCCCATTCTTTCACCCCGCTTCTGAAATCCTCATTTTTGCTTCCCTGTCTATCCAACAGTGTCCAAAACCTAGTCAAACCCCAATTACCCTTCTGATTTTTTCCCAAGTCCAGATTTTCCTTTACTGAAGTAGTTTCTGTTTTTGTTTTCCTACCCAGTCAACCGAAAAAAAAAAAAAATCTTGGTTATGGTTGTCACCCATGCAGGAGCAAAAACCATGGAGGATGCACTTGCAGCCATCTAAGCCAAACTCCAGGATCTGGATGAAAAATTTCTCGGTTTCCATCTTGAACATTCATCTATGAACAACAAACGGCAGTCCGAGTCTTCAACAGACAATGGGTTCTCTTCTTCCAGCAATTTTCATGGTCCGAAGCTTGATTTTCCTCGCTTCAATAGTACCGATCCAACTGGATGGATCTATCGTGCAGGACAGTATTTCAGTCTGCATAATACTTTTGATGTCAACAAAGTTCCGTTGGCATCCTTTCATTTGGAACAGGAAGCTCTTCAATGGTACCGTTGGTACATCAAGGCTCATCCAGAGCCCAAATGGCCAGACTTTTGCCAGCTCCTTTTGCAACGATTTGGTCCTAGTGCTTTTGATGACTTCACAGGAGCCCTCACTAAACTTCTCCAAACTGGCACTGTGAGAGAATATCAAACCGAATTTGAGAATCTAGCCAACCACACCGAAGGATTGTCTGATGACTTTTACCGGAGTTGTTTTATCAGTGGTCTAAAGGATGCCATCCGCTCTGAGGTCAAAATGTTCTGTCCCAACACAATGATGGAAGCACTAGGGTTGGCTAAGTTGGCAGAAGACAAGATTGCAGCCCAACAACGCTCCAAGCCCACTTTTGTTCCCTTTCGAAATATGGGTTCTCAGCGACCACCTATACCGCAGGCTCCTCGACCGACTCCTATCAAGCGTTTGTCTGAAACAGAGATGCAAGCATGTAGATAAAAGGGGCTTTGCTATAATTGTGATGAGAAATTCACTCGGGGACATAGATGTGTTCAGCAAAATCTCTATCTCTTGGATGTGGAGTCTCCGCCTACCTCTGAAATTGGTGACGAAGATCCAGAAACACTGGATGCTCCGGTCGACATTCAAGAACCGTTTACTGACCCTCCGTCTCAGGATGACCAGCCAGATATATCTCTCCATGCGTTAGCTGGAATCACCACCCCCCAAACAATGCGGGTCAGGGGTTACTTCAAGAAGCTTCCTCTTACAATACTCATTGATTCTAGTAGCACTCATAATTTCATTGACCCTCGGATCGCCAAACAAGCTGATTGTTTTATCCATCCTTACTCCAACTTTGAAGTCATGGTTGCCAATGGGGGCACCTTACCTTGCAAAGGGAAGTGTCGAAATGTGCGTATATCTATGGGAGATTATACCTTGCACTCTGACATGTTTTCCTTTCCATTAGGCGGATGTGATGTGGTTTTGGGCGCTCAATGGCTACGCACACTTGGCCCTATCTTATGGGATTTTGCTGAACTTTGGATGCAGTTTTCCCTCAATGGACAAAAACACACATTGGCAGGATTACAACCAGGTTCTCTCAGCATCATCAGTTCACATCGCATGGAAAAACTCCTCAAGAAGAATTCACATGGTGTCATCGCTCAGATCCATTCCATCCAGATGCAACCATCAGCGGTCTCCACTACTCCTTTGGATCTACAACAAATTCTGGATCGATATACAGGTGTCTTTGCTGAACCAGTGGGATTGCCACCTTCCAGGCCAGAAGACCATCATATTCAGCTCCTTCCTGGCAGCGTTCCTCCCAACATCAGGCCCTATCGCTACCCATTTCACCAAAAAACAGAGATTCAAATGCTCGTTCGGGACTTATTGAAGCAAGGTATTATTCGCCCAAGCACTAGTTCCTTTTCTTCTCCAGTTATTCTTGTCCGCAAAAAAGATGGGTCATGGCGCCTCTGCATTGACTTCCGAGCACTTAATCACCTCACCATCAAGGATAAGTTTCCAATTTCTACTGTTGATGAGCTTCTTGATGAGCTTCATGGGGCTCACTTTTTCTCCAAATTGGATCTTCGTTCTGGGTATCATCAAATTCGGGTTCATGAGGATGATTACAATTAATTAATGTGAAGTATATATTATTATTATAATAGTATTTCTAATAATATTAAACTTGATTTATATATATTAAATAAAAATATAACTTAATAATTAATCACAAACATTATTAATTCCTTTTATTTTAAATTTAATAGAATAATATTTGATATTACCCAATACTTTACACTTTGATTTTCATATCACTTTGCCAATTAAATAATACTTGATATTACCAACTCAAAGCTTTTCCAATCAAATACTTTGATTCTCATGCCGCTTTTCGAATTAAATAATTTGTAGTCCTTTACACACGTACAAATTACTTAGTGAATGTTAGAATAATTGTGTTTATATTTTATAATTTTTGGTGGATAATGAAAGTTCCTCTTTTTTAGATTGAGATTTTTTTGAAATATAAGATAAGTGTATTGCTAAGATTTATTTTATGGTTATTATTTCAAATTTAAAATAAGTAATTAGAGAAAATATTAAAATTTGGTAGATAAACTAATGGCTTATAAACATTCACTTGCAACAAATTAATTGAGTTTGTTAGTGTTAAACAATCCTAGATGTCAAAGTATACACATTTAAAAAAAGAAAGATGAAAAATTCCCACCTTATGTGACATGTTATGTTATTTTATATGTATAATAATAAATTAACATTTAATTTAAATTTAAATTTAAATAAAAATATATATTAATATTTACATATAAGTATATAAGTTCGTTACTATGTTTAATAAGAAATAATGTGGTATAGTGGTAAGGGTGTTGGGATAATGGGTGTGAGGTCCAAGGGCATTGAATTCAGTGTAGATTTACTGGATACATAAATTTTAGTGTGGATTTCATCAATGCAAAAATTTCAGTGTATATGTTAATGTTTGACTTTTTTTTATATAGAGTCTAAACTAGAAATGGAAGATCTGCATGCGGAATATGCTATGAGACAAACTAGCGAAGAACCAAAAATACAGAACGCCGAATTTCATAAAACATATCAAGGAAGAAAATCTTATGAAATGACAACAAAGAAACGAGAATAAGACTTGAAACGAAAAGCAGAAGAAAAAAAAGAATTTCGAAAAAGGAAGTTGGATGAAATGACAGCAGAAGAACGAGAAGAACGAAGAAAACGAGAGAGAGAAAGTTGAAGCAGTTGGAAGAACAAAGAAATCAAGTTGCAAAACAATAAATAAATCAAAATAGACGAAATGAGGATAGAAGAAGGAGAAGAACGAAGAAAATGAAACGTAGATCGACAAAAAGAATATAAAAAAAAAAAGCTAGGTGAATTGACGGTAGAAGAATGAGAAGAACAAAGAAAATGAAACGTTGATCGACAAAGAGCGTATCGAGAGAGAAAGTTGAAGCAATTGGAGGAACAAAAAATTCAATTTGCAGAACAACAAATAAATCAAAATGTATGAAATAACGAAATGATGACAGAGGAAGGAGAAGAACAAACAAAACAAAATGCAGATCAACAAAAAGAGAATCGAAAAAAAAAGTTAGGCGAATTGTCTCTATTTTCCAGTTTAACAATTTACTCAATCCTTAATACTTATTACTTACATTATGGTAATCCTCATATCTGTCTTTTTAGCTTAACCTGTTCCTTACAATGTTGATCAAACTCCAGTTTTGTGTCACCGCCCACGACTGAAACCAGCCTAGATCCAAATCCTAGGCTTTATCAAGCACCGAGAGGGATCAAATCTCCCGAGGTGCAAACCTCTTCTCAGGTATTGCACTCAAGGAGCTTTTCGAGGAGAGGTTTGCACCTCGGGAGATTTGATCCCTCTCGGCGCTTGATAGAGCCTAGGATTTGGATCTAGGCTGGTAGTTAGTAAATTCAAGTTTTTAGCATGTAGGAAACAAATTCGGATTTGAACTCGACCTTTTGTATCCTTATTAGATCTAAAAGGTGTTTCCTGTAGCATAAGTGGCGACAATAATTCACAACGTCCTCCACTTTTACAACAATTGAGTCATTTGTTCCCTATCAAATTTCAATGTTTTCCGAGTTATATAAATGTATTAGTTAATAACTACAAATACAAATATTATTAATAGGTATAATTTAAAATATAAATTTCAAAGTAGTTTTATTCTTACTATAGACTTTCTAAATTCATTTTCCATAAACATTAATAACTACTACCGTCGTCATCTACATATATATATATATATATATATATATATATATATATATATAATAATAACCACTACCACCATCATTATCATTATCATTATCAAAATATATATATATATATATATATATATATATATATAATTCTAATACTTTCTCTTCCATAATATAACTATTTTTATAATCCATTTATTTTTCCACTTAATCTTTCTTTGGAGCATACTCAATTATAATTATTATAATATCTCGTAATATGTTAGATTTACTACTGCTTCACATGGATTTAGTTGACTTTACAAGATCTAAAAATGTTTTAAAAAGGCTAATTGGCATTATATAACATTTTTATGTCTACGAGCAGATCTCCTTCATGGTATACATTTTTTTCTTTTTCTAGATTTTTATAAGTGTTACTTACAACCCCATCAACCTTACCATTTAGAGATAAAAAGGATGCTAAGCCCATGCAGAGAGGGAGACGTTTAGCTACATCATCCTTTCTGTATTAATTTTTTTTTTATTATATTAAAATTAAAAAAATACTATTTTAAAGTTTTATATTTTTTTCACACTTAACTTGTTATTAAATTTATGTTATCACCCTTATGGAAGACCACAAGTCAAAAAATATAGTTGGTCTCCCCAAAATCAAAACACCAGAAGATAAGATAAAACAACAAACTGCAATAGCTAGAAGTATCATCTAAAAGAGAATGGCAGATAAAATAACAAGCTGCAATAGCTAGAAGTATCATCTAAAGGAGAAAAACAATGCTCCCAATCAGCCTCCAAAATGTCTGGAATTTCTATTATCCATAACACAAAAAACCAGCCACAAAACTCAGAACATCGAAACTGAACAGAGTATACAACAACCCTATCTCTAGTTTCCTCAAAAAACAAGAGACCATCCATGTTACTAACAACTATTTTTGAGAGACTATCAACCTCGGTATTAAACTCCAGATAAACATCAGCAAAATAAATTTGAGCATAACTATGCATCATTTTCCTAAGTCTATCAATCTAATACTCTAAAACTATGCACAAGCATAGATCTATCTAAAGTGGAAATTTAGTTTTAGAGTGCAAGTGTTGAAGAAGGTTTTAATTTATTCAAAATGTAGTTTTATATATATGCTGTTGTAAATGTTTTAAATTAATTTGAGCTGACATGTTATTGTTTATAATATTTTATTATTTTTTTAAAAAGACAGGTGCCAGCTCCAGAATGAGCATGGAAGGAGTTACACATCTTCCTCCTACTCGGTTGTAGAATGGGCTGAAATCATCCTCCTAAATTTATCAATCCAATACTGTGAACTAAGTGACTGAAGTGATGAAAGACCATTTGCCCACTCCAAAACAACTTTGGAGATTTTAAAATTTTATATTATAATATTTTCGAAAAATAATTAAAATATATTTTTTTATAGTAGATGGAATGTGAAGTCCATTTTAAAAATCCATACACAATACAATTCCGAAATTTCTACGTCAACTACTCTCAATCGACGTCCCTTGGATTTCTATAAGATTTTCTTGGCAATAAAATTCGTTTTCTGTTGCTCCCAGAATTAAAATATGTGTGCGGTTTCACATTCACGGATTTCAAGTGCAGGTTCCACTTTGGAGAAAGAAACAAAAAACGTGGACTGAGAGGTTCTCATAATGTTCTCGAATTGTTTTTTGGTGTGGAACAGAAGAAAAGAAGTAAAGGATACCGCATGCATGACGAAATATAGAAAAGGATGAGGCATGCATGACGAAATATTTATGTATTTTGGGCTGTGGTAAATTGCAATATGTAATAGAAAGAAAAAGATAAATAATATTGATTTTAAGTTCTCTAAATGAGTTTTTATAGTCTTGTTTTTAGTATGGCTAGCACTTACTCAGATGTCTAAGAAACTACATATTCAAATTTTTATTATGCCAAGTTTATGATATATTAAAGGGTTCATTTCCATTTTTTATTTGATTTTGGTGCATTGAAGATTAGCTACTAATAATTTGATCCCTTATTACTAATAATTGCAAAAGGATTAGCTACTATGTTTAGTGGTTTCATTTGCAGTTAATATTTTTCTATTTATTGATAATTAATTAAGATAGTTTTTTTCAAATTTAAGTTATAGACTCATTCTTAAAGTGTGGGATATTCTTGGCTTGAAAAAATAAAATTTCTTAAAGTGTGAGGTATTCTTTGTTTGAAAAAACAAAACTTCTTGAAATGAAATTATTCATTAAAAAACTTAAGTTTGAACCTAAGCCAACACTTGGATTTACTTCCTTTTATTTTGTGTTTTGGATTATGATCTTTTGCTTGTTCAAAAATCCTATGTGTAAGTGTGAGAGAAACACTTGGGACTCAACATTACTATGAGCAAATATGACAAGAAACCGGGAACAACACATAAAATCATTCAAAAATGCAGGTTAGAGTACAACCCGTGAGATTTAACATGCCCTTATAATGGGCTATTAAACAATGCATGTTACAATACAACCCATACTTGGAAAAAATGATGTTTGTTCAGATGGAAATTCGTAGTCGTTATGAATATGTTGTAGCTGTTGTTGTGAGGATGGTGAAATTTGAGAATAAAAACTATGAGAATTATGAAACTATGTTAGTGAGATGCTTAAGATAGGAAAATATGAGAATAAAAACTATGAGAATGATGAAACCATGGCACTGAAATTATGTTTATTAATTTCAGAGAGAAATGGTAGATAAGAGATCAACATGGTTTTTTTGTTGATGTAATATCTATATCTATTTCTACAACTTATAGCATTAGATGGTTTATCTGTTGCTGTAATATCTATATCTATGTGGTTTCCTTACAATTATTTATTTTGATTTAATAATGGTTTCTTAACAGTGATTTCAAAATTGTTGGTTATTATGAATGTGTTGTAACCATTGTTTTGAATTTGCAATGATTGCTAATTCGTTGCAGTTATCTCTCTGAAGCCACCCAATCATCCTTGAGGTGAATAAGCCCTTCATCTAGGATATTCTATGTGATTATTGAGCTAAGCCTATTGATGAACTTTAGAACTGGATTTTGCTTCGACATAAATGATTATAGTTGTTTTGATTTGATAATGTCATGAGTACATAGTTTTCATCTGATTGGAAATATATTATATTGCAAATTTTCAGTGTTAGTTTCTATGTGATTGGAAATTATGTCTTCAAACTTTATTTACAAAACTTGAATTTTGTTGATGAGTTAGTTTTCAAAGTGCATTTTGGGGCTTAGTTATTGTCATTGGTAAATCATAAGACAAGGTGTTGCTTCAGATACAATTAAGAGGTTATAAATTCTTAAAAAAAGGGAATTTACTAAAATATGGATAGATCTTTATAGTCATGAAGAGAGGTCAGGAAAATGAAGATCAATGTGGGTAATGAAACAAAATATAATGGTTATAGAGAGAGAATGGAACTTACTTGAGACAAGGATTTTAACAATGGAATTTTAGAGTTGCAAACATGCTAATGATAGAATGCTAAGAAGTTAGGAGAGTAAGAATTAGATCAATGTTTAACTAGTGCAAAGTTTGAAGCAAAGGCAATGGAATATAAAAGATGAATCAGGTAAGTTCAATACATGAGGAAGAAGACAAAATAATTTAAAGAGAGAGTCTCATAGAAGATACAAACATCCAAGAAGGGTACCAGAGATGAAAAACATAATCACAAATCAACTCTCTTAATGTAGTATTACACTTCTGATGAATCAAGGAGAAATGCAAAGGTATCTCCAACCCCATGTCAAAGAAGAATGCATGTACAAGAGGATGTGTAATTTGAGGTTACGGAGATTAATCCACCAAGATTTGATGGTGAAAATAAGAAGGGAGAAGATGTTGAATTTTCAATGCTAGGGAAAGGAAGTAATTTTAATTGCATAAAGACTCTCTCAATATGGAAACTGGAATTTCTATATACAATCTACAAGGAAGAGGTTTCATTTGGCGGGACTATCCAAAGCAAGCTAAACACATCAATGAGAAGAGGATTTCCTGTTACAAATTTCTTGTAGTTGTTATTTTTCGTTCATAGTGGTTGCAAATCCATTGTAATTGTTGCTACAAAACCACCCAATCATCCTTGAAGGTGGACCGAGAAGCATGTATTCAAATACAATAAGTATGTAACCTAGACAAGAAGGTCACACTGCTCAGGAACATAGCATATTCAAGAAGGAACCTTTATGGAAGTAGAAAAAATCACGAAGCGTTACTTGAACTTTGACATATCATTACTCTTTGCATAATTTAGTAGTGAGGTTATATACTTCTAAGGAATCAAAGAGTATATCTTTAGAGCTTGATGGACAAGGAATTGGATCAATTTAGGTGAACTCCAAAATATAAAAAAGGTGGGGAAAATGTATGTGTTGATAAAGAGGCATATTGTGCAAGGTGTTGATGCCTATAACAACTTCTAGTGTGGATTTCTCAAAGTGTTGTGAAATTATGGTTGATATCTCAAATGCCCTGTGAAAAATCTCTTAAAATGCAGTTATACTCTAAATTGTATCATTGTATATGTAGATGATTTCAAACTTAGTCAAATGGGGACCTACCTGAAGACAAATTTGGGGGGATTGAATAAAAAGGGCATGTCTTCATGGTTGCATTATTAATGTTGAATTATCAGTGGAAAAATGAATTTCATTGGCAAAGGATCATGTGGACTGGAGCATATATGATTAATTGCATTTGACATCGGTATAAAATGGGTATTTCATTTGCAAAACTAGAAAGTAAAAATGAGAAAAAAATGGTTTTTTGTTGACTATTGGTATTCTTGAATTCATTGGCAAAGGATCATGTGGACTTGAGCATATATGGTTAATTGCATTTGACATGGGTATCAAATGGGTATTTTATTTGCAAAAATAAAAAGAAAAAATGAGAAAAGGGTGATTTTTTTTGTTGACTATTGGTATTCATGCTATGTGATATAAAATATGGTCTCTTTCACATTTTGAAACAAGAGCCACGAGGTGGGAATGTCCCCGACATTGCCACTTGCTCTATTTGCTTGAAGTCAGACAGTTTAAAAATAACATTCTCAAGTTTACATCAACACAAATAATTTGAGTAGTGATGTTTGTTCATAATGGTTCATACTTGTCTTTTTTTTTTAACCATAGTTCATACTTGTGTTTTTTTACTTGGTCAATATACCCTTTTCTAAAGACAACCTTGTTCCCAATTCCCTATTAATAATACCCCAAAAATTAGTTTAAATTTAATTCTATTTGTTTTTATTTTTATACGTGAAAGTACTTCTTTTTCCCGAAGGGATTTATTGCTCAACCACTGTAAATAAATCCTATTTTTGTGAGCCTGATATTATAAAGTAAAAGCTAGCTTGCATCTAGCTTAGACATAGCCCTGATCATAAAATATGGAATAAAATAGGTCATAACGTATTAAAAGTTAAGTATCGAGGGAATAAAAGAGTATGTAACATAAAAATGGTCGTTTCTTTTCTTACCAGCACTAGTAGCACTGATACCACCGAGCTTTGCAACTAGCCTGTCACCACCTGGATTGTGGGTATTTCCTTCCTTTTAGTAGGCCGCCCTATAGGTGTGTTGGTTAGGCTGCCACCAAGTGGGTTAGTAAGGTGGGTTGGTAAGGATGCTTGTAGTCGTACTCATGATAGGAATTCATATGCTCATGATTCAGATACTCATGATTGTGGTCAGTTCCTTATTTATGTGATTATGATCTTGATGATCGTGATAGCCTAGCAGCGACGAGAAAAAATGCAACGACTTATCTTATTGCAGAATCCATTCAAGAGGTGGTTGGTTAACTTCTTATCAGTATTCCTAGAGCATCATTTCTACATATAATATCCCTCATTTGTGAGTTAGATAATATGCCTCATATATAAAATTCATTTAAAATTTGTGAGTTATATATTTAAAACTTGCGAGTTACAAAATTATCAGATAACCATATTAGAGATATATAAATTAGATTTTATCTAAATGCCTGTTTCATATATCAGTTTTGATATAATGTAATATATATATATATTTTGGTGGTGCCTTGATGTAACATTTTGAACCATCCGACAACACATATATCTTGTTATTTTAGTTATAGGTTTGAATATGGAAACTGTTAATCTTGTCTTTCAATGACTAAGGGTGGAGGATGAGGCCAGATAGTGCTAGAACCTGGATCCAATTGAGTCTTGAATTTCCCTTCCATAAAATTCAAAGATCAGATCCAGTTGGTCTTTAATTTCCCTTTTCCATAAAATTCAAAGATCATGAGATGTCTAAGTGCTGAAGATAAACTTCTAGATCATATCCAATTGAGTATTGAATTTCCCTTTGCCAAAAAATTCAAAGATCATGCGATGTCTAAGTGCTAAAGATAAAATTCTAGATAGAATTCATGATCCCATGTAACTTCAAACTCTATTAGTTGAATTACTGTGAGCTACTCAAGTATCGACTAATTAGGATGGAACACATCAAACACCACTCACAATTAATAAAACGAACACATAAATTTTTCTTCTGAGGCCATATACAACATGTGGGACACACATTTCCTATGATGATAAAGAACAAAATAATGAAATATATGTAAATATATTTGTGATGGGAAAAATTCCTCACTTGGATCCCACAATGGGTGACATTTTGTTCAAGAAATCTTACTATATATTACTATTATGTTCAATAAATATTACTATTCTTACTTGGATCCCACAATGGATGACATTTTGTTCAATAAATCTTACTATTCTTGTTTAAGATATAGCTTTCTCAGACGGATTTTAAGTTTTAAGGATAAGAGGTTTAATAAAATATATAATTGTTGATTTTAAGTTCGATGGATAAGAGGTTTAATAAGTTATCTTCAAAAGTATAATTGTTGTATTCAAAATGAAAATGAAAATTTTATATTTAATTAATTGTAATTCATATTTAATTTATATTTCAAATTTATTATCTTAAAGTTTATCAACATTAATCATCATTAAAGTAGAAGCCAGGTCTGAAATAAATAGTTAAATCTTTGTAGTCATTTATGTCTCTAACAAAACATTTCAACGTGAATTGGCTGCAAAAAAATTAAATTTCATTATAGATTAGGCCCAGTTTTAATAATTGTATAATAAACTAATTAGAAATATAAAAATATAATATGAAAATAAATACATTACTAAATTGTTATTGATTAGCATTATAAAAGGGCAATACACCACAATGGACAAAGAGACTAATACTTCCACCAACTTTGGCCATATTTATATATATATATATTTTCCATGTTAGAATTTAGATAAAAAATTTGTTCGGCCGGTTATGACTCCATAACATATTCACGACCCTCTTCTTAAATAAAATATTCACGAATTATTAAACAGAGAGGCCGACTGTTGGCTTTCTCCTCACGAACCTTTTACAGAGAAACAAAATACATGATTACTAGAGTTCAGTTCCGTAGAAATTGTTTCTGGTTTCAATAGAAAATTATCAAGGATATAGGGTCGATCCTCCCATTGGGGTCACCCTATAGGATAAACGATAACTAAAACACCCCCCTTTTCTCGCTTAAAAACAGGTGAAAATACTATTTCTGTAATTTTGCAATTTCATAATTGCCTATCCTACCTGTACTAGACTAAATACCCAATTTTAAAACTATCCAAATTGATGAAATTTTGATTTGAACACTCCAAATTGCGATATTGCGATATTGTTGTGGTTAGTGCTTATACCACCACCACGTATAAATTAAATTATATGTGTCAGTTTCATGATATAACCATATTTCTCAAAGCACACAGAGATTGTTAATGGGTTTCATAAATCTATTCTGAAAATATAAAACTCAAATCTTGAGTATCTGCAAGATGCAAATCATTAAATAGATGTAGATGTTCCTGGATGAACATAATAAATTAGAGTAATATAAATTTAATCATTGGGAATATAAAAATTTAAGGCTATAAAAGAAACTAATTGAGGCAATGAGAATTGTTGGAAATTAAATGAGACGCCCATTTGAAACTTTTCTTCCACATTTCCTTTCTTTGCTAAGCAGTTAAGGCTCATTCCATTACCTATATGAACCAGCATTTGACCAACCAACGATCATATGAGCAGCTGCTAATGTACACCTAAATTAATTTCAAATATTGGCGTCCATTTCGATACCAATGAAACAAGGTAAAATATTCAAGATATAAAATTAGAATGCAGAGAAAATCTTGTATACCTTAAATACTGCAAAGATGCAAAGACATGCTTTGACAACGAAATTTTAGAATAAATAGGTTTGAACAACTCTCGGAAGTACACCTGTAGTTTAGGATGACAGAAAAATGCAAATCAATGTTACAAAGGGATCATGCAAATGCCAAGCAAATTGAAATGGTAAACAATAAAGGTGATCAACAACAACTTTTATTCTCTAACAGTCATCAGACGTTGTTCTGGAATTGATAGAACAATTTTAGTGCCAGTCAATGAAATAGAATTCCCATTCCCTTCATATTCATTTTATGTAAGGGCCTTTTTGCTTACTATCCTGTAAATTTCAGTCAGAGCTGTTATAAATGCCATCTCGCACGTACATCACAAAGATCGCATCTTTTACCTATCATGCTTCTTTTACTGAGAGGACTTGAGTCTTACAGAGGGGTAAAATAGCCGGGAATAAATGGTCTTGGCCAAAACCTCTGGCAGTGCCTCGCATAACACAATTCACTGCTTTAATGGTTCAGTCACCTAGCATAGAAGCCATGCTCCTTGCCACGCTGCTTGCATGCATAGAAGCCATGTTGTTTGCCACGCTGCCTCCATGTAGTGCATTGACTGCAGCAGAGGTGGTCTGCACCAAGATCTACTTCATCTCGATTGATTAAATTTAATTAAGGTGTGTTGCGCCCCCTCGATTGATTAAATTTAACTAAGACACGTGCCCAGACACTATCAGACTATTTTGATACCTGCACATGGAAATATGGGATATCATCAGATATTTCTTGTATGTTTGTTGCAGAAAGCAATTGCATGGAACTGGAGTATTATTGAGATACCTTGGCTGCATCACGACTTATCCTAAGTTTTACAACCATGATGCAATTGCTACAGCTCAAAAACAACCAACCGACATAAACTAATCAAAACTAAAATCTAGAGATGGAAAAGCCTACCACATGCATAGATGCTAGTAGCTTATACCATGCACTGATTTAAGTGTGGTTTAATAAGGGTAGAAAATTAATGAGGAATAATTGAAAATAAAAAGTAATCATTTCATACGAATTAAAAAATAATCCTTGATTTTTGTGAATGCAGGTGAGTCATTACATCAGACTACCACCCCCTCCTCAGAAGGGGAATCCGAGAGTGACGTCATCTACCTGCACCAATCCAAATTTAAACATATACCCTTTTAATAATTTTGATTAATACAAAACATTACTAAACTATAGATGGGACGAAACATTTATAGGTTTTTGTGGCAAATAATAGGGGATGGGCGATAAATAGGTATCCCCTTAGAGGACATAATAAATACAACTATATTGGTATTCTTTCTATGTGATATAAAATATGGTTCCTTTCACATTTTGAAATATCTATGTCAATACATGTTCTTTCAGGGATCTTTATGTCACATTTCTTTCACGCTCAAACGCCAAAGTGTTGAAAGGCTAGGATTCAACACACCCTTGAAGAAGAGTATTATGCATACCTAGTAATATTACATAGATATGATATAAAATGAAAAATGGTGAAGGATATCCAACCATGTCTATTCATTAATATTACATATTAGGCATTATCCATTTAGAATATATTATTACATAGATATGATGACAATTATGGAGCCCAAAGGTCCCCTCAACAATAGCTTAATAAACAAATTTTCATTTAACAAACCTTAGTTAGTTGATTTGATTCCCTTTTCTAATTTTGTGGTAAAACATAATATAGAATCTATGTGGAATACCTAATCACCTATATCCCTAGGTTAGCATTCACAAGATTTTACTATCTTTTAAGCAATAAATTCTCCAAAAGTGCATGAAAAGAACATAAAGCGACCATAAAGAGTAATCCACACCTTAATAATGAATAAAAGAGATGAATAGCCAGCCTCTTTGAGGGGGAAACCTCCCTATACAATGTACTAAGTACCTAAGACAAGACACAAGATGAGATGATTCAAATGAAAATGTTTACTTCCTATATATAGGAGACAAAGAGGTACAATTATAAGTAATGGACCCATGCCGACATAACTTATATATAATAATACTAATCACAATTACCACTAATAGACCCAAACTGACATCAATAATATGTAATGAGGCACAATATAGGGTGTAATGTGCCAACATTTAGAGCTTAACACTATCATAATTAACCTAATAGCTTTTCCTCAGTTTTCCATCATTTTTTGTCATAATATCAAAAGTTTTCTTATTTTGGCTCTAAAACCAAGTGTGACTTTACCCTCTTCTTGCCCCTTTTTAATAATGTGTATATCCTTGTGTGATATTATATCCATAAACATGGTAGAATGAATCCTTTAATTTTTTATAGACGAGAACTAGGCTATGAAACTTGAGAAGTAGTTTATATATTTTGACAAGATTGCAATAACATAGCTCTGATCAATAGATATAATTAAATCTATGTGATTTTGGGGAAGACTTCTTGAAAAAGAGGCTCACCAAATAAAATTGATTCTAATGAATCTAAAACACCCTATGATGTTTTATTTTCCATATTCCATATGAATTCTTAAAGGGAGAAAGATGACACAATTATATATTTGATTCTTTCTAATATATAATATATATGCATTAGTAGAAGATAAACTGCATCATAAACGGAATATTCTCAACAAGCACTAGGGACATTTCACGAAAGGAAGGGTGGATAATATTATACAGAAAAAATCATAGAATAAGCCATGATAAATATTGTGTATATATTGAAAATATGGTGATGACAATCAAAAGAAGTTTAGGAAAGACAATAGCAAGAAAATCTATCATTATATTTGTGGTAAGACAAAGGATATTGACAAGACCTTTTCAAGTAAGACCATTGATCTTGATAAGAAGGTAATGAATATTGAATGATATCATAAACGACACTCAAGAAAGTAAAGGTCATTATAATACATTTTATGTTACACACTTAGGAAAGTAAAGGTGATAATAATACATTTTATGTTATCTCTACTCCATTGTTTCATGTTTACACTTTTCAAAAGGATTTGACTATTTATTTTGGCTATTCACATCACATGTATATGGTTGTTTGGATTTTTTATCCATTAACTAAGGTATAAAAAGAAAATACTTATTTAAAATGATTATCCATGTATAGTTACTAGTATTAGAAAGCTTGATTGTGATAATGGTGTAATCTTTGATGTCTACCATGTACCTAATCTTAGTGCTAATTTGTTATCTATTCTACAACTAACACTGGAAAAATCACAAGAAGTTTGAAGTCTAGTGTAACGAGTTTAATATGAAGTATCTTAACACAAAGTCTTCCATTATTTGAAAGGGAATTCTTGACCCAAAGGAAAATTTCTATAAGTTTTTTCATTTGAAAGGTTTGAAGAAGGAAAGTGGACCATTTTCACTTATAGCCAGAACTAATGATAGAAATATATTTTTTACTGAAACTATAAGGTAGATGAATTTTAGGAGTGTAAAGTTGATGGTTGGGTTGAATATAGTTCATGGAATTTTTAAAGCTATGTTGATATTTTTACCTCATAGAAAATGATCAACATCATAGGAAATACTTACAAGGGTCAAGGAAAACCATCGTCAATAATTAATATCAAAGGGAATCCTTTCCTAGGTCAAGGAAAACCATCCTTAAATTTTATTGAAGTGGTACTCCTCTTTTTGAGAAATAGCTTCTACTTGTTATTATTAGATGAAGTATAGATATATAATGGGTATAAAGCTTCCACATAACCAATAACTTCAAATAAACAATGTAAGGTTTTGAATATAACTATATAGTATTTTAACTATTCATTTGCTAAGTGACAAAAGAACATGAATGTTCAAAATTTATTGGATTGTAAAAGAAATATTCATACTTAAAATAATTTTGCAACCACATAAATATTTTACATCATCTATTCGATGTAAGAAAAAGAAACAATCAAGAATTGGTAGAAAAAGATACACAAAATATGAAATACGTTTTCCACATAATTCTAAAGATGATTATAACGAAAAGGAACACTTGTATGGAAAGAGCACTTTCCTTCCATTTCCATTTTATAGAGGTGTTACTTCTCTTTTTGAGTTATAGATTCTTCATATGTGAACTAAATGAAGTGGTAATATAATAGGTAGAATGCTTCCACATAATCACTAATTTATAATAATAAAGTAGGGTTTTCAATATAAATAGTCATTTTTTTAATAATTCACTCATTTCTTGAGAAAGGAACATGAAGGTTTCACATTTTTATGATTATAAAAGAAACATCCACACTTAAACGAACTTTCCAACTGCATAAATATTTTCCATCTTATATATGTTGTAAGCAAGAGAAACAATCAAGTTTTTCCTGAAGAAAATACACAAAATGTGAAATAAGTTCTCTAACAAAATATAAAGGATTATAGCATTATAATTCAAAAGGGTTGAAAAACACCACGTGCAAAAAGTTTAGCTCAATATTTACTTAACAAATAGCTTAAAAAGCAATGAGATACTTTAATAGTTCTTTGTGGGGTTTAACAATAATTCTCAATATGATCAAGTTTAAATATAAAAAATAATACCTCTTTATTGATTTTATAATTAATTTCAGATATTGATGATTACTACCTTATGATATAACATATATCATAGAATAACCATACATTAAAAATATCAACCACATATGCAATAGGATCACATAAATATAACCAAGCACAATAGACAAAAGATTTATCTTGAGATTAGAGATGCATCTTTATCACTTTGTTGTAGTAGAGAGATAGATCAATTGATTGCTTGGTAAATTACAATTTCATGACTTTTACTTTATAGTGAATGAAGTGAAAGGACACATCCCTTTGTTCTTGGTCGAAATGTCATTTCACAATAAATAAATTATTATTAAATATCAATAATAATATTATTAATGTATTTAAATAATATTTCTTTTGTTGTGTCGACTTGTGAGGATGCCTCACGAAGCTATAAACACCAACACTCCTTCTTAGCTAGGGAGGTATCATTAGGACGAAACACATCTGGATATCGTCTTATAGTCACAGATTGTCTTGTACATCTTGTCATCATAAGAAAGTTCTCTTCTGATCAATTCCTTTTTAGCAGAACAACTATTCCCACTGCATCATGTCCCTAATTTTGGCCTATGACAAATTGTCCAAGGTCGTCGAGGAAAAATTCATAAAAAATTAACATGGTGGATAAAATAATTAAAATTGCCTAAGTAAATTATCCGAAGGTCCAAAAATAGTTATTAACATGATAATTAACCCACAAATAATTCCCAATTCGAATTATGGAGAAAAAATAATATTTTCGAAATTATTTGGAGAATATTTGCCCAAGTCAAATTGTAATTATGAATTTAAGTGGGAATTAATGATTAAATGAGGTCAAAGGGAACTCAAGGAATGGATAAGAAAGTTGTTTAGGATGGAATAATGATGGTGGAGAAAAGTGGACAAAATTGGATCCTAATTCTTAGGAAAGGATAAGAAAGTAAATGAATTCCACTTTTGACTTGGTGAGGCTCCTTAAATCTAAGGAATGAGTTGGGGAGTGTTTAAGAAAACATCATGGACATTTATGACTGACGATAAGTGGGAAATAACCTTGTTCACATTTACCCAAGGAGACTAGCGCACTAAGGAAGGAAGTTGGAAAACACTTGCTACATGGTTGATGGTTTTGGGATGCCAATGGTATTTTCCACTAGTATTGACTAAGTTGGAAAACTAATTTTTATATTGGTTTTCATTGGTCGATGATATTTCTCTCTAGTATGGGAAACTAATCAAGTTTTGGATTATTAAATGACGAAAAGGTGAAGGGAAAAGGCATGCATTTTGATATTGTTGATTTTGATGGGAAGCCTAGTGCTACCTAGACTTGGGTTTCGATGCTCCCCTTGTGAACAGTTGGGTGATGTGCCCCTTCTGTATCTGAGTAGCTAGTTGGGTTTTCTCTAATTGGTGAAGTGGATTTGAGCATCCTACTCTTCTCATGGTTTTTTATTGATCTAGCATTGATGTTGGGTTTGATTGTGCTACATGATCACAGTTTATTTTGGCCTTCTACATCTCTCTGGTGATCATATCAGTTGCTTCTTGTGATATTGACCTTCCATATTCAAGCTACCTCCATATGATTTCATTCCTGGGACAGTATAACACATTTACCCTTTTATTTTATTTTATCCAGGTGTATCTAGGGATTCTACAGTGGATCAATGTTTTTGCATGGGATTGAGCCTATTTAGAATTAGTATTTCTTCTCCTCTATATATTATCTATGTTTTTATCATTGCTTCTCTTAGCATACATTCCAATGTATATGGTCCATACTACTTATACTATCAATAAAAAATCTCCATTTGTTCCCATATTGTCTCTCTCTTTTCCCCATGTTGTCCAATGTGCATGTATTTGACATATCTATAGAAATTGGCTTAATTGATTGATTGTTGCACTCCTAAGTGTAAAATTCTCTTTCCCAGCATCTAGCTAAAATAAAATTGGTCCCATACATGTCCACCCTTCCCTATTTGGTCAAGGCCATACACTATTTGGAAGGAAATGGAAGACTAGTCTTTTATCGGTTCTACACTTTGTTCCCTTCACCTTAATTTTCTCAAATTGATTCCTGAGCTTCCCCAACATTGTTAGTTGAACCCCATTGAACACCAAGAGCATATGAGTTTCAACATAATCCCTGGGGTAGTTAGCTTGCATCCATTTTTTTATCCAATGGAGGCTTCCTAGGCATGACAGACTCCAGAAAGTGCCAATGGTTAATGTGCTAGGAAATCCACCTTTTCCCCAATGATATACAGGAAAGAATGTTGAAACTTTCATATATGTACATTTATGCATACCACATACAACCATTTGTTTCAGAGCCTCTGTCCTACTTGCACAAAACCATTCCGTCCATGACTATATTCATCACCCTTGCTCTTTCACTAGTCAATTTTGACTATCTTTCATTGTTTCATCTCTAACTTTTTCCCAGAAGGTCCAATTCACAAATCGTAAGTTGTTGCATAAACATGAGACTCTGTAGGATCCATCCCAAGTCTTTTTACATAAACTTGAGTATCCTAGGTACCTTTTTTTCCATTTGTAAATCGTTACCCTATGTTTTCCTGAATTTCCATAGTCACTCAGAATCACCCCCAATCCCTTTTCGAGCCATTCCACATCTGCAAATCACTTAATCAATTCTGAAAAAACATGCAGAATTATGAGTAAACATGCAAAACAGAGGTCAGTAACCATCCCAAGTTTTACCCAAGGTTCCTTCACCCTTGAACCTAACCCTCTTTGGCCTAGTTTTGAGTATTTGGAGCTAGTATGCCAAATATCTTATTTTGGTACATTACATGTTGGAACCTTGTTCCCCACTGGAACAATATCATCTTTCCAATGATAATATCTCATCTACCTGATCAAATTGGTCATCCTAGATAAAAGAGGATTACTTCCTCATGCACTTTATCAATCTAAAACCGAAAGGATGCTACACTCCTCAGGAAGACTCTTATTCCAATTTACAAGTCATTACAACTGGAACGTGATGATGACTATAGCTAGTCCACCGCTCTAGTCCCATGCTCCACACATGAGCACTCTCCACATAGGGATGCACTCCACAAAGGAGTCTTCTCCTTAGTCAAAAGAGAAGCCAAAGAATCGGCTCTATGTTGGCATACACAATGTTAGCACTTCAAGTCTGTTCTCGAGACTCTACATGAGCTTCTCCTTAAAAGATAAACTGTAGAATCTACTCCTATGTTGACATACACAATGTTAGCACTTCAAGTATCCTCTTGAGACTCTACTTGGAGCTTCTCCTTAGCTAGATGATGCTATTCTTCTCCTCACATGCACATCTATTCATGTATAGGGCTCTAATGTGTGTGCACCCACATTAGACTAGAAATTGTTTATTCCAGAAGGGGTAGTCTCTAGTCCCTATCAAATAAACAAGTAAAAATTGCTCTATAATGAGATATATCACTCCATCATGGAGCACTCCCTCACAGGGTATGCAATGTGAAGTCAAGCCTTATTCACACTTAGCCAAATCACATGACTAAGAAAGGCTATGCAAGCACCTCG
This sequence comes from Larix kaempferi, assembly GCA_027924585.1. NCBI lineage: Eukaryota > Viridiplantae > Streptophyta > Pinopsida > Pinales > Pinaceae > Larix > Larix kaempferi. Next base: position 429,404 of record BSBM01001233.1, read on the forward strand.
AGCCCTAATCACACCTAGCCAAATCAAATGGATAAGCAAGGCTACACTAGGGCCATTCACCACTAGCCAAGTTACATGGACATTTCCTATGAGTTAATGTATCATTATCCTTTGTCAAATCACATGACCAATATGGTAGTATGTCTGCCTGATGCTGCATCCTGGAGTAACATCAACATCTCATCCACAAAAGAATTCCTATTGATAATCAATCCTGGAGAATGTCCATGATCTACGAATATGCGATACCTTCCCATTTAACATGGGATTCTAATATTTTATCCCTCTATCACAAAATCAATATCTGCACTGACTCCTCCTGAGTAATATTAGGGACTAGTCTCCCCATCCTTTCACAAGACGTCCAGGAGAAGGAATTTCCTCACACTGATCATCTTAGGTTAATCTGACCATCTCGTCATAAGATGTCCGGGAGAAGGCACTTTCCCATACTTACTATCTCAAGAATATTCTCCCCATCCCATCACAGGATGTCTGAGAGAAGGCACTACCCCATACTGATCATATCGAGCTAATATCCACATCTCATCACAGGATGTCCGGGAGAAGGAACTGCCCCACACTAATCATGTCAGGACTATTCTCCCCATCATGTCACTATATGTCCGAGAGATATCCCCACTCATTCACAGAGTGTCTAGGAGAAAGCACTAATCTCCCCACACCATCACAAGGTGTCGAGTAGAGGGAACTATTCCATCTTAAGTAATGAGTTGATGAGTGAGCAACTAGGGAATAATATCTTCACCCACTTGGTGTCTGATAGAAGGCACTGCCCCGCTCTAATAATTTAGGTACTAATCTCTCAACCCCACTTGGTTTCTGAGAGAAGACACTTCCATGTTCTGATTCATATTAGGGACTAATCTACCCACCCCACTTGGTATTCGGGAAAAGGTAATTTCCCACTTGGCCCACCCCTAGCCAAGTCACATGGCTAATATTGGGGAAATGCTCGATGCTCAACCTATAGGAGGATGGTGTCTGCAACTGAGGGATATTATTCCCACCCCATCACACGATGTCTAGAAGAAGGTACTGCCCCACTCTGAGCGATTCACCCCTAGCCAATTCACATGGATAATACTGGGGGAACACCTACTCGATGCATCAATACTACTCATAAAGGGCCAGTCTCCCCATCCCATCACATGGTGGCTAGGAGTTGATATTTCCCTTCCTTTGGGTCATGTGAGCATCCTACTTGATTTGTATCTGAGCATCTTGCTCCATCTACATCTGAGCATCCTGCTTTCTCTGCATCCGAGCATCTTGATTCCTCTACATTTGAGCATCATGCTTGCTCTGTAATTAATCATCTTGCTCCCTCAACATCTTAGCATCATGCTTGCTCTGCATCAGAGCATCTTGCTCCTTCTTCATAGAAACCATATTGTTGTCTCGGGATCTGAAGCCAACTCCCTCTTACAAATGAGTTCCTCTTGCTCCTTCGTAATCCTAAACTCATCATCAATCTTGGAGTACCAAGATTCCTCTTGATGTTGAGCCTCACTACTATATCCTGGGTAGATGCACCCTCTGAATATAGAAGTATCTGTCCATGCTATATTCCTCATCGAGCAACTTTGTTGGTCTGAGTTATTCATGTCATCACTTTGGGTTGGAATCCAGGTCATCCTTCATTCCATGCTTGAGCTTCCACACTGGATCTCCATGATAGGAGTAAACAAAAAATGAATTAAACATTTATGCTAATAATCACCAAAATGTCATCTTTAACTAAATAAGGCTTATTACTCAAGACATTAAATACTTATCTTTATTGTTGACTTCCTTATTTGTAATTATTACTTTAACTATGGTAAAATAATTTTTAACATGTGCATACAAATCACCAACCAATTGGTAAAACCATGTGTTGGGAAGAAAAGCATGTTCATACATCGAATCCCACATACAAAACAATGGGTTGGAATGGAATACCATAGGCCAATACCTCACAACTCCAAACCACGTTAATTAAACCATTGGCTATGATACCATGTTGATTTTATAATTATTTCCACAACTCCAAACCACATTAATTAAACCATTGGCTTCATACCATGTTGATTTTATAATTATTTCCAGATATTAATGATTACTACCTCATGATATAACATATATCATAGATTAACCATACACTGAAAATATCAACCACATACGCAATAGGATCACATAAATATAACCAAGCACAATAGACATAAGATTTATCTTGCATCATTATCACTTCGTTGTAGTAGAGAGATAGATCAATTTATCACTTGGTAAATTACAAGTTCACGACATTTACTTTATAATGAATGAAGTGAAAGGACAAATCCCTTTGTTGCTAGCCGAAATGAGGATACCTCACAAAGCTATAAACACCAACACCCTCAAAGGATTTTACAAATCCATTTGACAATAAACAAGAAAGAAAAGAATTCATTGTACATTAACCAAAATTAACCAGCACGAGGCTTGAGGCTCTCATAGAGTTGAAATATTAGAAAAATCCATGAAACAAGTGCTTATGAATTGCAATACACAAAGTAACCTAAGTACATTTATTATTATTTTCATAATGATTTAATCGAATAATTGATACAATGTTTGACTAAACATTTAAAATTATTAAGATGGGAATTGGTAGACTATGATCTCTTCTTTAAATTTTAAGCAAGAAACTCAACACCTTTTTATTTTTCATGAATTCATATTTATTAAAGAAAACCTAAGACTTTTTATGTTCATTGTCATAGGATACAATCAACTACTTCAAGGTTTCAATATTTCTACTAGGTTTTACAAAATCCGCCATCCTACTTAAGTTTGCCTCTACCTCTCGTGTTTATTTATTCATATTAATTATATTTTTCATAATAAAGGTATAAGTTTCTTTTTTTATCTTTTTTAAGATCTTTTTAGTCTCTTTGAATATCCTTGGTTTTTTGTAATGGGGACTAAGTTGTATGTTCAACACATTTTCGAACTCAACCACTATATTTCAACCTTTTCATCTATATTTTATATGTTTTAAGTGACATCCTTTTACTTGTGACCCATGCATTCTAAAAGCACAAGAACATTTTATGTCCTTAACATCAAAATTAACATTATTTTTATTTACTACTTACCCTAGACATTTCCATCTTCTTGGTTTGTTTATCATTACTAATATATTGTATGATAATCAAAACAAAATCAAATGTGGAAATTCCTTACTACATTATCTCTCTCTCCAAACTCTTTTATTATTATTATTATTTTTATTTACTTATACTTCAAAAGGAATCCAATTATGTTATTAACAATTTTCATATTTTTAACATAATTAAAATTGTGATTTTTTTTATTGTATGTCACCTCTTTCTCCTTAATTAGTTACCTTTAGTTATTAAGGTCTCTTAAGGCAATACATGTGTTCTTTTTTAACACAATCTCTACTAGATTTATTAATAACTTCCACTAACATTATTAATAACTTACACTTCTAGATGAAGTAGACATAATCTTCTTATTTGATATAATTGAATGTTCCTTGGGGAGCTTGTGGTTCCTTTTGAACCATATTAAGGTTTCGATCTTACTATTTTGAAAGCACTATTCAACAACAACTTTATATCGTTTTCTCTCATTATGGCACTTTACCACTTTTTCATGGGATTCATGTTGAATTTTAAAGTTATCATGGCATAAGACTCTCTGTTGAGCTGCATATCGTATAGTGTTTAGCTCCATATCCTTTACTCTATCGATAGAGATATAATCTTGTAGCATTGTTATGCAATTAATCGAATTCTCAACATCAAGGTATCCATTGTTTCCTTTTATTTTAAGAATTTCAAATTTCAGGAAACATTTGGTATAGTGAAAAGATAACAAATGAATCTTAAACATTGAAAATTTTAAAGATTTATTATTTTCTTAAAGTGTAGAAACTTTGGTGAATCTTACTAATTCTTAAATTTTCAGCCATAAAATGTTAGACTATATTTTTTGAAAAAGATTAAAATTTCTACATATTTGATATCATTTCTGGACAATTTTGACAATTTTTAGTGTAAAAAATAAATATCCCATGGAATTTGGGCCAATCAATTAAGAAAAAAGGAAATTGAAAAATGTTTTTTAGGAAATAAAGTGAAAAATTTACCTATGGGCTAAATTTCTCCACTAAAATTGTCCCAGTTGTTAACTAGGAATATTGTTAATCTCCCTAGGTTAGCAAAAATTAAACGTTTATCCATTTTAATCAATTCCAATATACGTTTCATGTAAATTTCAATGAATGTGGAAAAGATTTTTTCTGTGATTCATGGCAAGGTCCAGCTCTGCAATGGCGTATCCCGACGGGTTTTATGTAGTGGTTTCCTATCCAGGCCTCAGATCATCTCAAAATTCTTCGAAAGCTATGATTTCTTGCTTTCAAAATGAGAACGCATTGCTTTTGTACGTACTTTACCAACAACAGGGAAGTGCAGCGATGGGGCGAAGAATGGAGGCTAGGGTTTGCGCAATAACTTCTTGGGATGATCTCATCTTGGCTTTGCAACGACAAACAAGGGCTCTTCCAGCCGAAGGATCCAGTCTCGGCTCATCCTCTCTCCCTCTGGTCTCCCCTTCAATGGTCGTTTTACAGATGCGGGTCGTGCCTGCTATTGCCTCATCAGTTACCTTGATGGCGGATTTCGACTTCTTGGTGCATGAGCCCCAGACACCGCCATATCTGACTACCTCAACGGATCTTGCAAGCTTTGGATATGCCAAAGTTTTTCCATTTTTTGTAAGGTATTTGAAGGGAGTATCTCTTTGTTTTTGAGTGACCCCTTGAACCTCTGTACTGTAGCTAAAATATCTAATTCAATAGATAGAAGGATAAGTATTTTAAGGATGCAACCCAAGCAGGGCTCTCTCATGCTCAGAGTCTGGTCCCAATTCCAAGCTCTATTTTCAAAGTGGAAAAATCCGAGGAGGTTCCCACAGTGGAGATTATTCAACCGGAAGTTAATCGAAATATTCTCCAGCACAAAGAGTGGGATTTAATATGAAGATTCAATGGATTATGGCCAAAAACAAATGATCTCCTCCAATGGATGGACTCAAATTATCCCATGGACTATTGAGTATTACTCTGCTCTAAAGGGTTTTTTACAGTGATTTTTAATTCTCGTGAAGATCTTCAATCAGTTATGATCAAGGGGCCTTGGTTTTTGGGATCTACAGGACTCTTCCTAACCCCCTAGTTCCCCAAATTTGATCCTTTAACAATGGTAGTGACAAAGGTTCCCATATGGGTACGTCTTGTGAACTTACCAATCCACTTCTAAACTCACTCAGTTTTTAAAGGAATAGGAAACGCTCTGGGTATCTTCATATCTTCTGATGGCATTCTCTCAGAATAGGGTCTTTTCACCTATGCACACATACGTGTTAACATTGATATCAATGTAGGTCTTCCCAACAAGATCAACCTAAAACTAGGCAGCTCCATATGGATTCAACCAATGGATTATGAAAACACAGCTTTCTGGTGTCCGATTTGTCGCCATAACGAGCCACCTCCTTAATGCATGCCTGCAAAGAAAGCCCCAACAAAAACGAAAAACAAAGGTAAACAGAGCCAAAAGCTGGAAACCCGGGATGCCCCCGCCTGAAGAAGACATTCAAAAAAGACCAGCTTGATGAATACATTCCCCCGACAAAGCAAGAACAAAGCTCTGCTCCACCTCTACCTAAGGTGAATATGCCACTTCAAGAAGACAGAGTTACGAATTTAGGACAAAATCGATATCATGTGTATTCCTCTTTAGAGTCTGATAAGGAGATCCTCCATGACTCCAATGACTCGCTACAACTAGCCTTAGTATCCCCATCTTCAGGGGGATGGATATAGGTAAAGAAAAAACAGGGCAAAAAAGGAAAAACATGAGACTCAACCCATGTTTAGGAGTTTGATTCTCTTCTTTGTATTGTCCTTGTCGCAACCTTTCTTTTAGTTGCTCTCTTCCATGATCCTTTATCGAACTTGGCTTTAGTTTTTAGTTTCCCCAATCCGGCTGAGTGTTTTAAGATCTACTTTTGGAAAATAGCCACTCCCTTCCATCTTACATGGCCCCACGGGTAGGTAACAGAAAGTTGCTTGTAACAATATGTTTATTAATGCAATAAAAGGTTCTACCCTAACTTACAAAAAAAAAATCAATGAATGTAAAAATATAGAGAATATGTGTATCTTCTTCTTATCATTAAGGAAATTGCCACCTCTTTTATATGGTTTACAATTATTGGCTAATAAAATTTGTCACCTAAAAATTTTGGAAAATTGAGATGACTCTCCTAACAACCATATTTAATCTAACATATGTATAATTTTACTCACTAAAAGATTGACCTTTATGTGTGAGAAAATTTCATTGAGATAAAGATTGACTTTATGTGTTGAAGTTTTCTCACAATGAAATCCAAAAATTCATAAAAAAGGGAAATTTAATTCATTAGAAGTGAAAGACTCAAGCTCCCTTCTTGGAAGTGTTGGTTGATATTTTCTCACACAAGAATCCAAATAATACATAAAAAGGGAAATGAGCCTTGTACCTTCATAGTAGTGGATACACAAACATGCTATTCTAATTAATATTGATGTAAAATGTGAAACTTTTGAAAAGTTGTATTAAGTTTGAAGAAAAAATGAAGTATGATGATATGCAAAATATTCAAGTTCAATAATTTAGTGAAATATTATTGAAAACAAATTCTACCTATTCAGACATCTATTTTTAATGTAGGTAGGATGTACTATAAGTGATGCAAAACACATGCCTATACATATAATATATATACTCATGTTCATGTGAAAATATATGTCATTTATTTGTTAGGTTAACTAGTTAGAGGATATAAACCTGAAACATCTTCATGGCCTATGGCTTAAGTTGTATAATTGAATATATTATTAGAATTAAGTATTTTAAACCACAATAGCATAATTTGAGTATGAATATGGATTCGAATACTACTTGATATGAAACAAATATGTAATGAACAAATTTAGTACGGAAAAAATACGAGAATAGGTTGCAAACACGGATATGCGTGGGATTGAAAATATCGCGGAAAATGCTAGTTATATTAATTTAAACTCTTTTTTATTTACTCTTGTGCAAGTTATCATCATTTGCGGAATAATAGATTTTAATCTAATTTATTTCCCAGTCACAAAGTGGGACCAAATTGAAAAAAAGGCAATACAATTTAAATAATTTTATCACCTAAAAATGTATAATGATTGTAAGAATTAACATATTTGTATTATATCGAATATTCATCGATTTTCGAACCCTCCAAATTTCCCTATAGGAAAGTCCAATGCGACCGAATTATGCTACTATGTTTTGAACATCTTCATAAGTTCTACATACTATAATAACTTGTTAAAGGTGGAAAAAATATTTATATTTATATTTTGTCTTATCTATCCAATTTCACCACTTTACTAAAACATTATTTCTAAGTTGGCATAATGTGAAGGATGAGATGCACTTTCTCTTAACATGAAATCTAATTTTCTTAAATATATTAAATATATTTTTCTAAAAAATTATAATATAATCTAATAGTATAACTTCTTGAAATATAATAAATAAAGTAAACTTAAATATTTCATTTCTAAGGTTTCTATTTTTTTTTCCTCGGAAAAAAGTCGTAATTTTATTATCAGAAGATACAAAATTACATTCTGCAGATATATGGAGAGCAAAAGCTGCTCCATACATTGTCACATATAAGTGGGTACAGTAAATGAGCTCGGGAACAAACCCTCATTGCACAGAAAAATGGAGAAAACAGAAAATACTACAGAAGAGTGAGCAGAAACCCGCTCATATCCACCATAGCCACACAAGAACTAGAAGCTATGACCATCCACAGCTCACTTTGCAGCAGACCCTCCACAGAAAGATATAGATCCGTCAAAACCGAAACCCTCATTAGAGGAAGCAGACGATCCATGTCTGTGGACAGAGCAGCAGACACGGTAGACCTCCCAAACCGGCAAAAACAGCCAGCAAGCAAACCCCTGATGAAGAAGCAGCCAGACAAACCCCATTATGGACTGGAGCAGACCGCCGTAGCAAGTCGAGCGTCCCTGAAACCAAGAGCCCCAGACGCCTCCACCGAATGTAAGGCCACTGCCCCTCAAGAAACCCACCGGCCTCCAAGAACCCAAAGCAACAGAAGCCTCATCAAAAACGGCTCCGCCTGTGACCAGCAACAGCTCAGAACCTTTGCAGCAAGCCCGCAATAGAAGTTGAATCCTGGAGCAGACCGCCATAGCAACTGCCGTGAATCCCTGAAAACAAAGAGCCCCGAGAAGCCTCCAACATGAAAAGAATTTAGCGGCCCGCCATCTTTTGCACGATATGGTGGAAACCAGAAGTACCCTTGGAAGTGGGCTTCCCCACTAACGCCGTTCTCCAGTCGATGTAGACATTGACGCAGGAAGGGCCGAGACGTTGTTTTCCGGCGGGCTTTGTGTCGGAAATCTTCTTTGCTTCTTGGAATTCGTTCAGCTTGAAAATTGCAAAGAATTGCATGCAGCTAAGAATCCTTTGGTCGCGATTCCGCTGTTCAAGACCACGTCGGAGAAATATCCCCGAGAAAGACTCATTGGTCACCGGTTCCAATCCTGCAAGAAACGTGTCAGAGAATTCTTGGGTCCTCCTCGGAAACCGACCAGCAGCAGCTTTCCATCTCGGCCTCGAGAACCTGGAGCTCCTCATTAGTTGCTTCTTCTTGATCGATTTCGGCCTCGGGATTCAACGCTTGGAGGAGCGGAAAATCATCGTCATTTCTGCTGATGAGCTGCATTTTGAGCCGCTCCCCCTCGCGATATGAGTGCAAGAAATTATTGCTCTGCAGAGGTGCCTTCACGGACCGTAGCACCTTCTAAGGTTTCTATTATAAAACAATTAATTATTATTTTTTTATAAATTAAATAAACAAAAAAGTTAATCAAAATAATCATTGTGTATATCTATGTGTGTATCTCTTATTTTTCTCTTTCACACACGCATTTACATGATATATATTTATATATGTGTGCCGATTTGAGAGAAACTATATGTATATGTATTGAATTCACATTTACATATAATTATAAAATATGAACACAATGTAAAAAGGATTATTTTCTCTCTCTAACGAAAGTAATCTAGTTAATGTAGTTTTGACAGGAGCTATCTACCCGATGTACCTTTGAACTAAAGATGTGATAGTTTTAAATAAAATTAGGTAGTTTTGTTAACGCAAGAAACTTCCTGAACTCGTATAGAACTTGTCTATATGTATGAACTCTAATTTCAGTAGAAGTGTAGAGGAGAGGCATAGTATGTAACATATTTGTTTGAGGTGTTAATAGAGAAGAGTTTTAAAGCTCATTTTTCCTCAGTATTTGAATTTGTTGTCGATGAGTGTATGTTGTTGTGTTTGATTTTAGTCCTTGTTGTTTGTATGTGTTCCTTTCCTATCCAAAAAATTGTTATCAAAGTAGGTTATTGATGTTAAGAGTTTCTCTACTTGTTAGAGCGAGTTGTAGGTTCAAGAGAGGCATGTAGAAGTTACTTCATGTGTAGAAGGAGACATTGGAGCTATGAGAGAACTAAGCACACTAAACGAGGAGGTCGAGCCAAGATCTGTGCAGAAGATCGTGGAGGTTATTGAGCAGCAACTACTACTACCATAGTTTTTTATTTTAAAGAGGACAAGAAGTTGATTCAAAGGATAGGTTCGTGCAGAGGTGAATGTTCATTCGATCATGAAGTAGGAGCAAGAATAAGGTAAGAAACAAAACCCAGTGAAAATTTTAACAGCCTAGATTTACCATGGGAAATCTACAGCTGAAAAACCCAATTTTTCGTGGAGTAGATGATGTCACTCAAGGAGGAGTGTGAGACAATATTTATACGGAAGAATTTAATTTCATAATGGGTTCATGAAATAGGGAAAATTTTAAGAACCCCCCCTAAATTTCTATGTATAATAAATGGGAAAATCCCCATGATATATAGGAAAATATGAAAGCTATTTTATCAATGTTATGTTATGTATATATAATTTTTTGGCGAATCTCATTCAATTATATAATTTTGTAAATTCTTGGTGAATATTTCACTGAATTATAAAACCTTTCACTAAATTATAAAACCTTGTGAAGTCTCGGTGAATATTTCGACAAGTTCCTCCTTGGTAAGTCATGCCCCCATGCATGCCCAATTATGCAACTATAAATGAAGTGCCATCCCTCAGGAATGATGCCCTAAACACCCACCATTAGAGGAAATTTGGATGAAAAATGGTCCTCCTAAGGAAATCCTAAGAAAAATAATAAAATGGTAGTAGAGAGAGAGTAAAAAAACTACTTTTTTGGATCGTATTTTCAACTTATCTTCTTGTAGGTTTGCTCAAATTTCAAGCGGGATCACTCGTTGGATGCGGAATTAAACTTTTCATCCAACGAGTACCCAACTTGCATAGTTTCGACAACATCCACATCATGAAAAATTGAAAATAGATTAAAAAATGTGTTTCTAGTGAGATAAAAACGTGTTTTTCAAGTATTTTCATTTTTTTTGTGATGTAGACGATGTTAAAAGTATGCAAGTTGTATACTCGTTGGATTCAGAATTTAATTCCACATCCAATGAGTGCTCCACTTGAAATTTGAGTAAATCTACAAAGAGATAAGTTGAAAATACGATTCAAAAAAGTATTTTTTGTTTTTTCCCTCCATTTTTTTATATGCACCTCTTTCGAAATTTTAAGCATTTTTATTGGCTAATACATGATGACATGGAATTTGAATTAGGGTTGGGAGGTCCATTTTTCATCCAAATTTCCTCTAATGAAAAACGTTATTGCCGCTTCGTCGATCACAAGCTTCACAATCCCCATGTTTCTTAGGGAAACTTTGGATTTGAGGTGATGGGATTTAGAACTTTACTAGATGAAAATGGGTCGCTATAATACCTTATAGTAAATATCAAGTTCCCTTCTCATGTGGATATTAAGAAAATTGCAAAAGAGATTCAACCCATAAAATATGGATGAATGTAACTTTGAATTTGATTTCCATGATTGATAGAAGCTAAAAGAACCTCTAGCAACTGCCAAATTTTCTGGAAATCATGGGCGAATGTGTAGGGCCCCTATCGTTGGGTCCTCACGAACTGAACCTGAAACTTAACAACTTGATACAAACATAATATCTATCATAATTTACATGAAAGATAAAATAAATAAATGAATAACTTAGCAAATTAAAACAAAACATAACGTGTCAACCGATTCATCTTGTCGACTGTTGTCTGCGTCTTCCATAGGATCTCTCTAGCAAAGCTCGTTTGAAACATAGGCGAAACAACCGTTAGCTTCGCTACCCAACCATAGGCTCATGATTTCAGTCGCATGGCCTCTCTGAGCTTTGGGTTGTAGAGCTAACACACAACAATTCAAGAAACTTAGGTTGGGTTTCCCTTCCACCAAAATTTCCAGCCAAACCCTCAATAGCAGCAAGTCATGAGGCAATTAAAAATTATGATAATCATCCAGGATCTAGGCCCTTTACCCATTCCCAAAGCCTTCCTTTTAAAGGAACATTCCATGCGACACGTGTCGCTTCATGCATGAATACATATTTTATTAAATTTCTAATTTAATAATACTCACCCATCCATGTGTCAGCTTTTCTAGGAGTTGCACCAACATTCCTAGGTTTGCTCATGTTTGTCTCCTAGATATTTTACTTAACTCCTAGTTTTGAGGTGTAGGTGGAGTTGACTAGGTGTCCATGCTTAGGATTCTACATGTTCCTAAAATAAAGATTTATATTATTTTAAATGCTCAAAATATTCTTTTACGTGCAAATGCCTAAATAACACTTAATATTATTTAAATGCCAAAGTAATCATTTATGTGCAAATACCTAAAGTACTCAAATGCATTTATAAGTAATGTTCTAGGTGCAAACTTATATGTTTTTATGCAGTTAAGTTTAACAATCATTTTCACTAGGACCCCGGTGTTGCGCCATTGGGCTTCCCCATTCCTTAATTTCATTTCCTCGGCATGGAAACACTCTGTCGGGTCCAGTCATTCATAGTTTCCATTCTTCGACAAGGTGCCACATCGTTCAGTCCTTGCATCCACTCTTTTCGTTCTCAACACGGTACCACACCATCGGGCCCTTCTACTGTCATGTTTTTGTTTTGACTTGCGGGAACTTCATGTAGGGATTTCAGGAGCTGTTACCTTCCATCCTTCATCTACACGCTATTAGGTACTAATGGCACTGAGGAGTGAGTCCGTTCTCATTGAGCCCCCCCAACTCGTACGTGACCAGCTCCGTCATGGCCCACCTCATATGCCCTCACACTTTTCTCTTGAGAAAGCGGATCAGTGCTTATCTGCTCATGCGTGGTATTCCGTCGGAAGTCGACATCGTCGTCGCTCTCCCTATGTGTGATTTATCTGTACTCTACGACCCTTCATATTCCTTTGCGTGTCCGTCGGTGAACCATTTCACCTATCACTACACACATTTCTCACAAACATATATTAGTAGTATTGTCCTCGATAGTCATCATTTGAAGCATCATTCATAAGAATATTTTCCATAATCATAGTTAGTCGTTAAACACATTTAATCATTCATTTGCATCAACTATCCAGATACACATACTCAAAGTAACATCAAAGAGTTATTTTATTAATGATTCAATCGGTCGGGTCACTCAACAGGTACCCTCAATGTTCACAGTAGTCTAGGGGCACTACAGAATGCGAGTTGCCTAGCAATATTTGTGGGCTAACAGAGGTTTAAATCCATTTTTAGAGGGGATAAATTGTTTTATCTTGGATCCACTTTTTAAATTCGATGGGGCTAACATCCTATTAATTAAAAATAAGTAAATAAAATGTGGGATAATCATACCTAACCGGTGCTTGATAAAAAATTATCCCATTAAAAATTTAAAACCCCTAAATTTATCCCATGGGCTAAGATTAGCTCCTAAAATTTCCATGCCATGAAAAGTGAGAAAGTCCAAGCATGTTGTTGAAGAGCCAATTGTGAAATACTGGAATTAAAAATCAAGTAAGTTGGTGAATCGTTGCATGTGTGAAGGCTATTAATTAAAAATGGGAGAGATAAAAATGTAAGGCATTAAACCTTAATTATGAGTGTAAATCTCAAGATTAGAGTGTAAGCCTCTGTTAATTTTTTTAAAAAAAAAGGGAAAATATGTCATTTTTCCTTAAAAAGGGGAAGGCTTTGGCGAGCCACATCCTTTTCTTAAAAATGGAAGATTTTAATTTATTTAGAAAGAGAAAAGGGAAAAAAATAGGAAATAGTTAAAAGAGAGAATTTCGTGAACCCATAAATATTTGGAAAACGCGATAAATTACAAAAGGTTAAAAAAACGTATGAACACTATAAAACATAAAAGATAAAAAAAAATATGAAGGAAAGAATCACATAAGCTTGGAAGTTCAGATTGCATTTAAATAAAATGGCAACCAAGAGAAACCTCGGTCAATCTTAAGGACCTCTTCTAAGAAGGAAGACTTATTAGTTTTTATCAATTAGAATGAAATCATTCCTACGGTCTCAGAAATGTTGGAAAACTATTGAAGTTGGGTTCACAGAACTAGATCAGGCAACAATTCAAACCATGGAAAATGCAACTTGAGAGCACAATTAAATGAATAGGGGAAGATAGAAGTTAGATCATTGTGGTTAATTCGGCATGGTACTGAATGATTCAATTTTTCAAAAAATAACAAATGCTAAAATTGCAAAGGAATCAGGTGATATTTTGGAGATTTCCTATCAAGGCGTAGACAAGGTGAAAACTGTGAAATTGCAAAATCTCAAAAGATAATTTGAAACTCTAAAGATGAAATAATCCGAGACATTATACCAATTTATGACCAACGTAATGGAAGTGGTCAATCAACTAAGAATTCATGGAGAAGACATGACAGATGAGAATGTTGTTCAAAAGGTTCTAAGGAGTCTTACTAAGAAATTTGATATGGTAGTAGTTGCCATTGAAAAATCTAAGGATTTTTCAGAATACTCAATAGATGAGTTGATGTGATCATTACTGACCCATGAATCAAGAATTAATATGGAAGAAGACTCGCTTCAACATGCTTTCAACACACAAGCTTCTTTCAGTAGAGGCAGATGAACAAATAACAAAAGAATGGGCATATATAAAAGCTACATTTTCCGCAATGAACTAATGAACTAAAAATATTTGTTCATAGATCTACAAATCCATTGAGAATTAGATAATATTGTAATCAAACAAAAATTTTCATTTTGAATGAGCTTTTATATGGTATTTTTTTAAAAATAAAAAGTTGTTTTTATCTTATTTATTTCATTTTCTTTAAAGGCCATTTATTATTATTTTAACGTCTCATAAGTACTCACAAAACCACTTCCATTTTTTATTCCATTTTTTTAACAAGTCTTTTATAGACACTTTTAACATTGTTGTAAATTTTTTTAAATATTATTTTATGATATATTTTAATTATTATTAAATTATGAAGAGAAATAAAAAATATCTATGCGTAAAAGCATGACCCAAAAAACTATCATTTTAAGATTTCAAAGTCAATATTTTTTTATTTGAATATGGAAATAATATACGTCATTGTTAAAACTATTTTTAATTTTTTTTTTAAATACATTTTTTTATTTTTTATAATAGATATATTTTGAATAAATTTATAGTAACAACATAAATTATCTTGCCACATAGTGAGATACATTACCATGGTTTTACCCCACAACAACACCCTCTGAGCTCAAGGGGGGGAGACAAAGGCTATCAACAAAACATGAGGTATGCCAAATCTACAATTCAATGTTATTACTGCAAAATATTTGGTCATTTAGCCAATGAATGCAGGAAGAAGCAAGCTGACCTAAACAAAAATACAACCAACGTTTCTAATATATCTGAAAGGACCTCAGAAACCATGGTCTTAAGCTATCATGAACCTCAGGAATGTTATAAATACCTTTGGTTGTTAGGTAATGGTTGTAGTAACCATATGATAGGAGATAAAATTATGTCATATCACGTGATGATAAATTTGTCAATGTAGTTGGTAAATAGTCAGTCACTTTTCTAACCAAGCATAATGAGAAGAAAAGTATGTCAGATGTGTATCTAGTCCTTGGTCTAAAGCACAATTTATTAAGTGTTGGTCAACTCACTGAACATGGTTATAAATTCATTTTTAAGGATAAGGTGTGTACAATCCTTGATAAATTTCCTAAAAGGATTCTCATTACCAGAATATAAAGGACCAAGAATAGGATGTTTCCTTTAATCCTTAGAAATGTCAACTAGTAAACCTCATGTGTACACAATGTCACAACTCTAGATGAGTATTGGTTATGACATTAGAGATTTGATATTTTTCACTTTGGTGGATTGAATTTATCGTAGCAGAAGCAAATGGTTAAAGGTTTCCAATAATACATTAATTTTCCAGTAATGCATGAACCAACCAGTTTTTGTGAAAGTTGCATATTGGGAAAACAACACAGGGGTAGTTTTCCAGCTAGTGGATCCTATAGAGCAAGGGAAACATTGGATTTGGTGCAGACTGATTTATGTGGTCCCATGCAAACATAGTCCTTAGGGGGACACTTTTATTTTCTAACGTTTATTAATGATTTCAGTTGAAAGACTTGGGTATATTTCCTAAAACAAAAATATGAAACTTTTGACAAGTTTAGGGAGTTTAAATCTTTAACAGGAAAATAAAGTGGTTTGTAGATCAAAGTTTTGAGGTTTGATAGAGGAGGAAAGTATGATTCCAAATAATTTAAAATTATTGAAGACATCATGGCATTAAAAGACAATTTATGGCCAAATATACTCCTCTACAAATGGGATAACATAAATGAAAAACATAACCATAATGAATATGGCTAAAAGTATGCTCAAAGAAAAACAACTTCAAAATGAATTTTGGGGTGAAGCAGTTGCATGTTCAGTCTATATTTTGAACATATCACTTCCTAAGAGGGTAAAAAACAAAGTACGCCAGGAAGCATGGAGTGAAACAAAGTCTAGCATTTCACATTTAAGAGTATTTGGTTGTGTAGCTTATGAAAATGTTCTTAAACAACTGAGAAGAAAGTTTGATGATAGAACTGAAAAAATCATTTTTACAGGGTACACTGGCCACACAAAATCCTATAGGTTGTACAATATAGTCACTAAGAAATGTATAGTAAGAAGATATGTGGAATTCAAGGAAGTGGAAGCTTGGAATAATAAAGATGAACAGTCAACTATAGCTGAAAATTCAACACCTTTACTACCAGTGGAAGATCAAGTCAAACCATCAAGACAAGAAAGATCTCCATCCAGATTACCAAGTTTACAAGTTCAAGGTGAAACTTCAATACATGGAGAAGAAGAAGCTCACATTCATCACTCTAGTAGTGAGTAAGACCCTACAATAGCTTCATTGAGAAATAAAAGATGAGAAGCTTAAGAGAAATTTATAACCGGGATGATGAAATAGATACGCGAGCACATTTTTCATTATTTGCATGTGAGCCTATGCATTTTGAAGAGGCTATTAAAGAACATAAATAAATTTAATCAATCAATGAATAAATTAATGCAATTGAAAAAAACGACACTTGGGATCTTCTAGATCTACTAGAAGGAAAGGACAACATAGGAGTGTAATGTCAAAAAAAAGTAAAAATTAAAAAATTTCTCTTACTGCTAAAATGTCTAAATAGCTGATGTATTATAAATTAACTTCAGTACTGGGAAGTTGTGTCGGTACTTCATTTGAAACAATAAGAGTCTTGTATATAAAATCTAGGCTAGTTAGTTTCACCAGTTAGGTTTTATGTGGAAGTGATGAAGTAAGGTAGTTTGATGTATATGTATCCTTATCGCAATTTCATAAACGCTAGAGTAACACTTAAGGTCCTTCTTTTAATTTTAAGCTTTTGATGTACGTGGAATTTGTTTACAATGTTTAAACTAGTATCTTCAGGCATGATGGACCTTGTTGAGGGAGGTTGAATTACTTGGGAAACTGATGTTGCTAAACGTACCATTGGCACAGCTGCCGAGAGGTAAGGGGTGAGCAATGGGACTTCCTGTCTTACTTAGAAAATTTGCTAATGCATTTAAATGTAACGCGTTTTGTAGGTATGAATGTGATGGTTTCTCCCTAAGCCACCCATAACAAATTTATGGCCAAAGCATTTAAAGTTTAACTGTGAAAGAGTTCAAGGTTTAAAACATTGGAATGAGTAGTGGCATAAACTAAAGATCATGTTACCAAATGCGATCTATATTATAGAGCAGGTGTAATATATGGTAAAGTCAATGTAAGTGGTTGGGTATTTAAATGTTGCAAGTGGTGATTCACGTGGCTTGGTAGCTAGCTGGACAAGGGGGTTTATGCCTCGGTCTTCACCTCTGTGTTTTCCCTATTTTGTGGTTGTTTTGGCTGAGGGGGTTTTCTGCTGCATATGGTTTGTAGGTGCTCTCGACCTGAGCTGTGCTCAAGGTCGGAGCACTCGTTGTCTATTGTAGAAGGCGATGGGGGTAACTTCGATTTCCAGTCAGGTAATTACTAAGCAAACTCTTGAAATTCCCTTTTAAATGTTCTGCACATAATTGCTTCACCTTGGTTTGACTCGTGGCCTTCATCGTTTTCACTAGAAGGTATGGGTTATGGTATGATCGGTGTTGGTTGCTACAGGTGAACGAAACTCTTGGTTATTGCATCAAATGGCAAGTCTAGGTTTAAATCCCACTCTCACTCCTTCCTGTCACAGCTATGGGGAAGAGTACTAAACTGTTTGTGAATGGAATTTCGTGATTTCTTTGGTTCACTATAATCTTGTTTGGAGTTTCCATGGGGTTTCCTTTCCATTGGACTGGTGTGTGTATGAAGTATCTACTTGTTTTTGATGGGGATAACCCCAGAGGGTTTTTTATTTTGGTACAATGGTCTAGCTGTGGACTCTATGAAGTCTCTTGTGACTTATTTGTGGAGAATGATACCTATGTTTGTGTAAATGGGGTTTTGAAAGAAATCATGGAAACTGTGTTTCACCAGCCTTAGCATAGAATCGAAGTCTACGGTTTCTCTGTTGATGTTATGGTGCCTTTTTCAGTTCATTTGTATAATTTTTGTTGGAAATGTTTCGTATTAATAAATGGTAGAATGCCCCTTGAATTTAACCTGGGAAGCTTAATGTAAATCGACCTCTGCGTATTCATTTCTATTTTAAATCTAAAGGTATGTTGTCGTAACCCTTGATGGGAGATGTGTTGGTTTGTTTGTCTCAGAAAATCATGCTTGGGTTTCCTTGCCATGCTTCTGGTGATGGTCATGGGGTTCGACTCCTTGACCTATGTTTTTAACTTGGCCTATAGTAACTATTCTTATTGTATTTTAATTGATAGTGTAGAAACTAGAAAATTAAATGGATAGCCCGTGGAGGCTTTTTGTTTGGGAACGAGGGTTTTAAATCTCTCGTGGGTTTCGTAAAACGTTTTTAATTTAAAGAAAGAATGCTTTCAGTTTCTTAGAAGATAATGTACGGTTCATCTAGATGAGGGTTCGATTCTCGTTGAAGAGTAATGCCCGCCAGGGTTTGATTGAAGAAGTATAAGTAATTTTAGACTTGGATTTTGTATGCAATTAATTGATAAAGTATGTACAATGTGTAATTTATTTTGCTGTAGGCATGGAAATCTCCACGATTTTGGAAAAAGAAATAATGATTTAGCTTGCGTTAACTCTTGTAGATTTCTGAGTTTTTTATTTTAACGAAAGAATGGTTTACACCCTAGTTCTGAATAATATTCTAAGGGTACTAGGATTTCCATTTTTTTTGTCATAAATATTTAGTAGTTATAAGTTGGGCCTGTGTTGCAATTCGTTGGGGTTTTAACATTGGAAAAGAAAACTGAGTTTTGAGAAATGTAATTGCAATAAAAAGAAATAGACCCTAGCTAGGAACTAAATCGAAACTACAGTAAGAGGTTTTCAGAAATAAAATGTGATTTTAAACATATGTAGCTTTCAAGAAGTCAGTCATCAATTTAAATCTCGATTTGGTTCCTAAGGTTTTTCAC
Source organism: Larix kaempferi (assembly GCA_027924585.1). Classification (NCBI taxonomy): domain Eukaryota; kingdom Viridiplantae; phylum Streptophyta; class Pinopsida; order Pinales; family Pinaceae; genus Larix; species Larix kaempferi. The sequence continues at coordinate 448,615 of BSBM01001233.1, forward strand.
TAACATGGATGTCTAGCACAAGCTAGCTAGGCTAGCCCTGCTAGACCTTTTGTTGGTTTTACTTCTTCAATGTAAACCTGAGAGCCCATGCCCAATGGCCCTTGCTCTATGAAAGAAAATAACATTAAAATGTTTAGGGAAAAACAGTGTTGTATAATAAATCCTATTTTAATGTTCCTAGTTTCTATTGTAATTGAAATGGGGGGTTTGTAGTTCATACCTAGTTACTTTGAAGCTTGATCCTCCTCTGCAGACCCTGCACACTCAAAAAATAATTAATGCAGAAAACCTATGGACTTAGCTAACCTGTAGAATTATCTTTGAACTGGATAAATTTGGGACTACCATGTTCCTCCCAACCATGATCCTTAGACCATTCCTTGTCCTATCTGGATTCCCCCCAAGCCGGTTCCAACATGCAAAGAGAAATAGAGGTCCTAAGGTATCTTGCTGGTCAGTTCTGTACAATTATGATAGGCTGCTATAGTATTGCAAAGAGTTTCCCTTCTGTTACCATAAGAAAAATGATAATAGGAAAGATGCCCTTCTTTTGAGGTCTGCCCTCTTTTTATTGGTGAATTTTTGTTTCGGGAAAATAATATCGTTGTTGGAAATTATTATATAGTTATTTTTAATTTAATTTGAAAAATTAATATCTTTAAAAGATATTCTACTAAATATCTAGTCCCTGTTTGTCTAGGAATTTTATTTGTTTTTAACTGGATGTAACTTTTAAGTTAACCCATACATAATAATAGTAGTAGTAGTTTATATATTATTACTTAATATTTAACAATACAAGTAATCATAATTGTAATGTGATAGAAATTCCATGCATAACCTTTATGCAATATATATATATATATATATATATATATATACTAATAATAATATTATTAATACTTTTAATAATAATATCAACTTTGAGGTCTATAGCTTGTATGCATGTCATTCACAAAAGAATATTTTAATTATTCAATAATCAGGTTATGGTAATTTCCTTTGATTTATTTATGTATATCTCATAATACTTCTTTTAGATATTAAGGACAAGGTCCAACTCTTTGGATGGGTCTTTTGGGTAAGCTTGGATAGCTGGCTTGGTTAGGTACCTATAGCTCTCTCTCTTGCATGTTGGACTCCCTTGTTTCACATGGTAGTTCCGCAGTACTTGATGATAGATAGAAAATGATTCATTTAACCAATTTAAATAAATGTGATGAATAGAAGTGCTATTCAGAGTCTTCTCGACTCAACACTTTTAAGATCAAGTAACCCCGAGTGCTCTTCAGATCTTTAACTCAACACTCTTCACATGAGCGTTACGCTAGTGCAATTCCAGAGCGTCCTGCTCAAAACTAGTACTAGAATGTGGTTGTGAAGCACATCTAAAATGTATAATGGCCTAGAATCCGGTATTCATTTATCAAGCTTGGAGTGCTCCAGGGCTCATGCCCAACACTCAATGTACATCGGGGCTTACGCCCAGTACATAATAAAATCCTCTAGGTGCATTGGGGCTTCTGCCCAGTACGTAGGTCATCCGTGTGTTCCTGAGTCCACACTCAACACAACATATAAGTCAATCATGTAAATCATAACTCTGCATAGTATGTAACAAAAGCTCATCTCAGTATATTAGGGTTTTGTACCCGATTCTCATAACAAAACATAATCAATCCATTAGGGCTTTCTTTCCCAACATATAACAATAATGCATCAGTCAGGGTCCACGCCCAATATTTAAATCTATAAAAGAAATGAATCATGTGCACTAGGGATTAGGCCCAATAATCAAACCAAATCATATGTGTCGGGGCTGTGGGCCCAATATAACATTAGAAATATTTAGTTCAACATTTGGGATATTACATCCCTCTCTGCTTAGAAACAACACTGTCCCAGTGTTCTAGGGAGTAGAAATGAAGTCATGAAACAAGGCAGAGAATGCTTCTTTCATGGTTGCCTCATTTTCCCAAGTAGCCTCCTCTTGTCTGAAGTGCCTCCATTGCACTTTCAGCTAGGTAATGGTCCTTCTTCTAAGTTGCACCTCTCTCTTGTCCAGAATGTGGAGTGGTTCCAGCATGAACTCCCCTTCGGGATCCACTTGTAACAAGGACCAATCAATCACATGTTTAGTATCATATACATATTTCTTTAATAATGATGCATGAAAAACATTAGGAACCTTTACATGAGCTGGTAAGGCTAGCTCATATGCTACTGGACCCTTCTTGGCCAGTATCTCGAAAGGTCCACAAAACCTGGGGTCTAGTTTCCCGCATCATCCTAAGCTCAAAGAGCTTCGTTTTGCCTTTAGTTTACGAACACATGTTCACCGATTTCGTAGTATTTGTATTTTGTTTTCTTATCCGCATAACTCTTTTGGAAGTCTTGTGCCTCCCTCAAGTTTTGTTGTACCTTGGAGACTAGTTGCTCCAAGTCTTTTAGTAAGTCGGGGCCTAGCATAAGTCTATCTACTGGACTATCCCAAGTCACAGGTGTCTGACACTTTCTGCCGTAAAGTACCTTGAAAGGGCTCATCTTGGAAAAGGTTTGGTATCCATTGTTGTAGGCAAACTCTACGAGGTGCAAATAATATTCCCACTTTGTGGGGTTGTTCATGATATACATCCTTAGCATATCCTCAAGGATTTGGTTTACTTGTTCTGTTTGTCCATCGGTTTGGGGATGGTACATGGTACTGAATTGTAGTTGTGTCTCCAAACCGGAGAACAATGCCCTCCAAAAGTTGCTAGTGAACTTCGTATCTCAATCGAAAATGATCGCCTTGGGTATCCCATGCAATTGGAAAATCTCCACGATGTGAACGGCTTTGTAGGTAGACTTTACTGGTATAAAATGTGTTGCCTTGGATAACTTGTCTACTGCTACAAAGATGGAATCATTCTACCTCTTACTTTTGGGAAAATCAGTGATGAAGTCCATACTGATGACCTCCCACTTCCACTCTGGAATGGGTAAAGGTTGTAGTAGTCCATAAGGGTGATGGTGTTCTGCTTTGACCAGCTGACACTCTTGGCACTTAGCAATGAATAAAGCTATCTCAGCTTTCAGTTTAGGCCAAAAGAAGTGTTTCTTTACTGCCGATATCATCTTCTGATATACGGGATGCCTTGTGAGTATGTTAGATCTAATGTCTCCGTTTTCTGGAACATAAAGTCTTTCTTTTGACCACAACAGTCCTGATTCATCTACCTTATACTCCTTTTTTTGTTGGAATAACCTAGAATCTTGGATCTGATTAAGGATCTTGACATAGAATCGATCATGTTGACATGCCATTCTAATTCAGTGGTGTAAATTTGAGTCATTTTGACTCACGATCACCTCATATATCATATGGACCCGTCGACTTAAAGCGTCAGTGATTTTTTCTCCTTTCCCTTTTTGTGTTTTAGTTCGAATTGGTACTCACTAAGGAAGGCTAGCCACCTGGCCTATCTGGCATTTAGGTCTAGTTGGTCAAATAAGTACTTTAGACTCATGTTGTCCATCTTTAATAGGAACTTCTTTCCCATAAGATAGTGCCTCCACATAGTTTAAGGCGTGGATAATGGCGGATAGTTTAAGATCATGTGTGGGGTAATTATGTTCGTGTTCCTTTAACTTCCTTGACTCGTAACAGATAGCAAATTCATTTTGCATAAGGACTCCACCGAGCCCTTCCTTGCTTGCATCTGTGCAAACTATGAAGTTTCCATCAGGGTCGGCAATCCGTAGGACGGGTGCACTAGTCAAAAGTTGTTTTAACTTTTGGAAACTTTCTTCGCATTTTGCTGTCCAAAGAAATTTGGTTGTTTTCTTCTACAAGGTTGTCATAGGACAAGCAATTCGAGAGAAGTTATCAATAAACGTTCGGTAGTATCCGGCTAATCCTAAGAATGATCTTATGTCAGTTATGCATGTGGGGGTAGGCCATTCTTCTATGGTTTTAATATTCTTGGGGTCAACTACTATCCCCTTCTCTGAGATGATGTTCCCTAGTGTTATAGCTTGAAATGACACATCTCCGTTTGTGACAACACTTGCTTCCCTTAGTCGCATGACGACACTTCTTGAGATCAAGTTCAGTCACACAACAGGACATTTGTGGATGGAGGAGTCATTTGGGACACTAAAAATGGTTGAAATTACCTCATTCTTGACCCATTGGATGTATATGACACTTAGGAACATTTTTCCAGACCAAACCATCTCCTGAAAATGAGCAGAAAACCCTGTTTTTGGCCATTTTTTAACATGAGCGCTGGTACACAGGCATGATAGTAGCATGTGTACCCTACTCTAGTGTACAATAGTAGCACTCAAACCTTTTGAGCACTACTCCACTATGAAATAGTAGCGCTCAACTCCATATGTACGCTACGTTGTCTACTGTAGAGTAGAGTACACCCTTGTTTTGGTCAAAATCTTGAAATTCGAGTAAGTTAAGTTGGTTGGGAAAACTCTTGAGCGGTTATAAATTCTTTTCCTCTTCCTCACTGAATATATAAGGAGGGTAGAAGGGCCATGTGAGGGGACCAAGTCTACAATATTGTTATGCTAGAGGAATGGAGACCCTCATCCCCCTCTCTTGTGCTTAGTTTCTGTTAAACCCTAGCACAGTTGATTAGAGGCTGGAATCCTTGGAGAACGGAAGTAGGAGACCTTGAATCTAGGTTTCGTGAAGTGCCAAGATTGAAAGAAGGTATAACTGTATGTACTTGCTTTCATTCATTAATAAAGATCAGACGTTCTTCTCTTTCCAAATATGACCTATTCTTGTGTGTCTTAGATTTGATTACTGTTTGCTTGTAGTTTGATGTCTTCTTTCGTTATGGATATCAGTATTATATATGTACTCAAATGTATTTGAGAAAGGTATCAAGTTGTTTTGTAGGTCTGGGAGTTGCAACACTGGATAAGCATTGAAGAGCGAGGGAGGCAAAGCTAGGATCAACTTTCTGAATAAGGTGCCTACATGTCTAAACCCTAATCTCTTCATTTACTTGTTGTACTTGTAGAATGCTTGTAAGTCTATCTTTATCACCGTAAGTTGGTAGTTTCTCCCCTGAACTATAGGTGCATTTTCCCCACAACAGAATGGCGAATCCACTGGGGATTGCCTAACTCCTTAGGGCTATCCAAGGTCATTTCTTTAGTCTTGTTTGATGGTCTTTGTTCTTTGTCTTGATTAGAATCAGTTTGTACGCTCTGTTTGACCTTCCTAGGTTTTTACAGACCCTTCTAGGCCCTTGCAAACCCTTGTGGACCCAGGTGTGGGGGGTTTTAACCCCATTTTTTCAATTTTTTCAACATGTACGCTACTGTTGTGCAGTACAGTAGCGCCATGGGTGCTAGTCTCCTTCATACACAGTAGCGCTCAAAATATGGGTTTAAATTTTTGAGTTTTTTGGTTGTGGACCCAAATTTGGGGGTTCTGGCTGCATTTTTGTGGACCCTGATGACCCTAAGTCTATGTTAAACCCCTGTAAGTCGTCTACCATCCTTGTACTAATCCTACATTCATGATTTGAACCTCTTTGGATCAATTTGGGCTTGTTTGGAAAGTTTTGCGGCTTGTTGACCCAAGTTGGGGGGTTGTGGACCCGTTTGGTGTTTTGTACCCTAATTTGAGTCTAACTGAACATGCTTGCCCCATTTCCACTGGATTTGAAACCTTTTGAGTCTTCTTGACCCTGTTTGTATCTATTTGAGTGAAATTTCTCTTTTAGATTGGTTTTTTATCCTCCCTTATGCTTTTAAGTTTTCTTTTGTAGTGAAAGCTCAAGTGTTTTGGTTGTTGTTCAAGACCTTGTTTGCATTATTTATGTGAAGACCTGACTTTACCAAACCATACTTCTTTGTAGGTAATTTGCTTCATTTGGGTCTAAAAGTAGTTTTCGTACTCTTTTCCCAATGTTTTGCATGCTTACATCAATAAGAATTTGAAAGTCATATTTGGTAGCTTTCACTGTTTCATAAAGAGAACCTAAAAGTTTCTTTGCTCTGCTTTGATAATAGGTTAGTTTTAGTTTTGTTTCTTACCTTTGAAATCATAAAGAATTTTTATTCATTTTCTGAATAGAGTACCTTGCAAGTGGCTTAAAAGATTTTAGAGTGCTTTGCATAAAAAAGAACAAGTTTTCTTTTGCATACTTATTGGTTTGAATAGCTGCATTCTTAGGTTTTGAGTTTAATTTTGTACATTTAGACTTTATTTTTACCTTTTTTGCATTCGAAAGATTAAAAATTGCATTTGCATATGCATTCTAGATCAGAATTTTAAGACTTGCATTGAAAAGAAAAGATTTGTTTGGTGGTAAATATTTCATTTTCAGTACTCTATCTCTATTATAACCACTCTCACACACCCACTACCTTTTTGAGTAAGCAAGTAACCTTTAAAATGAACCCTAATAAAATGTACTAGTAACATTTTCTTTTCTAGGTCACACTACACCAACTAGTCGTGGTTAGGATCTTGGGTTTAAAACACCTTAAACAACCCAAGATCACACATTACGCAAAAATCATAGTTCGACTATCACAGGTAAACCCACTTCATTCAAAGCTTTCCTGTGATCTATGCAGTAGGTCTTCTGAGATCAGATTGTTGGGAATACTCCTCCTACTTTCTATTTCAAGCATATACCAGGATTGGATCGTGTTTGGGGACTCTTTTGAGTTTAGGGCTCAGTTACTCTGCCCACGCCTTCTGATTCGACCAGAGACTGTTCCCCCAAGAGTTTTCGGTGTGGTGGTATCCTTAGTATCTGACCATAGGTTCATACACAGGTGACAGCAGAGGGTATATCTGTTGTACCTAGGACAGACGTGGGAGGAAACCTTGCAGGTCTTTGGGAGGGCGGTTGGGTGATTGCAGCGCTTGCACCCTTAGTCATTGTATTGTGGACCCCGGGTAACTATTCTTCATTCTTCGTTGATCTTTTATGGGCCCTCATCATCCCAGACTCTTCTCCGGAAGGCATCTGTTTGCCTGATTTGATTTACCTAGGACCTTTTTAGTGGTGTGCTCTTTGTGCTACTTATCTTAGTTTGCCTTAGAGAACTTCTTGTTCATTTGAGCAGGAATCTATGTCTATCATTCCGGCAAGCACCAATCAAGGTACCCCTGTTCCGGGGGATCCTTGTGCTGTTCTATTTATTGGAAACATTGGTACTCCCTTAATGGCTACTCTGAATCTTCCTGGATTCACTATTGGGCTGTCGGATTGGTTGTTTTCCACTCCGAATGCCTTGCATGCTCCTAACCCTTCTTTTGTAAGCATCTCAAATCAAGAGTATCAGAACCCTGTGCCTCCGTTTCCAGTAACATCTTCTCCTCCTCCTTCTACCTCATGTGGAAAAAGTAGCAATACTAGTAACCAGCAGTATAAAAGGAATAGACGGAAGAAGAATGGGAAGAAGATGCCAAAACAAGGGGGCAGCAACCCAGCCTCTGTAATTCATGCTGGGGGCAAGCACCCTGCCTTTGCAAATCATGCAGGGGGCACCTACCCAGCCTCTGGAGGTCATGTTGGGAGAAAACTTTTAGTCACTGAAAATCACACTGAAAATTTGTCTTCAACCACTGTCAGTCATGGGGGGACACGTCATTGATCACTGCTAGTCATATTAATGACAAGTCACCAGTTCCTGTGAGTCATACTGGAGACACCAAATCAGCCATTGCAAGTCATGCTGAGGGATTTGACATTGTTGACAAACCCAACAAACAGAAGCTTAAGTTCCCTTGTAAGTTTTGCGAGGGAGACCACCTTACTTACTTGTGCCCTGTACTTCCAGAAGTGCAAAAAGTGTGGTCCTTAGTTCAAAAGTCTTCTGCTTCTGAGCAACTAGCCACTCCAAGTCATGCTAGGGGCAAGCTAGCAACCAATGCTAGTCATGCTGAGAGTACTGCCATTGTAAAGGAGTCTTGACCTATAGGATGGAAACCAAAGTTCCCTTATAAACTTTGTAAGGGAGATCACCTTACTCACCGATGCCCTGCCATTCCAGAAGCACGAAGAGTGTGGTCCATGTCTGAAGGAACCTCTGTTCCTGAGTTGTCTATAGATTCCCTACAGTTAGATCAACCTTTGGTTGCTAAAGTGGTTGAACCATTGCAATCTTTGGTCGACCCCACTCTTCCTTCGGAGAGTGAAGTGGTCGAATCGATGCAATCTTCGATCGATCCCATCAGTCTTTCGGAGATTGATGCACCTACTGCGGAAGTCTTCCGCATTACTAGTTTGGATGTTCCTGAAAGAGGGGGTACTTCATCTATTCCATGTGAACCCCTACCAAGCCCTAGGATTGTTTCCTTTGATTGGAATAGTCTAGCCGAGCCTCATCTTCCTTCTTCGACACCTTTCCAGATAAAGGTTGATATCAGGAACCATACGGTTGATCAATGCGTTGTTGATGAAAGAGCTTCTGTTAGTATCTTATCCGCTTATGCTTGGAGAGATTTGGGTTTCCCTAATGTTATTCTAGTTGTTAATTGGCCGTTGACCTTCGATAGAAGACCTAGTGAACCGATCGGATTCCTCCGTAAGGCACCTGTTACTTTGGGTGGAAAAACAGTCTTAGTTGATTTTATGGTTTTAAAGGACCCTATGGACTTTGATATGATCCTCGGGCGTGATTACGTTTATGCTATGCATGTTGTGGTGTCTATGCTCTTTCGTGTGATGCATTTCCCTCATAACGAAAACATTGTCACCATCGACCAGCTTGCATTCGTTGATCCTCGTTATTACCCAACTGTAGACCAGTCTGATCCCTCGTCATTAGGAACTACTATGTCACATGGGACTTATGTGGCATATTTTTCCTTGAGTTTAACTGCTACTGAGAAGAAGTCTCTGAGTTCACGCTTACCTTCTTGGGACTTGGTCCCAACTTTTGACCAAGTGATACCTCCATCTGAATGTTTAGATATGTATTCTATCTGGGATGATATGCTTCTCTCCGATGAAGTTTTCCTAGAGTCTATAGTATAGTCTACCATTCATTTGGATGTTGATCCAGTCGCAATTATGTCCAGCCCCGATTTGACCTTAAAGTCTGATCTTCCTACTGTTGAGACTTTGGACTCTCCTATAGATCCGCAAATCGGTGTTCCTACTGAGTTTGATTCTACTTCTAGAATTTTCAACTCTCGTGATGATGAATTTGTTTCTACAGATTCCATCATGTCCTTCAACTTTGAACTTCATCCTGAAGTCGATCTTGTTGATTGTAAGTCCTCGGGCTTGGGTACCATAGAGTCTTCATTCGAAAACTCTACCTTGTTTATGCCTGCTATTGATGATAGTGAAGTTGAAAGTATTTCTACCACAGTGACTTGTATCGGGTCTTTCCTTACATATGTTTTAGATATGATCTTGGTGCTAATGTTTCTTGGAGACAAGATTCTTAGCTGAATGTATACTTGCTTACTGGTCATTTTCAACACCTTGTGCGACGATGTCAGGTATATTCGGAACCTTGCATATAGGTTTAGGCTTCCCTTCTGTTATGTTGCATTTGAACCTTTTTCCATCCGAATTTGCCATAGGGTCGAACTTGTTGGATATTGGTGTGTGCCATCTCTTTATGCATCGTGCACCAATCTGACAGTAGAGCTTACCTAACATGGGTTACCCTAGTCAGCACCCTTATGCCATTCTGGTGACCATGCTGAGCTTTTCTCATAGGCTTGGGATCCTTTTTACATTTACCATGACTTTGAGAAGAAGCCTCATATCTTTCGTCCTCATCTATTTCTGTCCATCCCTGATAAGGCTCCCATATTTATGTTCAAGTTGTATGTGCATCTGTTATGATCTTGCTTGTGCTAATGAAGCCTAATGTTGGCTTCCACGCTTTTAGCCCGTTGTATAACCCTCCATCTCTGATCTCATTTCCGCTAAGCCTTGTATCATTTTTCCCTCACAATTTGACACCTTTTACTTTGAGGAGACACACCCTGAGTGTACTTATCTTGATCATGTTCCTTGCATTAGGCATAGCTTTGTTCCATGCGCTTGGAGCTAGTTTCGCATGTCCCTGACACTCGTCTCCTCCCATTGCGAGCATTCTTTTTTTTACTTCGAGCTCATTAAAAACAATAAGTACGTTACGAGCATTCTTCTGCCTTCAGTTCGAGCTCGTTAAAAACAGTAAGTAGGTTATGAGCAGTCTTCCACCTTTCCTTTGAGCTCGTTAAAAACAGTAAGGAGGCTATGAGCATTTCTTTCATCTTCACTTCGAGCTCATTAAAAACAGTAAGGAAGTTATGAGCATTTTTCTGTATCTCCTTTGAGCTCATTAAAAACAATAAGGAGGTCATGACTTTAATTTTCTGGACTCGTTAAACCTTTACGGAAAAATATCCCTATGGATTTCTTTTAAGCCCTTTTCAGACTCCTTAAATAGGAAAAGTTTGTCGAGCATAGTTGTCTTTTTGGGCTCGTTAAAATAACTGAACCGACATCCACTTAGGTATAGAATTACCCCTTTTCCGGGCCTTGGTGGATAATTTACGGAAAATGTATACTCTAGGTATACTATGGTATGTGCTAGAAGAGTTCTTCTTCAATATTTTTACACTTTTTCAGGGAAGGAGACTAACTTTATGAAAAATGACCTTTGGAGTCATCTTTAGGGTTTTCAGACTCTCGAAATGTGAAAACACCAAGCGAACAGTCACCTACTTTGGCTCGATGTAAAATCCACAGATGGTGTATAGAGGATTGTTTAAGTTTTTCAACTCTATAAGCAAGAAAACACTGCTGAACATAGACCAATCCGGGCTCGATATAAAATCCATGGATAGGTGTATGGATTTTTCTTCTAGGTTTTTTAGACTCCTTAAATATGAAAATAGCGTCGAGCATGCTTTAGTTCTTTGTCAAGCTCGTTAAAAAATGAAAAAGGAAAGGGAAGGGAAGAATGTTAAAATATCTTTCAATATGATGGCAGCAAGTCAACTATCTCCTTGAACAAAGCACCTGTTTTGAGTCTATCAAACAAGTTGGGTTCTAGCATTGGCCTTAGGGTAAACCTGATCTCAGAGTTCCTACTCCTCCATTTGGTTAGTGTTCCAATCATTTGGAGAATCTATTAATGTCTCCTACATTGCAGATTTGTATCGTGGTCTCTTTGTGTTAAAAGCTGCCTAAGTCACTCTTGTGTCGTGCTCACTGTTCAAGGATATAATCTGTGTCATCCATTCTGCATTTGCCTTGACCTCATGTGTTAGCCATTCCTTGGTGTTAGTATGTTTCATCATGTGTTCAGTCCTACTTCAAACTAGCTTAGACCTATTAAGTGTCCCTCATGTTGGATGATGGAGGATGCATTAAGGCCTCCCTTCCAACGAACTTCTTCCCATCGAATTCAACTCATTGTGCTCTGGGAATGAAGTTTAGAGTTTCGGTTAGTACCTTGGGGATTGAAGTCATTAGTGGCAGTTTCCCTCGCTATTGGATAGATGGGAATACATCAATGTCTCATATCCGATGGATTCTTCAAGTGTTCGATGGCAAGACCATCTATTCGCACTTGCTTGAATGTACTAGGTACCTTGGGTTCCATTTTCATTATTGGTGGACACCCTCGCATTTTTTAACGGTATACATCAATGACCGATAATCAAACGATACCTCCCATGTTCGACAACAACTCATTTATTCGCATGGATAGGTTTGTACCTTGGGTTGTTTTTGGATGAGGACCTTGGGATCCTTGATAGCATCACCTCATTTATGTTATCGCCCAAGTTGCAGAAGACTGAGCCACGCTCTTTTTGGGTCTTGATGAGACATAGATCCAACTTGTTCTCTATGGCTATGTTCTCTAGTTTTGACATAGATCCACCTTGTATTTATGTGGCTATGTTTACACTTATGTTCCTCATGGATCCACGCTTGTATTTTAGTGGCCATGATATATGCATCCGTATTTTGGATCATTATTGTATCCTCTTTGAGGTCATGTTCCACCATTTGAACATGGACATTTACCCCAAGGATAAGTTTGTCTGACATTTCCTTTGCTTTCAGGTACTTCATTTGAGCTTATGATTCTTGGTTTCTCCGTTCCTCCATGATTCAACTCTTCGTTATTTATAATGTATTTCGGCCATCGTTTCCCGCACTCCCTCTGACCTCATACATTAGGAGGCATCTGTTATAGCTTGAAATGACACCTCTCCATCCATGACGACACTTGCTTCCCTTGGTTGCATGACGACACTTCTTGAGATCAAGTTCAGTCACACAACAGGAAATGTGTGGATGGAGGAGTCATTTGGGACACTAAAAATGGTTGAAATTACCTCATTCCTGACCCATTTGATGTATATGACCCTTAGGAACATTTTTTCAGACCAAACCATCTCCTGAAAATGAGCAGAAAACCCTGTTTTTGGCCATTTTTTAACATGAGCGCTGGTACACAGGCATGATAGTAGCGTGTGTACCCTACTCTAGTGTACAATAGTAGCACTCAAACCTTCTGAGAGCTACTCCACCGTGAAATAGTAGCACTCAACTCCATATGTACACTACTTTGTCTACTGTAGAGTAGAGTACACCCTTGTTTTGGTCAAAATCTCGAAATTCAAGTAAGTTAAGTTGGTTGGGAAACCGCTTGAGCGGTTATAACTTCTTTTCCTCTTCCTCACTGACTATATAAGGAGGGTAGAAGGGCCATGTGAGGGGACCAAGTCTAAAATATTGTTATGCTGGAGGAATGGAAACCCTCATCCCCCTCTCTTGTGCTTAGTTTCTGTTAAACCCTAGCACAGTTGATTAGAGGCTGGAATCCTTGGAGAATGGAAGCAAGAGACCTTGAATCTAGGTTTCATGAAGTGCCAAGCTTGAAAGAAGGTATAACTGTATGTACTTTCTTTCATTCATTAATAAAGATCAGACGTTCTTCTCTTTCCAAATATGACCTATTCTTGTGTGTATTAGATTTGATTACTGTTTGCTTGTAGTTTGATGTCTTCTTTCATTATGGATATCAGTATTATATATGTAGTCAAATGTATTTGAGAAAGGTATCAAGTTGTTTTGCAGGTCTGGGCATTGCGACACTGGATAAGCATTGAAGAGCGAGGGAGGCAAAGCTAGGATCAACCTTCTGAATAAGGTGCCTACATCTCTAAACCCTAATCTCTTCATTTACTTGTTGTACTTGCAGAATGCTTGTAAGTCTATCTTTATCACCGTAAGTTGGTAGTTTCTCCCGTGAACTATAGGTGCATTTTCCCCACAACACCTAGGTATTGTATCTGGGTTTTGTAGAAATCACACTTGCTAAACTTAGCATACAGTTGGTGTTCTCGTAGTATTCGTAATACTATCCGGAGGTGTTCTTCATGTTCTTCTTCATTCTTGGAGTAGATCAGAATGTCGTCTATGAAGACCAGAACGAACTTGTTTAGGAATTTACTAAAGATGTTGTTCATCATGCACATAAAGTTGGAAGGTGCATTAGTCAGTCTGAAAGGCATGACTACAAACTCATAACTCGTAATGGCCGTATCGGGTTCGGAATGCGGTCTTACTGATGTCTTTATCACGGATTCTCACCTAGTGATATCCGGACCGTAGGTCAATCTTTGAGAATATTTTCGCTCCTCTGACTCGATAAAAAAAGTCATCAATTCTAGGGAGTGGGTAATGGTTCTTGATGGTCAATTTGTTGAGTTGGCGGTAATCGATGCACATCCACATCGTTCCGTCCTTTTTCTTGACAAAGAGTATTTGTGCTCCCCAGGGAGACACGCTAGGTCGGATATAACCCTTCTCGATCAACTCTTGTAATTGAAGCTTGAGTTCCACCAATTTAGGCAAACTCTTGCAATAAGGGGTTTTGGATACTGGTACAGAACCGGGTGTTACTTCTATGGAGAAATCTAGGTCTCGTTTGGGCGGTAGCCCAAGTATTTCCTCGGGAAATACATCCTTGAATTCTACAAGGACTGGGAAGTCTTTGATGTTTTGTTCCCTATTAGTTTCTATGGTTCCAATGTTGACTGCAAAGAGTTTACAACCCTTCCTTACGCATTTCTTTGCTTGTAAGGCAGATATCTGTCTTAGAGAAACTTTCTTAGGGATACCTTGTATGGTTTTCTGATTCCCTTGGTTATCCATGCATAGTATAGATTTGTTCAAACAATCAAGTAGGGCATGATGTTCTTCTAACCAATACATGCCTAGTGGTAGGATGTTTAAATCCACTCTAGTTGGGAAACCGTTCAGATCTATTTCACAAGGTTTAACTAGTTCGGAGACTTTCCGTTTGGTACCAGTGGCTAGTTGTACTAGCCATGGTTTCTAGTGGCTCACTCGGTTTAGCTTACAAGTATCAACAACCTTAGGGGAGATGTATCTTCAGCATGCACCGGGATCTATTAGAACTGAAATGGCTATGTTTAAGATCTTACCCTCAATTTCAACCATAGTGGCCTAATGGTCTGCTTGTCGGCCATCAAGTGCAGCATAAATTCTGGGGGTTCTTTCCATGTCCCCTACTGTAGGGTTTGATTGGACATTATGTAACACTCCGTCCGCTTTGTTGGGACAATCTCTGAAGAAATGTGGCCCTTGGCACTTCCAACAAGTAATGGTTGGTGGGGTAGCCTTTGCCCCTTTGTTGAAAGCTGGTCTGTTGGCATGTGGTGGGGGTGCATTTGGTTGTGCATGAGGTCTGTTGAAGCCTCTGTTGGGAGGGAAACTATTGTTTTATTTCCAGTAAGGTGGTGGTCTAAAACCCGGTCTACGGTTGTCTAAAAAGGTTCAGAACCTTTCTCTGTTTCTATTTATGTTATCATTCCTTGGCTTCCCATGTTCATAACAGAGTCTTGCTTTGTGTAAAGTCACATCTAAGGTTTTGGGCATGTCAAATTCAATCTTTTCTCTGAAATTTGGTGGTAGACATCCCAATAATTGTTGTATCCTGACTTTTTCATCTTTGGTGTACAGAACATAATGTAGCAGATCTAAAAATCTATTTATGAAAGCCTCCATGGTTAGGGAGCCCATTTTCAATTCATGGAATTCTTTGATCTTCTTCTCAAAGAATCTTCTAGACATGTATTTGTCTTGGAATATTCTGCTGAAAGCATCCCATGTTATGTCCCTCAATTCTTTCCCTTTGGTGTGTTTCAAATCTCTCCACCATTTGGCTGCTTTACCATAAACTAAAGGTCATGTTACCAAATGCGATCTATACTATAGTGCAGGTGTAATATATGGTAAAGTTAATGTAAGTGGTTCGGTCTTTAAATGTTGCAAGTGGTGATTCACGTGGCTTGGTAGCCAGCTGGACGAGGTGGTTTATGCCTCGGTCTTCACCTTTGTGTTTGCCCTATTTCATGGTTGTTTTGGCTGAGAGGGGGTTTTCTGCTACGTATGGTTCGTAGGTTCTCTCGACCTAAGATATGCTCATGGTTGGAGCACTCGTTGTTTATTGTATAAGGCAATGGGGGTAACTTCAATTTCGAGTCAGGTAATTACTAAGCAAACTCTTGAAATTCCTTTTTAAATGTTATGCACATAATTGCTTCACCTTGGTTTGACTTGTGGCCTCTCATCGTTTTCACTGGAAAGTATGGGTTATGGTGTGATCGGCGTTGGTTGCTAGAGGTGAACGAAACTCTTGGTTATTGCATCAAATGGTAAGTCCAGGTTTTAATCCCACTCTCACTCCTTCCTGTCACAGCTATGGGGAAGAGTACAAAACTATTTGTGAATGGAATTTTGTGATGCCTTTGGGTCACTGTAATATTGTTTGGAATTTCCATGGGGTCTCCTTTTGGCTAGACCGGTGTGTGTATGAAGTATCTACCTATTTTTGATGGGGATAACCCCTGAGGGTTTTCATTTTGGTACAATGGTCTAGCTGTGGACTCTACGAAGTTTCTTGTGACTTATTTGTGGATAACGATACCTATGTTAGCATAAATGCGGTTTTGAAAGAAATCATGGAAGCTGTGTTTCACCAGATTTAGCATAGAATCGAAGTCTATGGTTTCTCTATTGATGTTATGGTGCCTTTGTCCGTTCGTTTGTATAATTTATGTGGGAAATGTTTTGTATTAATAAATGGTAGACAACCCCTTGAATTTAACCTGGGAATCTTAATGTAAATCGACCTCTGCGTATTTGTTTCTATTTTAAATCTAAAGGTATGTTGTTGTAACCCTTGATGGGAGATGTGTTGGTTTGTTTGTCTAAGAAAATCATGCTTGGGTTTCCTTGCTATGCTTCTGGTGATGGTCGTGGGGTTCGAATCCTTGACCTGCGTTTTTAACTTGGTCTATAGTAACTATTCTTATTGTATTTTAATTGATAGTGTAGAAACTGGAAAATTCAATGGACAGCCTGTGGAGGCTTTTGGTTTGGGAACGAGGGTTTTAAATCTCCTGTGGGTTTCGTAAAACGTTTTTAATTTAAAGAAAGAATTCTTTCAGTTTCTTAGAAGATAATGTATGGTTCAGCTAGATGAGGGTTCGATTCTCATTGAAGAGTAATGCCCGCCAAGGTTTGATTGAAGACATATAAGTTGTTTTAGACTTGGGGTTTGTATGCAGTTAATTGATAAAGTATGTACAATGTGTAATTTATTTTGCTATATGCATGGATATCTCCACGATTCTGGAAAAATAAATAATGATTTAGCCTGCGTCAACTCTCGAAGATTTCTAATTTTTTTATTTTAAAGAAAGAACGGTTTACACCCTAGTTTCTGAATAATATTCTAAGGGTACTACGATTTACTTTCATTTTTTCATAAAGATTTAGTAGTTGTAAGCTGGGCCTGTGTTGCAATTCGTTCGGGTTTTAATGTTGGAAAAGAAAACTAAGTTTTGAGAAACGTAATTGCAATAAAAATAAATAGACCCTAGCTAGGAACTAAATTGAAAATAGAGTAAGAGGTTTTCAAAAATAAAATGTGATTTTAAATATATGTAGCTTTCAAGAAGACAACCATCAATTTAAATCTTGATTTGGTTCCTAAGGTTTTCCGCTTACATGGATGTGTAGCACAGGCTAGCTAGGATAGCCCTGCTGAACCTTTTGTTGGTTTTAGTTCTTCAATGTAAACCCGAGAGCCCATGCCCAATGGCCCTTGCTCTATGAAAGAAGATAACATCAAAATGTTTAGGGAAAAATAGTGTTGTATAATAAATACTATTTTAATGTTCCTAGTTTCTATTGTAATTGAAATGGAGGGTTTGTAGTTCATACTTGGTTACTTTGAAGCTTGATCCACCTCTACAGAACTTGCACACTCAAAAAATAATAAATGCAGAAAACCTATGGACTTAGCTGACCCGTTGAATGATCTTTTAACTGGATAACTTTGGGACTGCCATGATCATTAGACCGTTCACAGTCCTATCTGGATCCCCCCAAGCTAGTTCAAACATGCAAAGAGAAGTAGAGGTCCTAAGGTAGCTTGCTGGTTAGTTCTGTAAAATTATGATAGGCTACTATAGTATTGCAGAGAGTTTCCCTTCTGTTACCATAAGAAAAATGATAATAGGAAAGATGTCCTTCTTTTGAGGTCTTCCCTGTTTTTATAGGTGAATTTCTATTTTGGAAAAATAATATAGCTGTTGGAAATTATTATATATTTAGTTTTTTATTTAGTTTGAAAAATTAATATCTTTAAAAGATATTCTACTAAATATCTAGTCCTTGTTTGTCTAGGACTTTTATTTGCTTTTAACTGGATGTAACTTTTAAGTTAACCCATACATAATAATAATAGTAGTAGTTTATATATTATTACATAATATTTAACAATACAATTAATCATAATTGTAATGTGATAGGAATTCCATGCATAACCTTTATGCAACATATATATAAATAAATAGTAATATTATTATTATTAATACTTTTAAGAATAATATCAACTTTGAGGTCTATAGCTTGTATGCATGTCATTCACATAAGATTATTTTAATTATTCAATAATCTAGTTATGGTAATTTCCTTTGATTTATTTATGTATATCTCATAATACTTATTTTAGATATTAAGGACAATGTCCAACTCTTTGGACGGGTCTTTTGGGTAAACTTGGATAACTGGCTTGGTTAGGTACCTCTAGGTCTCTCTCTTGCATGTTGGATTCCCTCGTTTAACATGGTAGTTCCCACAGTACTTGATGATAGATAGAAAATTATTCATTTAACCAATTTAAATAATGTGATGAATAGAAGTGCTATTCAGAGTCTTCTCGACTCAACACTTTTACAATCAAGTAACCCCGACTGCTCTTCGGAGATTTAACTCAACACTCTTCACATGGGCATTACGCTAGTGCAATTCGAGAGCGTCCTGCTCAAAACTAGTACTAGAATGTGGTTGTGAAGCACATCTATAATGTATAATGGCCTCGGATCTGGTATTCATTTATCAAGCTTGGAGTGCTCCAGGGCTCCTGCCCAAGACTCAATGTACATCGGGGCTTACGCTCAGTACATAATAAAATCCTCTAGGTACATCGGGGCTTATTCCCAGTACGTAGGTCATCCATGTGTTCCTGATTCCAAGCTCAACACATCATATAAGTCAATCATGTAAATCATAACTCTCCACAGTATGTAACAAAAGATCATCTCAGTATATTAGGGTTTTGTACCCAATTCTCATAACAAAACATAATCAATCCAGTAGGGCTTTCTTGCCCAACATATAACAATAATGCATCAGTCAGGGTCCATGCCCAATATGTAAATCTATAAAAGAAATGAATCATGTGCACTAGGGCTTATGCCCAATAATCAAACCAAATCATATGTGTAGGGGCTGTGGGCCCAATATAACATCAGAAATAGTTAGTTCAAAATTCGGGATATTACAAGGAGTTAAATGGATTTATCAAACTAAATTCAATGAAAAAGGAGAAGTTGGGAAGCATAATGAAAGGCTTGTTGCAAAAGGATTTACACAATAGCCTGGTATTGATTATGGTGAAACATTTTCTCCAATGGCAATGTTAGACACCATTAGAATAGTTCTGGCATTAGATGGTAAAAAAATGGAAAACTTATATAAGTTAGATGTCAAATCAACATTCCTAAATGATATTTTGGAAGAAGTGTACATTGATCAACCATCTAGGTATGAAATTAAGAATCAAGAGCATAAAGTATCCAAACTAAAAAAGTCACTATATTTTTAGAAACGAGCACCAAGCGCTTGGTATGGAATAATTGAGCCATAGTTAATTAGTAATGGGTCATTACAGAAGAAAATGTGAACCCACATTATACACCAAAATAGATTATCAAAACCTAATTTTGATTGTATGTCTTTATGTGGATGACATGATCTACACAAGAAATTTAATGATGGAAAATTTCAAATCAATCATGAAAACCAAATTTGAAATGACAAATCTTGGATTAATGAAGTATTTTCTTGTCATTGGAGTTGAACAAACAAATAATGACATATTTCTATGTCAACAGAAGTATGTTAAAAGATTTTCGAACATGTTTAGAGTGACAAATTGCAAGCCAGTAGACACTCCAGTAGTAACATGTACGAAAATTAAGCAAACGGGATGAAGGAACAATAGTAGATCCCACCTTGTATAAGAGACTTGTTGGCAGCCTGATGTATCTAATAGCTACAAGACTTGACATTATGTATGCAATAAGTTTAATTTCCAGGTTCATGGAAATTCCAAAAATTTCCCATTGGCAAGTACGTAAAAGAATTTTAAGGTATATTGCAGGTACAACCAATTTTGGCATCATGTACTCAACCACAAACTCTAGTTCTCTAGTTGGGTACACTGAGGAAGAATCGATGACAGGAACAACACTTCAGGTTATGCATTTCATTTTGGATATGAATTAATTTCATGGGTATCCAAAAAGCATCACGTTGTGAAAATATCTTCAATAGAAGAAAAGTATGTGCCAAAATGGAAAAAAACATTAGCAGCCTATCATGATGTATAGTTGAGGAGGATATTAGAAGATCTTCAACAAGAATAAAATGAAGCAACGCACATCTTTTGTGACAACAACTCAACCATAGCATTATCCAAAAATCATGTACTCCATCGGAAAAGAAAATATATTGATACCAAATATCATTTTATAAGAGATCTTGTAGGTGATGGAGAAATATGTTTAGAATTTTGTAGACCTTGAGACCAACTAGCTGATATTTTCACTAATCCATTGGTAAGAGAGAAATTTATATTTCAAAGGAATAATTTAGGTATAGGTAGTCATGAATTGTATAAGGTAGAAATTAAGGGGGAGTGTAAGGAGTAATATCTCCCTCTTACAGAAGTAATCAAGTTAATGTAGTTTTGATAGGAGTTATCTACCTGATGTACATTTTATACTGAATATGTGATAGTTTTAAAGAAATTTAGGTAGTTCAGTAATGTGGGAAACTTCATGAACTAGTCTAGAACTTGTCTATATGCATGAAGTCTAATTTTAGTAGCAATGTAGAGGAGAGGCAGGGTATAGTAACATAGTTGTTTTCTGTGTTAATAGAGGAGAGATTGAAAGCTCTTGTTTCCTCAGTATTTGAATTAGTTGTAGCTCATTGTATGTTGTTGTGATTGATTTCAGTCCTTGTTGTTTGTATGTGTTCCCTTCCCGTCCAACACACAAATAATAAATCAATGGTTACATTGATAAGTGTTATTCCCTTCATTTTTTCTTTCGAGATGGAGGTCAATCTTTAAACATCCTAGATTCATGAAAATTCTCTGTCTTCATGATTTCCAATTAACTACTTCTACCATCTACATTTTAGTAACATGCATTAAAGAACTGTCATTAATTTCATAGTTGTTTTTTTCCTCAAACAAATTGTATCTTATTGATTAATTATTATTAGGAAATTAACCCTTTAAAGATTGGCATAATGTTGGAAGCCACTACATGAATCATGGAATCCCTCGCAAGAATTGTGCAATCCACAAAGTCGTGGAAAAACAACACTTTTATAGTTAGTAAATTCAAGTTGTTAGCATGCAGGCAACAACTTCGGATTTGAACTCGACCTTTTCTTTCCTTATTAGATCTACAGGGTGTGTCCTGTAGCAAGAGCAGTGATGACAATGATTCACAATGTCCTCCACTTTTACAACGATCTAAGTCATTTGTTCCTTGTCAATGTTGTCCAACCACAAGTTATAGGGATGTATTAGTTAATAACTACAAATACAAATATCATTAATAAGTATAATTTAAAATATAAATTTTAGAGTAGTTTTATTCTTATTGTGGACTTTTTGTAATAGAATTATTTTTTAAATTCAATAATCTAAATTCATTTTCCATAAACATTAATAACTACCACCACCATCATATATATATATATATATAACTTTGCAATAATTGATATTATACTTATTTTTATTATTTATTTAGTTTTTTATTCTAATTTTTTAATAAACATTAATAACCACTACCACCATCATTATCATATATATATATATATATATATATATATATATTTATTTCTTCCCAGAATTCTAATACTTTCTCTTCAATAGTATACAGATTTTTATAATCCATTTATTTTTCCACTTAATCTTTCTTTGGAGCATAGTCCATCATTATAATATCTCGTAAGATGTTAGATTTACTCCTACTTCACATGGATTTAGTTGACTTTATAAGATCTAAAATTGTTTTAAAAGGGCTAGTTAGCATTATAAAACATTTTTGTCAAAAAGCATATCTCCTTCATGGTAATTTTTTTTTTATATATCTAGATTTTTAGAAGTGTTACCTACAAGCCCATCAACCCTACCATTTAGACATAAAAAGTTGTCAAAATGCATATCTCCTTCATGGAAATTTTTTTTTTTATATCTAGATTTTTATAAGTGTTACCTACAAGCCCGTCAACCCTACCATTTAGACATAAAAAGTTGATACACCTTGGCAGCCACGGGATGCTAGGTCCATGGAGAGGGGACGTTTAGCTCCATCATCATTTTTTGTTTTATTTTAAAGTTCTATGTTTTTTTCACACTAAAAAAATAATAAAAAAAGTAACCTCTTATTAACTTTAACTTTACATCATCATGTCATTATATTTATGCAAAACCACAAGCCAAAAAACTACAATATAACTACTCTCTCCAAAATCAAAACACCAAAAGATAAACAGCTAGAAGTATCATAAGCATCATCTAAAAGAGAAAAATAATGCTCCCAATCAGCTTCCAAAAAGTATGGCATTTCTATCATCCATAATACAAAAACCAGCCACAAAACTCAGAACACCGAAACTGAACCAAAGTTTAGAACCCCATCTCTGGTCCCCTCATAAAACAAGAGACCATCCATGTGACTAACAACTATTTTGGAAAGGCCATATGCCTAGACTTCGGATAGACATCCGCAAAAAAAATCTGAGCAAAACTATGCATCCTCCTCCTAAGTCTATCGATCCAATACTCCAAAACTATGCATCATCCTCCTAAGTCTATCAATCCAATCTAACAACTTTGGAGATTTTAAAATTTTATATTATAATATAAAAGAAAGATAATTAAAATATTTTTTTTATAATGCATGGAATGTGAAGTCCATTTTAAAAATTCATAAACAATACAATTCCGAAATTTCTACGTCAGCTACTCTCAATCCACGTCCCTTGGATTTCTATAAGATTTTCTTGGTTATAAAATTCGTTTTCTGTTGCGCCCAGAATTTACACGGATATCAAGTGCAGGTTCCACTATGGAGAAACAAACAAAAGACGTGGAGAGAGGGTTCTCGTAATGTTCTGGAATTGTTTTTTGGTATAGAACAGAAGAAAAGGATACCTCATGCATGACGAAAAGGATGAAGAATGCAAGATCAAATAAAAAGGAAAAGATAGATTAGTTTAGTTATAAGTAAAGTGGTAGGTGAATATTGATAATTATAGTCAATTATTTAAGTTTGTAGAGATGACTAGTTGTTAAACAAAGGTTAAACATTAAAATAATTAATATAAATATTAAAGTGGTATGTGAACATGGATAGATACAGCCAACTACTTCACTAAAAAAAAGGTATGGCCAACTAAGTTTTGTAAAGATGGGTGGTAGCTAAACAAAAGTTAAACATTAAAATAATTAATATAAATATTAAAAAAATACTTTAATATTTATATTAATTATTTTAATGTTTAACATTTGTTTAACAACTAGCCATCTCCACAAAACTAAGTGGTTGGCTATAACTATGTGTGTTCACCCACCACTTTACTTAACCACTACTTATCTAAGCTTATTTAATTTGTGAAATTTTAATTTTAATTTATTTATATAGTATAAAACAGGGCTGGTTGAAAATCATTTACTTCCTTTCAATTTAATGTCAAACATTTTTAATAAATAATAACTTTATAATAAAAAACAATAATATATATAATATTACTTATTAATTAATAATGTATGCTCATAAAGTAAAATATTATGAAAAGTAATGAAAAAGAGATGTTAATATTATATAATATTACATGGAAGAATAGTCATAAATATATTATTTGTTAAATTGAAAATAATTAAAACATCCAATATTTATAGTATTAAATTTAAGTATAGAAAATATCACATTTAAAAAAAAATTGAAACCGTTAAAAATTTGTTTGGATTCACTCATATATATATATATATATATATATATATATATATATATATTTAAACATTAATTATGACTACTATAGATTTAATATTTATATTAATTATTTTAATGTTTAACTTTTGTTTAGCTACCACTCATCTTCACAAAACTAAGTAGTTGGCTATACCTTTTTTTTAGTGAAGTAGTTGGCTATACCTATCCATGTTCACATGCCACTTTAATATTTATATTAATTATTTTAATGTTAAACCTTTTTTTAACAACCAACCATCTTCACAAAACTAAGTGGTTGGTTATACATATGTGTGTTCACCAACCACTTTACTTAACCACCCCTTACCTAAGCTTGTTTAATTTGTGAAATCTTAATTTTTTTTTGGTTATATAGTATAAAACAAGGCTAGGTGAAAAACATTTACTTCTGTTCAATTTAATGTCAAACATTTTTAATAAATATTAACTTTATAATAAAAAACAATAATATCTATAATATTACTTATTAATTAATAATGTATGCTCAGAAAGTAAGATATTATGAAAAATAATGAAAAAAAGATGTTAATATTATATAATATTACATGGGAAAATAGTCATAAATATATTATTTGTTAAATTGAAAATAATTAAAAAATCCAATATTTATAGTATTAAGTTTAAGTATAAAAATATCACGTTTAAAAAAAAATGTGAAACCATTAAAATTTTGTTTGGATTCACTCATATATATATATATATATATATTTATTTATTTATTTAAACATTAATTATGATTATTGTAGATTTATACTAATTACAAATTTATTAAAAAAAGTTTGTATCTTAAAGGATGATCCCCCTCTTGGTAGATCCAAAATTAAGATGTGAGGCCCTCATACAAATCCCTCAATCTTTTGGAGGTTTTTCACTTGGGATCTATATCATTGCTTATGAGACGATGCGCTCTTTTCACAATGCCCTTTATTGTGGAGTTTATCTCAACTACCAATAGTCATTCTTAAAACATTATGGATGGTCCTCCTTTATGCACCGCTCTTGATCTAGTGTTTCTTCCCTCTTATTTGCTCAATTTTGATGGCGTAAACTTTTTTCACTCTAAAACACCAAATTATTATATAAACTATATAAAATCTTTAGAAATTGAAATAATTTTAGAAAAATATGGTCAAATATTTTATAGTTGACATTTTAAGAATTGGTAAGATTCGCCCAAGTTTATACACTTTTAAATAAGTATGGGTCCTTAAAATTATCCATGTCTAATGAAAGGGAGAAAAATGAAACCTATCATTCTGTGTCAAGACTTTAGAGTTTAACATTAGCCATATGGTATTGACTTACACCTTGCTCCTTTTGGGGGTGTAGCTCTTAATATTTCCTCCCAAAGCACCATTGACACCAATGGTTCATGCATTAGTCAACATTTAACTCCACACTTAGAGAAGATCACATTTGATTGTTTCAGCATTCTCATCATTTGCAAATCTAAATGTGCACTTATGTTCTTCCCACAAAAAAATTCTTCATGTGGAGAAGACTCGAGGTTGATACATTTAGTTTTTTTATTTATAAACAATGAAACTCTCATTTACATGTAAAGGACTTTTTTTTAGAAAGATTTTGACGTATTGTATTTTGTCTAATTTATTATATTTTAAAGGTTATTGGAATTTTTTTTTTCATAACTATTCCTCAAATCATTTTATTATAAGTCTCATTTGAGGTGTTACAAAGAATATTCCACTCTCTTTCAACGAGTGGTTGCATGCCACACTTATTTGCTTATTTCAGACCCTTGTTTCTCTCATAAGTTGAATAAATATGTTTTATTTCCTCACTTCTATATCGGTATTTATCTTGCCCTTATTTGTCAATAACCATATTCATAATTTTTTTCCATTATGGCCTTTATTTTTGGTACCCTCTCCTTTTGTACATTTTGCTACTAGATTTTGGGCCATTGGTGCAAATATTGGATTGTCACCAAGCATTTGTTTTTGTATATTACCTATCTCTTGGAGATAGCCATTTTGGAATGTTTCTTACTTGGTTTACATACTTCAACAGAGTGAGATGATGGCATGCAGTCCTTATTCGAGTCATTCTTTTTGCTTCATTGTTTTGTTCAAGATTTACTTTTATTCAAAATGAGCCTTGTGTCAAGCACTAATTCTTGTTTTGAATAGGTGGTTGCAATGTATAACTACCCATGCACTATAGTGAGATTCATTGACATCCATAGGGACAATTAACTTATGTTGTTTTCCTCGATTGTACATGACTATGTGATAAATCCTTTGTGCTAAAAAAAATGGGTAATTTATAAATATAACAAATAACATTTTGAATTTCCATAATGGTAAAAAACTATAAATCATTTTTTTTCAAATATAATAAACCTAAGGTTTATAATAAAACCATAAATTTTTAATTTATTTATTTGTATTTATAGAATATATTAAATATTCTTTAATATATTTAAGTTGTAATTGTTGGTTGATAAAAAAAATTCTTCATAACATTCATTTAGTCTCTTTGAATGCATCTATATATATATAAACAAAAAAAAATTAGGTAATTCATAAATGTAACAAATACCATTTTGAATTCTCATAGTGATTAAAAACTAAGATTGTATAATTTCCATATTCAAATCCATGGATTTCTGAGACATTGTTGTCTCAATTATTTTAAAAAATGTTGAATGTTAACATTTTAAGCAAATGCTTGCACAAGCCCACTTGAATTCTATTTTCTATCAAAGGTGGATAAATTGTGCAACGAGTGTAAGAAATGAGATTGCAATCTTGAGACCGGATAGGGAACAACTACAAACCTATAAGCAATAGATGACAACAGTAGGAACATTTGTGCTACCATGGGTAGAGGAATTAAGTAATGTGTAAAGTTGGTGGAGAAATATCTACATATTCTTGGGGCACATAGGCATAAGCAAGCCGTGACTCTATTAGTAGTGTAGCTATGTGCACCTCAATGAAATTTGATACTTTCATTAGTTTGACATGTTGAGTAAGAAGTTTTTAGAGAACTTGTTTCCTTTTAAATTTTGCATCTTTATGATGATGACATATACTTGCTTCTTTACTTTTTTAATATTCCATTTAAATCATATTTTAATCATAAACAATATTTTAAAGCAGGGACTAGCTGCTTCGCAACTATTTCTCATTAACATATCCTCTTTTTAAACCACCACTTCACTTAACTTTATTTAAATATTAATCAAGATGCATTTAAGCATAACAAGATACGACGATAAAATTAATAGGGATTGTAATTAGAATAATTAAATCTAACAAAGCTTAGCCATAAATATAATCCAACCAAACTACTCATTCATTAATATATAACACACATCAAAATCCATATTACATCAAACCTCAAACCTCATTACTCGAACTTCCAGTCGGCTCGAACTCCAGCTAGGATCGCGTTAAGCAAGATTCCAGACGCGATAATGTACAGCCCACAACTACCATACCACCAGGTCGGTTCTGATCCATATTCTACCGAGTCTTCATAGAGTCGATCGAATAAAAAGAAGCCACTTAGTCATTTAACACAAACTAGGAATTGCAAAGCACTATATATCCATCTCCCAGAAGCATTTATACCCGGAACTACTGCTATTGCACTACACGCTCAAATACAAAGCATTTCTAAAGTGATGATTGCACAAATCTTAAAAGTAATATTTCTATCCCAGCATCTAAAACTGGGCATTCTTCTAATTTTCCAATATAAACTTAAATCAAGAGAATCCATGACCAAAGCAATAAAAATTCCTACCAGCATCGCACCAATTCTAGGCTTAGAGGGTTCCATAGAATGTGTATGATACCATTTGTTAGCACCTCCTTCCAAGGTAACAAGCACCACCCAACTAATAATGCAAATGGAGTTCACACAATATCTGTGTTTTCCACTCTCTTTTTTGAATGTCTGTGTTTCCATTGTCATTGGACTATATGACTTCCCTAGCTTTCCAAAAGTGAGACAAGGATTTAGGAATTCAACCCCAAAAATGTATATGTCAAAAAAAATCGTATCAATATTTAGTCCCTCCCTTTATTCATGAATTCACCCACAAGAATGTATATGTTAGAAAAAAAATTGGTATCCATATTTAGTGTTTTCAAAGTGGAAGGATACCTACATAATTGATATCCATATGTATGGTTCATATATACAATTTTTTAAAGTTTTTGTATTCGCAATGCTTAACAATTTCCTAAGCATTAACATTTTGCACTTGTGTAGAAAGTTTTATTTGATGTAATATTTTAGGTTAAACATTCTAATACATTGAAGGTTATGTGAGAACTATAAACTATATGAGATGGAAAGGTAGAAAAGGAAAATGTATCGATTATAATAGCGTTGGTAGTCATTTCAAAATAAACGATGAAAGATTAGGATAAAAAACATAAAAATATATATAGAAGAGATATGTAAATTTTCCATGCATACATTCGATAAGTTGGTTTGAATATGTACTTCTTCTCATCTCTAAAGAATGTTTTTTAATAATTTAATAATATTTATAGAGTGTGTTGAAATCAATTGATTTTGGTTTAAAGTCTTTTAATTAAGTAATTGCAGGTTCTATTTTCTCATATCAATTTACTACCATTACATTGAACTCATATATATAGTAAATTAAACATGTTGTTTATCTTTTGAACTTAATTAGCATAAAATCAATTAAAGATTTATGTATGTAAGAATGACTAAATGGGGAGTTTTATATTGTACAATCTAGACTTTATAAACACCAAGGTGTTGTAGTGAAAAGTCACTAAGACTTTATAAACACCAAACACCAAGGTCTTGTAGTGCAAAGTGATTATTTGCATGTTGTTGTAAACTTGAAAATCTCACAATTGACCATTTTTAATATAATATCATCTTTCAATCACATATTTTAAAAAACATAACTCTATTGATAAGTCACAAATGTATTCTTTCTCTAAAGGTGTATTGTTCTTATTATGAAATGATCGCAACATAAGGGATGGTGCAAGGTAATATACCCACTTATGACGCATTAGTTGCAATGATATGCTCAAAAAACAGAAATATGATCAGTAAAATGAATTATTAGAGATACCTACAAAAAAATTTAGAATTAGGTGTAAAAGGATGAAACGTACAAAATTGGATCACCTTCCGGAATATATAACTTTTATTTATGGAAAAGTGGTATAACCACCCCAAAATGTCATTATTTTAAGATTGGTATGTTATTTTTTATCTAAAACATAATGCATGTGTTGTGTTGGTCCACCGTTTTGTTATGTAAATTGTCAAATTATGAGGAAAAAATATGTACACGCGTAGGCAACAGACGGATCTTGTGCAAGACTATTTTTACAAAATTTTAAAAGTTAATTTTATATTTTTTTAAATTACGAAATTTGGTGAAGCCCTAAAACGACATGGTCGAGAGTTGGTCCACCGTATCATGGTATTAACATAATCAATCGAATTGTTTTTTATCTTGTAGGTATTCTTGTACTCTTGTGCGGGTTCTTTTTTGTTTTCAAAATATGTAAGCGAATCAAAATCTATAGCCCAAATAAATGACCTATGTTTTTTAGAAATTTGACATGAGTGCACTTAAAAATGAATTTAAAATAGAAAACAATAACAGATCTGTTCAAAAAATATATAGTTAGAATCTGCACACTGAGCTCAACAAGTGTGTGCAATTTCATCAGTAGTGCACAAGTGGATCATATGCAGAACTAAGCATGAAAACCATGAAGTTACAGAAATTGGTATGTTCTTCCATAACTTGGACCTAGTCTCAACGTTTGGCAATTTGAAGCTAGTACCCAACCTGCAAGGGTGCCCAAAAAAAATTGAATGTAAACACGCGTGTGCGCAAATGCACTCAAGGGTATATGTGTGCACGTGTTCATTTTGACACCTTCATTTTTTTATCTCTCTCCATAAACCCCCCCTCCCTTTCTATAACCCCACCCCCCCTTCTTCTTATCCACCCAATCTCCCCTTCTCTTCCACTCTACTCAATCCCTCCTCCCTCCCTCACCCCTCTCTTCTCTCCATAACTAAAAGAGTTAGGAGATTTAGTCATCCATTTCCATGAATAACACCTAAAGCCATGACATAGGATTTACTGAGGTTAGCCTTGATTCCAAGTATGAATATGGGTGTGGTCATTCTAATGTCTTAGATTCTAGGCATGGGTGTTTGGTCCCAATACATTGTTGATGAATGGAACCTTGGCTTTAAGCCCTAAAATAAGAATGTAATCATCCAAGTTCAAGAACAACGCATTATTCCACTACACATGACCTCTCAAGAATATCCTCCATTATGAGTAGCGATATTAATGATAATATGAATGTAACCCCTATAACCATTGACATATAACACTTATCACCAATATACCCTATAATCCATATCTAGTAACCCTTATAACCCACAAACCTATAAATGTATATATTATTACACAAAATCACTAACTTGCATTATCCTCTTGTACATATAAATATTCATCGTTATAACCATAAATCCATGACCCCTATATCTCAATCCCCAAACCCTTGACCATTAGTCCCTAGCCATTGCAATCCCTAGTCCCTACTACAACTAACAAATATAACTCTTGGCCCACTATAATTCTAAACTAGTATATAGCCCATAAAAATCCTAAATCCTAACACATAATGATATATCCCCCATTCCCCAGCACTTAAATATCCCTTAACCCCTATAATTCTAACCAACTAATCCTAACCTGTAAAGTGTCTAGTCAAATATAAATTAACCCCTAACACTTACAACCTCTAATTCTCATCAACCCTAAATTATATCATCAAACAACCAACCCTTAAAACCTATAACCCATAGCCAATTTAGAGAGCCAGAGTTAGAGAGAGAGACAGAGAGAGAGAGAGAGAGAGAGAGAGAGAGAGAGATTGGAGGCTATGGGTTTAGTGAGATAGATATTGGGGGTTATGGGTTTAGAGAGAGAGAGAGAAAGAGAGATTAGAGGTTGAGGGCTTAGAGAGAGAGAGACAAGGAGAGAGAGGGGGGGATTGGGGGTTAAGGGATTAAATAAAGAGAATGAGAGGGAAAGAAATTGGTGGTTATGGATTTCGAGAGAAAAATTAAGGGATTGGCGGTTAAGCGTTTAGAGAAAGAAAACGGGGGTTAGGCATCTAGAGATAAACAGAGAGATTGGAGGTTAGAGGTTTAGAGAGAGAGAGAGAGAAAATTAGAGGTATTGGGGGTTACAGGTTTAGAGAGAGAGAGAATGGAGGTTATTGGTTTAGAGAAAAAGAGGGAGAGAAAGGGAGATATTGGTGGTTAGGGACCTAGAGAGAGAGAGAGAGAGAGAGAGAGAGAGAGAGAGATTGGAGCTTTTTGGTTTAGAGGGAGGGAGAGAGAAATTGGTGGTTAGGAGTTTATAGATTGAGAGAGAGAGAGAGAGAGAGAGGGAAAGGGAGAGAGAGATAGAGAGAGACTAGAGGTCAGTATTTTAGAGAGGGATAAAGTCATAGATTGGTGGTTTGAGGTCTAGAGAGAGAGAGAGAGAGAGAGAGAGAGAGAGAGAGAGAGATTGGAGGATAGAGGTTTAGAGGTTTAGAGAAAGAGAGAGAGAGAGACTGAGGCACCCCATGGCCATTCAGGGACTCTTTGAGGCTTTTCTCTGGGGGCATGGAACTTGAACCAATGAGTAGAATAGGGTTACGTCATCTCCCACACGTGCATATGGCCATCATGGATGTGTTCATGATGGAAGCACTCGCATGGGATCCTTCGGATAAGAAATTACCCCTTGTGCAAAATTGGCATGGTCTTCACTTAGAAAAACCCTAGTTTTGGAGATGGAACAATAGCACCTTCCGGGCGTTTAAGGAACGGTGTGTGGAGGGGGGGGGGCTAGTTGAAACCCAACATCCAGAATCCATTAGAATTGAGGGGTTCACGACCAGAGTCACGTTCTTGGTGCTATGGGAATTTTTGTTAGGAAACCCGTGGCTATTCAGGGACACTTTGAGGATTTTCTCCGGGGGCGTGGAACCCAAACCGACAAGCGGACGTGGATTATTTCATCTCCCACACATGCATATGGCCATTCTGGATGTGTTCATGATTGCCATGCTCCCCAGAGAGCCTTCGAATCAGAAATGACCCCTTTGTGCAAAATTGGCATGGCCTTCACCGAGCAAAACCCTAGTTCCAGAGATGGCACAATATCACCATTTACGAGCATTTGAGGCATGATGTGGGGGCACCCTAGATGAAACCTAGCATCCCGAATCCATCGGAATCAATGGATTCGTGACTGGAGTCATGGTTTTGGTGATATGGTCTTTTTTTTTTGGCACCCCGTGGCCATTCAGGGACACTTTGAGGATTTGCTTCGGGGGCACGGAACCCAAACCAACAAGCGGAATTGAACTCTTTCATCTCTCACACATGCATATGGCCATTGTGGATGTGTTCATGATGGCCACGCTAGCCCAAGAGCCTTCAGATCATAAATGACCCCCTTGTGCAAAATTGGCATGACCTGCACTAAGCAAAACCCTAGTTCCGTAGATGGCACAATAGAACTGTTTCTAAGGGTTTGAGGCATGGTGTGGGGGCCTAGCTGGAAAATCAACGTCTTAAATCCATCAGAATCAACGGATTCACAACTGGAGTCACGGTTTTGGTGCCATAGGAATTTTTTTCAGGAACCTCATGACCATTCAAGGAGGGACACTTTGAGGTTTTGCTTCGGGGGCACGAAACCCAAACCAACAAATGAACTTGGATTCTTTTAGTTCCCACACATGAATATGGAAATTTTTTATGTGTTCATGATGGCCATGCTCGCTTGGGAGCCTTCGGATCAGAAATGACCCCCTTGTGCAAAATTGGCATGGCCTTCACTAAGCAGAACGCTAATTCCGAAGATGGCACAATAACATCGTTTCTAGAAGTTTGAGGCACAGTGTGAGGGATATCGTAGCTGAAACCCGGCATCCTAAATCCATAGGAATCAATGGCTTCGCAATCGGAGTCACGATTTTGGTGCTATGAGTTTTTTTTTCAGGCACCACCTAGCCTTTCAGGGATGCTTTGAGGATTTCCTCTGGGGACACGGAACCCAAACCGATGGGCGGACTTGGATTTTTTCAGCTCCCACATGTTCCTATGGCCATTGTGGATGTGTTCACAATAGACACACTCGTCCAAGATCTTTCGTATAAGAAACAACCCCCTTGTGCAAAATGGGCAAGGGCTTCACTAAGCAAAACCCTAGTTCCATAGATCGCACAATATCATCATTTCTGGGCATTTGAGGAATTGTGTGGGGGGGACCCTAGCAGAATTCTAGCGTCCTCAATCCATTGGATTCGATAGATTCACGATCATAGTCACGCTTTTGGTTCTATGGGAATCTTTATCAGGAACCTCGTGGCCATTGAGGGACACTTTGAGGATTTGCTCCAGGGGCACGTAACCGAAACCGGCGAGCAAACTTGGATTCTTTCAGATCCCACACGTGCATATGGAAATTATGGATGTGTTCATGATGGCCACACTTACCCGGGAGCCTTCAGATCAGAAATGACCCCCTTGTGCAAAATTGGCATTGCCTTCACTAAGCAAAACCCTAGTTCTGGATATGGCACAATAACACTGTTTTTGGGCATTTGAGGCACGGGTGGGGGGTCCCCTACCTAAAACCTGGCGTTTCGAATCAATCGAAATTGACAGATTCGTGACCGGAGATACGATTTTGGTGCTATGGGGATTTTTTTCAGGCAACCCGTGGCCATTCAGGGACACTTTGAAGATTTTCTCCAGGGGCACGGAACCCAAACCAGTGAGCAGACTTGGATTCTTTCAGATCCCACATTTTCATATGACCATTGTGGATGTGTTCACAATGTCCATGCTCTCCTGGGATCCTTTGTATCAGAAATAACCCCCTTGCGGAAAATTTGCATGGCCTTCTACAAGTTAGGGTTTATTTATTGTGTATGTGCATGGTCTTATGTGTGTATGCATGTGTAGATATTTGTAATACCTCAATTTTGACCCTTATGAAATATTGGCTTTAATGTAAATATTGTATACATGCGATGTATGTTTCCCTAGTGTGGAGCTCAAGTCTAAGGCCGTGCTAGTGTATGCTCGCATTTTATTTAAAATGGACAAGCATTTGACCTTTTGTTACCCATGTGCTATTAAGCCATGGAATATTGTAAATTGATGTAAATATTAACATTGCAATAAAATACCAAAACTTGCTATGGGAGCAACAAATGAGAAGGGGCCATGTGTAATCCACTAGTGAGTGGTGAGGGGGTTGTGGGGGTGAACCATATGCTACCAAATGTCATCTTGTGAACCCATTTGATTTTTCTTGCTGATATTTAATTCTATTGTAAAGAAGTTGTTGAAGAATTCAGTCCATGGCTTCAACGGAGCATGGGCAGCCCAGAAATTCGTATGGCAGGGTATGGGATCTATTTTCTTGTACCACAAGTCACTCTACCTCATGGGAATGGGTTCTTTTTCATTCCCCAATCCATTGTTGAACAACCCAACATCAATTTTCATCCATATTGATTTGCCAGCAGTGAGAAAAACCAGAAATCGCAACTTTGCAAGAACCCACGTTTTGAAGAGCCAAAAACGCCCAGAATTGGTATTTGACAGTGAAATCCAATGGGGGGATCCATAGACATGAACCTTGGGGTGAAATTGAGAGTATTAGCTACCCCTAAATCCATTGGAAAAACCAGTCTTTATATCCCAGAAAACCAGTGACGGGATTGATTTATTTGATGACAGAATTGTGAGAAATCCAAGTGTGAATGTTTGAACAGAGGTTGGGTTTGCTTGATAAACCTAGTAAAGGCTGGAATCTTAAGGAATTAGCAGCTGGAACTTTCTATGCCCACCCTGAATAGCACTGGAGGAAAGGGACTCCTGAGGGATTATGCAACAGAGAAGGGGACCTTCCTTGTGTTGGTTGAGGTAGGTATTGTGGGTGCCATAGCTGTTGTGTTCATTTTGAGATGCATGTAGCTCTGTGGTTGAGATCACTGGATTAGCATTTCCCTCCTCTGTATTTCATATTCTTGATAAACCCAACTGTGTGTTGGCTTAGCATAGTTATTGAGTGAAACCATGGCTGTGAATGAGCCCAACTAGTTTCTCCTTAGTGGATACACAACCCAGCTCGGGGGTGATCTCTCAGCTGAAAGAACAAAAGATGGATAGAGATCTATGGTGGGTGGAACATTGCTCTCACATAGCTATTCGTTGGACAACTTCATCTCAAATATAAGTGTTCTCTATGTTAAATTATATGCATTTCGTGTTTTGTACTGTGTTAGTTCTGAATGGGAATTATGCATGTTAATGGGATTGATATGAGGCCTGTGCATAGCACAAGAAGGGGATTGAATTCTCTACATATGGTACCATTATATCCCTGTGATATATATGTTGATGCATTATTGTTTTTGTGTGTGTAAATATGTTTTATTTATGCTGTGTTTATTTGGTTTGAATCTGCACACATGAAGTTTTAATTTATTTATCAATTTGAGATCTAAGAATGGGGTTGAATTGTTAAACGAAGCCCGGTATGTTTGGGTCACGTTCCTCATCTTGCATTGGATTGATGGATGGGGACATGACAATATTTGTATATGTGCATGTTGTTTATGTACAAATTGACGCAGTCAAACTTTTGTGCTTGATTGTGTCAATTACCCATCTTTAGAAGGTACAAATGAAATAAGAACTCAACAAAACATGAAGAGACAATTGTAAAAAACATTAGAAAATTTGTATTGGAGCCATGGTGTTTCTGAGAGATGATTCTATAAGAGACAAGTAAGTTTTGGTTTGCATAAAAGAAGGTTGGTTTCCCTTTTTTTTATAACAAGAATAATTTGTATGCATTATAAACATTATAGACACATTACAAATGTGCACACATTCTTATGACAACATATATGGCATTAATTAGTTTTTATGGTAGGTAAAATCCTTGCAACCACATTAACTCCCTAGGTTATAATTATTTTCAAGGGGGGGAATGTGAGCCATTAATATTTTTTAAGCACTAAGTTTTGATGCTAGTTCTTTGGACATGATTAAGGTAGAAAATTTGAGCCTTAGGTTATAAGAATAAATTCTAAGCATCCTGAGCCTTGGATAATTCCTTAAAGAATAACACTTGACCTTTGAAGGGTATCCTTTGCCTTTGATTGTTGACCTATATGCAATAAGTAGGTTGTGGACATGAGGTATGGGTCTTGGGACCATGAACATGTTTAATGGAGGAAACATATGCCTTATGCCCTAACAAAGGCTTCTATGCATTTAGGACCACAAATGATGTGTCAAATCACAACACATCTAGGATCGAGGTATATTTGGCCTCCATATGAGCATATTAAAATATGATTAGGAGGTTATGAACACCAAGTGTTGGTGTTGAGGGCCTAGATATGACTGTAAATATTTAGCTTATCCATGAGGATATGGATACTATTTGGAGGTTTTTAACACCAAAATTAGTTCTTAGGACATGGAAGTGGTCAAAGGATGAAACATAGCCCATAGGCCCTAAGAGAATATTATAGGGCTTAATGACCATGGGAAAGGTCTTGGACCATAACACTTGGCATCTACTAAGTGCATTTTTATCTATGTGGGAATATAAGAGGAATAGGATAACCACTGGGAATTTTTGAGCCTCGTATACAAGTCATGAATCAATACATGGTAAATGTAGGAAACTTAGGAGTTATTCCCTAAATGCACAAACTTCGAGATCAAGAGCAAGAAAGGAGCTTTCAAGCCACCATATAGGACATGTCTTAGGGTTCTTTGGCTTCCAAATGTTTATGCATACTTCATTAGGATATTTTGAGAACCATTTATGGATATTAGGGCCTTGTAGATGGTTGGGAGGAGGACTACAAACCTTAATAAAAATAAAGCTTCTAAGAGAAGGGAAAACCTGAGGCTTCAACCTTACAGGTGTATTAATTAAATAGCTTCACAATCGTGAAAGAGGCCTCAAATGACAAAAATATGTTTAGCCTCCAATAAATGATATGGGTGCAACTAGAAGTATTTTAGCACTCGGTATGCGTTTTATGGCACTAAACATGATCAAATGATGAAACCTTGACCTTATGCTCTAAAGGAAGTTTCCAAGGATAGGGAAAATGTGAAGCCTTAACCAACCACATAATATTGGTCTAGTATACCTTAAATATTTCAATGCCAATATGGACACCATTAGTAGGTTTTGAGATTTATGGGTGGACCTCAAATCCATAAACATGATTCGAGGAGGGAGACCAACATCTCAAGGATAGAAATATATATGTATGGCTTAGGACTAATGGTATATTTGATCGGTCATTTGTAATGATTCAAGGCATCATTCATGAACCTTGGTCCCTAGAAGGTGCCTTTACAGCCTAATGCATAATTCAAAATTCAAAATATTTGAAAGTGATATTTAGGTGTGTAATTGTGTTTGAAAAGATGATGTTGTTTGTTATTTTATATTAATATTTGTATGGTTTACTTTGTGCAAGTGTGTGTGTAAATCTTTGTCTATGTGTATTTTTTCTAACATGTAATTTTTTGTATATGTGCATAGATATTTGCCTATGTGCATGTTTTTTTTGTATGTTTATGTATAAATATTTTTATGTGTGTAGGTTTTTGTAGTGTAAATATATATGTATTTGTACATCTTTAATATCCGTGTAAACATAGTTATGTGCATATAACTTGTGTGTGTTTGTGTGTAAATGACTAGGGGTGGTAGGTACACAAGGGGGATCCTTCATTCATCCAGAGGGAACTTAATAAATAAAAATATCACGGGGTCTAGGGAATGCTTCAAACAATAAAGTATAGACTTAAATGCTCTTCGTCAAGAGATCGAGATAACCTTTTCAACAAACATAAGGAACCTTTTGGTATTTGAGAAGTTCACCATTATCATTCATCACTTACACAACAATTTCATATACAATGACAACTCTTTAGCAAAACTTGTCAAAATGATAAGATATAGGAAATTTAAGGTCCATTATATCCCTAGTCATCATATCAACTTGGGCCCCATAAAATTTCTCCAATAACTACTCAAGGTGTTGAATTTTACCATCGAACTTTCATCCTTTCATTGTGATGTATACAAACTAATTGGATCTTATTAGAATGACATTTTACGATCAAAATACATTTAATAATACAAACCAATTGAAATAATATTCATTATGTCAATTCTAAATCTAAACTCACACTTAAACCTAACAAAGCATCCATGCTAAGAAAAACACAGTGGCTGAGGGATGATGTCCCTTCACAAGGAAACATTCCAAGTGAAGGGGATGGGGAGATATTTTTCATATCTTTGACCACAATGATGATAGCATACGTTTTTCACAGCTAAGTACGATCAACAAGTCCTTATTGATTGGTATATCATCAAATATTAAACATCGGTAGAAATAATAATTTTTACAGTTATCACATTGGTTCCAAATGCTATGAACATGGTCGAGTATGTTTTGTTAGAATTCAAACACAATATTTTTTTCAATCGGCCATCCAACAATGACTATATGATGCCACTAGAGATCAAAATTTATCTATTTCATTATAAACGAAGGAAATCATATCAAAAGACATTCAAACTCGTCCATTTGTTTTAAAAGCATGATGTCGTTTATTAGGAAACTACACACAACAAGATACCACAAGAGAAAACAAGATACAAATATAGGCATCATGGATATAAATCACATAACTAAAAATCCATGTACATCAAATCTACAAAACTCATCCAAACATATAAATTTTCTGGAAAATAGTGGAAAATAGTTCCCAATGTACACACGATGGCAACTCGTTGCCTATACAATGTGCAAAAACTCATGACCTAGATCCAAAATACATGGAAACACGTGCCCTATATACCAAGTACATGGAAATTGGTTCCCACAAATGCCACATTGTGGCTAATGTGCATAGCATGGCATGTCAAGCATCGATCCCACCCAGGAATTCCGAGGCACATCTCCGAAATCGATCTTCCTCTTCTTGGAGCTAGTGGAATCTCGAGCCTTCTTCCATCTAGGAGTAGACCATCTCTCCAGGATCTGAAAGAAATGATATAAGATACCATCATTTTCAAGCTGATTTCTAACATTTACCACATTTATAAAATGAATGTAGAATTCAAATCTTAAATAACTCACCATTAATGGGAGTGGGAGACGTGAGGCAGGTTTCCTCAATCTACTGATCCTCTAAGCAATGCCACCTTACAACATTTACGACAACCATTTCATTGAAAAAAAAATTGCTTAAATTATTTTTCATAAATTAACTTGATTCTCACCGTGAACACCTCTAGAAATGAAGATGAATGGGCTTTAGGGATAGAAGGTGGAGCAGTTGGTTGGACAACTTGCTTAGATGAAGTCATTAGGGGGGGGCAGATGTAGTTGTAGCAACTATAGGTGAAACCATTGTAGGTGTATCAACATATGTTGCAATAGTAGTTTCCACAATAGTAGTGGGAACTGAAGAATATAGGGTGGAAGAGGGAATGGTGATATCGGGTGGAGAAGGATTTCATGGATGATGAACCCTTACTGGTTGTACGATAGGGGGGGGTCGACCTAAAAAGGGCTAGGGGGGATGTTGAGGGATGGTTGATGGGAGGGAAATCATGAATAAATGGAGGAGGATGGATACAAGGGGGGTTGTGGATGAAGGGGAGAGTCTTGATGGAAGGGGGTGCATGGATGAATGGGGGAGGATGGATAGACAGGGGGCGTGGATGAATGGGAGAGGATGGATATATGAGGGGGCGTGGATGAATAGGAGAGGCTAGATGGAGAGGGGGGGATGGGGGGAGGGGAGATCATGGACGGAGGGGGGAGGATGGATGGAGGGTTCTAGATGGAAGTGGGGGGGGGGAGGGACTCGTGGGAGAGGGTGGAAAAATGGCACTGAAGTGGAGAGGTGGAACAATGGCAATTGCAGTTGATGGTGGCACCTGCATATACATTTGTAATATCATAGTTTAGTAGACAAAAAACAAATTAAATTATAGTAAGTCATAACAATTCAAATTAAAGAGTGCTTTTAACTACAGATTATCCCTATGTGTATGGTGACCTTTCGATCCCTAGCGGAGATGGCTGGTCATCATAGTCTGTGCATACCTGTGGAAACCAAAATGCATGCAAGTTATGAACATATTAAACAAGTGATTATTTAGGCAATCAAAATATTCAAAAATATTGTAGGAACTATCATCGTGTTAATGTCATAAATATAAATAAATAAATAATAGAAATGACATAAGTAATAGAAAACAATATATCATCAAAATAATAGAGATATCTTCCACCACTAGACCACCCTTCACAAAATGACATATTTCCTTTGGAGCCCTTAGCTATCTCTACACTTATCCTTCATCCTAACTTTGAC
The DNA here is from genome assembly GCA_027924585.1 of Larix kaempferi. Classification (NCBI taxonomy): domain Eukaryota; kingdom Viridiplantae; phylum Streptophyta; class Pinopsida; order Pinales; family Pinaceae; genus Larix; species Larix kaempferi. The sequence goes on from BSBM01001233.1 coordinate 488,801, forward strand.
CATCCATCATATCATCGTTATGAATGACAACACCTTAGAATGCCCTTTATCCTCACTGACACTAATAGCATTTCCTTTCCTCTTTCAAACTTTCTTCATGAAGGTTTTTTCCTAATACAAAAGAACATGACTATAATGATTAAATATAATACATTGAAAAGGAATATTAACATAATCTATCACATCGGTGTAATATCTCCCTTCAACTATCAAACCCACTGACTTGAACAAACCTTGATTTACATCCATTTCCCCCAAAATGTGTACTGTTCAATCTAGAAAAAATAGAATTCTATGAATCTTAGAGAGGCTTGGATACCTTGGTCCAAGCCATTGAAGAGAAACATGAATGTTCACCATATACTTCACATGAGGGAGTCCATGCTGATATAGATGTAGAACTTGAAAACACAATTGAGGATGTAGTGTAATGTTGAAAAATGTAACGAGAGATGTCCTTGTCTCCATGTTTTTGTGTTTTCCATGAGGGGGACACAACATTGTGCTTCCTAGACTTGTTGTGTTTTCAAAGTAACATTTTTTAATAAAGTACCTTAGTATTATGTACTTTAAGTTGTCTCAAAAGTTATTTAAATGTTCTATTAATTTTGTGATGCAATTAATAAAGGAGCATTGAATATAAGCCCTCAGATCAAAATCATCTTAACCATTGGATGAAAAGTTAGTTAGGGTTTTTGAGTTAGGCTTTAGAGAAAGTAAAGTACAAATACAAGTCTAAGTGAAGGAGAAAACACATATTAAGAGAAAGACATCAAGAGAGAGACAAAGATAAGTCATTTATGTGTTTTTATGAGAGTACACTTTCCTAGAAATAATTGGCATAGTTCCCAAGGCAATATGAGAGCAGGAAACAATTCGTACAGTCAAGTACAAAATCTGTACAACAATACCAATGGCACATAATTTGAGGATTTGAATACTAGCATGTGTGGGAACCATTTTTTAGAATGATAAAAAGTACTCCTGTTGAGTATTTCCATATAGTCTGTATTGTCCTTTTGCTGGAATAGAAATCGAGATTCAGACAGTCTGTACACAGAGCCGTACAACAGTCTTTCTAGCACGTGCGGATGAGAAAGTTAGCACATGTGTGTGTATGAAGTATCTACTTGTTTTTGATGGGGATAACCCCTGAGGGTTTTCATTTTGGTACAATGGTCTAGCTGTGGACTCTACGAAGTCTCTTGTGACTTATTTGTGGATAACGATACCTATGTTAGCATAAATGGGGTTTTGAAAGAAATCATGGAAACTGTGTTTCACCAGAGTTAGCATAGAATCAAAGTCTATGGTTTCTTTGTTGATGTTATGGTGCCTTTGTCCGTTCGTTTGTATAATTTCTGTGGGAAATGTTTTGTATTAATAAATGGTAGACAACCCCTTGAATTTAACCTAGGAATCTTAATGTAAATCGACCTCTGCGTATTTGTTTCTATTTTAAATCTAAAGGTATGTTTTTGTAACCCTTGATGGGAGATGTGTTGGTTTGTTTGTCTAAGAAAATCATGCTTGGGTTTCCTTGATATGCTTCTGGTGATGGTCGTGGGGTTTGAATCCTTGAATTGCATTTTTAACTTGGTCTATAGTAACTATTCTTATTGTATTTTAATTGATAGTGTAGAAACTGGAAATTTCAATGGACAGCCCATGGAGGCTTTTGGTTTGGGAACGAGGGTTTTAAATCTCCTGTGGGTTTCATAAAACATTTTTAATTTAAAGAAAGAATGCTTTCAGTTTCTTAGAATATAATGTATGGTTTAGCTAGATGAGGGTTCGATTCTCATTGAAGAGTAATGCCTGCCAGGGTTTGATTGAAGACATATACGTTGTTTTAGACTTGGGGTTTGTATGCAGTTAATTGATAAAGTATGTACAATGTGTAATTTCTTTTGCTGTAGGCATGGATATCTCCACGATTCTGGAAAAATAAATAATGATTTAGCCTGCGTTAACTCTCGTAGATTTCTAATTTTTTTATTTTAAAGAAAGAACGGTTTACACCCTAGTTTCTGAATAATATTCTAAGGGTACTACGATTTACTTTCATTTTTTCATAAAGATTTAGTAGTTGTAAGCTGGGCCTGTGTTGCAATTTGTTTGGGTTTTAATGTTGGAAAACAAAACTAAGTTTTGAGAAACGTAATTGCAATAAAAAGAAATAGACCCTAGCTAGGAACTAAATTGAAACTAGAGTAAGAGGTTTTCAAAAATAAAATGTGATTTTAAATATATGTAGCTTTCAAGAAGACAACCATCAATTTAAATCTTGATTTGGTTCCTAATGTTTTCCGCTGACATGGATGTGTAGCACAGGATAGCTAGGATAGCCCTGCTAAACCTTTTGTTGGTTTTAGTTCTTCAATGTAAACCCGAGAGCCCATGCCCAATGGCCCTTGCTCTATGAAAGAAGATAACATCAAAATGTTTAGGGAAAAATAGTGTTGTATAATAAATACTATTTTAATGTTCCTAGTTTCTATTGTAATTGAAATGGAGGTTTTGTAGTTCATACCTGGTTACTTTGAAGCTTGGTCCACCTCTGCAGAACTTGCACACTCAAAAAATAATTAATGCAGAAAACCTATGGACTTAGTTGACCCGTTGAATGATCTTTTAACTGGATAAATTTGGGACTGCCATGATCCTTAGATCGTTCCCAGTCCTATCTGGATCCCCCCCAGCCGGTTCCAACATGCAAAGAGAAGTAGAGGTCCTAAGGTAGCTTGCTGGTCAGTTATGTAAAATTATGATAGGCTACTATAGTATTGTAGAGAGTTTCCCTTCTGTTGCCATAAGAAAAATGATAATAGGAAAGATGCCCTTCTTTTGAGGTCTTCCCTCTTTTTATAGGTGAATTTCTATTTTGGAAAAATAATATAGCTGTTGGAAATTATTATATATTTAGTTTTTTATTTAATTTGAAAAATTAATATCTTTAAAAGATAATCTACTAAATATCTAGTCCTTGTTTGTATAGGACTTTTATTTGCTTTTAACTGGATGTAACTTTTAAGTTAACCCATACATAATAATAATAGTAGTAGTTTATATATTATTACTTAATATTTAACAATACAATTAATCATAATTTTAATGTGATAGAAATTCCATGCATAACCTTCATGCAATATATATATAAATAAATAGTAATATTATTATTATTAATACTTTTAAGAATAATATCAACTTTGAGGTCTATAGCTTGTATGCATGTCATTCACATAAGATTATTTTAATTATTCAATAATCTAGTTATGGTAATTTCCTTTGATTTATTTATGTATATCTCATAATACTTATTTTATATATTAAGGACAATGTCCAACTCTTTGGACGGGTCTTTTGGGTAAACTTGGATAACTCGCTTGGTTAGGTACCTCTAGATCTCTCTCTTGCATGCTGGATTCCCTCGTTTAACATGGTAGTTCCCACAGTACTTGATGATAGATAGAAAATGATTCATTTAACCAATTTAAATAATGTGATGAATACAAGTGCTATTCAGAGTCTTCTCGACTCAACACTTTTACAATCAAGTAACCCCGACTGCTCTTCAGAGATTTAACTCAACACTCTTCACATGGGCGTTACGCTAGTGCAATTCCAGAGCGTCTTGCTCAAAACTAGTACTAGAATGTGGTTGTGAAGCACATCTAGAATGTATAATGGCCTCAGATCTGGTATTCATTTATCAAGCTTGGAGTGTTCCAGGGCTCCTTCCCATGACTCAATGTACATCGGAGCTTACGCTCAGTACATAATAAAATCGTCTAGGTACATCGGGGCTTATGCCCAGTACGTAGGTCATCCGTGTGTTCCTGATTCCAAGCTCAACACATCATATAAGTCAATCATGTAAATCATAACTCTCCACAGTATGTAACAAAAGATCATCTCATTATATTAGGGTTTTGTACCCAATTCTCATAACAAAACATAATCAATCCAGTAGGGCTTTCTTTCCCAACATATAACAATAATGCATCAGTCAGGGTCCATGCCCAATATGTAAATCTATAAAAGAAATGAATCATGTGCACTAGGGCGTATGCCCAATAATCAAACCAAATCATATGTGTAGGGGCTGTGGGCCCAATATAACATCAGAAATAGTTAGTTCAAAATTCGGGATATTACAAGGAGTTAAATGGATTTATCAAACTAAATTCAATGAAAAAGGAGAAGTTGGGAAGCATAATGATAGGCTTGTTGCAAAAGGATTTACACAATAGCCTAGTATTGATTATGGTGAAACATTTTCTCCAATGGCAATGTTAGACACCATTAGAACAGTTCTGGCATTAGATGGTAAAACAATGGAAAACTTATATAAGTTAGATGTCAAATCAACATTCCTAAATGATATTTTGGAAGAAGAAGTGTACATTGATCAACCACCTAGGTATGAAATTAAGAATCAAGAGCATAAAGTATCCAAACTAAAAAAGTCACTATATTTTTAGAAACGAGCACCAAGCGCTTGGTATGGAATAATTGAGCCATAGTTAATTAGTAATGGGTTATTACAGAAGCAAATGTGAACCCACATTATACACCAAAATAGATTATCAAAACCTAATTTTGATTGTATGTCTTTATGTGGATGACATGATCTACACAAGAAATTTAATGATGGAAAATTTCAAATCAATCATGAAAACCAAATTTGAAATGACAAATCTTGAATTAATGAAGTATTTTCTTGTCATTGGAGTTGAACAAACAAATAATTACATATTTCTATGTCAACAGAAGTATGCTAAAAATGTTTTGAACATGTTTAGAGTGACAAATTGCAAGCCAGTAGACACTCCTGTAGTAACATGTACGAAAACTAAGCAAACGGGATGAAGGAACAATAGTAGATCCCACCTTGTATAAGAGACTTGTTGGCAGCCTGATGTATCTAATAGCTACAAGACTTGACATTATGTATGCAATAAGTTTAATTTCCAGGTTCATGGAAATTCCAAAATTTCACATTGGCAAGTACGTAAAAGAATTTTAAGGTATATTGCAGGTACAACCAATTTTGGCATCATGTACTCAACCACAAACTCTAGTTCTCTAGTTGGGTACACTGAGGAAGCATTGATGATAGGAAGAGCACTTCAGGTTATGCATTTCATTTTGGATATGAATTAATTTCATGGGTATCCAAAAAGCATCACGTTGTGAAAATATCTTCAACAGAAGAAAAGTATGTGCCAAAATGGAAAAAAACATGAGCAACCTATCATGATGTATAGTTGAGGAGGATATTAGAAGATCTTCAACATAAAGAAAATAAAGCAACACACATCTTTTGTGACAACAACTCAACCATAACATTATCCAAAAATCATGTACTCCATCGGAAAAAAAAATAAAAATATATTGATACCAGATATCATTTTATAAGAGATATTGTAGGTGATGGAGAAATATGTTTAGAATTTTGTAGATCTTGAGACCAACTAGCTGATATTTTCACTAATCCATTGGTAAGAGAGAAATTTATATTTCAAAGGAATAATTTAGGTATAGGTAGTCATGAATTGTATAAGGTAGAAATTAAGGGGGAGTGTAAGGAGTAATATCTCCCTCTTACAGAAGTAATCAAGTTAATGTAGTTTTGATAGGAGTTATCTACCTGACGTACCTTTTATACTGAATATGTGATAGTTTTAAATAAAACTAGGCAGTTCAGTTAATGTGGGAAACTTCATGAACTAGTCTAGAACTTGTCTATATGCATGAAGTCTAATTTTAGTAGCAGTGTAGAGGAGAGGCGGGGTATAGTAACATAGTTGTTTTCTGTGTTAATAGAGGAGAGATTGAAAGCTCTTGTTTCCTCGGTATTTGAATTAGTTGTAGCTCAGTGTATGTTGTTGTGATTGATTTCAGTCCTTGTTGTTTGTATGTGTTCCCTTCCCATCCAACACACAAATAATAAATCAATGGTTACATTGAGAAGTGTTATTCCCTTCATTTTTTCTTTCGAGATGGAGGTCAATCTTTAAACATCCTAGATTCATGAAAATTCTCTGTCTTCATGATTTCCAATCAACTACTTCTACCATCTACATTTTAGTAACATGCATTAAAGAACTGTCATTAATTTCATATTTTTTTTTCTCCTCAAACAAATTGTATCTTATTGATTAATTATTATTAGGAAATTAACCCTTTAAAGATTGGCATAATGTTGGAAGCCACTACATGAATCATGGAATCCCTCGCATGAATTGTGCAATCCACAAAGTCATGGAAAAACAAAACTTTTATAGTTAGTAAATTCAAGTTGTTAGCATGCAGGCAACAACTTCGGATTTGAACTCGACCTTTTCTTTCCTTATTAGATCTACAGGGTGTGTCCTGTAGCAAGAGCAGTGATGACAATGATTCACAATTTCCTCCACTTTTACAACAATCTAAGTCATGTGTTCCTTGTCAATGGGTTCCAACCACAAGTTATATGGATGTATTAGTTAATAACTACAAATACAAATATCATTAATAAGTATAATTTAAAATATAAATTTTAGAGTAGTTTTATTCTTATTGTGGACTTTTTGTAATAGAATTATTTTTTAAATTCAATAATCTAAATTCATTTTCCATAAACATTAATAACTACCACCACCATCATATATATATATATATATATATAACTTTGCAATAATTGATATTATACTTATTTTTATTATTTATTTAGTTTTTTATTCTAATTTTTTAATAAACATTAATAACCATTACCACCATCATTATCATATAAACATTAATAACCACTACCACCATCATTATCATATATATATATATATATACTTCTTCCCAAAATTCTAATACTTTCTCTTCAATAGTATACAGATTTTTATAATCCATTTATTTTTCCACTTAATCTTTCTTTGGAGCATAGTCCATCATTATAATATCTCGTAAGATGTTAGATTTACTCCTACTTCACATGGATTTAGTTGACTTTATAAGATCTAAAAATGTTTTAAAAGGGCTAGTTAGCATTATAAAACATTATTGTCAAAAAGCATATCTCCTTCATGGTATTTTTTTTTTTAATATCTAGATTTTTAGAAGTGTTACCTACAAGCCCATCAACCCTACCATTTAGACATAAAAAGTTGTCAAAAAGCATATCTCCTTCATGGTAATTTTTTTTTTTTATATCTAGATTTTTATAAGTGTTACCTACAAGTCCGTCAACCCTACCATTTAGACATAAAAAGTTGATACACCTTGGCAGCCACGGGATGCTAGGTCCATGGAGAGGGGGACGTTTAGCTCCATCATCATTTTTTGTTTTATTTTAAAGTTCTATGTTTTTTTCACACTAAAAAAATAATAAAAAAAGTAACCTCTTATTAACTTTAACTTTACATCATCATGTCATTATATTTATGCAAAACCACAAGCCAAAAAACTACAATATAACTACTCTCTCCAAAATCAAAACACCAAAAGATAAACAGATAGAAGTATCAACAGATAAAATGACAAAATGTAACAGCCAGAAGTATCATCTAAAAGAGAAAAATAATGCTCCCAATCAGCTTCCAAAAAGTATGGCATTTCTATCATCCATAATACAAAAACCAGCCACAAAACTCAGAACACCGAAACTGAACCAAAGTTTAGAACAACCCCATCTCTGGTCCCCTCATAAAACAAGAGACCATCTATGTGACTAACAACTATTTTGGAAAGGCCATCTGCCTAGACTTCAAATAGACATCCGCAAAACAAATCTGAGCAAAACTATGCATCCTCCTCCTAAGTCTATCAATCCAATACTCCAAAACTATGCATCCTCCTCCTAAGTCTATCAATCCAATTTAACAACTTTGGAGATTTTAAAATTTTATATTATAATATAAAAGAAAGATAATTAAAATATTTTTTTATAATGCATGGAATGTGAAGTCCATTTTAAAAATCCATAAACAGTACAATTCCGAAATTTCTACGTCAACTACTCTCAATCCACGTCCCTTGGATTTCTATAAGATTTTTTTTATTTCTTCAATTAAAAAAAGTTTGGATCTTAAAGCATGATCCCCCTCTTGGTAGATCCAAAATTAAGATGTGAGGCCCTCATACAAATCCCTCAATCTTTTGGAGGTTTTTCACTTGGGAGCTATATCATTGCTTATGAAACGATGCGTTCTTTTCACAATGCCCTTTATTGTGGAGTTTATCTCAATTACCATTAGTCATTCTTAAAACATTATGGATGGTCCTCCTTTATGCACCACCCTTGATATAGTGTTTCTTCCCTCTTATTTGCTCAATTTTGATGGGGTAAACTTTTTTCACTCTAAAAACACCAAATTATTATATAAACTATATAAAATCTTTAGAAATTGAAATAATTTTAGAAAAATATGGTCAAATATTTTATAGTTGACATTTTAAGAATTGGTAAGATTTGTCCAAGTTTATACACTTTTAAATAAGTATGGGTCCTTAAAATTATCCATGTCTAATGAAAGGGAGAAAAATGAAACCTATCATTCTGTGTCAAGACTTTAGAGTTTAACATTAGCCATATGGTATTGACTTACACCTCGCCCCTCTTGGGGGTGTAACTCTTAATATTTCCTCCCAAAGCACCATTGACACCAATGGTTCATGCATTAGTCAACATTTAACTCCACACTTAGAGAAGATCACATTTGATTGTTTTAGCATTCTCATCATTTGCAAATCTAAATGTGCACTTATGTTCTTCCCACAAAAAATTCTTCATGTGCAGAATACTCGAGGTTGATACATTTAGTTTTTTTATTTATAAACAATGAAACTCTCATTTACATGTAAAGGACTTTTTTTTAGAAAGATTTTGACGTATTGTATTTTGTCTAATTTATTATATTTTAAAGGTTATTGGAATTTTTTTTTGTCATGACTATTCCTCAAATCATTTTATTATAAGTCTCATTTGAGGTGTTACAAAGAATATTCCACTCTCTTTCAACGAGTGGTTGCATGCCACACTTATTTGCTTATTTCAGACCCTTGTTTCTCTCATAAGTTGTATAAATATGTTTTATTTCCTCACTTCTATATCGGTATTCATCATGCCCTTATTTGTCAATAACCATATTCATAATTTTTTTCCATTATGGCCTTTATTTTTGGTACCCTCTTCTTTTGTACATTTTGCTACTAGATTTTGGGCCATTGGTGCAAATATTGAATTGTCACCAAGCATTTGTTTTTGTACATTACCTATCTCTTGGAGATAGCCATTTTGGAATGTTTCTTACTTGGTTTACATACTTCAACAGAGTGAGATGATGGCATGCAGTCCTTATTCGAGTCATTCTTTTTGCTTCATTGTTTTGTTCAAGATTTACTTTTCTTCAAAATGAGCCTTGTGTCAAGCACTAATTCTTATTTTGAATAGGTGGTTGCAATGTATAACTACCCATGCACTATAGTGAAATTCATTGACATCCATAGGGACAATTAACTTATGTTGTTTTCCTCGATTGTACATGATTATGTGATAAATCCTTTGTGCTAAAAAAATTGGGTAATTTATAAATATAACAAATAACATTTTGAATTTCCATAATGGTAAAAAACTATAAATCTTTTTTTTTTCAAATATAATAAACCTAAGGTTTATAATAAAACCATAAATTTTTAATTTAGTTATTTGTATTTATAGAATATATTAAATATTCTTTAATATATTTAAGTTGTAATTGTTGGTTGATAAAAAAAATTCTTCATAACATTCATTTAGTCTCTTTGAACGCATCTATATATATATAAACAAAAAAAAATTAGGTAATTCATAAATGTAATAAATACCATTTTGAATTCTCATAGTGATTAAAAACTAAGATCGTCTAATTTCCATATTCAAATCCATGGATTTCTATATGATTTAGACATTGTTGTCTCAATTATTTTTAAAAATGTTGAATGTTAACGTTTTAAGCAAATCCTTGCACAAGCCCACTTGAATTCTATTTTCTACCAAAGGTGGATAAATTGTGCAACGAGTGTAAGAAATGAGATTGCAATCTTGAGACCGGATATGGAACAACTACAAACCTATAAGCAATAGATGACAACAGTAGGAACATTTGTGCTACCATGGGTAGAGGAATTAAGTAATGTGTAAAGTTGGTGGAGAAATATCTACATATTCTTGGGGCACATCGGCATAAGCAAGCCGTGACTCTATTAGTAGTGTAGGTATGTGCACCTCAATGAAATTTGATACTTTCATTAGTTTGACATGTTGAGTAAGAAGTTTTTAGAGAAATTGTTTCCGTTTAAATTTTGCATCTTTATGATGATGACATATACTTGCTTCTTTACTTTTTTAATATTCCATATCAATCATATTTTAATCATAAAAAATATTTTAAATCAGGGACTAGCTGCTTCGCAACTATTTCTCATTAACATATCCTCTTTTTAAACCACCACTTCACTTAAGTTTATTTAAATATTAATCAAGATGCATTTAAGCATAACAAGATACGGCGATAAAATTAATAGGGATTGTAATTAGAATGATTAAATCTAACAAAGCTTAGCCATAAATATAATCCAACCAAACTACTCATTCATTAATATATAACACACATCAAAATCCATATTACATCAAACCTCAAACCTCATTACTTGAACTTCTAGTCGGTTCGAACTCTAGCTAGGATCGCGTTAAGCAATATTCCAGACGCGATAATGTACAGTCCACAACTACCATACCACCAAGTCGGTTCTGATCCATATTCTACCGAATCTTCATAGAGTCGATCGAATAAAAAGAAGCCACTTAGTCATTTAACACAAACTAGGAATTGCAAAGCACTATATATCCATCTCCCGGAAGCATTTATACCCGGAACTACTGCTATTGCGCTACACGCTCCAATACAAAGCATTTCTAAAGTGATGATTGCACAAATCTTAAAAGTAATTTTTCTATCCCAACATCTAAAACTGGGCATTCTTCTAATTTTCCAATATAAACTTAAATCAAGAGAATCCATGACCAAAGCAATGAAAATGCCTACCGACATCGCACCAATTCTAGGCTTAGAGGGTTCCATAAAATGTGTATGATACCATTTGTTAGCACCTCCTTCCAATGTAACAAGCACCACCCAACTAATAATGCAAACGGAGTTCACACAATATATGTGTTTTCCACTCTCTTTTTTGAATGTCTGTGTTTCCATTGTCATTGGACTATATGACTTCCCTAGCTTTCCAAAAGTGAGACAAGGATTCAGGAATTCAACCCAAAAAATGTATATGTTAAAAAAAATCGTATCAATATTTAGTCCCTCCCTTTGTTCATGAATTCACCCACAATAATGTATATGTTAAAAAAAAAATCGGTATCCATATTTAGTGTTTTCAAAGTGGAAGGATACCTACATAATTGATATCCATATGTATGGTTCATATATACAATTTTTTAAAGTTTTTGTATTCGCAATGCTTAACAATTTCCTAAGCATTAACATTTTGCACTTGTGTAGAAAGTTTTATTTGATGTAATATAATAGGTTAAACATTCTAATACATTGAAGGTTATGTGAGAACTATAAACTATATGAGATGGAAAGGTAGAAAAGGAAAATGTATCGATTATAATAGCATTGGTAGTCATTTTAAAATAAACGATGAAAGATTAGGATCAACAACATAAAAATATATATAGAAGAGAGATGTAAATTTTCCATGCATACATTCGATAAGTTGGTTTGAATATGTACTTCTTCTCATCTCTAAAGAATGTTTTTTAATAATTTAATAATATTTATAGAGTGTGTTGAAATCAATTGATTTTGGTTTAAAGTCTTTTGATTAAGTAATTGCAGGCTCTATTTTCTCATATCAATTTACTACCATTACATTGAACTCATATATATAGTAAATTAAACATGTTGTTTATCTTTTGAACTTAATTAGCATAAGATCAATTAAAGTTTTATGTATGTAAGAATGACTAAATGGGGAGTTTTATATTGTACAATCTAGACTTTATAAACACCAAGGTGTTGTAGTGAAAAGTGGCTAAGACTTTATAAACACCAAACACCAAGGTCTTGTAGTGCAAAGTGATTATTTGCATGTTGTTGTAAACTTGAAAATCTCACAATTGACCATTTTTAATATAATATCATCTTTCAATCACATATTTTAAAAAACATAACTCTATTGATAAGTCACAAATGTATTCTTTCTCTAAAGGTGTATTGTTCTTATTATGAAATGATCGCAACATAAGGGATGGTGCAAGGTAATATACCCACTTATGATGCGTTAGTTGCAATGATATGCCGGAAAAACAGAAATATGATCATTAAAATTAATTAATAGAGATACCTACAAAAAAATTTAGAATTAGGTGTAAAAAGATGAAATGTACAAAATTGGATCACCTTCCGGAATATATAACTTTTATTTATGGAAAAGTGGTATAACCACCCCAAAATGTCATTATTTTAAGATTGGTATGTTATTTTTTATCTGAAACATAATGCATGTGTTGTGTTGGTCCACCGTTTTGTTATGTAAATTGTCAAATTATGAGGAAAAAATATGTACAGGCGTAGGCAATAGACGGATCTTGTGCAAGACTATTTTTCCAAATTTTTAAAAGTTAATTTTATATTTTTTTAAATTATGAAATTCGGTGAAGCCCTAAAACGACATGGTCGAGCGTTAGTCCACCGTATCATGGTATTAACATAATCAATCGAATTTTTTTTATCTTGTATGTATTCTTGTACTCTTGTGCGGGTTCTTTTCCGTTTTCAAAATATGTAAGCGAATCAAAATCTATAGCCCAAATAAATGACCTATGTTTTTTAGAAATTTGACATGAGTGCACTTAAAAATGAATTTAAAATAGAAAACAATAACAGATCTGTTCAAAAAATATATAGTTAGAATCTGCACACTGAGCTCAACAAGTGTGTGCAATTTCATCAGTAGTGCACAAGTGGATCATATGCAGAACTAAGCGTGAAAACCATGAAGTTACAGAAATTGGTATGTTCTTCCATAACTTGGACCTAGTCTCAACGTTTGGCAATTTGAAGCTAGTACCAAACCTGCAAGGGTGCCCAAAAAAAATTGAATGTAAACACGCGTGTGTGCAAATCCGCTCAAGGGTATAGGTGTGCATGCATTCATTTTGACACCTTCATTTTTTTCTCTCTCTCCATAAACCCCCCCTCCCTCTCTATAACCCCACCCCCCCTTCTTCTTATCCACCCAATCTCCCCCTCTCTTCCACTCTACTCAATCCCTCCTCCCTCCCTCACCCCTCTCTTCTCTCCATAACTACAAGAGTTAGGAGATTTAGTCATCCATTTCCATGAATAACACCTAAAGCCATGACATAGGATTTACTGAGGTTAGCCTTGATTCCAAGTATGAATATGGGTGTGGTCATTCTAATGTATTAGATTCTCGGCATGGGTGTTTGCTCCCAATACATTGTTGACGGATGGAACCTTGGCTTTAATCCCTAAAATAAGAATGTAATCATCCAAGTTCAAGAACAACACCTTATTCCACTACACATGACCTCTCAAGAATATCCTCCATTATGAGTAGCGATATTAATGATAATATGAATGTAACCCCTATAACCATTGACATATAACACTTATCACCAATATACCCTATAATCCCTATCTAGTAACCCTTATAACCCACAAACCTATAAATGTATATATTATGACACAAAATCACTAACTCGCATTATCCTCTTGTACATATAAATATTCATCCTTATAACCATAAATCCATGACCCCTATATCTCAATCCCCAAACCCTTGACCATTAGTCCCTTGCCATTGCAATCCCTAGTCCCTACTACAACTAACCATTATAACTCTTGGCCCACTATAATCCTAAACTAGTATATAGCCCTTAAAAAGCCTAAATCCTAACACATAATGATATATCCCCCATTCCCCAGCACTTAAATATTCCTTAACCCCTATAATTATAACCAACTAATCCTAATCTGTAAAGTGTCTAGTCAAATAAAAATGAACCCCTAACACTTACAACCTCTAATTCTCATCAACCCTAAATTATATCATCAAACAACCAACCCTTAAAACCTATAACCCATGGCCAGTTTAGAGAGCTAGAGCTAGAGAGAGAGAGACAGATTGGAGGCTATGGGTTTAGTGAGATAGATATTGGGGGTTAGGGGTTTAGAGAGAGAGAGAGAGAGATATTAGAGGTTGAGGGCTTAGAGAGAGAGAGAAACAAAGAGAGAGAGGAGGGGATTGGGGGTTAAGGGATTAAATAAAGAGAGTGAGAGGGAAAGAAATTGGTGGTTATGGATTTCGAGAGAAACATTAAGGGATTGGCAGTTAAGCGTTTAGAGAAAGAAAACGGGGGTTAGGCATCTAGAGATAAACAGAGAGATTGGAGGTTAGAGGTTTAGAGAGAGAGAGAGAGAAAATTAGAGGTATTGGGGGTTACAGGTTTAGAGAGAGAGAGAATGGAGGTTATGGGTTTAGAGAAAAAGAGGGAGAGAAAGGGAGATATTGGTGGTTAGGGACCTAGAGAGAGAGAGAGAGAGAGAGAGAGAGAGAGATTGGATCTTTTTGGTTTAGAGGGAGGGAGAGAGAAATTGGTGGTTAGGAGTTTAGAGATTGAGAGAGAGAGGGAGGGAGAGAGAGAGAGGGAGGGAGAGAGAGAGAGGGAGGGAGAGAGAGAGAGGGAGAGAGAGATAGAGAGAGACTAGAGGTCAGTATTTTGGAGAGGGATAAAGTCATAGATTGGTGGTTTGAGGTCTAAAGAGAGAGAGAGAGAGAGATTGGAGGATAGAGGTTTAGAGGTTTAGAGAAAGAGAGAGAAAGAGACTGAGGCACCCCATGGCCATTCAGGGACTCTTTGAGGCTTTTCTCTGGGGGCATGGAACTTGAACCAATTAGCGGAACATGGTTACGTCATCTCCCACACGTGCATATGGCCATCGTGGATGTGTTCATGATGGAAACACTCGCATGGGATCCTTCGGATAAGAAATTACCCCTTGTGCAAAATTGGCATGGTCTTCACTTAGAAAAACCCTAGTTCTGGAGATGGAACAATAGCACCTTCCGGGCGTTTAAGGAACGGTGTGTGGAGGGGGGGGGCTAGTTGAAACCCAACATCCAGAATCCATCAGAATCGAGGGATTCACGACCGGAGTCACGTTCTTGGTGCTATGGGAATTTTTGTTAGGAAACCCGTGGCTATTCACGGACACTTTGAGGATTTGCTCCGGGGGCGTGGAACCCAAACCGACAAGCGGACGTGGATTCTTTCATCTCCCACACATGCACATGGCCATTTTGGATGTGTTCATGATTTCCATGCTTGCTAGAGAGCCTTCGAATCAGAAATGACCCATTTGTGCAAAATTGGCATGGCCTTCACTCAGCAAAACCCTAGTTCCAGAGATGGCACAATATCACCATTTACGTGCATTTGAGGCATTATATGGGGGGACCCCTAAACGAAACCTAGCATCCTGAATCCATCGGAATCAATGGATTCGTGACAAAAGTCATGGTTTTGGTGATATGGTCTTTTTTTTCAAGCACCCCATGGCCATTCAGGGACACTTTGAGGATTTGCTCCAGGGGCACGGAACCCAAACCATTAAGCGGAATTGAACTCTTTCATCTCTCACACATGCATATGGCCATTGTGGATGTGTTCACGATGGCCACGCTAGTCCAAGAGCCTTCAGATCATAAATGACCCCCTTGTGCAAAATTGGCATGACCTTCACTAAGCAAAACCCTAGATCCGTAGATGGCACAATAGAACCGTTTCTAAGGGTTTGAGGCATGGTGTGGGGGTCTAGCTGGAAAATCGACGTCCTAAATTCATTAGAATCAACGGATTCACAACTGGAGTCACGGTTTTTGTGCCATGGGAATTTTTTTCAGGAACCTCATGACCATTCAAGGAGGGACACTTTGAGGTTTTGCTTTGGGGGCACGAAACCCAAACCAGCAAATGAACTTGGATTCTTTCAGCTCCCACACATGAATATAGAAATTTTTTATGTGTTCATGATGGCCATGCTCGCTTGGGAGCCTTCGGATCAGAAACTACCCCTGTGTGCAAAATTGGCATGGCCTTCACTAAGCAGAACCCTAATTCCGAAGATGGCACAATAACATCGTTTCCAGAAGTTTGAGGCACAGTATGAGGGATATCGTAGTTGAAACCCGACGTCCTAAATCCATAGTAATCAATGGCTTCACAATCGGAGTCACGATTTTGGTGCTATGAGATTTTTTTTCAGGAACTGCCTAGCCTTTCAGGGACGCTTTGAGGATTTTCTCTGGGGGCACGGAACCCAAACCGATGGGAAGACTTGGATTCTTTCAGCTCCCACACGTTCATATGGCCATTGTGGATGTGTTCACAATAGCCAAGCTCGTCCAGGATCTTTCATATAAGAAATGACCTCCTTGTGCAAAATGGGCAAGGGCTTCACTAAGCAAAACCCTAGTTCCATAGATGGCACAATATCATTGTTTATGGGCGTTTGAGGAATTGTGTGGGGGGGACCCTAGCAGAATTCCAGCGTACTCAATACTTTGGATTCAATGGATTCACGATCATAGTCATGCTTTTGTTTCTATGGGAATCTTTATCAGGAACCTCGTGGCCATTGAGGGACACTTCGAGGATTTGCTCCAGGGGCACGTAACCCAAACCGACGAGCAGACTTGGATTCTTTCAGATCCCACACATGCATATGGAAATTATGGATGTGTTAATGATGGACACACTTACCTGGGAGCCTTCAGATCAGAAATGACCCCCTTGTGCAAAATTGGCATTGCCTTTACTGAGCAAAACCCTAGTTTTGGAGATGGCACAATAACATTGTTTTCGAGCATTTGAGGCACGGGTGGGCGGTCCCCTACCTGAAACTTGGCATTTTGAATCGATCGGAATTGACAGATTCGTGACCAGAGATACGATCTTGGTGCTATGGGGTTTTTTTTCAGGCATCTCGTGGCCATTCAGGGACACTTTGAAGATTTTCTCCAAGGGCACGGAACCCAAACCGGCGAGCACACTTGGATTCTTTTAGATCCCACATTTTCATATGAACATTGTGGATGTGTTCACAATGTCCATGCTCTCCTGGGATCCTTTGTATCAGAAATAACCCCCTTGCGAAAAATTTGCATGGCCTTCTACAAGTTAGGGTTTATTTATTGTGTATGTGCATGGTCTTATGTGTGTATGCATGTGTAGATATTTGTAATACCTCAATTTTGACCCTTATGAAATATTAGCTTTAATGTAAATATTGTATACATGTGATGTATGTTTCCCTAGCATGGATCTCAAGTCTAAGGCCCTGCTAGTGTATGCTCGCATTTTATTTAAAATGGACAAGCATTTGACATTTTGTTACCCATGTGCTATTAAGCCATGGAATATTGTAAATTGATGTAAATATTAACATTGCAATAAAATACCAAAACTGGCTATGGGAGTAATGAATGAGAAGGGGCCATGTGTATTCCACTAGGGAGTGGTGAGGGGGTTGTTGGGATGAACCATATGTTGCCAAATGTCATCTTGTGAACCCATTTGATTTTTCTAGCTGACATTTAATTCTATTGTAAGGAAGTTGTTGAAGAATTCAGTCTATTGCTTCAACGGAGCATGGGCAGCCCAAAAATTCGTATCACAGGGTATGGGATCTATTTTCTTGTACCACAAGTCACTCTACCTCATGGGAATGGGTTCTTTTTCATTCCCCAATCCATTGTTGAACAACCCAACATCAATTTTCATCCATTACGAATTGCCAGCAGTGAGAAAAACCAGAAATCGCAACTTTGCAAGAACCCATGTTTTGAAGAGTCAAAAATGCCCAGAATTGGTATTTAACAGTGAAATCCAATGGGGGATCCATAGACATGAACCTTGGGGTGAAATTGAGAGTATTAGCTACCCCGAAATCCATTGGAAAACCCAGTCTTTATAGCCCAGAAAACCAATGACGGGATTGAGTTATTTGATGACAGAATTGTGAGAAATCCAAGTGTGAATGTTTGAACAGAGGTTGGGTTTGCTTGATAAACCTAGTAAAGGCTGGAATCTCAAGGAATTAGCGGCTGGACCTTTCTATTCCCACCCTGAATAGCACTGGAGGCAAGGGACTCCTGAGGGACTGTGCAACAGAGAAAGGGACCTTCCTTGTGTTGGGTGAGGTAGGTATTGTGGGTGCCATAGCTGTTGAGTTCATTTTGAGATGCCTGTAGCTCTGTGGTTGAGATCACTGGATTAGCATTTTCCTCCTCTGTATTTCATATGCTTGATAAACCCAACTGTGTGTTGGCTTAGCATAGTAATTGAGTGAAACCATGGTTGTGAATGAACCCAACTATTTCCTCCTTAGTGGATACACAACCCAGCACGGGGGTGATCTCTCAGTTGAAAGAACAAAAGATGAACAGAGATCTATGGTGGGTTGAACATTGCTCTCACATAGCTAGTCGTTGGACAACTTCATCTCAAATATAAGTGTTCTCTGTGTTAAATTATATGCATTTCGTGTTTTGTACTATGTTAGTTCTGAATGGGAATTATGCATGTTAATGGGATTGATATGAGGCCTGTGCATAGCACCAGAAGGGGATTGAATTCTCTACATATGGTACCATTATATCCCTGTGATATATATCTTGATGCATTATTCTTTTTGTGTGTGTAAATATGTTTTATTTATGTTGTGTTTATTTGGTTTGAATCTGCACACATGAAGTTTTAATTTATTTATCAATTTGAGATCTAAGAATGGGGCTGAATTGTTAAATGAAGCCCGGTATGTTTGGGTCACGTTCCTCATCTTGCATTGGATTGATGGATGGGGACATGACAATATTTGTATATGTGCATGTTGTTTATGTACAAATTGATGCAGTCAAACTTTTGTGCTTGATTGTGTCAATTACCCATCTTTAGAAGGTACAAATGCAATAAGAACTCAACAAAACATGAAGAGACAATTGTAAGAAACATTAGAAAATTTGTATTGGATCCATAGTGTTTCTGAGAGATGATTCTATAAGAGACAAGTAAGTTTTGGTTTGCATAAAATAAGGTTGGTTTCCCTTTTTTTTATAACAAGAATAATTTGTATGCATTATAAACGTTATAGACACATTACAAATGTGCACACATTCTTATGACAACATATATGGCATTAATTATTTTTTATGGTAGGTAAAATCCTTGCAACCACATTAACTCCCTAGGTTATAATTATTTTCAAGGGGGGGAATGTGAGCCATTAATATTTTTTAAGCACTAAGTTTAGATGCTATTTCTTTGGACATGATTAAGGTAGAAAATTTGAGCCTTAGGTTTTAAGATTCAATTCTAAGCATCCTGAGCCATGGATAATTCCTTAAAGAATAACACTTGACCTATGAAGGGTATCCTTTGCCTTTAATTGTTGACCTATATGCAATAAGTAGGTTGTGGACATGAGGTATGGGTCTTGGGACCATGAACATGTTCAATGGAGGAAACATATGCCTTACGCCCTAAAAAAGGCTTCTGTGCATTTAGGACCACGAATGATGTGTCAAATCACAACACATCTAGGATCGAGGGATATTTGGCCTCCATATGAGCATATTAAAATATGATTAGGAGGTTATGAACACCAAGTGTTGTTGTTGAGGGCCTAGATATGGCTGTAAATATTTAGCTTATCCATGAGGATATGGATACTATTTGGAGGTTTTTAACACCAAAATTAGTTCTTAGGACATGGAAGTGGTCAAAGGATGAAACATAGCCCATAGGTCCTAAGAGAATATTATAGGGCTTAATGACCATGGGAAAGGTCTTGGACCATAACACTTGGCATCTACTAAGTGCATTTTTTATCTATGTGGGAATATAAGAGGAATAGGATAACCACTGGAAATTTTTTAGCCTCATATACAAGTCATGAATCAATACATGGTAAATGTAGGAAACTTAGGAGTTATTCCCTAAATGCACAAACTTCGCGATCAAGAGCAAGAAAGGAGCTTTCAAGCCACCATATAGGACATGTCTTAGGGTTCTTTGGCTTCCAAATGTTTATGCATACTTCATTAGGATATTTTGAGAACCATTTATGGATATTAGGGCCTTGTAGATGGTTGGGAGGAGGACTGCAAACCTTAATAAAAATAAAGCTTCTAAGAGAAGGGAAAACCTGAGGCTTCGACCTTACAGGTGTATTAATTACATAGCTTCACAATCGTGAAAGAGGCCTCAAATGACAAAAATATGTTTAGCCTCCAATAAATGATATGGGTGCAACTAGAAGTATTTTAGCACTCGGTATGAGTTTTATGGCACTAAACATGATCAAATGATGAAACCTTGACCTTACGCTCTAAAGGAAGTTTCCAAGGATAGGGAAAATGTGAAGCCTTAACCAACCACATAAGATTGGTCTAGTATAACTTAAATATTTCAATGCCAATATGGACACCATTAGTAGGTTTTGAGATTTATGGGTGGACCTCAAATCCATAAACATGATTCGAGGAGGGAGACCAACATCTCAAGGATAGAAATATATATGTATGGCTTAGGACTAATGGTCTATTTAATGGGTCATTTGTAATGATTCAGGGCATCATTCATGAACCTTGGTCCTTAGATGGTGCCTTTAGAGCCTAATGCATAATTCAAAATTCAAAATATTTGAAAGTGATATTTAGGTGTGTAATTGTGTTTGAAAAGATGATGTTGTTTGTTATTTTATATTAATATTTGTATGGTTTACTTTGTGCAAGTGTGTGTGTAAATCTTTGTTTATGTGTATTTTTTCTAACATGTAATTTTTTGTATATGTGCATAGATATTTGCCTATGTGCATGTATTTTTTGTATGTTTATGTATAAATATTTTTATGTGTGTAGGTTTTTGTAGTGTAAATATATATGTATTTGTACATCTTTAATATCCGTGTAAACATAATTATGTGCATATAACTTGTGTTTGTTTGTGTGTAAATGACTAGGGGTGGTAGGTACACAAGGGGGATCCTTCATTCATCCAGAGGGAACTCAATAAATAAAAATATCATGGGGTCTAGGGAATGCTTCAAACAATAAAGTATAGACTTTAATGCTCTTCGTCAAGAGATCGAGATAACCTTTTCAACAAACATAAGGAACCTTTTGGTATTTGAGAAGTTCACCATTATCATTCATCACTTACACAACAATTTCATATACAATGACAACTCTTTAGCAAAACTTGTCAAAATAATAAGGTATAGGAAATTTAAGGTCCATTATATCCCTAGTCATCATATCAACTTGGGCCCCATAAAATTTCTCCAATAACTACTCAAGGTGTTGAATTTTACCATCGAACTTTCATCCTTTCATTGTGATGTATACAAACTAGTTGGATCTTATAAGAATGACATTTTACGATAAAAATACATTTCATAATACAAACCAATTGAAATAATATTCATTATGTCAACTCTAAATCTAAACTCACACTTAAACCTAACAAAGCATCCATGCTAAGAAAAACACAGTGGCTGAGGGATGATGTCCCTTCACAAGGAAACATTCCAAGTGAAGGGGATGGGGAGATATTTTTCATATATTTGACCACAATGATGATAGCATACGTTTTTCACACCTAAGTACGATCAACAAGTCCTTATTGATTGGTATATCGTCAAATATTAAACATCGGTGGAAATAATTATTTTTACAGTTATCACATTGGTTCCAAATGCTATGAACATGGTCGAGTATGTTTTGTTAGAATTCAAACACAATATTTTTTTCAATCGACCATCCAACAATGACTATATGAGGCCACTAGAGATCAAAATTTATCTATTTCATCATAAACGAAGGAAATCATATCAAAAGACATTCAAACTCGACCATTTGTTTTAAAAGCATGATGTCGTTTACTAGGAAACTACACACAACAAGAGACAACAAGATACAAATATAGACATCATGGATATAAATCACATAACATCAAATCTACAAAACTCATTCAAACATATAAATTTTCTGGAAAATAGTGGAAAATGGTTCCCAATGTACACACGATGGCAACTCGTTCCCTATACAATGTGCAGAAACTCATGACCTAGATCCAAAATACATGGAAACACGTGCCCTATATACCAAGTACATGGAAATTGGTGCCCACAAATGCCACATTGTGGCTAATGTGCATAACATGGCATGTCAAGCATCGATCCCACCCAGGAATTCCGAGGCACATCTCCGAAATCGATCTTCCTCTTCTTGGAGCTAGTGGACTCTCGAGCCTTCTTCCATCTAGGAGTAGACCATCTCTTAGGATCTAAAAGAAATGATATAAGATACCATCATTTTCAAGCTGGTTTCTAACATTTACCACATTTATAAAATGAATGTAGAATTCAAATCTTAAATAACTCACCGCTGATGGGAGTGGGAGATGTGAGGCAGGTTTCCTCAATCTACTGATCCTCTAAGCAATGCCACCGTACAAAATTTACGACAACCATTTCATTGAAAAAAAAAATTGCTTAAATTATTTTTCATAAATTAACTTGATTCTCACCGTGAACACCTCTAGAAATATAGATGACTAGGCTTTAGGGATAGAAGGTGGAGCAGTTGGCTGGACAACTTGCTTAGATGAAGTCATTGCGGGGGGGGGCAGATGTAGTTGTAGCGACTATAGTTGAAACCATTGTAGGTGTATTGACATATGTTTCAATAGTAGTGGGAACTGAAGAAGATAGGGTGGAAGAGGGAATGGTGATATGGGTTGGAGGAGGATTTCATGGATGATAAACCCTTACTGGTTGTACGATAGGGGGGGTCAACCTAAAAAGGGCTAGGGGGGATGTTGAGGGATGGTCGATGGGAGGGAAATCCTGAATAAAGGGAGGAGGATGGATACAAGGGGGGTTGTGGATGAAGGGGAGAGTCTTGATGGAAGGGGGTGCCTGGATGAATGGGGGAGGATGGATAGACATGGGGCATGGACGAATGGGAGTGGATGGATAGATGGGGGGGGCGTGGATGAATGGGAGAGGCTAGATGGAGAGGGGGGGATGGGGGAAGGGGTGAGCATGGATGGAGAAGGGAGGATGGATGGAAGGTTCTAGATGGAAGTGGGGGGGGAAGGGATTCGTGGGAGAGGGTGGCAAAATGGGACTGAAGTGGGGAGGTGGAACAATGGCAATTGCAATTGATGGTGGCACCTACATATACATTTGTAATATCATAGTTTAGTAGACAAAAAACAAATTAAATTATAGTAAGTCATAACAATTCAAATTAAAGAGTGCTTTTAACTACAGATTATACCTATGTGTATGGTGACCTTCCGATCCCTAGTGGAGATGGCTGGTCATCATAGTCTGTGCATACCTGTGGAAACCAAAATGCATGCAAGTTATGAACATATTAAACAAGTGATTATTTAGGAAATCAAAATATTCAAAAATATTGTAGGAACTATCATCGTGTTAATGTCATAAATATAAATAAATAAATAATAGAAATGACATAAGTAATAGAAAACAATATATCATCAAAATAATAGAGATATCTTCCACCACCAGACCACCCTTCACAAAATGACATATTTCCTTTGGATCCCTTAGCTATCTCTACACGTATTCTTCATCCTAACTTTGACCATCCACCATATCATTGTTATGAACGACAACACCTTAGAATGACCCTTATTCTCACTGACACTAATAGCATTTCCTTTCCTCTTCCAAACTTTCTTCATGAAGGTTTTTTCCTAATACAAAAGAACATGACTATAATGATGAAATATAATACATTGAAAAGGAATATTAACATAATCTATCACATCGGTGTAATATCTCCCTTCAACTATCAAACCCACTGACTTGAACAAACCTTGATTTACATCCATTTCCCCCAAAATGTGTACTATTCAATCTAGAAAAAATAGAATTCTATGAATCTTAGAGAGGCTTGGATACCTTGGTCCAAGCCATTGAAGAGAAACATGAATGTTCACCATATACTTCACATGAGGGAGTCCATGCTGATATAGATGTAGAACTTGAAAACACAATTGAGGATGTAGTGTAATGTTGAAAAATGTAACGAGAGATGTCCTTGTCTCCATGTTTTTGTGTTTTCCATGAGGGGGACACAACATTCTGCTTCCTAGACTTGTTATGTTTTCAAAGTGACATTTTTTAATAAAGTACCTTAGTATTATGTACTTTAAGTTGTCTCAAAAGTTATTTAAATGTACTATTAATTATGTGATGCAATTAATAAAGGAGCATTGAATATAAGCCCTCAGATCAAAATTATCTTAACCATTGGATGAAAAGTTAGTTAGGGTTTTTGAGTTAGGATTTTGAGAAAGTAAAGCACAAATACAAGTCTAAGTGAAGGAGAAAACACATAGTAAGAGAAAGACATCAAGAGAGAGACAAAGAGAAGTCATTTATGTGTTTTTATGAGAGTACACTTTCCTAGAAATAATTGGCATAGTTCCCAAGGCAATATGAGAGCAGGAAACAATCCGTACAGTCAAGTACAAAATATGTACAACAATACCAATGGCACATAATTTGAGGATTTGAATTCTAGCATGTGTGGGCACCATTTTTTAGAATGATAAAAAGTACTCCTGTTGAGTATTTCCGTATAGTCCGTATTGTCCTTTTGCTGGAATAGAAATCGAGATTCTGACAATCTGTACACAGATCCGTACAACAGTCTTTCTAGCACATGTGGATGAGAAAGTTAGCACGTGTGAAAGGGGGTTTTGATTGGTACATTTTCCAAGTGATTTTGCTGAGATAAGTTATCCTCTTAATTGCATTTATGATTTTGCTGAGCGAAAGATAAATTTTTGAGTGGTGAGAAATTTCATTTTTTCTCCCATTTAATAAAAGACATCTCTTTAGGTTTTTCCCTGGGAATTGGCCCTAAACACATGTGTTCACATTCTATAGTGATTGTGTGATTGTTTAAGTGAGTATTTTTTTGTTCAAGTTATTTCTCGATTTAAATAACTTAAAGTAGCATTAAATCATTTATGAAGAAAATTATTTGAAGAAATGCCCAAATGAATTTTTAGTACATTTCTGATCCAGATGGATATCGGTGGCCACCGACCTATTCCACTGGCTCAAAACAGTTTCCCATTTCGACAATTTTCTAGTAATTTTTCTACGATTTTTCGGGTTCTAAACTTTCGGGGCCATTTTGAGGCCCTAAATGATGTTTTTTGGCGATTTGGGGGGCCAAATGGTTATCAACGACATTCATTTGGTTCTAGTCGAAAGTTGTAAATCTCGGATAGACCTTTCCAACGGGCTACCAAGCACCCCAAATGGAGATCGTATGCAAAAGTTATGACCCCAGGAAGTTGACCATTCAACTAACCACCTTGGGGCTGCAAACTTTATGAAGATTCATCTTCTAGGGTTTGGTTTTTGGATGTTTGGGATTCTTTCCCTCATGCTTATGATAAATAGGCCCTTTTGGCCTCTTTTTGTATTCAGCTTGGCACGAATGAGCATAGCAACCACATCTCTTCTCAGAGATATCTACTACCATTCTGGTTGTTTTATTTTCAGTATGTTCTATTTCCACTATTTAATAGAATATGTGGTTACTGTATCGCTGTGTTTCATGCCATATATTTGTGTATGTGAATATATATATGCTCTTTCATTTCGTTCCCACATAAATCCAGATCAATTTCCTTAAATTTTTACATGTAATACCCTTGTACAACTACCGCAAAAGAGGAGAAATTTGTTATAGAACCCCAATCAGTTGCTATAGAAGAATAAAAATATATTTCAAAACTTGTTTCTAAGGAAGGAAAAATTCTTATAGAATCTACCTCAAAGGAAAAGGAGGTATTTGTCCTAGGAGAGAAGTTTGCTACAAATCTCACCTTTAGAAATAAGACTTAAAGATATCAAAAACATTGATAGAAGGGGGATTTCAATAGAACTTGTTGAAATTGATAGATTGAGATGTGAGGTTGCTAGATTAGAGGCTAAGGTTGAATATTCAAATAGAGGGTTATTCCATTTTTAGAACATTAGGGAGTTATTTATCTTATACAAGAGGTGGAGAAAGTAAAACTAAAAGATCAAGAAACTACGATGACCATATATAGACTGGGTACTGAAGTGTAACATATTAAAGAGGACAGAAAATACCTTTTTCTTTTGGCTCATACAATGAGGGCTTGTCATTGTGCTTCCCTAGTATACTTAATGTAGTTGAAAGAGAAGATGATTTATTTTCAAATAAGAGCTTTAGTGGAAGCTAATTCTTGTCACATTTTAGTTTCTAACCAAATGATACAATCATGATCCACTTGTGAAGAAGAAGACAAATATTTATTATGTGAATTGTATCAACACATAATTTATTATCTGAATGGATAGGATAATTGGGGTCCAAATCCCTTTGTTCGTAATATTTAGATTCGAGCCTTTATTTCATTGAAGAGAAATCATATTAAATGGAGTGTTCAACTTTGCTTCTTGGAATTTACAAAGCTAAAAGAATATTTGTAGGTTATGGGATATCCTTCTAGTCCTTCTATGTTAATCACTGAGAAAGATAATATGTTCCATCTACCCAAGTTTGTCTCTTATCTTCAAGAAGCCAAAAATATTTCCATTTCCACTAGTGTAAACTAGATAGAAACGAATCAATTAGAAAACTTGTGTCTTAAGAGACAATGTGAAGTGTTAGCTTTTAAATAAAGGAAATGGGATCCTATTTCTTATTCAAATTTTGGGTTTGCATTGGATCATTCACAAAAGTACATTGATTGTTCGAAGGCACATGTCACGAGGTGGATTGGACATAGATTTCATATTCCTATTCTATGGAGTCCTATTGATTCAACAAATGAATATGACTTATGGGCTAGTATAAATCAGAAATTTAGATATTACACCACTGGGGAACAAGGTCAACCCTCTTACAAATAGAGCATAAATCATAAATTTGGATATTACACCACTGGGGAACAAGGTCAACCCTCTTACAAATAGAGCATTATTCATTCTTAGTCCTTACCACTTGATCTATTAAAGTAAAAAAATTAAGACATAAGGGTAAAGGATTGCATGAGGTCATCCAATATCTTTAGTTGGGGGAATATGATAGGGCCTGAAATTGTCATCTTTTTAGCATGATCCATTTATCTTTCTTCCTACCTTTTTACTGTGCATTGATCCTTTTGATGCTTAGGACTTGATTTAAGCACAAAATACTTTTGACTTTCATTTCTTAACATTTCATTGCTTTTTCTAAATAATAAGTAGGTGAAATATGTATTTGTAACTACCTTTGGAGTAATGAGTTCATTTGAAGTGTTGTAAATCTAGTGTTGTGGTCCCTATGCTATAGGTTTTGTTGAAAATCCTACACTACAGGTTTTGTTGTGGATCTTACATTACAATTTTTTCTATAGATCCAATGCTATAGGTCCTTGTTGTGGAAAGTGTACTACAACTCTTTTATACATATCCCATGCTATAGGACCATGTGTTGTAGATTTGGATGTTCAAATCTCTTTTGTTGGTATGTTATAAAAGACTATGATTGAATAGAGATTTGGTTCCACTAATTTAGGAAATTAAAATATTTTGTATAATTGTTGTTGATTACACACATAGGAAAGAACCATGTTTGCCATTTCCCAATAAGATCAATAAGATCTTTTGTTCATGGAAATAAACAAATGGTGTAGGGAAAATCAATGTAAATGCCATCATTCCTTTGTCGTTAGCCATATCAAAATGCAAGATCTGTCGTGTTTTATATTATTTATCTAAGTATATACCATATACAACCATGATGTTACTAATGAAAACCTCATAATTGCAAAAAAAAAACAGGATAGTTAATCGTTGGATATTCGACACATATAAGCGTCGAAACCACAACACATTCATCATAAAAGCTTTGGAAAGACCACTTTACATATGATGTTTTTCATATGTAAAGTAACTTCATCGGATACGCGATGAATTAGGAAAGGGACTACATCAGATAACCGAAAAATGACCATTCGGTAGTCGTCGGACCAACAAAGCCACTGCATCAGGTATGTGACGCATCATCATCGGTTAGCCAATGGATCACTAAGTGGAAGCATCTGTTGTCCGATGACCTTTCATCGGTTACTCAATGCAACATTATCGGTTAGCAGAGGAACCAACAAGGGGAAGTTTCAACTATTTGACGACCTACTATCAAGTAGTCGACGGTCCAACAAAGCTATGCCATCGATTATTTGACGAACCGAAATCGAATAACCGATGAAAAACTAAGAAATGTTAACATTATATCCTACGCATATACATCGGATATCCGAGAACTTTCATTGGACAACCGAGGCCTAAATAATAAATGTTCAACGATAATTTGACGAATATACACCGAATGTCTAAGAGTGGTCATTGGATAACCGTCGACTAAATATGAAATGTTCAACGACAATCCGATGGAAATTCGTCGGCTATCCGATGATTAACAATTGAAATATAAAAAAGTAATCTACAATTGAATGCTTAAATGTTTCGGTTATCCGATGTTAATAATGTCGGAAATCCGACGATAAGTGAAGTGTCGGATAGCCGATTAAATTACACCAACGATTGTTGGACATTGTTTTTGTCGGATAACCGTTGGCATTATATCAGAAAGCTGACGAAAGGACATCGAAATTTTGTCCATATTTAGTTGTGGACCATCAAAATAAAGCATAGACATAGTAACTAGGGAGGCTAACTGAAGTTCCTTTGGGCATGTCCATCTTTTTCAATTGGAGTTGCACCATTTTCATCTTCATCATCTGTGATAACAATCTGGTGGGATTCTCGAGCTCGGTTTGCCATCTACTGTTGGACATGATCCAAATCCTACTCTTCCACCCCAATGAACTCAAATATATATCCCATAGCCTTGAATAGAATATTTTTCTTTGCATTGATAACTTTCATATTTAACGAGACTTCCTACAACATTTTCAGGGGAGAGTAGAATTCCACCAATTGACTATGCAAGTCTCTGATATTTTCCCCCTTCTTTTATATACATTTCCCTAGGAGAGATTTTACCAACCAATAAAGATCCAGATTTCTTTTGCACATATTCATTCTACTTCTGGAATGCTCTCGGTCTATTATCATGTCCTCAAAGGCTACTTGCTTCTAATTTCTAGGGATAACTTTTTTTCTCCATTATGATTTTAGCCTCCAGGTCTTCAATTTCTTTCTTCATGTTCGCTGCAATTTTCTCTTTGTAAAAATGAGTCTTATGACAGGCTCTCTTGACATCCGGATACTTTTCCAGGCCATAAGAGTTGCTATCGGGCCTGCGAACCATTCTGGTATCTAGGAGGGACCTCCTTCAAACTAGTGCTACCCCTTTCTATCCTCTCCAAAATATTTGCTCTCATTCTGGTTCGACAATTTAACAAAAACCCAATTTTCCTGAACAGAAGAAGCAACCGACCAAATTTCCCTCAAAAGTTCTATGTTCCTCGGTACTAGAATACCATACCTTTGAATTTCAATTTTGCAGAGGTGCTTTCTTTCTACCATCGAATGCCCCTTTGTGATGGTGGGTCTAGGATGCATTAACATCCTGCATATCATTCGCATGAGATCTGTCAATATCATTAATATGTCCAACACTCTCAGCATTGAATGCCTGTTACTGGTCATGATTATAAAGTACCAGGAAGATAGTTTAGTATTTTGACAGTATAGAGCTAGCATGCGAGAAAAATCCCTCGGCTGAGGATCTATTATTGGTGAAGGTGATGGACGTATGATCCATCCATTCTCTATGTCGAGCTCACCTCATGATTATCCAGTTGGTTGTCCTCTTCTCCCAGATGGCTCCACATGCAATGAGCGACATGAATTTTATTAATTGCACTATCGTTCCCTTAAATGGATGTGTCAGGAGGTTGGCCTGAAATGGGCCCCCACTCCACTACTGGATTATGTTCATCCTCCACCTTCCTTCTACTTTGACATGGAATGATATGTGATGGATTGGTGTTATGATATGACTAGGTCATCGGGTTGGATGAGTGTTCATTTCTGTCGTTGATTGCTATGGCATGGAATTAATTACCCCACGGATGGTGCTGGATATTTGACACAACTAACCTCATTTTGCCTCCTTTGATATCAATGCTTGAGTTCACCAACATGTCTTCCAACTGGTTTCCTTGGTGTCTTATGTGGGAAGGAATTGCTATATGGAGGTTTGGAAGGATTTGAGCCAATTCTTCCAAGCTGTAAGTGAGACGCCATATTCTGGATAATTTAGAAAACTTCAAACCTTGCAAAATTTTACTGATAGTTGTAATTATAAATTTAGAGTTACCTTTGATAATCAGCTTGTGAGGATCTTGAGATAAATCAATATGAATGCCAGAGAGAAGGGCTTGTAATTCTGCAACACTATTTGTTTCAATGCCTAGTGACCCTACATAAACCCAAAGAATTTTCCCTTGCTCATTCCTCATAACTCCTTTCTATCCTGTTAGAATGGGATTACCCCGCAAAGCCCCATTAAAGTTGAGCTTATTGAGATCTTCCAGGGTTGCGGACCAAGAATTTGGGCTCTGGTTGTGTATATTCTTTAACGTAAAGGAAACATGCTTGGTTGTGATAATTGGACTCCAATTGTTCAAGATAATATGTTCATGAGCTTCACAAAATGTATCTTCATGGGTCCATGAGGATTGGTGTAGGGTCTCCTAGATGTTGGATCAAAGGGTTCTCCATATTTTTTCAAACTTCCATTATGCACCAACATCTAATGAAAACTTGAGTTTTTGTGAATATTTTGAAGCACTTTGGACATTTTGTTTGGATAGTTTATCTACAATTTCTTGAAGTTGCCACCCACAAGTTTAATTAGATCCATAGAAAAACATATCATATGCAGTATCAATATATTTTGTTGCTATTACAATCGATAAATATATATATATATAGACCCAAAAAACATAATTGGAATAATGAGGGATTCCATATTTGCCCTACCTTTTCTTTAGAATATATTGTTTTATGAGGAATACTTGACATATGATATTATTGGTTAAAGTATATAATTTTATATAGTATATTGTATTATTGCATTAAATATATAACTTAAAATCTATACAATCTTTTATTGAAAATGTCTCAAATATTACAATATTGTTTTAAAGAGATAATTTTATTGAGAAAATGATTCATATATTGTATTATTGTATTAAATATATAAGTTATTTCGAATTTGTTTTGACATTGTTTATACTTACCTAACATTTTAATTTAAAGAAGAATAGTCATACTTTTTTTTCAGTGGAAAAAAGTCATACTATTGCTATTCAAATATGAATCAAATAGTACAAAACACAAGTATGCTAACAGCCTTATACGCATCACTACATCCATAGTTGTGTACAGTTTTACAATGACTTTCAACAAGTAGGACTATCATAATATAAAATAAACAATAGTCCTTCCCTTTATTTCCAAAAAGGATCAAGTCCAACTATTAGAATTCAAACAGGTTGACCCTCCCCTGTTCACAACAAGTATTTTCTAAGAATTCTTCCCATATGACAACACCTTCTATCTCCCCATGTGCTTCCTTTGACAGTGCATCAGCAGTATCGTTGTGTTGAGGGTAGATATGCTCAAAGGAGATGTCATTAAACAGTTTGATCTTTTCCACTGTTCTGCTGCACTATTGTTGCAATGATATGACATTTAGTTGGTATTCCTGTAGTTCCCATTTTATAGTCACCCTAGAGTCACCAAAGATAGACAGATCCCGAAGTCCCATAACAGCTGCCACCATAATAACACACCAAAGCCCAAGTAGTTCCGCTTTAGTATTTGTGCCAGTACCCACATCCATCTTAGGGGTAATAAAATGTTCTTTATTTATAAAAATCACCCCTCCAACAGCACATGAGCCATCTATGGATGATCCATCAAAGAACCCAACCAGTTTCTGACACTCAAAGGAAAAGGTGCCAATGACTCTGACAGCCCTCAACACCGGCGCATGAATGTAATCCTTTATTAATGCCACAACCTTGTGGAAAGATGCCCGAAGGTTTGGTCGCTCATCCTAAAAAATGGCCCTGTTCCTAACCGACCATACCATCCAGGAAATCAGTGCAGGAAGGTAAGGAAAGCTACTGCATTGATGGTGCCAATTGTATACATTTTCTGCAAAAATACCAAGCTCCCATTGCATATCTAGCTGTAGATGTGATATAATCCTATGCCACAAAGTTCTGGTGAAATCACACTCCACCAAAATATTCTGTGAAGATTCAGCATTGCTCCAGCAAAGATAACAAATACCAGGACCCGTCCATCCCTTCACTGCCAAATTCTCCCATGTCTTCAATCTACCCATAAGGGCATGCCACATAAAACATTGGACCTTAACCGGTATCTTCCAATCCCAAATAGCCTTATACCACCAATTAGATGGATACATGCCACTATGCATGACAATAGTATGATAAGCCACCTTTGCTGTAACCATACCAGTAGCTCTATTTTTAGTCCATGTAATACTGTCAATACTGGAAGTAAGTCTGCAACCAATAGAATTGAGTTTGCCAATATAGTGAAGCCATTCAGTCGCCTCATAGCCATCTAACCCCAGTTCCAAAGCAGTTAACCAATATGATTTCTGAGAGCTATAATCAGTCCTTCTGATCTTGCTAAGAGTTGCATGATCATACCTGTGCAAAGACAAGATAATACCCTCAGAGATATGGTACTCCTCCTCCAAACCCAATATTGGGTCAATCCCCACAAAAATATTAGTTCCATTACCAACCTTCTAGGCCAGATCATTGGACATCAAATTATAGACTTTCGAAAAACCAGCCATATCGGTGACGCTCTCCTTTGTTTTTTGAAAGGGCTCCGCATCCACTCATAAATATCCATCTTGATATATTTAGCTTTGAGCACTGTAGTCCACAATGTAGGGCCAAACATCCCCCTCCAAAAAAATTTCATTCTGAGAGCACAATTGAACAGTGACAGGTTCCTTATGCCCCACCCCCCCCCCCACATTGTGGGAGAGCCATTTGTTCCCAGCCAACCATCACCAAACTGTGGTTTGTTGTACCCTCAGACCAGAGAAACCTGAAAAATAACTTCCTAATGCAATGAACAATAGAGCAAGGAATCTGCAACAATGAAAACTAGTACACAGTAATCCCAGTAAGAATAGAATTGATCAATGTGAGTCTTCCCCCCACAGATAAGAATCTGAAGGTCCAATGGTTTATCCTTTTCTCCACCTTCTCAACTAGCCACAACCAATCATTCTTTCTATATGAGCAGGGTTTAAGAAAATACCCAAGATACCTGAAACCAGCTTCCAGTTCACAGAATTGATATGGCAACATACTCTTGAAATAACCCAAGTTTTGAGGCCCAATACCAAAATGATAAATGTTGGACTTTTGTTGATTAGCCAACATACCCAAGGCATTACATAATGCATTAATAGTAGATTGATAGTATTGCCATTCCCCAACAGTAGCCAATCCAGCAAGCAGAACATCATCCATGAAAAGGGAATGAGTGTGTGATAAACCTTTAGCAAGAGTAATACCTTTGATGTTTCCATCCTCTTTAGCATTCCCAATCAGTTGACTGAGGCCGTCGATAACTAGCAGAAAGATAAGTGGGGACAATGGGCATCCTTGTCTCACCCCTCTAGAGATTTTGAAGAAATCAGACGATGCTCCATTGACAAGTACAGAAATGTTAGCCGTTGTGACACACGCCATGATCCACCACTGAAAAAGTGGAGGAATACCAATTTGTATGAGGATCAACCGTAAGTAGTCCCAATCAATTCTGTCATAGGCCTTCTCCAAATCAATTTTGAGTAATAATGCAGCCATCTTCCTAGATTTAACCAAATGAATAACCTCCTGTGTAATGCCAATGGCATCCAAGATTTGTTGATCCTGTAAGAAGCCAAACTACTCCGCAGATATATGTTGAGACAGAATATGTTTGAGTTTAAGAGCAATAATCTTTGAAATGATTTTATAAGCCAAATTGTAAAGAGCAATGGGCCTGAAATCTCTGAACGTACTAGGCTTGCCAATCTTGGGTATAAGAGTAAAAAAAGTGGAATTTAAGTTGTTAGTAATGTAGCCCTCAGTCCTGTAAAACTCCATCATTTGAAGAATGTCCTAACCCATAACATCAAAAAAAGCCAGAAAAAGCTCAACAATCCACCTGTCCGGGCCAGGACTTTTGTCTTTGGCAAATCCTTTCAAAACCTTCTCAATCACTGGTAAACTAACCTCCTTACATAAATCAACAACATTGTTCTCATCAATCATAACCGGATACTGTCTAGCCACCTTCAATTGGTCAATAAGGCCTATATTACCATCCACATTGTAAGACCCACAGAAATGTGAATTAGCAACACAGAGAAGATCATCCAATCCGCTAATGATATTTCCAGTAGAGTCATTGAGTTCCCAAATACAATTAGTATTCTTTCTGTGCGAGGCAAAGGCATGGAAGAATTTTGTGTTCCTATCCCCAGCTTGGATCCATACCGCCCTGCTTTTGAGATGCCACTCCAATTATTCCTGCAAAAGCAGTGCATCCTTCATGGATTCAAGTTCCTTAATTTTCTTACCAGTCTCATCATCCCCTCCCCCCCCCCCCCAAATTTGCAAGTGACAACTCCTGTAGCTGTCATTCCAAGTTTCCCAATTCACTCCGATCAGCCTTTTGCTTACACTTGATCCACTGGGAAACCAATCCTTTTAGCCTTCTGAGTCTCTCCACAAAGGAGTCCATAGGATTCGAGTCAAAATGCCTCTCATCATTGACCCAGAAATCCTTGACCATCTTACAGAAGTCAGCATTTTCCAACCACATACTATTAAATTTAAAGGGATATTTAATCTTGCAGATGGTCTCGTCAGACTGAAAAATAAATGGGCCAATGATCAGAGAATTTTGTAGCGCTAACCCAAGATCTGTGTCTACCCCACATATTTATGAGATCAACCTTAACAAGAAACCGGTCCAGTCTTTTTTGAATAGCCTCACTGCCCTCACTACCATTGGTCTAGGTTGGCAAGAGTGAACCTGGCATAACATCCATCAAATCATAAGTATCCAGTAAATCATTGAAGTAATCAGCTAAGTCATCCATCCGGGCGTGAGATCCCCAAATTTCATTAGCACCCCGGGTAAAATTCATATCACCAACAATGATAAGGGAAGGATTTTGGA
Source organism: Larix kaempferi (assembly GCA_027924585.1). Classification (NCBI taxonomy): domain Eukaryota; kingdom Viridiplantae; phylum Streptophyta; class Pinopsida; order Pinales; family Pinaceae; genus Larix; species Larix kaempferi. Next base: position 524,197 of record BSBM01001233.1, read on the forward strand.
GTAGTCCAGAATTGCAAAGAGAAGTCCAAAAAGGCATACGGTCCCTGTATGGGCCCTACAGATTCAGAACAGTTAAAGGTCGAAGACTGACAGTGTAAACACCCTCCAGCAAAATGCCCCGGCAAGTTTTGAAGGCCCTAAAATCATAGTGCTTGGGGTTCCACCCCACTAACAACCCACCCGATAAACCCCAAGCATCTGTAGCAGCAAGTTCCCAACCAGGTAGAATATGTGCCATGTTCTATATGGCCACCAATTCAAAGCACATGGTCTCTTGTAATAAGATCAATGAAGGGCTAGTATCCTGCAAAATATGGGTGAAAGCCCTAGCCCGAGTAGCCTTCCCCATACCCCTAATGTTAAGGGAAAGCACAGACATTAAGAAACAGCCCCCGGAGGCATCCCAGCTCTAAGTACCTCAGCATAACTAGTAGAAGTAACCTTCTCCCTTTCCATCACATTCCTATCAATCCTGTTAGACAAAGGAATAAAAGTCGTACCAATATCCCCATCACCCACCCTAGGTTTCCTTCTAGACTTGCAAATCATGACATTGTTGAATTTGTTGGCCGAGATGGGTAATATATGGGGTTTGTTGGAAGGATTTATGGAATAGACATTCAGTGGAGTCCAGTGATTAGTGTCAGCTACATTCCCCCCCGGTGAAGCCACACAAGTTCCAGAACCAGAAGAAGGGGAGGTCCGAACATCACTCAGAGGAAAACTAGGGTTTAAAGCTAGAAAATCATGGGGTGGTGGATCTTGACCCTTATCGGTAATGGTCAACTCAGTTGAGCCAGGGTCCAGTTCTAAGCAGGGGAAAATCAAATCCGTACCCGGAAGAGATGAGCCAGGTTTAGTACAGGGTGTCAAATTGGAAACAAAAATAGGCTGAGCACAAGAGGATCCCCGAACCAAGCCAGTCGAAGTATTAGTATCTAATATAAGGGTGGGTTTGCAAAGTTCACAGGAATCCATCTCAACCCCATGTGTGCATACATCCGCACGGGGAACCGCATAAGTATCAAACCCATAATCCAGCCGTAGTTTGACCCTGCCCTCGAAGATACGTCTATCAAGTGACTGTTCCCCACTTATAATGTAATCTAATTCATTAGCATTCATGTCTTTATAAGGAGTAAGAGAAGCATTTAACTTACCCGACGAAGTAGTAGATGTGTAAGCGCCCAAAACAGGAGTCTGTGCATCCACCGAGAGACCCCGCTTAGCCACAGGAGACCAATCAGTTGTTATAGAACTAGAAACCCCAACCTTCTTTCCCAACAAATTAGGACATCGTACCAAGACATGGCTAGTCTCTCGACAGTTATAACATCTAAAAGGCATGCGATAATAATCCAACTTTTGCATGAATTTAATCTTACCCCAGCAAATCTCGACTTCTGCTGGTAAATGGTTTACTTTGTGCAAGTGTGTGTGTAAATCCAACTTTTATATTAATATTTGTATGGTTTACTTTGTGCAAGTGTGTGTGTAAATCTTTGTCTATGTGTATTTTTTCTAACATGTAATTTTTTGTATATGTGCATAGATATTTGCCTATGTGCATGTATTTTTTGTATGTTTATGTATAAATATTTTTATGTGTGTAGGTTTTTGTAGTGTAAATATATATGTATTTGTACATCTTTAATATCCGTGTAAACATAATTATGTGCATATAACTTGTGTGTGTTTGTGTGTAAATGACTAGGGGTGGTAGGTACACAAGGGGGATCCTTCATTCATCCAGAGGGAACTCAATAAATAAAAATATCATGGGGTCTAGGGAATGCTTCAAACAATAAAGTATATACTTTAATGCTCTTTGTCAAGAGATCGAGATCACCTTTTCAACAAGCATAAGGAACCCTTTGGTATTTGAGAAGTTCACCATTATCATTCATCACTTACACAACAATTTCATATACAATGACAACTCTTTAGCAAAACTTGTCAAAATAATAAGGTATAGGAAATTTAAGGTCCATTATATCCCTAGTCATCATATCAACTTGGGCCCCATAAAATTTCTCCAATAACTACTCAAGGTGTTGAATTTTACCATTGAACTTTCATCCTTTCATTGTGATGTATACAAACTAGTTGGATCTTATTAGAATGACATTTTACGATAAAAATACATTTCATAATACAAACCAATTGAAATAATATTCATTATGTCAACTCTAAATCTAAACTCACACTTAAACCTAACAAAGCATCCATGCTAAGAAAAACACAATAGCTGAGGGATGATGTCCCTTCACAAGGAAACATTCCAAGTGAAGGGGATGGGGAGATATTTTTCATATGTTTGACCACAATGATGATAGCATACGTTTTTCACACCTAAGTACGATCAACAAGTCCTTATTGATTGGTATATCATCAAATATTAAACATCGGTGGAAATAATTATTTTTACAGTTATCACATTGGTTCCAAATGCTATGAACATGGTCGAGTATGTTTTGTTAGAATTCAAACACAATATTTTTTTCAATCAACCATCCAACAATGACTATATGAGGCCACTAGAGATCAAAATTTATCTATTTCATCATAAACGAAGGAAATCATATCAAAAGACATTCAAACTCGACCATTTGTTTTAAAAGCATGATGTCGTTTATTAGGAAACTACACACAACAAGAGACAACAAGATACAAATATAGACATCATGGATATAAATCACATAACATAAAATCCATGTACATCAAATCTACAAAACTCATCCAAACATATAAATTTTCTGGAAAATAGTGGAAAATGGTTCCCAATGTACACACGATGGCAACTCGTTCCCTATACAATGTGCAGAAACTCATGACCTAGATCCAAAATACATGGGAACACGTGCCCTATATACCAAGTACATGGAAATTGGTGCCCACAAATGCCACATTGTGGCTAATGTGCATAACATGGCATGTCAAGCATCGATCCCACCCAGGAATTTCGAGGCACATCTCCGAAATCGATCTTCCTCTTCTTGGAGCTAGTGGACTCTCGAGCCTTCTTACATCTAGGAGTAGACCATCTCTTAGGATCTAAAAGAAATGATATAAGATACCATCATTTTCAAGCTGATTTCTAACATTTACCACATTTATAAAATGAATGTAGAATTCAAATCTTAAATAACTCACCGCTGATGGGAGTGGGAGATGTGAGGCAGGTTTCCTCAATCTACTGATCCTCTAAGCAATGCCATCGTACAAAATTTACGACAACCATTTCATTGAAAAAAGAAATTGCTTAAATTATTTTTCATAAATTAACTTGATTCTCACCGTGAACACCTCTAGAAATGAAGATGACTAGGCTTTAGGGATAGAAGGTGGAGCAGTTGGCTGGACAACTTGCTTAGATCAAGTCATTAGGGGGGGGGGGGGGCAGATGTAGTTGTAGCAACTATAGGTGAAACCATTGTAGGTGTATCGATATATGTTGCAATAGTAGTGGGAACTGAAGAAGATAGGGTGGAAGAGGGAATGGTGATATGGGGTGGAGGAGGATTTCATGGATGATAAACCCTTACTGGTTGTATGATAGGGGGGGGTCAACCTAAAAAGGGCTAGGGGGGATGTTGAGGGATGGTCGATGGGAGGGAAATCCTGAATAAAGGGAGGAGGATGGATACAAGGGGGGTTGTGGATGAAGGGGAGAGTCTTGATGGAAGGGGGTGCATGGATGAATGGGGGAGGATGGATAGACAGGGGGCATGGACGAATGGGAGAGGATGGATAGATGGGGGGGCGTGGATGAATGGGAGAGGCTAAATGGAGAGGGGGGGGTGGGGGAAGGGGGGAGCATGGATGGAGAAGGGAGGATGGATGGAGGGTTCTAGATGGAAGTGGGGGGGGGAGGGATTCGTGGGAGAGGGTGGAAAAATGGGACTGAAGTGGGGAGGTGGAACAATGGCAATTGCAATTGATGGTGGCACCTACATATACATTTGTAATATCATAGTTTAGTAGACAAAAAACAAATTAAATTATAGTAAGTCATAACAATTCAAATTAAAGAGTGCTTTTAACTACAGATTATACCTATGTGTATGGTGACCTTCCGATCCCTAGTGGAGATGGTTGGTCATCATAGTCTGTGCATACCTGTGGAAACCAAAATGCATGCAAGTTACGAACATATTAAACAAGTGATTATTTAGGCAATCAAAATATTCAAAAATATTGTAGGAACTATCATCGTGTTAATGTCATAAATATAAATAAATAAATAATAGAAATGACATAAGTAATAGAAAACAATATATCATCAAAATAATAGAGATATCTTCCACCACCAGACCACCCTTCACAAAATGACATATTTCCTTTGGATCCCTTAGCTATCTCTACACGTATTCTTCATCCTAACTTTGACCATCCACCATATCATTGTTATGAACAACAACACCTTAGAATGACCCTTATCCTCACTGACACTAATAGCATTTCCTTTCCTCTTCCAAACTTTCTTCATGAAGGTTTTTTCCTAATACAAAAGAACATGACTATAATGATGAAATATAATACATTGAAAAGGAATATTAACATAATCTATCACATCGGTGTAATATATCCCTTCAACTATCAAACCCACTGACTTGAACAAACCTTGATTTACATCCATTTCCCCCAAAATGTGTACTATTCAATCTAGAAAAAATAAAATTCTATGAATCTTAGAGAGGCTTGGATACCTTGGTCCAAGCCATTGAAGAGAAACATGAATGTTCACCATATACTTCACATGAGGGAGTCCATGCTGATATAGATGTAGAACTTGAAAACACAATTGAGGATGTAGTGTAATGTTGAAAAATGTAACGAGAGATGTCCTTGTCTCCATGTTTTTGTGTTTTCCATGAGGGGGACACAACATTCTGCTTCCTAGACTTGTTATGTTTTCAAAGTGACATTTTTTAATAAAGTACCTTAGTATTATGTACTTTAAGTTGTCTCAAAAGTTATTTAAATGTACTATTAATTATGTGATGCAATTAATAAAGGAGCATTGAATATAAGCCCTCAGATCAAAATCATCTTAACCATTGGATGAAAAGTTAGTTAGGGTTTTTGAGTTAGGCTTTTGAGAAAGTAAAGTACAAATACAAGTCTAAGTGAAGGAGAAAACACATAGTAAGACAAAGACATCAAGAGAGAGACAAAGAGAAGTCCTTTATGTGTTTTTATGAGAGTACACTTTCCTAGAAATAATTGGCATAGTTCCCAAGGCAATATGAGAGCAGGAAACAATCCATACAGTCAAGTACAAAATATGTACAACAATACCAATGGCACATAATTTGAGGATTTGAATTCTAGCATGTGTGGGCACCATTTTTTAGAATGATAAAAAGTACTCCTGTTGAGTATTTCCGTATAGTCCGTATTGTCCTTTTGCTGGAATAGAAATCGAGATTCTGACAATCTGTACACAGATCCGTACAACAGTCTTTCTAGCACGTGTGGATGAGAAAGTTAGCACGTGTGAAAGGGGGTTTTGATTGGTACATTTTCCAAGTGATTTTGTTGAGATAAGTTATCCTCTTAATTGCATTTATGATTTTGCTGAGTGAAAGATAAATTTTTGAGTTGTGAGAAATTTCATTTTTTCTCCCATTTAATAAAAGACATCTCTCTAGGTTTTTCCCTGGGAATTGGCCCTAAACACATGTGTTCACATTCTATAGTGATTGTGTGATTGTTTAAGTGAGTATTTTTTTGTTCAAGTTATTTATGGATTTAAATAACTTAAAGTAGCATTAAATCATTTATGAAGAAAATTATTTGAAGAAATGCCCAAATGAATTTTTAGTACATTTCTGATCCAGATGGATATCGGTGGCCACCCACCTATTCCACTGGCTCAAAACAGTTTCCCATTTCGACAATTTTCTAGTAATTTTTCTACGATTTTTCGGGTCCTAAACTTCCGGGGCCAGTTTGAGGCCCTAAATGATGTAATTTGGCAATTTGGGGGGCCAAATGGTTATCAACGACATTCATTTGGTTCTAGTCAAAAGTTGTAAATCTCGGATAGACCTTTCCAATGGGCTACCAAGCACCCCAAATGGAGATCGTATGCAAAAGTTATGACCCCAGGAAGTTGACCATTCAACTAACCACCTTAAGGCCGCAAACTTTATGAAGATTCATCTTCTAGGGTTAGGTTTTTGGATGTTTGGGATTCTTTCCCTCATGCTTATGATAAATAGGCCCTTTCGGCCTCTTTTTGTATTCAACTTGGCACGAATGAGCATAGCAACCACGTCTCTTCTCAGAGATATCTACTACCATTCTGGTTGTTTTATTTTCAGTCTGTTCTATTTCCACTATTTAATAGAATATGTGGTTACTGTATCGCTGTGTTTCATGCCATATATTTGTGTATGTGAATATATATATGCTCTTTCATTTCGTTCCCACATAAATCCAGATCAATTTCCTTAAATTTTTACATGTAATACCCTTGTAAATATATTGTAATAAATTTTTATATATATAGACCCAAAAAACATAATTGGAATAATGAGGGATTTCGTATTTGCCCTACCTTTTCTTTAGAATATATTGTTTTATGAGGAATACTTGACATATGATATTATTGGTTAAAGTATATAATTTTATATAGTATATTGTATTATTGCAATAAATATATAACTTAAAAGCTATACAATCTTTTATTGAAAATGTCTCAAATATTACAATATTGTTTTAAAGATATAATTTTATTGAGAAAATGCTTCATATATTGTATTATTGTATTAAATATATAAGTTATTTCGAATTTGTTTTGACATTGTTTATACTTACCTAACATTTTAATTTAAAGAAGAATAGTCATACTTTTTTTTCAGTGGAAAAAAGTCATACTATTGCTATTCAAATATGAATCAAATAGTACAAAACACAAGTATGCTAACAGCCTTATACGCATCACTACATCCATAGTTGCCTACAGTTTTACAATGACTTTCAATAAGTGGAACTATCATAATATAAAATAAACAACAGTCCTTCCCCCTATTTCCGAAAAGGATCAAGTCCAACTATTAGAATTCAAACAGGTTGACCCTCCCCTATTCACAAAAAGTATTTTCTAAGAATTCTTCCCATATGACAACACCTTCTGTCTCCCCATGTGCTTCCTTCAACAGTGCATCAGCAGTATCATTGTGTTGAGGGTAGATATGCTCAAAGGAGATGTCATTAAACAATTTGATCTTTTCCATTGTTCTGCTGCACCATTGTTGCAATGATATGACATTTAGTTGGTATTCCTGTAGTGCCCATTTTATAGTCACCCTAGAGTCACCAAAGATAGACAGATCCCGAAGTCCCATAATAGATGCCACTGTAATAACACACCAGAGCCCAAGTAGTTCCGCTTTAGTATTTGTGCTAGTACCCACATCCATCTTAAGGGTAATAAAATGTTCTTTATTTATAAAAATCACCCCTCCAACAGCACATGAGCCATCTATGGATGATTCATCAAAGAACCCAACCGGTTTCTGACACTCAAAGGAAAAGGTGCCAATGACTCTGACAGCCCTCAACACCGGCGCATGAATGTAATCCTTTATTAATGCCATAGCCTTGTGGAAAGATGCCCAAAGCTTTGGTCGCTCATCCTAAAAAATGGCCCTGTTCCTAACCGACCATACCATCCAGGAAATCAATGCAGGAAGGTAAGGAAAGCTACTGCATTGATGGTGCCAATTGTATACATTTTCTGCAAAAATACCAAGCTCCCATTGCATATCCAACTGTAGATGTGATATAATCCTATGCCACAAAGTTCTGGTGAAATCACACTCCACCAAAATATTCTGTGAAGATTCAGTATTGTTCCAGCAAAGATAACAAATACCAGGACCCGTCCATCCCTTCACCGCCAAATTCTCCCACGTCTTCAATCTACCCATAAGGGCATGCCACATAAAACATTGGACCTTAATCGGTATCTTCCAATCCCAAATAGCCTTACACCACCAATTAGCTGGATATATACCACTATGCATGACAATAGTCTGATAAGCCACCTTTCCTGTAACCATACCAATAGCTCTATTTTTAGTCCATGTAATACTATCAATACCAGAAGTAAGTCTGCAGCCAATATAATTGAGTTTTCCAATATAGTGAATCCATTCAGTCGCCTCATAGCCATCTAACCCTAGTTCCAAAGCAGTTAACCAATATGATTTTTGAGAGCTATAATCAGTTTTTCTGATCTTGCTAAGAGTTGCATGATCATACATGTGCAAAGACAAGATAATACCCTCAGAGATATGGTACTCCTCCTCCAAACCCAATATTGGGTCAATCCCCAAAAAAATATTAGTTCCATTACCAACCTTCCAGGCCAGATCATTGGCCATCAAATTATAGACTTTCAAAAAACCAACCCATATCGGTGACGCTCTCCTTTGTTATTTTAAAGGGCTCCGCATCCACTCATAAATATCCATCTTGATATATTTAGCTTTGAGAACTGTAGTCTACAATGTAGGGCCAAACATCCCCCTCCACAAACATTTCATTTTGAGAGCATAATTGAACAGTGACAGGTTCCTTATGCCCCACCCCCCCCCCCACATTGTGGGAGAGCAATTTGTTCCCAGGAAACCATCACCAAACTGTGGTTTGTTGTACCCCCAGACCAGAGAAGCCTGAAAAATAACTTCCTAATGCAATGAACAATAGAGCAAGGAATCTGCAACAATGAAAACCAGTACACAGTAATCCCAGTAAGAACAGAATTGATCAATGTGAGTCTTCCCCCCATAGATAAGAATCTGAAGTTCTAATGGTTTATCCTTTTCTCCACCTTCTCAACTAGCCACAACCAATCATTCTTTCTATATGAGTAGGGTTTAAGAAAATACCCAAGATACCCGAAACCAATTTCCAGTTCACAGAATTGATATGGCAACATACTCTTGAAATAACCCAAGTTTTGAGGCCCAATACAAAAATGATAAATGTTGGACTTTTGTTGATTAACCAACATACCCAAGGCATTACATAATGCATTAATAGCAGATTGATAGTATTTCCATTCCCCAATAGTAGCCAATCTAGCAAGCAGAACATCATCCACGAAAAGGGAATGAGTGTGTGATAAATCTTCAGTAAGAGTAATACCTCTGATGTTTCCATCCTCTTTAGCATTCCCAATCAGTCAATTGAGGCCCTCGATAACTAGCAGAAAGATAAGTGGGGACAATGGGCATCCTTGTCTCACCCCTCTAGATATTTTGAAGAAATCAAATGGTGCTCCATTGACAAGTACAGAAATGTTAGCCGTTGTGACAAACGCCATGATCCACCATTAAAAAGGTGGAAGAATACCAATTTGTATGAGGATCAACCGTAAGTAGTCCCAATCAATTCTGTCATAGGCCTTCTCCAAATCAATTTTGAGTAATAATGCAGCCATCTTCCTAGATTTAGCCGAATGAATAACCTCCTGCTTAATGCCAAGGGCATCCAAGATTTGCTGATCTTATAAGAAGCCAAACTGCTCCCCAGATATATGTTGAGATAGATAATGTTTTAGTTTAAGAGCAATAATCTTTGAAATGATTTTATAAGCCAAATTGCAAAGAGAAATGGGCCTGAAATCTCTGAACGTACTAGGCTTGCCAATCTTGGGTATAAGAGTAAAAAAAGTGGAATTTAAGCTGTTAGTAATGTAGCCCTCAGTCCTGGAAAACTCCACCATTTGAAGAATGTCCTAACCCATAACATCAAAAAAAGCCAGAAAAATCTCAACAGTCCACCCGTCTGGGCTAGGACCTTCGTCTTTGGCAAATCCTTTCAAAACCTTCTCAATCACTAGTAAACTAACCTCCTTACATAACTCAACAGCATTGTTCTCATCAATCATAACCGGATACTGTCTAGCCACCTTCAATTGGTCAATAAGGCCTATATTACCATCCACATTGTAAGCCCCACGGAAATGTGAATTAGCAACACAGAGAAGATCATCCAATCCGCTAATGATATTTCCAGTAGAGTCATTGAGTTCCCAAATACAATTAGTATTCTTTCTGTGCGAGGCAAAGGAATGGAAGAATTTTGTGTTCCTATCCCCAGCTTGGATCCATACCGCCCTGCTTTTGAGATGCCACTCCAATTCTTCCTGCAAAAGCAGTGCATCCTTCATGGCTTCAACTTCCTTAATTTTCTTACCAGTCTCATCATCCCCTTCCCCCCCAAATTTGCAAGTGACAGCTCCTGTAGCTGTCGTTCCAAGTTTCCCAATTCACTCCGATCAGCCTTTTGCTTACACTTGATCCACTTGGAAACCAATCCTTTTAGTCTTCTGAGTCTCTCCACAAAGGAGTCCATAGGATTCGAGTCAGAATGCCTCTCATCATTGACCCATAAATCCTTGACCATCTTACAGAAGTCAACATTTTCCAACCACATAGTATTAAATTTAAAGGGATATTTAATCTTGCAGATGGTCTCGTCAAACTGAAAATAAATGGGCCAATGATCAGAGAATTTTGTAGCGCTAACCCAAGATCTGTGTCTACCCCACATATTTATGAGATTAGCCTTAACAAGAAACCGGTCCAGTCTTTTGTGAATAGCCTCACTGCCCTCACGACCATTGGTCCAGGTTGGCAAGAGTGAACGTGGGATAACATCCATCAAATCATAAGTATCTAGTAAATTATTGAAGTAATCAGCTAAGTCATCCATCCGGGAGTGAGATCCCCAAATTTCACCAGCACCCCGGGTAAAATTCATATCGCCAACAATGATAAGGGAAGGATTTTGGAGTAGTCCAGAATTGCAAAGAGAAGTCCAAAAAGGCATAGGGTCCCTGTATGGGCCATACAGATTTAGAACAGTTAAAGGTCGAAGACTGACAATGTAAACGCCCTCCAGCAAAATGCCCCAGCGAGTTTTGAAGGCCCTAAAATCATAGTGCTTGGGGTTCCAGCCCACTAATAACCCACCCGATAAACCCCAGGCATCTGTAGCAACAAGTTCCCAACCAGGTAGAATATGTGCCATCTTCTGTATGGCCACCAATTCAGAGCACATGGTCTCTTGTAATAAGATCAATGAAGGGCTAGTATCCTGCAAAATATGGGTGAAAACCCTAGCCCGAGTATCCTTCCCCATACCCCTAATGTTAGGGGAAAGCACAGACATTAAGAAACAGCCCCCGAAGGCATCCCAGCTCTAAGTACCTCAGCATAACTAGTAGAAGTAACCTGCTCCCTTTCCATCACATTCCTATCAATCCTGTCAGTCAAAGGAATAAAAGTCGCACCAATATCCCCATCACCCACCCCAGGTTTCCTTCTAGACTTGCAAATCGTGACATTGCTGAATTTGTCGGCTGAGATGGGTGATATATGGGGTTTGCTGGAAGGATTTATGGAATAGACATTCAGTGGAGTCTAGTGATCAGTGTCAGCTACATTCCCCCCCGGTGAAGCCACATAGGTTCCAGAACCAGAAGAAGGGGAGGTCGGAACATCACTCAGAGGCAAACCAGGGTTTAAAGCCGAAAAATCATGGGGTGGCGGATCTTGACCCTTATCAGTAATGGTCAACTCAGTTGAGCCAGGGTCCAGTTCTAAGCAGGGCAAAATCAAATTCGTACCCAGAAGAGATGAGCCAGGTTTAGTACAGGGGGTCAAATCGGAAACAAAAATAGGCTGAGCACAAGAGGATCCCCGAACCAAGCCAGCCGAAGTATTAGTATCTGATATAAGGGTGGGTCTGCAAAGTTCACAGGAATCCATCTCAACCCTGTGTGTGCATACATCCGCACGGGGAACCGCATAAGTATCAAACCCATAATCCAGCCGTAGTTTGACCCTACCCTCGGAGATACATCTATCAAGTGACTGTTCCCCACTTATAATGTAATCTAATTCATTAGCATTCATGTCTTTATAGGGAGTAAGAGAAGCAATTAACTTAGCCGACGAAGTAGTAGATGTGTAAGCGCCCAAAACAGGACTCTGTGCGTCCACCGAGAGACCTCGCTCAGCCACAGGAGACCAATCAGTTGTTATAGAACCAGAAACCCCAGCCTTCTTTCCCAACAAATTAAGACATCGTACCAAGACATGGCTAGTCTCCCGACATTTATAACATCTGAAAGGAATGCAATAATAATCCAACTTTTGCATGAATTTAATCTCACCCCAGCAAATCTCGACTTCCGCCAGTAGTCCTCTGCCCAGGTCCAATTCCACCATGACCCGAGCCACAAGTTTGTCGACCCCATGAAGGGAACGTTTGTCGGAGCGCACAAAGGACCCAAAATGATTTGCCAACCCCATGAGGATATTCTCAGTCCAAAGAGCAATAGGGAGTCCCGGGAGAAACATCCAGAGGTGCCGAAGAGTTTGCCACTCCCTAAGTGGGTCAAAAGCAATATGCCAATGTTTAAGAAAAATCGACCCATCTTTAAAAGTCCATTTCCAATCCAAGATGATGCCAATTTGACCGTTCTCAAGGAGTATGAACAAGATCCAGCGGTTTGGGTGTAAATTAACTTGCGAAGTAAGCCCGAGGAGGGGCGTCCAATACTTTTGTACCGAGTCCAAGATCTCCTTCTTGGAGCCGGACGTAAACTCTAGGCGACCCCCAACCACCCACTCAGTAAGCATTTCCACGCGTTCCAAATTCGTATACTCTACAATAACAAATTGATGATTTCCTTCGCACTCCTTAATCGTCTTGTATTTGCAGCGATGGCGAGCCCGTCTCCCACGGAATCCCACTCGTTTAGAGGAAAAAACCTCGGCCCCTTCACTAGGTTCAGAAATGAGAGCATTAACATCTGGAGGTGCCTTAGCCAGCACCGCTTTAGTAACCTCCACCACCTTCCCCAAACCCTGCCCCAAACGATCACCCAGAGAATGTAAAGGTGAATAGGGTTCTATAATAGAATAATAATAACCAAACCCCAAAAAAATAGGAAGCCGTCACATCCCCAGTACGAAAGACAGGCCAGGTTCAGACGTCGATGCTCCTAGACTGTCTAAAAAGAAAGATAGGTGTGGGTCATCCCCAAACTAGGAAAAACACAAGCAGTAATCTCAAGACCCAAAAATAACAAGCATCAACTCAGTACATGGTGGAAAAAATACAAGTGAACCGGTTACCCAAGATAGCCGTCACCCAAAAATAAACCACAAAGAACGCATAAACTGGGTCAACCCCAACGGCCAGACACACTCTAGTTGCTAGCCACGAACAAGTATGGGCAGAAAACACTGCAGAAAAATAACAATATCAACTTCCCACTTTTTTTATTAAGGCTTGGTTGGTACTAGAGTCAGTCCGTAGAGCTGACTGGAATCCAAGCCCCGTAGTGTTTTCATTCATTCAGGCAGTAAAACCAGTGTTCGAAACTACAAACCCTAGTCATCGCTCCTTTGAAGAACTGTCATACTTACTTACCATACTTAACACTTTAATTTAAATAAGAATAGTCATACTTACTTACCACTTTCCATATATTTATTGCACTTTGTTCCTAACAAAATAATTTAAAAAAATCATGGCCGCTCATAAAATAAAAAATTATGGAAAGTGTTTTAAAAAAATATCTTAAAATAAAATCTTGAAACTCAAACCCGTACCTATCAATCTAAGAGAGACCAAATTTCTTGAGTTTAAATTTAAAAAAAGAAATACACCTCAAGAAATTGGATCCCTCTCGGTGGTGCTTGATAGATACTTGTTTAAGATGTGTGTATACTAGTGATATAGACATTCCTTTACACCTTCTAAAACAAGTATATGTAAGGTATCCCAATTTTTGTATTCTTTATTTTATTTATTTTGTTTTATAGTAATAAAAATATTAAAATTTTTAATTATAGTTTAAAATCATTATTATCAAAATAAATTATACACCATTTATTAACTTAATGATTAAATTATATTATTTCATAAATAAATATGAATTAGAATGATTAAATCTAACAAAGCTTAGCCATAAATATAATCCAGCCAAAACTAGTCATTCATTGATATACCAGCATAGATCCATCTTAAATCCGTATCTATCAAGCACCGAGAGGGATCCAATTTCTTGAGGTGTATTTCTTTTTTAAAATTTAAACTTAAGAAATTTGATCTCTCTTGATTAGATGTGGGTTTAAGTTTTAAATTTTTATTTTATAAACGAACATCTATTTTTTAATTACTTTTCATAATATTTTATTTTATGAACAAACATGGATTTTTTTAAATACTTTCCATAATTTAATTTTTTATTTTATGGGCAGACATGAATTTTTTTAATTATTTTGTTTAAGATGTATGTATACTGGTGATATAGACATTCCTTTACACCACCTAAAACAAGTATATGTAAGGTATCCCAATTTTTGTATTCTTTATTTTGTTTATTTTGTTTTATAGTAATAAAAATATTAAATTTTTTAATTATAGTTTAAAATCATTATTATCAAAATAAATTATACATCATTTATTAACTTAATGATTAAATTATATTATTTCATAAATAAATATGAATTAGAATGATTAAATCTAACAAAGCTTAGCCATAAATATAATTGAGCCAAAACTAGTCATTCATTGATATACCAGTATAGATCCATCTTAAATCCGTATCTATGAAGCACCGAGAGGGATCCAATTTCTTGAGGTGTATTTCTTTTTTAAAATTTAAACTTAAGAAATTTGATCTCTCTTGATTGATAGATCTGGGTTTAAGTTTTAAATTTTTATTTTATAAACATCTAATTTTTAATTACTTTTCATAATATTTTATTTTATGAACAAACATGGATTTTTTTAAATACTTTCCATAATTTAATTTTTTATTTTATGAGATTTTATTAGTAAAGTTACATGACACACTCACACATGTTACAACATCTCCCCCATACTACAACATCTCCCCCATACTGAGTTGTAGAGGATTTCAAAATCCATATTACATCAAACCTTTAACCTCGTTAATCAAACTTCCAATCTGCTCGAACTCCCGCTAAGATCGCGTTAAGCAAGATTCCAGACGCGCTAATGTACAGTCCACAACTACCATACCACCAGGTCGGTTCTGATCCATATTCTACCGAATCTTCATAGATTCGACGGATTAAAAACAAGCCACTCATCCATTTCACACCAGCTAGGCATTGCAAAGCACTATATATCCATCTCCCGGAAGCATTTATACCCGGAACTACTGCTATTGCGCTACACGCTAAAGTACAAACTATTTCTAAAACAATGATTGCACAAATAACAGTAAGAGTAATTTTCCTATCCCTGATTCTAAAACCCGGCATTCTTCTCAATTTCGAATATAAACTCAAATCAAGACAATCCATGACCAAAGCAATAGAAATGCCTACCGATATCGCACCAATTCTAGGTTTAGAGGGTGCCACAGAATGTGTATGATACCATTTGTTAGCTCCTCCTTCCAATGCAACAAGCACCGCCCAACTAATAACGCAAATGAAGATCACACAATCTTCTAAAATGGATGTGAACACCAGATTTTGAAGAGCACCTACACAGAACAACACTTGGCATACACTGGTCTTATTGGCATTAGATTTGACAAGGGCTCTGCGTAGAAACCTATGGGGAGAAAACCCATAATCTTTTACTGAAATGTAAATTCTCTCTGTCATGTGCGCGAATAAAGCGCTGGAGAATCCATCCACTTTGAGCCAGAAAGTCAGCACAAGCGTGATGAATATCATCGAGAACCTTGGAAATATAATTAAGGAAGCAATGTTGTATTTCTCGTCTGCATCGCACTCTCCATTCCCATTTATGTAGTTTTGAAGGGCAGAGGAAGCGTTGATCCTGCCGTTTCTGATGACAGCTCCTCTTAACTCTTTATGGCCAGGCTCGAAAAATCTGACCAGCTGCTTTGTCCACTTATCATCGTTGGCTGAACGCACAGGAATGCAAATGCAAGTACCCACTGTATGGATGGATTTAGAATCAAGTATTTCACAGACTGCAGCAGGGGTTTCCAGCGTGGAGTCACCCTCTCTTAATATATCATTCTCCACATGCAACAGCCCCTGGTTGCAGCCATGACAACCATTTCTCAGGCAACCCAGAGATGGAAGTAGGCTGAGCGAATCAGATAGTCTTTTCAGTGTTCCGGGCATCCTACGAGCAAGCATCATTATGACATCTTCCACAGTATTGAATACAATGCATCCGCAGCTTTCCCCGTGAATACAATGCATCCGAATCTGCACTTGTGAATACAATGTATCCGTGACTGCTACAGATTGTAAAAGGTAGTATTGCAGAAAGATGGACTGCGCATCATAAGCATTGGAGATATAAATTATACCGGAACATAACCCCATCAAACGAGTAGTGGGCCTCTGGAATGACAAAATTACGACGGAACATTGCCGTAGTTCTTCCCTACACGTCGTCACTACTTCCAACCCATTTATGTTCTTCAATTTCTCACTTTTCCGATTGTCCAGTGTAGATTGGGTCTCATTCTTACACCAAAGCTTGCCTCGAAAAAGAAATGTAAAGAAAGCTGCTGAATTGCCTAAGCACGTGAGTTGTATATTTGAAAAATTAGCAGAACCTGTGAAGGCTGCATCTAGCTGTCCAAATGCAAGAGCACAGAACCATCCCAACCAGCAAAGTAATAATATAAAGAACAAGTGCGTAATATATCGGATTTCCGTGAATACATCCATTGTCAAGTAAAATCCCAAATACAAGGGAGAAGTAGTTTTTCCCAAACTGTATAAACCAAAAAGCTCTACTCGACTCTACCTTTCTTCTTATTGTGCGTGCAAATGTTTATAGCAAAGTTGCTTCGATACAGACCACCAATAATCCTACTTTTATAAGAACGTCTTTCAAATCTTGGAATTATGTTTTTTCAAATCCTGGAATGATCCTGGAATGGGCGTGGAAGGAGCAATGTATGTTTTTGGAATGATCCTCATTTCTTTTTTAATGTCTTCTATTCTGGAACTTTCCTAATTTCTTTTTTAATGTCTCGTCTTCTAAGACTTTCGTAGGGCATCTTTCAATGGGCGTGGAAGGAGCAATGTATGTTTTTGGAATGATCCTCATTTCTTTTTTAATGTCTTGTATTCTTCTGGAACTTTCCTTATTTCGTTTTTAATGTCTCGTCTTCTGGGACTTTCGTAGGGCATCTTTCAGCGTGTTTGCTTTTCCCATGGAGCTCGACTTCTAGTCGAGACATTGCGGCGTTATACATTGGTCCCTCTCCCACTAACGACATTTCTCTTCCTTTATTAATATCTGTGTTTTCCACTCTCTTTTCTGAATGTGTCTTTTCATACGTCGATCTCTCCCGCGGCGGAGTCTTGGTCACTCTTTTTTATTAATACCGTCTTTCTTTTTCTTACGTCAAAAGACGTCCACCCAATAGGTTGAGTCTTTCGTGACTTTTTTTATTAATACCGTCTTTCTTTTTCTTCATGATATTTGTTAATAATAATGACGCGGTTTCATGATTATTGCATGACAAATTTTCTTAGCTCACTTTCTATCTTGGATATTGATTCAATACGTGGATCCCTCTCCCCCTAAATACGCGACATTTATCTTTTTTATTAATTATTAATGTCTGTTTACCTAAACTGTGCCTGGCCGGAAATTTCGTATATTGTCTTTTGTCACTTCTTTATGCTTTTCTTTATAGAAAACCTCGACCCAATGTTTGTCCTTTTTCATGATATTGCGTGACAAATTTCAACATGGCATCTTCGTAACATCTTTGCGCTCTTACTCTTCCTTTTCCATGTGGTTCATACGTCGATCTCTCCCGCTTTCTCTCACGTTTACCCTTTTCCCATGATATTGGGATTACAATTTCCTAATTCGCATTCAAACGAGTTTTATACAAACGTTAAATTAACATGGTAAGAAATACCCCACGATATTAATTCAACCCAAAGAATGTTTTGCAAAAGTGAGACAAGGATTCAGGAATTCAACCCAAAGAATATATATGTTAAAAAAAATCGTATCCATATTTAATCCCTCCCTATATTCATGAATTCACCCAAAATAATTAAAAAAAAATTGGTATCCTTATTTAGAGTTTTCAAGGTGGGACGATACCTACATAATTGATATCCATATTTATGGTTCATATCAGATACAATTTGCTTTAAAGTTTTTGTATTCACAATGTTTAACAATTTCCTAAGCATTAACATTTTGCACTTGTGTAGAATGTTTTCTTTGATGTAATACTCTAGGTTAAACATTCTAATACATTAAAGGTTATGTGAGAACTATAAACTATATGAGATGGAAATATAGAAAGGGAAAATGTATGGATTTGAATAGCATTGGTAGTAATTCAAAATAAAGGATGAAACATTTGAGCCCCAAAGAAGCATGCTTTCCTAGGGTTCTACAACCACTAGGTCAACTGGCCACGACGACTGCTCTTGGCTGCAGGTCCTTTGGTTCTTCTATGTCGTATGGATTCTCCTCCGGAAATGGATCCGGAGGAACGTCGACGTCTTTTGGACAAAGCCATTCGAGCCCTTGTGGCTTCTATGCCTACCTCTTATTCAACTATGGATTCAAGAGATGTTTTGTCAAACAGGCTAAAGCCTCTCGTATTTAGATCATGTCAGCTGCTTCAATATTGAAAGGACTCGCTTTGAGTGAGAGAGGTTTGACAGGGCATTTTACTGGGATCTGACCCTCACCAAAAACTATGGATTCTTTGATCAACAAAAATTGGATGCCTCTGATCTCTGGAGGTATTCAGCACTGCTTCTATCGTAAGGGTTTTTTCACCTTCTTGTTCGAACTAAAAGAAAATAGAGATCTCATTTTTAGGAGTGGCCCTTACTTGGGTCATTCTGGGCTGTATTTAAACCGTTGGAGTTTAACCTTTGATCCCGAAAAGGATGTTCCCTCTCCAGTTCCGGTCTGGGTTCGTCTCCCACACCTTCCGCTGCACTATTGGAATGATGAAACCCTTCAAGTGATTGATAACTCTCTTGGAAAATACATTAACAAAGCAAAACCAAGGGGGCCTTTGTTCTTATGTGCCAGGATATGCGTGGAAGTAGATCTGGAAAAAGGTCTACCAGAAAACGTGAGATTGTGTATGGATGGATGGGAACATTTGCAAAAGGTTGACTATGAACAACTTCCTTTCAAGTGCAAAATATGCCATGAGTACGGGCATTTTGTCAAAAACTGCCCAAAACTAGCCCACGAAAACCCAGGAAAAACTCAAGAAGAAGGATGGTCACAGGTCAAAAAGGGAAGAAAAACACCCCCTAAAACTCCTGTAGCTAATGGGTCACAAGAAAAAAAATAAGGAGCCTTCGAAGGAAGGCAAAGAAGCCTCCACCAGTAACCAATTCCAGGCCCTGAACGTGGAAGAAGGGGAAATCCCCTCAATTGAAAATCTCACAAATGAAGAAAATCAAGAGGACTCTGTGATGGCAAGCACCCCTGTCACAATCGCTCAAGAAATAATGAAAGGCATCTCTTGGAATTGTAGGCATCTGGTTGGGCAGACCAAAGTGGAGGCTCTCAAAGACTTCATCAAATCAGAAAGACCAGATATTCTGTTAATCCAAGAGACTAAAATGACAAATGTGGAGTTATTGGCACTCTCACGTTTGTTCTGGAATAACTACCATGGAAAATCCGTAAGCTCTAGAGGGGCTTCTGGAGGAACAACTTATTTTTTTTCTAACAATTTCACTATAAAATCAGTCAGAGAAATCCCTCACTAGCTGCTAACTGAATTATAGGGGAAGGACAATCCCGATCACCTCTACATTTGCAACATGTATGGACCAACCCACTACAAGGATAAGTAGTCCTTCGGGAACGACCTTTCCTCTCTTAAGGAAGGTAAAGATCTTATCCTCACCGGTGACTTCAACACAACTAAGTCACAGGAGGAAAAGAGGGGCGGTTGTAAGGTCAGGGATCCCTTCGCTAAGATGATGGAAGACTTAATCTCTTATCTGGATTTACTGGACCCGCCGCTAAAAAATGGAAAATTCACCTGGAGCAACAGAAGACTTGGTGCTGGTTACATAGCGACACGTCTTGACAAATTTCTAGTAAGTTCCTCCTTCCTTCAAAAATATCTTCTCCCTCATTCCTTTACTTTTCCCTCAGTCGTTTCTGATCACAACCCCATTTCTCTGACCTTGTCGACCCCGACCAACCTTGGACCCATACCTTTTTGTTTTAACTCACTTTGGCTATAGGATGACAAAGTTATGGACATATTCAAAACACTTGGAATTCTCAATGTTTCATCTCTCCAAGTTTTATCTGGGAATCAAATCTCAGGCTAGTGAGATACGCTCTAAAGAGTTGGGTAAAAGTAACTTTCAGGAACCCAAGCTCTCAAAAAATCCAGTTCTAGAAGGAATTTGCTTCTCTCCACTCCAGCATGGAGAAGGAAGAGATCACGCATTCGATTCTATCTCAAGAAAGGGAGCTAAACATGAAAATCCTTGTTGCTGCCAAACATGAAGAATAAATGTGGAGACAAAAATCTAGGCAGCTGTGGCTCAAAGGCAGGGATAGCAACACATATTACTTTCATAAGCAAACCAAGGTTAGGCTCAGCTTCAACACTATTAAAAACTTAAAAGAAGGGAGTGGAATGACAATCACGGAGCATGATGATATTAAAAATCATGTCTTTCAGCATTTTAAAGAGCTTTATACGGACTTGGAAGAGACCAATCCCATAGCACAAGCTGAAATTCTAGCCAAAATCCCCACAATCATATCTGATCGTGAAAACAAAGATCTCTCCAAGCCAATTCTAGAGTTCGAAATAAAGGATGCAGTCTAGGCCTTACAAGCCGATAAGGCTCTTGGACCTGACAGATTCACTATTAAATTTTATAGAGCTGCTTGGGACATCATCAAAGAGGACTTAAAAAGGATGTTAAATTGGACCAGAAAGAAAGATAATATTGGTGGCGCAACCAACTCCTCATTTCTCGCCCTAATCCCTAAAGAAAGAAGCCCACAATTGATCGACAAGTTCCGACCAATCTCTCTTTGCAACACCTCTTACAAAATTCTCTCGAAAATTCTAGCCACTCGATTGAAGAAAATCATGGATTCCCTCATTTCGGACTCCCAAGGAGGTTTCATCATCGGGTGTCAAATTCTAGACAACATAATCATCGTCCAAGAAGCCATTCATTCTAGCATGGATAAAAAACAACAAGGTATGGCTATTAAGCTAGACATGGCCAATGCTTTTGATAGAGTTAACCACTTCTTTATTTTCAAAATTATGCATAAATTTGGATTTTCAACTAGATTTGTAAGATGGATCAAAGCTTGTATTGGTCGTCCTTGGATTGCACAGCTTGTGAATGGCAGACCCACAAATTTCTTTCAAGCCTCCAGGGGACTTCACAAGGGCTATCCTTTGTCCCCATTCCTTTATCTTTTGGTTTCGAAGTCTATGAGTAGGAAGCTTCATTCATTACAAAGTGCGGGTGAGTTAAAAGGTATCAGGATTGCTAGAGGTATTAAGGCGATCAACCAAGTGCAATTCGTAGATGACACTATCTTCTTGGGTGGTGCCTCCATGGTCATAGCTGAAAGATTCAAAGGATATTTATCCACTTTTCTAATGGCCTCTGATGGCAAGGTGAACTCTACTAAATCTAAAGTGTATGGATGGAACTTCCCGCCTGGGACTATGACAAGAATCGCCAGGATCCTAGGTTTCGAAGGAAATATACTCTGGACTTCTTTCAAATACTTGGGGACTCCCATTCTCAAAGGAAAAAAAAGGATGTCGGATTGGTAAGGGATTATCGATAAGATCAAGACCAAAATCAACTCCTGGGGATCAAGATGGCTAAACGCTACTGGGAAATTAGTGCTCATTAACGCAGTTCTTTCGACATACCCAACCTATGCTTGCTCGATTTCTTTAGCCCCCAAAAGAATCATTCAAGATATCACCAAAGAGTTAAGAAAATTCCTGTGGTAGGCAGGAAAATCCACCAATACCAAAAAATTCCATCTAGTCAATTGGGACATTGTTTTCATTTCGAAGGATTGTGGCGGTGTTGGCCTAAGAGATCCAAATTAGATGAACCTTTCTTTGGGAGCAAAAATAGTTTGGAGACTAGTCTCGGGTGGTAAAGCTTGGTGGAAGGAGATTCTGCATTAGAAATATCTGAAAGGCTCACAAAATATATGCCTAGAAGACATCGATTTAAATCAAGGTGGCTCCCCAATCTGGGACTTATGCAAAAAAGTCATTTTCCTTATTCAAAACAACCTTTATTTGATTCCTGGGAGTGGGAGGAGGATTCAAATTTGGAACGACAATCTTGGACCCTCCTCCCCCTCGAACTTTCTGCCGGGCTTCTCTGACCTCAAGCTATGGCTTGACCACCTCAACATTTTCAGTCTTTATGACTTATCCACTTGGGCTCCTAATGGAAGATGGGATGGATGGAAGGACTTAGAGACCCCGATACATCTCCAGGCATATTTTGACATGCTTCTCTAGACGCTTCAAGGTTCTTCTCCAGTGCACAATCATCTTAAGGACAGAAGAGGATGGGGACACTCTGGTTCCTACTCTGTTAAAGAAGAATAGCATACCCTCTTTAGTCTAAAAAATAATAGTATTCAAGACAGAAAGTGGAAAAAAGTCTGGTGTAAGGATGGTATGCTGAAAATCAACACCTTCTTCGGGATTCTATCTCATTGCAAAACCCTTACCGCTGGAAACCTGAGAAAGAGAGGGACAGAGGGTCATTTGCACTGCACTCTTTGCAAAGTTTCGGAATAAAATCTTGAGCATGTATTTTTGAATTGTAATTTTATTCAAGAGGTCTAGTCCCTCGCCACCCACGGTTTTCCCTTTCAGCTGACAATGCCAACAACCTGGAATGATATTTTCGGAAAATGGAACACTAGTACAAAATGAGAGATTAGTGACTAGGTGACTAAAAAAGTTAGTCACCACTGTTTTTTCAAGGGATAAATGACTAAAATTGAGCAATTTTAAATAAACCAACTAAAAATGACTAAGATAAACGACTAATTTAATCACGGGATAAAATATATGACTAGATAACAAGTGACTAAAATAAAAATGACTAACATAAATGACTAATTTAGTCACGGGAATATAAATATGACTATCTAACAATGATTAATGTGAATTAGTCATTTATGTTAGTCATTTTTAGTTGTGTCACACTGACAATGGAAAATTACAAATTTGATAATGAATTTTCGCAATATTTTACTAAATTTTAACAATGCAGATGGATTTAGAGATCTTACAATGGGGGTCATGGTCCGTGTGTGTGATATTAAGATGTTTTTGTTGGTTTGTCTACTTCAATTTGTTTTATTTCAGTGGTGTTTGTAAGGAAATTTTTGTTCAAGATTCAAAGGGATGAATTTGTATATTTTTTCCTTTGGTATGACATTTATAGATTCATTTTTGAGTTGAAGTGTGAACTTTAAAGTTAACTAGGTTAAAAAATAAGTGATCAATCATATTTCTAGTACGAAATTCCTAGATTTCTTTGTTATTTTTTTAGCAGAAACAAACTGAATTTTAGTAAGATAAAAAAATGTAAATATTTATATGAAAATATCCCTAGATATGAGTCCAAGTTTATATGAAAATACTCTTTGTATGAAAAAGGTAAATTATAAAAAAAAAAAACAATTATATGTGTCATATAATAATTCATGGAGAGAGGAGAGGAAGCAATATATTTGATTATACAACCCCGTCAACATAATGATCATATAATGTTGGAACAATCATAAAATGTTGAGAACTTATGCACTATCGCTAACAAAACCTCACAACCAATGTGGAGTAACACATAAGAGGAGAGTAGATTTTAAAGTTGCAGAAACTATTCCAAAACACCAAACACAATGTATCTAGGTCTTTATTATTCATTGTTATTAACACACAAACCGACACAACAAGTTCCACAAAGGAGGAAGAGGAAGCCAAGCAAGCATGTATATTCTTCCCACAATCAATCAACCATTATAGCAAGACCACTGCCTCCTATAAAAAAAACTATAAATACCAATTTTTTTTCAAATGCAAGATTTAACATCTTGTTATTCAATATTGTTCTTAACACACACATAAATCTACATAAGATGTTCCACAAATGAGCAAGGGGAGGCTGATAAAGCATGTACATTCTTGATGCAATCAATCAACCATTATAGAAAGAAAATCATAGTTTACAAAGCACTATAATTTTTCCAATCGAAGTAAGCTAATTTTGTAGCAAATGTATCCTCTTTCTAGCCACAAATCTAATAAGAATCCAATAAATATTTCAAGCATAGACATAGTTCTACCATGATCCAATATTTATGCATGGTGAGACAAGAGTGTTAGAAATTTTCATCATATTTGAATTTATTTAGATCATTAAAACTCTCATTAGAATTTCAAATTGATTTAAAATTCCAACTTTATGTAGTGACAAATTTTAATTATTAAAAAATAATTTACTATAAAATTAGATAATTCCTTTCCAATCTAAACAATGTATTTAACTTATGTGATTAACACATACAAAAGTTACAGATATATAGACTTCCTTACCATTATAATATGGCAACCATACTTTATAAAATACCACAAACTTCCATTTCTTAACGTCATATTTTGTTAAATTTTCAGTATTAAATCACAATACTATAGGATCTTTGCTGAGAGAATAACATCTACAGTATATCAATGCATGACAATCATAATATGACAAGCATCACAAGCATCACAAGCATCACAAGAATCAAAAGCATAGAGACAAGAGACACAGAGTTTCCGTGGGGAAAACCCTAAGGTGAAAAACCCCACAACTTCCTCAGAGATAGAGAGAGCAATGGCTCAACCAAAATACAACCAAATAATACAGAGATAGTATCCTAGCAGATGATCCTCCTCCTCCTCACTAGTGCGCCACTTTTCAGAGAGAGAGAGAGATACTTTTCCGAGTGAGTAAAATAGAGATCTCCTATCTCTATTTATACTCACCTTTTTGCCCAGTGACCTACTGGGGCCGACTTGTCTACTTGAGTACATCCACATTATATTATATATTAAATAGGGCCGACCCCATAAGGTGGTCTAATAACCCATCGGCAAGTACACACACTTGCGACACTTGTCAATCCACATGACGACACTTCCTTATAGAGGAATAACACATCTCTTATAAGGGTACAATAAATATATATATAATATACTGATGAAATACATTCCGAAGTTACATATACATCAACACTCCCTCTTAACTAGGAAGGTATTTCTCGACACAGATTTGCTAGACAAGTCTTCTTCTCTGGATCATCGTCATCGTCATCGTCACTGCTGCTGCTATCTCGTCCAATCTCTGTCTCTACTCGTCATAGGAAGTTCTACAGAGCCAGTCCTTTTTCATACTGGATGTAGGCCCACCTCCTGCAGGTCTTCGTCATCACTGGCCATACTGTGGAATCCTCAGGACTTATTACGTGCGTCACAAAACCTCGAAAGAGCATCCCAGGATATTACGGGAACACAACTCCAACCTGTAGGATCTCCCAGGGCGCTATTACATGTGACCCCACCACAAAACCTCGAAAGAGCATCTCAGGATGTTACGGGTACACAACTCCGACCTGAAATCTCCCAGGGCACAAATTACATGTGGTCCACCACAAAACCTAGCAAGAGCATCTCAGGATGTTATGGGTACACAACTCCGACCTGAAATCTCCCAGGGCACAAATTACATGTGGTCATGGCAAAACCTCGCAAGAGCATCTCAGGATGTTACGGGTACACAACTCCGACCTGAAATCTCCCAGGGCCCAAATTACATGCCATAGGACAAAACCTCGCAAGAGCATCTCAGGATGTTATGGGTACACAACTCCGACCTGAGATCTCCCAGGGCACAAATTACATGTCCTCCCAGAGCAATGTCTCGAAAGAGCATCCCAGGCTGTTACGGGTACACAACTCCGACCTATAGGATCTCCCAGACATGCTCATCTGCACAACCTGATCCACGGCCACAGAGTATCAACCTGATACTCACCATACATCATCCTGATGTACTCATGATCGTCCTGATCATAATCACTGCAACGTCCTGCTGCATGTCATCTGGAGCAACATCCTGAAGCTCGTCATCCATGATCATCCTGATCATCAAATGCAACATCCTGCTGCATGTCATCTGGAGCAACATCCTGAAGCTCGTCATCCATGAGCATCCTGATCATCAACGCAACATCCTGCTGCATGTCATCTGGAGCAACATCCTGAAGCTCGTCATCCATGATCATCCTGATCATCAATGCAACATCCTGCTGCATGTCATCTGGAGCAACATCCTGAAGCTCGTCATCCATGATCATCCTGATCATCACTGCAACATCCTGCGGCATGTCATCATACATGATCCACCTGATCATCAATGCATCTACCTGATGCATACCAAGTATCTACCTGATACATATCATCATACATGATCCTCCTGATCATCAATGCATCTACCTGATGCATACCAAGTATCTACCTGATACATATCATCATACATGATCTACCTGATCACCAATGCATCTACCTGATGCATACCAAGTATCTACCTGACACATATCATCATACATGATCCTCCTGATCATTCAATGTATCCACCTGATACAAATACAAATACATGATCATATCACCATACATGATCTACCTGATCATACAATGTATCCACCTGATACATATACAGATACATGGTCCAAGCATCCAACATGATGCATACATACATACATAAAAATGATCCAACTGATCATATCCAGCATCCAACATGATGCGTACATACATATAAAAATGATCCAACTGATCATATCCAGCATCCAACATGATGCATACATACATACATAAAAATGATCCAACTGATCATATCCAGCATCCAACATGATGCGTACATACATATAAAAATGATCCAACTGATCATATCAAGTAGAAACTAGAACATCATCCTGATGCTCATCATCCAGCGCTTACATCCACAGCCATGTGAAGGATCCTCCTTCCAACATGCTTGGAATGGCTTCAGCAAATGTGTCCATCACTTCTTCCTAGAAGTGTCCTCGATTTGAAGAACGCCAAGCCTCTCTCTGAAGTACTCGAACTTCACTCTGGCTAGTGGCTTCGTCAGCACATCTGCAATCTGCTCGTCCGTCGCAACATACAGAAGCTTCATAGCTCCTCTCTGCACCATATCCCTGATATAGTGATATTTGATCTCTATGTGTTTCGACCTGTCATGAAACACTGGGTTCTCGGACAGCTTCACACAACTCTGGTTATCACAGAAGATACCAGTAGCCTCCAACGGGAGATCAAATAACTCAGACAGTAGCTTCCGTAGCCATACTGCCTCACAACTAGCTGAACAGGCTGCAACATACTCTGCCTCAGCTGTACTTAGTGCTACGCAGGACTGCTGCCTGCTAAACCAAGAGATCACACCTGATCCCATACTGAAGCAACACCCAGATGTGCTCTTCCTATCTGCAGCACTGCCAGCCCAATCTGAATCAACATAACCCTGCAAGTTAAACTTTTGATTTGCCTCATATCTGAGCCCATAATCCACTGTACCCTTCAGGTACCTCAGAACATGCTTTACAGCAACCAAGTGAACACTCCTCGGATCCGTCAGGAACTGGCTCAATGTGTTCACAGCAAAGCAGATATCTGGTCTCGTGTTCGTTAGGTACATCAAGGACCCAATAATCTGACGATACATAGAAACATCAACTGGCTCAGATGAAGCATCACAAAGAAGCTTCAGATTCGATGCCATAGGTGTGGCCATGGCTTTGCAATCCATCATCCCAAATCTCTTCAGGATATCTACTGTGTACTTCCCTTGACCAAGGAAGATCCCACTTGCACTCTGCCACACCTCCATACCTAGGAAATAGTGCATCATTCCCAAATCTTTCATATCGAATTCAGCTGCAAGCTTCCTCTTGGTATCTACAATCATTCTGTCATCTCCTGTCACAAATAGGTCATCCACATATAGTAGTAGAATCATAGGATTCCCTTCCTCAACCTTGTAGTAAAGGTTGGAATCCGCTTTACTCTTGGTAAATCCCAAACTAGATAGGAAACTATCCATCCTACCATACCAGGTTCTGGGAGCTTGCTTCAAGCCATACAAGGCTTTCTTCAATCTGCATACATAAGATTCCCTGTCATGTATTTCAAAGCCGAGTGGCTGTTCCACATATACTTCCTCTTCTACTACACCATTCAGGAAAGCAGTCTTAACATCCATCTGGTGTATCTTCCATTTCATTGCTGTAGCCAGGGCAAGTACTGTTCTGATGGAAGTATATCTGGCTACAGGTGCAAAGGTTTCTTCATAGTCTATTCCTTCCTTCTGAGAGAAACCACGAGCTACGAATCTTGCTTTATATTTTTCCACACTGCCATCTGCAACATGCTTGATTTTGTAGATCCACTTGGAAGTCACAACAGACTTCCCTTTAGCTCTTGGGACAACATCCCAAACATCATTCTTCATAATTGATTGATATTCCTCAACCATAGCATCCTTCCATTCTTTCTTTTCTGCCGCTTCTTCATAACTGGAAGGCTCTTTGTTCATGATGTCACAGAGTAAAGCGACATAACTGGTGTGTGATCTGGTTCTCTTCTTTGCTCTGTGTTCTTCTTCTAGAATGCCAAATCTTTCTGCATCATGAATGAGCTCTCTAGCCCATACAGGTTTCCTCTTGTGAGTGTTATCCTCACGGGGTGGATCTACAGGTTCTTGTGGATCTTCAAACTCACGAGCAGTTTCTGGAACTGCTTCAGTCATGGTAATGTCCTGAAATCTTGTTTCCTTAGGTTCTTCATAAACTTCGCTAGGTGCCTTTCTTGATTTGATGAATGCTGAATTCTCATCAAATGTTACATCCCCGCTGACATCAATCTTCTTGAACCCAGGAAAATATATTCTGTAAGCCTTCGAGCTTTCACTATAACCCACAAAGATGCCCTTCTTTCCTGAAGGATCTAGTTTAGTCCTTTTCTCTTTTGAAACATGAGTGTATACTGGACAACCAAATATTCTGAGATGGCTGACTTCAGGTTTCTTACTAGAAAAGACTTCTTCTGGTGTCTTGTTGTCCAATATCTTGTGGGGTGTTCTATTCTGCACATATACAGCTGTTCTAGCTGCTTCTGCCCATAGATGCATAGGAAGATCCTGGTCATGCAACATTGCCCTTGCTGCTTCCATGATGGTTCTGTTCTTCCTTTCTGCAACTCCATTCTGTTGAGGATTATAAGGAGCAGTCAACTCCCTCTTAATCCCTGAATCACTGCAAAGCTTCTTGAAGTCATTTGAGGTGAATTCTCCACCATTGTCAGATCTGAATGTCTTGATTTTCTTGTCAGTTTGATTCTCCATCAAGGTTTTGAATTCCTTGAATTTATCAAGCACCTCATCTTTTCCCTTCAAGAAGTATACCCAAGTCTTCCTGGAGAAGTCATCAATGAATGACACATAGTAAACATACCCACTTAGGGAACTGGATGACATGGGGCCACATACATCTGAGTGGATGATTTCCAGGATGTCTTTTGCCTTGCTTTCACTGCTTGGGAAAGCCTTCTTAGTGTTCTTACCTTTTGCACATCCTTTGCAAACCCCTTCATGTTTGGTCTTTATTTCAGGAAGACCTTCTACAGCCTTGCTTGCAATTGGAAGTGCTCTATAGTGCATGTGAGCAAGTCTCCTATGCCAAAGTTCACTTGGCTCCATGGATTCATGTACCATGGCATGTTCAGGTTGACCCTTTAATTTATACAAGCCTCCCTCTTGCTCTCCAATCACTACTGCATCATCTATAGTCTTTCCCTTTGGCCACATTAGTACTTGGCCATCAACAAATGCAACCCTCATACCTTTTGCATCTAGAGCAGAGATGGAGAGTAAGTTCTTCTTGAGCCCAGGTACATAGAGGACTTCCTTCATCTTCAGAGATTTTCCAGAATCTAAGTTGTAAGAGGCTTCACCACTTCCTTTGATTGGATATTGATAATCATCCCCAAGTTTCACCTTATGGGGTGATTCATGTTCAGAAAGGTTCACAAATGATTCCTTGAACCC
Source organism: Larix kaempferi (assembly GCA_027924585.1). Lineage (NCBI taxonomy): Eukaryota > Viridiplantae > Streptophyta > Pinopsida > Pinales > Pinaceae > Larix > Larix kaempferi. Next base: position 554,415 of record BSBM01001233.1, read on the forward strand.
AGTCATGTGTTTGGAAGCCCCACTATCAATCAACCAATCATTACATCCATGGGAGATGGTACCTGTAAGAGCGGAAATTAGAACATATTCTTCTTCACTTGATGAGTCATCATCACTACTACTTTCTGCCCTAGCCTTCTTCTTTGGAGGTTCATCATCTTCGGCAGCATGAGCATGAAACCTTCTTTTGCTACCTTTCTTCTTCTTACTGGAGTTGTTCTTATTATCCCTTTTGTTCTTGGGACAATCTGAAGCAAAGTGACCCTTCTCATTGCATGTGAAGCATCTTAGGTCCTTCTTATTCTTTTGATGGAATCTTTTGGGGTGAGGGTGATCCTTCGTGGTTTTGCTTCTTTTGGTGTGAGCTGCAAGAGCTTGATCTTCACCTCCCATCTTTTCCTCACGAGCTATAAGTCTAGCTTCTTCTTGAGAACATTCTTCCCGAAGCCTACTGAAAGAGATCAACTTCTTCCTTGCACAAATTCCTTGAATAAAGGAATCCCATGATCTAGGTAGGCCATTTAGAGTGGTCATCACCACCTCACCATTCTCCACCATTTCATCTACTGCTTCTAATTGTTCCTTGATCTGAGAGACCCTTGAAAAGTAAGATTGAATGGTTTCTCCATTCTGAAACTTCACTGCTTTCAATTGGCTCCGCAGGGTCATCTTCCGATTTATGTTCTTTCCTTCAAATAACTTGGTCAAAGATTCAAACATCTCTTTGGGTGTCTTGAGAGAAGACACATGGGGTATGAGATGATCTTTGATAGAATCAGCAATGATTCTCTTTGCCTTGACCAAGTTCTTCTTGTGCAATACCTTGGCCTCTTCATCCTCTGGGATAGGGATGTCTTCTTTCACATATGAGTCCAACTCATTCTCTTCCAGGATTAGCCCAATCCTATACTTCCAGGCTCGGAAGTTATCAGCCCCTTCAAGCTTATCCTCAAGCTTGGTGTGAAGAGACATCTTTAAGAGTACTTCAAATGGAAATAGAAAAGATTTAGAACTTACCACTTGAAGTGCTGAAAGCTGGATCTGGTCCCGGATTAGGGTTTGTCAGAGAAACCCTAAAAATTCAAAATGTGAATTTCAAAATTCCGAAAGGATAGAAAGATGCACCTTGGAGAGCTGATCAGCCTAGTACATTCAGAATTTGAGATCAGCAAAGTCTTGCCCTTCAGAATTGCCTTTTTGTCCTCCCGGGTTCACTAGGGAGAGCCCTGAATGAGGGTTTGAGTTTCCCGGAGATCTACCCAGCCAAAAATATCGATCCAAAGCTCAAACCTTCGATTTTTGCAAGGAGCTTCCAGCTGTACCTTCAGTTTCCAGAAATTTCTATTTTTGTGGAAACCCTAATTTTTAGGGCCAAAACTGAAAATGCTCGGAACTGAAATCTGATTGGACAGAAAGATGCGCCTTGATGAGTAGATCCAATCTACTATACTGAATTTCAAAAATCTGTGGAGAGAAACCCAATAAACAAGGAATACAAGCTTCCGTCACTGCAAAATGTCTTCTTCTCAGTTAAGCTCTGATACCATGTTAAATTTTCAGTATTAAATCACAATACTATAGGATCTTTGCTGAGAGAATAACATCTACAGTATATCAATGCATGACAATCATAATATGATAAGCATCACAAGCATCACAAGAATCAAAAGCATAGAGACAAGAGACACAGAGTTTCCGTGGGGAAAACCCTAAGGTGAAAAACCCCACAACTTCCTCAGAGATAGAGAGAGCAATGGCTCAACCAAAATACAACCAAATAATACAGAGATAGTCTCCTAGCAGATGATCCTCCTCCTCCTCACTAGTGCGCCGCTTTTCAGAGAGAGAGATAGATACTTTTCCGAGTGAGTAAAATAGAGATCTCCTATCTCTATTTATACTCACCTTTTTGCCCAGTGACCTACTGGGTCCGACTTGTCTACTTGAGTACATCCACATTATATTATATATTAAATAGGGCCGACCCCATAAGGTGGTCTAATAACCCATCGGCAAGTACACACACTTGCGACACTTGTCAATCCACATGACGACACTTCCTTATAGAGGAATAACACATCTCTTATAAGGGTACAATAAATATATATATAATATACTGATGAAATACATTCCGAAGTTACATATACATCAACATATTTAAGTTTTGAAATGCCCAACCCCATAGCAGGTCATGACCCAAGAGGACCTCCTTTTAAGACAAGATTGTTTTACCTCCTTTACCCAAAGATTGTTTTATGTTTTGTCTCATTCTCTTCAACATTCCATTTCCCTACTCCACAACCTTATTTTCTTCTTCATTTTTGTATTTTCATTGCTACCGGAGGAGGAAACCATGGCTCCCATGCCCCAATCGCAGTGCCTACCACCTCCATCGATCCTTCTAGGTAAGTTCGCAATTTACTTCAAACCTCCTTCAATTTGATCACCATCATCGTATGTAAATTCAATCAAATCTCAAAATTGTAGGAAAGGAGAAGTTAGGGAACTGAAAATATAGCTGAGATAGTTAGTAGGGAGCAGGGCACCGGTAGTTGAGGATATAAAGAGGGAGATATACAAGAAGGTCATATCAGATATGACTGCAGGGGTCGATGTCTCATCTCTCTTCAATGAATTGGTCATGCGCTTTGCAACATCAAACATTGTGTTGAAGAAGAAGTGTTATCTCTACATGGGGAATTATGCAAGGGTTCATCCTGATTTGGCCCTCCTCATCGTTAATTTCCTCCACGAATTCCACGATGAAGATCCCATGATCAGAGGGCTTTATCTTAGGAGCCTCTCTCTCTCAGTGTCAAAAATATCGTTGAGTATCTCGTGGGTTCTCTGATAGTGGTACTTCAAGATAGTAAAAGCTATGTGAGGACAATTATTCTATATTTCTCCCTCCATGTGCACTGAATCTGATTTCCCCATGGAACTGAAGGCTATTCTACTTTACGATCCCAATGCCTGTAACATCCTGTAAACTTCATGAAAATTTAAAATTTTTAAAGTAGCAATAAATACTGAAATTGCTAATGCGGAAATAAAATAATTACTAATCTTTAACTAATGATGAATTACGATAACAACAAAATATAATTCATAGAACAAAGTACTTCATTAGTTCTGCTTGTGTTTATTTGTAAACTATGTGCTGTAGTTAAGTTTATCCTGTGATATATTTTCTTGATAATGTACTAACAGTTTGCTTTTGAATGGTGATGAAGGGGTCCTACGAGGTACCTTGAGGTTTACTTAGCTATGTTTAGCTAAAGCATTTGAACCTGTCTCAATGTGCAGAAACATAGGTAAGAGTAATACAACAAATCAAGTGTTAGAGTAATTCCAATTTCGTTTTCAGTTAACCGTCAAGCTCTATGATACTCTAAGTACTTATTGTATGAGGTTTATTAATGGTATGGATTTTTAGTTCTATTTCCCGTTTACGTACTAGTTTACAATTTTTAAGTCCTAGATTCTAATATAAATATGGATTCACTTGAAATCATCAAATAACTATAGTAGCTCCTATAATTTTCCATTTATAAAGTGCATATAGAATTATGCTAATATATCATCGTTTATTATGATATTACAATCATAGTTCTATTGTAAATTTTCTACACTATGGGATTGTGCTTCTTCTATTATAATATTTGTGCATTCATAACATAATGGGAAACATTGTGAAAAGATAAGGTAATATAAGCAAATATTACAATGTACTAATAGATGCATCCTAAACTACTAAACTATATGCTAAGCATTATGTACACCCTAATATCTACGATCTTTATAACACGAAAAGGCAAGCATATATTAGCCTTATAACCTATGATCGAAGGTATTATGAGTTTTTTTTTTATACTATGCATAGTGCAAAGGAAATATATACTATCAACCCTAACTTGTACTGAATGATGTTGACAGTGTAATGGATATTTTAACACCAAAGTGCTAGCTGGATTTTGTAACAAGTCATCGCATTTAATTACCAACCTACTTTGCTTAGTGGAAAGCTCCGTGGATGTCAACGTGGCTGTAGTCCACGTGATAGTAAGCACCCAACTCCAATCTTACGCCGAGTTGTGTAATACATTAACCTTGGTTTACTAAGCTGGATGTCGTGATGGTTGGGATAATTAATATGGCATTCAATACAGTGGTTGCCCGAGTTTCGACGTATCTTCTTAGCATCGTTTCCATCATTGATCTCTTATGTTTTTGTTTTTGAGCTTGAAACCCTAGTTCTTCGCTATGTTTATCATTAGAGTGAGTTTGTGGCCTTCATTTCGCTTGGTAGTGGTAAGGGTGAGAGGCCGATAGCCTGCTACGATGTAGGGTTTAGAAAATTACTGCTCGGAGGACTTCTTCCTCGGTTTCGATCCTAGGACATGTGGGAAAACTTGTTAGTTCTAGTTGTAAGTCTTCCTGTAGAGCTGAACCACAAATGCAATCTTCGATACTCTTTAAGTAGAAGCTGTGCATAGTTTCTTGTTGGTCCTTTGGGGTATAGTTTTGAACCAACAATCCATTTTGTATGATAGCGACAATGGTTCTTGGAGTCTGAAACTCTTCTTCATTGCATTTGTTAGGTGATTCTTACTGCGTTTTCTATTGGAGTCTCAGTCCTGGGTGATACAATACTCAGGTAATATTTGAAACATGTAAAAAAATAATATTAACATTGCCTGGTGAATTTATTCGAATCTCTACAAATCTGGGTTTAACTTTTGATAGTGTTGCATGCAGGTAATACTTTCGCCACAAGGTTAAATCTTGTTGCTAGGTAAAGGAAATGTTGCTCAATCACCGGTAAGCTTCGAAGGGTTCTTAATCCTCGTAGGTCATCCTGGCATGCTATGGACGATGTTAGATGTTTGACGAGAGCTAGAATTTCTATCCCTGACAAGGGTAATGGCCGAGTTTAAGATTTGTTTTGAACAATATTGTAAGAGGATAAATCCTCAGTTTATGTTGCTATTTGGCCTAGTTTTGCTGTGTCGTTTTAAAAATGACTGTGAACTTATTTTTACGATGTGGTTGTCAGAGGAATGAACCTTATGTGGTTTAGGAACCTTGAAGCTTTTCAATGTAAACTCTGTCAATGGTTTTACTATATTTATAAGTGTGAAAGTAACTGAGAGCCGAGGGTTAACTTGTTTCCTCAAAACCTGGAAAGTCTAGTGTTAATGTTTATAATTTTATTTGAATATTGAACTGGAATTTTGTTTGTATAAGTTGATAATTTGGTTTAGAAAAATGAATGTTGACTTCGGCCAAGAGCTGTAGGTTACACAATTCTCGACAGAATAACCCCATGCTCGTATTGTTTTAAGTTTAAGTTTGAAAGGTGATAAAGTGCAACTTGAACTGTTATGTGTTTAAAATGGCTATATGCCACCGGGTTCGACCTTGTTCCAACATTTGAAACCCTACCCTATAGGTTTTGTTTGGTAGTTTTTTCAATTTATTGTGTTAATAAAAGACTGTGCTATCATTTGGTTAGTGGTCGAGAGACAACTCCATGTTTTGTTTCGTCAACTTGGAACTAAGATCTAGTGTTGATGTATTTCTATGTTTTTGTTTTCATTTAAAGTTCGTGTAAGTATTCCATGATATTTGAGCATGAAATTGTAATCTAACTGGAGATTGTTTGTATTTGTAATACCATTCTGAATATGAGGTTTTATCATCGAACCAAAATGAACCTGTAATGATTTGTTTTCCCTATTAAGGGTTTCGATTCTATGTTTAAAGTTTTGCAAAAGAAGTAAAAAAAATAACAATAGTACAGAGTTAGGATTATATCTATAATGAATGTGTTTAAAATTTAGTGATTGTAGTTAATGCTAAATACGAATATGAGAAATGAATAATGTAATAAAATAGTGATAATTAGTGATGAGAAGAATAAGTGTCTATTTATCGTTTGTTAGTAAAAACTCTGTAAAGAAGAATATTTGCAGCTGTTAAATTTATAGAATATATAATTCCTGAAACAATTGGATTTATAACACCTTACTGTTGAAATAAAATGCATAATATTAGCTGTAAATAATGGATAGTGATAATTGAAAATCTAGTTTTGTACAGAAGTGAAATGTCCTTCTTTTGTACTAAGTACCAGAAATGCTAAATATTTGTTTTATGATGTACTGTTCTATATTCTCAGTTTAAACATACATCATTGATATTTCAGAATTTAAAAGAAATGTTACAGTATTTATCTAATCATTCAAATGGCATTCTGCCTATAATTCATCTCTATTAATTTTACTTTTCTATATTATAGTACTATACAAATAATAGTATGGGAAAAGTACAAAAAGGATTTCAATCAGTCAATTCATTTACTTAATCATCATTATACAAAATCACATCTAGGTTAGAAATCGAAACAGTTCCTTCTGTATAACTGCAAATACTAAATCTATAATGCAGAAAATCATTTAATTGTAAACAATAAGTCAGAACAGTAGAACCTGGTTGTCTGTAGGAGAAACAAACAACCCAAGGAGCCTGTTCTACCCAACCTATTCGTGAAGACAACCATATTACTTGCCTTAAGAGCCCTGAGCCTATTCACTGAACCACTAGGAAGAAGAATTTGTAGAAGCTTTAGGTCAATCCACATGCAACAGCAAAGTAGTTCATCCAGTCATATAGACTTAGCAGTTAAAGAGATCTGCACCAGCATCTCTGGTTATTTTCTTAGAATATTTCATCAGCCCCACAATGCACTTCCACTTAGCCTCCCTATTCGAATCTCTTAGTGATCACCTGATACACTTGAGGAATTATTTCTGCAGAAAATAATGTAGGGCTTCCTGCCCAATTCGAATTGCCTTATCTAGGCTTCCTAGGCCTTTTAGTGGTTAACCTGGTCATTAATGAGCCATCAGCTCTCTTCCACCCACCTGAGGGATAATACCACAAATTTTGGGGTAGTTGTCTTATAACCAACAACTAGTGGTGGAGTGCAAATGCTGACATCTGTCCCATACCTTCTAACAGTTTCCATTCCTCCTAGTGGGTCAATGAACACTCCTTTAATAGTTCCCTTGGGTGTTTGTCTCCTATTTTAATTTATTAAATAATAATAATCAGTCATTATAGTCATCCTTGACCAATATTTGGTCATAATTACAAAACTTTGTAATTATAATTTAATATAATGTTTTTGCAATAAAATAAATAGTCTCAAAATTTGGGTAGTGTACATACACCCCCCCTCAAGTCTCAACACGTCCTTGATGTTGTTTATTCACTCTCTGAGTGTTCCTGAAACAGAGATGGGTATGCTTCCTGCATACTACTCTCCAACTCCCAGGTTGCCTCTTCTGGGCTAAGGTGCTTCCATTGCACCTTTACCTTCCCAATGGTGCGATTCCAGAGTAGAGTTTCCCTCCTTTCAAGGATACGGTCTGGTTCCACCTGAAAATCGCCATCTTTTTCCACCTGTACATCATTCAAATTTACAACATGAGTAGCATCATGCACATACTTCTTTAAAACTGAAATATGAAAAACATTATGTATTTTTAGATTTTGTGGTAAATCTAGTTGATATGCCACGGGTCCAACCCTTAACAAAACTTCGAAAGGACCACAACACCTGGGTTCCAGCTTGGCACAGCTTCCCAATTTTAATGAACTCTTCTTTGGTCTTACCTTAATGAAAATATGTTCACCAACCTGGAACTCTTTATGAGTCCTTTTAAGATCTGCTTGACTTTTCTGCCTATCTTGGGCAGCTTTAAGATTTCTTTCTACCTATTGCAGAGTTAGGTCTATTTCCTTCAACAATTCAGGCCCTAAAATAGCTCTATTAACTGGATCATTCCAAGAAACTGGTGTATTACATTTTTTACCATAAAGAATTTCAAAAGGGCTAAGCTTGGCTGATGCATGATAATGGTTGTTATATGCAAATTCTGCTAAATGCAAGTAGTCCTCCCACTTACCAAGTTGATCCTTAACATACATCCGTAGCATGTCTTCTAATATTTGATTCACTCTTTTTGTCTTTCCATCCATTTTTGGATGAAATCTTGTGCCGAAGTTTAAGGTTGTATTCAACCCTTTAAACAAAGATCTCCAGAAGTTTCCAGTAAACATAGAATCACGATCTAAAACTATAACTTTTGGTATTCCATGTAATCAAAAAATTCATTTCATAAAATTTTCTGCAATGTCTGGAGCCTTATGAGTAGTTTTTACTGGTATAAAATGTGCTTCCTTGCTGAGTTTATCCACTACTACCATGATGGAATCATTTTGTTTCTGATTCTTGGGTAGTCCGATAACAAAATCTATGCTTATGATCTCCCATTTCCAGCTAGGTATAGGTAATGGCTGTAACAACCCAGTCGGGTGCTAATGTTCAACTTTTACCTTTTGACAATCAAATCATTTAGCTATATATTCTGCTACTTCATCCTTCATTCTAGGCCAATAATACTCTTTATGTAACATGGTGATGGTTTCCTGATAACCTGGATGGCCAGAATAATGACTTTTGTGCATCTCATCTAAAATCAGAATTTTTATCTTTGGTACATTGGGCACATATAATCTATTTTTGTACAGCAACAATCCATTTTCTTTTAACTTGAAATCTGCCATAGAATTTTCAAAAAAAAAAATTGCTGTCTTTTCATGCAATTTTCTGTATTCTTCATCTGTTTTAATCCCTTCAAAAATCTGATTTTCCAAATTTGTTGTGTATGTGCTGATGGCTGAAATAAAATTTAACCTTGCATTACGACTTAAACCATCAGCAACCTTGTTCTCTTTACCCTTTATATGTTGAATTTCAAAATCATATTCGCTTACAAAGGTTAGCCATCTAGCCTGGCTAGCATTCAAATTCGTCTGATCTAGTAAATACTTCAGCCCCATGTTATCTGTCATCAAGGTAAATTTTCTGCCAATAAGATGGTGATGCCACATTTTCAAGGCATGTATTACTGCTAATAATTCTAGATCGTAACTAAAGTAATTTTTATCATGTATTTCCATCTTTCTAGACTCATATGTAACAACATGTCCCTCTTGTGTTAGGATTCCATTGAGTCCGTCATTACATGCGTCGATGCATACTATAAAATATTTATTAGGATCTACAATTCTCAGAATAGGTGCTATAGTTAGTAATTCCTTCAACTTCTTAAAACTTTCTGCACACTTTTGACCCCATACAAACTTCTTCCCCTTCTTCTGTAAGGAGGTTATGGGGTTTGCAATTTTTGAAAAACCTTATGTGAATTTTCTATAATATCCTGTAATCCCCATAAATGATCGAACGTCCGTCACATCTTTAGGAACCAGCCATTCATTAATGGCTTTTATCTTATCGGGATCAACCGAAATTCCTTCCTTGGAGATTATGTGACTTAAATACTGAATCTTATCCTTGTGAAATTCACACTTACTAAACTTAGCATATAACTGATGATCTCTCAGAACTTGTAAAATAATAAGCAGATGTTCATCATGTTCTTCCTTACTTTTAGAATACACTAGAATTTCATCTATGAACACAATGACGAACTTATCCAAATATTTGTGCAGAATATTGTTCATTAAGCACATAAATACTGTCAGGGCATTAATCAACCCAAATGGCATGACTACGAACTCATAATGTCCATATCTAATTCTAAAGGCTGTTTTAAAAATATCCTCGTCCTTCACACGAACTTGATGATATCTTGACCTCAAATCAATCTTTGAAAATATCATTGCTCCACGCAGCTGATCAAATAGATCGTCTATGCAGGGAAACGAATATCGATTTTTTATTGTCATCTTATTCAGTTGGCAATAATCTATACAAAGTCTTACAGTGCCATCCTTCTTCTTAACAAATATAACAAGTACTCCCCAAGGAGAAATGCTGGGTCTTATATAGTTTTTATCAATTAGTTCCTTCAACTGTGATTTCAACTCATTTAATTCCAGTATATTCATCCTATATGGATATTTAGAGTTCAGTACCGCACCCGGTATCAGTTCAATAGTAAAATCTAGATCTCTCTTTGGGGGTAACCCTGGGATCTCTTCTAGAAAAACATCCTGGAATTCTTTTAGGACAGGTATATCTTCTAATTTCAGTTTGTCTTCTCTTGTGATTGACTCCTCATGTACTACATTTACTGCGAACATCTTACATAATTTTCTAACTGCTCTTTTTACTTGCATAGCTGAAATCTGTCTAAGTGACGTCTTTCTAGGAATACCCTTTACTTCTACTGTTTCTCCTTCATCATTTAGACAAGTAAAAGTTTTCTCATAACAATTCAAAATAACATGCTGGGATTCTAACCAATCCATTCCAATTAAGATGTCATAGGATCCTAAAGGTAAAACATTTAACTTAGTTTGTGTCCTTAACTGAGTCATAGATAAAACACAACTTTCAACAAAATCAGACACTTTTCTTTTTGTTCTTGTTGCTAGTCTAACTAACCAGGATTTATTAAATTTTTCTATTTTCAAATTAAAATTTTCTACAATATTAGGAGATATATAACTCAGGATAGCGCTTGGATCAATCAAAATAGAAAGTGGATGGTTATGTAGCATACCTTCAATCTCTACCATAGATACTTGATGCTCAGCTTGCCTGTTGTCTAGAGCTGTATTAATTCTGGGCATGTCTCTTGCCAAGTATCCCACATAGGTTCAACTTGTATGGAGTGAATATTATTGGTTGTACGCTTCCTTTTGGGACATTCTGAAGCATAATGAGGACGTTGACACTCAAAACATTTGATAGGTGCCCTCTGTTCATTAGTTCTGGTAACATTGGGTGTATTTCTGGGAGCTGTAAAATTATGTTGTTGATTATTCCTGTGACTGTTTCCTTGGAAATTTTGATTTGGAAAGTTTTTCTTTTAAAAACCAAAATTTCCACTGAACCTGAAATTTTTCTTCTTTAGCTCAAAATTGTTGGGTTTATGATTTTTCCAGTTAGATATCCCTTCTCTTTTCCTGTTTGTATCATAGTAGAAAGTTGCTTTCCTCATGGATTCTTCCAAGGTCTTTGGATTTTCATACTCTATTCTTTCCTTGATGTTGAAAGGTAGACAACTCAGATACCTTTGAATCTTTTGTTTTTCCTCCACAAGATATGGCACATACCTTAGCATATTCAAAAATGTGTTGTTCAACTCTTTCATGTTCATAACTTTCCCAATTTTAGGTAATAAAATTCCTTAGATTTTTCGTCATAATATTGTTTAAATAGAAATTTCTTTTTGAAGTACCATTTAAAAGTGCTCCAATTCACATCTTTGTCCTTGATGCCCTTCACTCTTTTGATGTCCTGCCACCAAATATCTGCCTTACCGATCAGGTTGTATATGGCCATCTTTGCCTTTAATTATTCAGAATAATCATAGATTTGAAAATATTTCTTCATGTCGGACAGCCACGCTTCAACTATCTCTCCTTTCTCAGTTTCACCATTGAAAGTTGGGGGTTTGATTTTCTTGAAATTCCCAGAAATTTGTTCATACTGACTATGGCTTTTTCTTCTTGGTTTGTAATCTCCTTCATTGCTATCACTTGAATAATTATGTTTCTTTTTGCGTTTTTCATTCGCAGCTTCTGATGATGTTGAACTGATGTTCACATCATTAGTTTTCGCTTTCTTACCCTTTTCTCGATGAGGTAAGTCTTCAATCTTGGAGGTATTTTCAATCCCTCTATCCTATTCCTCAGTTGGGCACTGATCGAACAGTACTTGGTTAAGTTCCTCTTGTGCCTTAAGAATTCTCTCATTGTCCTGTTTTACAGATCTGATTTCTACTTTTAACTCTTGAAATGCATGTAACAATTCTGATGATTTATCATTCAATTCACCATGGACTTCTTCTTCATAATGTTGTCCCGTGCTATTATTTGTATGACTGTTCAGTCGAAATCTGTCCTCCATATGTTCAGCCGATCCTTTTATACCTATAGATTAGGAAAAAAAATTCTGTATAACAAAAATAATTTAAATTGAATTAGTAAAGATTTCTGCTATCATAAAATTTTTTGTTGCATGTTCTTTGGACCTTTTCAGGCCGAGAGTTCAAACATGAGCTCTGATACCACATGTAACATCTCGTAAATTTCACGAAAATTTTAAAATTTTAAAGTAGCAATAAATATTGAAATTGCTAATGCGGAAATAAAATAATTACTAATATTTAACTAAGGATGAAGTATGGTAACAACAAAATATACTTCATAGCACAAAGTACTTCATTAGTTCTGCTTGTGTTTATTTGTAAACTGCGTGATGTTGTTAAGTTTATCCTGCAATATATTTTCTTGATAAGGTATTGATAGTTTGCATTTGAATGGTGATGAAGGGGTCCTATGAGGTACCCCGAGGTTTACTTATCTATGTTTAGCTAAAGCATTTGAACCTCTCTCAATGTGCAGAAACGTAGGTAAGAGTAATACAACAAATCAAGTGTTAGAGTAATTCCAATTTCATTTTCAGTTAACCGTCAATCTCTACGATACTCTAAGTACTTCTTGTATGAGGTTTATTAATGGTATGGATTTTTAGTTCTATTTCCCGTTTACGTACTAGTTTACAATTTTTAAGTGCTAGATTCTAATATACATATGGATTCACTTGAAATCGTCAAATAACTATAGTAGCTCTTATAATTTTCCATTTATAAAGTGCATATAGAATTATGCTAATATATCATCATCTATTATGATATTACGATCATAGTTCTATTGTAAATTTGCTACACTATGGGATTGTGCTTCTTCTATTATAATATTTGTGCATTCATAACATAATGGGCAACATTGTGGAAAGATAAGGTAATATAAGCAAATATTACAATGTACTAATATATGCATCCTAAACTACTAAACTATATGCTAAGCATTATGTACACCCTATTATCTACGATCTTTATAACACGAAAAGAAAGCATATATTAGCCTTATAACCTATGATCGAAGGTATTATGAGTTTTGTCTTTATACTATGCATAGTGCAAAGGAAATATATACTATCAACCCTAACTTGTACTGAATGATGTTGACAATGTAATGGATGTTTTAACGCCAAAGTGCTAGCTAGATTTCGTAATAGGTCATCGCATTTAATTACCAACCTACCCTTCTTAGTGGAAAGCTCCGTGGATGTCAACGTGGCTGTAGTCCACGTGATAGTAAGCACCCAACTCCAATCTTACACTGAGTTGTGTAATACATTAACCTTGGTCTACTAAGCTAGATGTCGTGATGGTTGGGATAATTAATATGGCATTTAATACAGTGGTTGCCCAAGTTTCAACGTATTTGTGTGGCATCTTTTCCATCGTTGATCTCTTATGTTTTGGTTTTTGAGCTTGAAACCCTAGTTCTTCGCTATGATTATTGTTGGAGTGAGTTTGTGGCCTTCATTTTGCTTGGTAGTGGTAAGGGTGAGAGGTCGATAGACTACTACGATGTAGGGTTTAGAAAATTACTGTTCGGAGGACTCCTTCCTCGGTTTCGATCCTAAGACCAGTGGGAAAACTTGTTAGTTCCAGTTCTAAGTCTTCCTGTAGAGCCGAACGACAAATGCAATCTTCGATACTCTTTAAGTAGAAGTTGTGCAGAGTGTCCTGTTGGTCCTTTGGGGTATAGTTTTGAACTAGCAATCCGTTTTGTATGATGGCGATGATGGTTCTTGGAGTCTGAAACTCTTCTTCGTTGCATTTGTTAGGTGATTCTTAATGCGTTTTCTATTGGAGTCTCAGTCCTGGGTGCTACAATACTCAGGTAATATTTGAACCATGTAAAAAAATAATTTTAGCATTGCCTAGTGAATTTATTCGAATCTCTACAAAACTAGGTTTAACTTTTGATAGTGTTACATGCAGGTAATAATTTCGCCACAAGGTTAAAGCTTGTTGTTGGGTAAAGGAAACGTTGCTCAACCACTGATAAGCCTCGGTGGTTCTTAATCCTCGTAGGTACTCCTAGCACGCTATGGCAGATGTTAGATGTTTGACGAGAGATGGAATTTCTCTCCCTGACAAGGGTAATGGCCGAGTTTAAGATTTGTTTTGAACAATATTGTAAGAGGATAAATCCTAAGTTTATGTTGCTATTTGGCCCAGTTTTGCTGCGTCGTTTTAAAAATGATCGTGAACTTATTTTTACGATGTGGTTGTTAGAGGAATGAACCTTATGTGGTTTAGGAACCTTGAAAGGTTTTCAATGTAAACTCTGTCAATGGTTTTACTATATTGATAAGTGTGAAACTAACCGAGAGCCGAGGGTTAAATCGTTTCCTCAAAACCTGTAAAGTCTAGTGTTAATGTTTATAATTTTATTTGAATATTGAAATGGAATTTTGTTTGTATAAGTTGATAATTTGGTTTAGAAAAATGAATGTTGACTTTGGCCGAGAGTTGTAGGTTACATAATTCTCGACAGAATAACCCCGTGCTCGTATTGTTTTAAGTTTAAGTTTGAAAGGTGATAAAGTGAAACTTGAACTATTGTGTGTTTAAAATGACTATATGCCACTGGGTTCGACCTTGTTCCAACAGTCGAAACCGTACACTGTAGGTTTCGTTTGGTAGTTTTTTCCTTTTACTGTGTTAATAAAAGACTATGCTATCATTTGGTTAGTGGCCGAGAGCCAACTCCATGTTCTGTTTCATCAACTTGGAACTAAGATCTAGTATTGATGTATTTCTATGTTTTTGTTTTCATTTAAAGTTCGTGTAAGTATTCCATGATATTTGAGCATGAAATCATAATCTAACTAGAGACTGTTGGTATTTGTAATACCATTATGAATATGAGGTTTTATCATCGAACCAAAATGAACCTGTAATGATTTGTTTTCCCTATTAAGGGTTTCAATTCTATGTTTAAAGTTTTGCAAAAGAAAGTAAAAAAAATAACAATAGTACAGAGTTAGGATTCTGTCTATAATGAATGTGTTTAAAATTTAGTGATTGTAGTTAATGCTAAATCAGAATATGAGAAATGAATACTGTAATAAAATAGTGATAATTAGTGATGAGAAGAATAAGTGCCTATTTATTGTTTGTCGGTAACAACTCTGTAAAGAAGAATATTTCCAGCTGTTAAATTTATAGAATATATAATGCCTGAAACAATTGGATTTATAACACCTTACTGCTGAAATAAAATGCATAATATTAGCTATAAACAATGGATAGTGATAATTGAAAATATAGTTTTGTACAGAAATGAATTGTCCTTCTTTTGTACTAAGTACCAGAAATGCTAAATATTTGTTTTATGATGTATTGTTCTATATTCTGAGTTTAAACATACATCATTGATATTTTAGAGTTTAAAATAAATGCTACAGTATTTATCTAACCATTCAAATGGCATTCTGCCTGTCATTCATCTCTATTAATTTTACTTTTCTGTACTAGAGTACTATACAGATAACAGTATGGGAAAAATACAGAAAGGATTTCAATCAGTCAATTCATTTACTTAATCATCATTATACAAAATCACATCTAGGTTAGAAATTGAAACAGTTCCTTTTGTATAACTGCAAATACTAAATCTGTAATGCAGAAAATCATTTAACTGTAAACAATAAGTCAAAACAGTAGAACCTGGTTGACTGTATGAGAAACAAACAACCCAAGGAGCATGTTCCACCCAACCTATTCCTGAAGACAGCCAGATTACTTGCTTTAGGATCCTTGAGCCTGTTCACTAAACCACTAGGAAAAATAATCTGTAGAAGCTTTAGGTCAATCCACTTGCAACAGCAAAGTAGTTCATCCAGTCATATAGACTTAGTAGTCAAAAAGATCTGCACCAACACCTCTGGTTATTTTCTTAGAATATTTCATCGGCCTCAAAATGCTCTTCCACTTAGCCTCCCTATTCGAATCTCTTAGTGATCACCTGATACACTTGAGGAATTATTTCTGCAGGAAATAATGTAGGGTTGCTTGCCCAATTCGAATTGCCTTATCTAGGTTTCCTAGGCCTTTTAGTGGTTAACCTGGCCATTAATGAGCCATCATCTCTCTTCCACCTACCTGGGGGATAATGCCACAAATTTAGGGGTAGTTGTCCCATAACCAACAGCTAGTGGTGGAGTGTAAATTCTGACATCTGTCCCATACCTTCTAACGGCTTCCATTCCTCCTAGTGGGTCAGTGAACACTCATTTAACAATTCCCTTGGGTGTTTGTTTCCTTTTTTAATTTATTAAATAATAATAATCAGTCATTACAATCATCCTTGACCAATATTTGGTCATAATTACAAAACTTTGTAATTATAATTTAATATAAGGTTTTTGCAATAAAATAAAGAGTCTCAAAATTTGGGTAAGTGACAATGCCCAAGTAAATTTACTCATGCTTATGGATCCTCTTGTCCATGAATATTGTTCTTCTCTTCATTGGGCATAATATGTCTCAAATGCACTTTGAATTGTAATAATATATGGGAAATGCTTCGAGAAACATGTCTTGGGGGATACACCACATATAGTGGACTTCCTTTGGCTTAGGTTACAAGTCCATGGTGTAGCTCTTCTGCCAGAATCACACTGGACTTATATCCCGCTTCATCCATTTCAAATACACCCCATCTGGATGGGCAGACCATAAAAATAATGGAATCCTAGTGGTCATGTTAACAAATGTGAACCTTGTCAATCCCATTAGTAAACCAAGTTCCACTTTTTAAAAATATGAAGATTTACATTTCCCAAAGTAAAATTTAAAGCTACAGGGCCCAAGGTGTCTTTTAATTTTCACAATATGGAATTAGTATTAGGTTTTAGCTAGGGAGTCATAGTGCCTTAGTTCTTATTGTGTAGCATCAACTCATTACACTTAGGTACTAGGATGTATCTACTTAGAGAGTAGGATCCACGAGACATTGATCTAGTTTTGATTGGAAACAGAAGACTTAGTCTAGGAGGATGAACTTATTTATATATTTTCATTCCCTTTGATATATTGATCCAGCCATGTGCATGGGAGAATTTATAGAGCAAGATTGAATTCATGTACGTATGTTCCAATTGCACCTTCATCCAACACAAAATTGGGTGTTTAAACTTAATTTCTTCACTAGTGGATGATGATGGCATCATTATTTGTAGGCTAGGAACATGAAAAATTATGAGGTACCATTGCAGTTCCCTTTCATCTAATGGATTTTCCCCAAAGTAATTTTAGTGTTAGGTACCAAAGTATTTTGGGTTTGTTTCTCTTTGGAGATCTTTCATCTATCCCCATGCCTAACTGAGTACCACTGGAAACTTTCAAAACTCCTATTTCCATGTAATATGAAAACAAAATAAGACTTACCCATGATCCTCCTAGTGCATTTTTTATCTCCTCAGGACATCCCCATAGACAATTCTAGATTTGCACTCTTTCTGTTTGACAAGAACTGATTTCCCTTTTTTTCTTGCTACTTGTTTTCTTGAATGATGGACTTCAATCGATCTTTATTTTCTCACCATTAACCCAAAAAACAAGCAATTTTGTGTTCATTATTCCTGTAAGGAATGTTTTCCTCTATCACATATTCCATTTTTCCATCATTTTCTATCAATTTCTAAAATAATGGCCTATGGTTGGTGAGCTCTTCATATGTTTCCTTTTCTTCAATCATGCCCTTATGGATCAAAATAATTCTATCTATACATGGAAAAAAATGCAATTGCTTGGTAACCAGAAATTATATTTTACCTCTGAGTTCATCCTCAAGGAATTTATCAAGTAACCAACAATCAACATGGGAATCAGGTGCACTTAGAAGATCATTAAATAAATAAACATATGCATTAGAGCACAAATGTAATACCCCCAATTCGACCCTTAGGATATATTAGCCTTAAAGTAAATAATGTGTACATGTGATCTATGTTTCCCTAGCGTGGAGCTCAAGGCCAATGCCCCGCTAGTGAAAGCCCGAATTTTGATTTAAAAAGGAAAACATTGATATTTTGATGTCATGTGCTCTTAAGCCATGGAAATTGTAATAGGATGTAAATAAACATCATGCAATAGAAAATACCAAAACTGGCTATGGAGGCAACGAATGAGAAGGGGCCACGTGTATCCATTAGGGAGTGGTGAGGGGGCTGTGGGACTAAACCATAGGCTGCCATATGTCATTATGAGAATCCAATGACTTCCTTAAATGACATTTATGTCTGTTGTAAGGAAGTGGTTGAGATGTCAGCTCATGGCTTCAATGGAGCATGGGTAGGCCTGAAATTCGTATGGGCAGGTATGGGCTTTGTTTACTTGTCCCACAAGTCACTCTACATCATGGGAGGGGGCTTCATTCTCATCCCCATTCCATGGGGAAGGAACCATCATCATTCTCCACCCAAAAATGAACTCCCATGAGTGAGAAAACCATAAATCGCGACTGGGAATGAACCCACGTTTTGTGAAGCCAAAAACGCCTAGATTGAGTATTAGACAGTGAAATCCAATGGAGGATCTGTTGGTATGAGCCTTGGGGCGAATTTTGGAGCATTGGCTACCCCAAAATCCATGGGAAAACCCAGTTTGGATAGCCCGGAAAATCAGTGACGGATTTGGGATTGTTTGTGACAGAGTGGTGAGAAATCCAGTTGTCATTGTATGAACAGAGGATGGGATTGCTGAGTCTAGCTTGAAGTGTATGTGGCTCTGGGATTGAGCTCAGTGGACTAGCATCCTCCTCCATCTCCTATTGCATTCTTGAAAAACCCAACTGTGTGTTGGCTTAGCATGGTTGTTTGAGTGAAACCCTGACTGTGAGTGAGCCATCTAGTTCCTCCTTAGTGGATACACAGCCCATCTCGGGGGTGATCTCTCAGTTGAACGAATACAGGTTGGACAGAGATCTATGGTTGGGTGGAACGTTGCTCTCACGTAGCCAGTCGTTGGACATTGCGTTGCAAGATAAGTGCTCTCTGTGGTTTAATTTATATATATATTCTGTGTTCTGCAATGTGCTAATTTGAATGTTATTTATTCATGAGATTGATATTGTAATGAAGTCTATGCATAGCATAAGAATGGGATTGAATCCCTGCATATGGAATCATCTTTTGTTTGTGCTTATGTGTGTTGTTATTTTGAATTCCGCTGTGTTTTATTGAAGTTAAATCTGCACACATAAGTTTTTTTTAATTGTTAATATTTTATGAGTAAAAATATTGGGGCTAATCCTATGTCAAAAACCCCTTGTGTTGTTAACGTCTCCTTCCCTGCATTACATGATGGAAGGGTACGTTACAACAAAGCCTTGGAAATAGAAACTTTTTTATTTTTCCCAGCAATAATGTTCACTCCTATTTCACAGCTAATCTCTCTGAGATCACCACCTCGCAATGGCTGAACTTTGAAGGCCATGTTCCATTTCCCTACCATGGATTTTTTTTTCATAATGCAATGGAAAGGATATCCAAAGAAATTGTTGCATTAAAGATCCATGAGACTTGCGGAACATAGGAAACACTTTCCCTTCCATCAACCTCCATTTCTGCTACTACATATATCTTCCCATGCACTGCTGAGACCAAAGAAGCTTTTCCTTCTCTGGTGCTCCCAACAATGCCAAGAAGACACCCATTGAGTCATGGAGTTCAATGTTAAATAGTGTATGTCTTTCAGCCTTTGTGTATTTGGGAAAATTTCCATTTTTAATTGATATGGCAAGTATGACCAACTGAATGGGTGTGTTTGGTTGTAATATTCTTTCTTTCACCAAAAAGAGGTCCTCTAGACTCTTCAAAGATACATTAGCAACCTGAGTTTTCAAGTTAGGGAACATAAAAGGTGGATATCTCAATATTGCAAACATGAAAATAGATGGAAATTTTTTTGCAGGTGTTAGTTCACCACCAATTAAGGTATACTTCCCTAGAGAAAAGACCGTAACAACAACCAAAATATTATTCAGAATGAAGCTGTTGCACGATCCCAATAATTTTGCCTTCCGAAATGAGCTGATCTCATGATTCCTGATAGCATGGACTTTTGATATAAAATTATTTTCTTGATAGCATTTTCCTGTGTCATTTCAACTAGGATACAGTATGAGACCAATCCTCTTGTCCATATGCTGCAATGCGTCATTTGATGGTTTCTGCATCCTACTAATGCCAATCATTTGTACTAAGTACATAACTACCAAGCAAGGAAGCCATACTAAGTTCTTGGTATAATAGAACAAAATAAATGACAATAGAGAGAAGAATGATTAAAATAATCAAACAAACAATCATGAATCTTCATTTTCAATCTTGAATAAGATTCTGAACCAAAATAGTTCTCCATGAGTCAAGACTATGGGTCAATGCCATTAATAGCCATGGCTTGGGTTTGGTACATTCTTCTTTCCAACATCATTTGAAGGTGGTGTAAATATTCTTAATATGAACCAATGAATCAAGCTGCAAAACATCCATCATTGTAATAGTTCATTTATAATGTAGCTTCACAAGGGGTGTCATCCATTTAAATAATACTCTAGAAAATATATTCACCTATTGCTCAGGGAAAATATGATCCCCAACTGAAAGAGGTCCATAGTCTACTGAAGTTGTAGTACAAGCTTTGTGATCAACAAGAATGTACAAATAATGAGAGGCCAATATGGGAAGATAAAATAACAGAATTATGCAAATATACACTGGCATTGAGAAGAAGAGAGTCATCAACATTCAAGTGGAATTTACACTTGGGTTGGAACACACCAAATCAGGATCAATACATTATTATTAATGTTGAAATAATACAAGGTATATATATAAACTTTAGAGTAGCAACTCCCTTCAAACTAGAAAATAAGAAAACAAACTAAGACATTGTCCTCTTATTCAATGAACAACCTGAGACATCTTCCCTTCATTCAACTAATTGAAAAAACACCCATCCTATGACTGAAGTAAAGTGAAATTAAATCAATTGAAATGGAGAGAGAGAAGAGGATTGAATTAAGATGGGGGGGGGGGGCACAGGGGAAGGCCCATTAAGACAACTGTTATAATTGACTATTAGAGTCTTAGACTAATAGGTTCATAATTTTGTTATTTACCATGTACTATCATTCCATACTTATGAAATGGAAATGACTAATAATTTAAAGGTTATTAGGGATTATTTATGGCCAGCATCAGTGGCTTAAGATTGACTGGGAAAAGAGCTAGAGAAATACCCATTGGGGGAGAACCCTTGAAGAGATGGAAATTCTGTCATTGGACCTATCTAGCTAATGTGTTGGACCTAGATGGAGTTGGTGGCTAGTGCAGATTTGAACCTAAATTACTAAGGCGATCCCCATAAAAGTGGCATTTACTATATTAGAAGTGACTATATGGCTGGGGTTTGTGTGTGTGGTATGTGTCAGATCAAGATGAAAAGCCCTAATTTCGTGATCATGATTGAATAGTTGTTGTCGATGAAGCCATTGATAATGATAGGGCCGTTGATACAGAAGTAGACCCAACAGTATACCCAGCTGATCCATTGACCGATTTATAGCTAGTTTACCATATGGCATAAAATGCTAGCATAAGTAACGTAGGAAACACATCAAAAGAAGCTAAGGTGGTAAAAGATTCCCAGTAAACACAACGTAGAATATGGTAATTACTGCATGAAGCTTTTTATGGATGGTAAATATCTCTCTTAAACCATGGCACATTCTATGGAAAATTTGATTATATAAACTAATAATCTGGTAAATTTAACATTGTAAATATGTCATTTGACCAGTTCAGTATCCAACAATAGCCTGAAATTACACTGGTTGAATATACTTTAGAATATTTTATTTGACTGATCAATCTATTTGCGTACTTTAATAGAATTCTCTATGTCCTTACTGAATGATAAAGTGTAATTACAAATATAATATTATAACATTCTAGTTCATAAATTCCAATAAGGCCTTGGGAAGGAAGGAAATAGTGTGACGTGAAATACTTGTGTCATTACATTTATAAAAGGTAATCCCAAGTAATTCAAGCATAACGTAATGACATAGATAATGGAATTCCAAAGGGAATCCTCTCTATTTGCACTATAAGTCTGGGTGGATTGATTTTAAGCCAATGATGGGAAATTCCACCTTCGCATCAGTGATACACATTGGTGATCCCGTGTCGATCGATTGAACTATTTATAAACTCAAGAATTCAGATGAAATAATTGAGGAGGATATTGAGGAGGAGTTGATAGATGTTGTGGCTCTGGAATATATGAAAGGTATGTTTATATG
Source organism: Larix kaempferi (assembly GCA_027924585.1). Lineage (NCBI taxonomy): Eukaryota > Viridiplantae > Streptophyta > Pinopsida > Pinales > Pinaceae > Larix > Larix kaempferi. Next base: position 576,690 of record BSBM01001233.1, read on the forward strand.
CCCTCATATTGGGGTGGATCTTGCAGCTTTGATGAAACTTAGAAGCAAGGGAATTATTGGGCTCAACGACAAGACTGTTGTTGTCAGTACTACTCATGTGCCGAAGTTTGCAGAACCCAAGATTGACTATCACTAAAAAACGATTCCTAACATGAAATGAGAATATGAAAATCCTCCTTTTTTCTGGTTAAAGCATAATTTTCTTCTGTTATGGATGTTTTGAAGAGGAAACCAACTCTTCTTTGAGTCATAGATATTGGTTATGGGGCCAGGCATTGGTCACGGAAAAGGGCATCTACTAGTGATAATTGCAACGAATAGCATTGACCCGTGTTTGAATTGGACAAAAGGATATAAGTTGGTTGGTTGTACACAATCATATTTAGTGTTTTTAGGTCATGTGACTCCATTTGTAAGTGGATAGAGTTTAGAATTTGATAATCAGAAATTCAGTATGGACCTTCCAAGCCATCATGAGCAAGTCATCCATTAAGGAGCATGGAGTCACATGGAATCATATATAATGTTGAGAAACCCCAATGTAAGTTACATATTTCTGATTTCACAATGTAAATACTTGATTGAGTGTTTTCAATATGAGAATTAAGGAATGATGGTAGTCTTTAAAAAAATTGTTTCCTCAAATTTGAGGACATGAAAGGCAATTTTAGATATCTGGTTTTAAGTTGGAATTCTTCAAAGGTTTCTCATCATATACATATATGAATCCTATTTGGTGTCTCCATAAGTGGTATGCACTATGCATCCCAAGTGGTAATGTACCTTTTGAATAAAATTTCCCAATGTGCTCAAATTCACCAAATTTCAACTCTAGGTATATGTATACAACTAATTCCAAACTCCTCCAAATACTTTCAAACTTGGTGAGGAAGGTCATGAAGGGTCATGGGACACATTAACACATCTATAATAATTATAATAAATTGATATACCCAACCATGTTCTGCAATTTCCAAGGGAAGTAGTTTCGGGACAAGCCTAGTCAATTTGGGAAGTGGAAATCCTTCCTAGGTCTTGGAACAAATCACTTCCAAACATTGTACAATCTTCACTAATGATGGGTCTGAAAATTGGATTTGTTATTATAAATTAATTAAATTATATTTTCAGCATTATATCTGGTTTTGGGGTCGAATAGGTATCCAACAAAACTCGCAGAATTTACTATAAATTTTGAGGCTCAAACCCCCCAGGGTAGATGGCTCCAAATAGATCCAAATGATCTCAAATTGTACCAGAAGGTGTATGGATTATGTTGAAACATAGTAAGGGTTTTTATAGATTCATTCCAACCTTCAAATGACTTCTTAAACTCACTTTGGTAATATGGTCAATGTAGGGAGTTTTACTAGCAAATTGTGGTTCAAATCCCCTTAGGATAAATGACAAGTTGGCTCTCCAAATGCAATAGAACCTTCTCTAAATTATGAACAGATTCTGGTGACATATAAAGGAAATAAATGCGATCTCATATGCATCATCATTCATCTTATAATATCTGCTACAACTCTCTCAAATCAAATATAGAATTGCTAGTTTCAACATAAGGGGAAATGGTAGGCAATCTTCACTAAATGTTATGAAACTCAACCAAATGACTCCAAATTCTTGTCTAATGAACATAAATCTATTTGAACACATAAAATAAATTCCATTCATAAGTAATCCATCATTCATTCACTTAACCATTCGAATTTATCAACATATCATTGACTTTCAACAAGGTAGTGGGGAAAATGGCATTGTTTGTTCATTAATGATCAATTTCACATAGTATTTGTTGGAATCTCGACTTGTGGCTCTTCTAAGCATGAAATACAGAGCATATAAATCATATTACAAAATAATGGGGCATCATAATCTCCGCTAAAGAGAATAGTATCTCACCAAAGGCGCAATTCCTCAAGGATCAAGAATATGCATAGAAAACTTGAAATGGTTGAAGAAGCAAGCTCAACTAGAAGTGACCATAATATTCCCTGTAGATTACACCTGCAAAAAATTACTCCATTGAATCTCCAAATGAAAGGTCCGAATTTCCTTTCCAATTACCAACTAGGATGGGAATCTTTCATCCTCAAAATTGGTGCTAAGGCAAGTAAAGTAGCACTCCACTAGCTCTTCTCTCCAAATGCAATTGCAAATTCTAAAAATGATCAAAATATGATTTCATTCTTTGTTCTTGACATTTATAAAGTTTCCAAGCTCTCTATGGGTCTAATTCCTTCCAAGAGATGCATTCCAACTCAAGTTGGGAAGAGATTCCAAAGAATGCCACTTGTACAACAATTCCTAGTCTCCTACTTCTACCAAATCACATGTGGAAGCATCTTAGCATCCCTAACTCCCTTGAGCATCCTCTTGGAGGCTATTTTTAGCCCCGACATGTCATATATGTCAGATGTTAACCATCAAGTCCGATTTGTGTCATAGGTTTCATAGCATCTTCATCATTGTTGTCATAGAAGCTAGGGAATCTATCCCAAATGTCACAATTTCTCTAAGATGCCTCTTACTCTTCCATGGGAGTTACTCTTCCACTCCAATTCGACCTTGGATGAGTCATGCCATGAATAAAACCTCTTTAACTCCCCCAAGTATGTTACCCTTCACCTTGAATTCGAGTTGGTGAGAGAATGATGCCAAGTGTAGTGGGGAAATCTAGCCACATGTGGGTCCCACAACCTCTTATGTGCCCTCATGATCCAATGCCACCTTATTTTATTTTATTATTAATTATTTGACCCATTTAATGTGCATTTTTAATTCTAAGGTCACTTTGGGTCTTGTAGTTCCATCACTCCATCTTTTAATGCTTCCACCCCCAACCTAGGGAACTAGTAAGCTAGTGGAAATTTTCCTACATGATATTTTGTGTGGATGCGGACATTACAAATTTGAATTGGTAATTTGCTCTAATGTGACCCACCTTGTCCATTTGGTTCTAATTTTATATTATAAATAACTTAGACATCATGCTTGGCAATTATTTTGACCTTTAGTACCAATTTGACAAACTATCATGAGTATGGTCAATTGGCTTAGGCCATTGTGATCCAATGCAAACTTTTGGGACATTCCAAGTCCTCCCTTCCCAATATTGATTTTCCTAAATCAATTTCAAACATATGTGTTGAATAACTTGCTTTCGTTTCCACTATATAACTCTTTGAAGCTGCCACTAAGTTGCCCAATTTTGAGTCCTCAAGAGTCCATAAAAGTTTTAGAGAGTAACCACCATGCCTGCTGCACCACTACTCTGATTAAAATCACTTTATTAAGTGGGAACTCAATCTCCCATACTACTTATTTCCCAAAAAACAATTGAAACCAATGAGACAAAGATTATTCAAGGGTCCCATTGCTTTTATTGCACCCCAACAATTAAGAGTGCTCTCCAGCCCATACCATCATATAAGATGATTCTTGGATCCCATTTCCTTGTATGAATTCTTCCAAATATCATAAGTACAAAATAGAGATCATAAAAGGACATAACAACATAACAAAAAATTACATCAATGAAGTGCCTCATCAAAGAATCATGAAGGTGCTTATACCTCCAAGCAAGTAGACCACCATTTTCCAAGTGCATACAAGCATCGAGTGACCAATCAAATCTGCTCCAATGACATAGGTGAGGATATCATGTCCTATGATGCTGCTCCAAAAGGATGTGATATGCATCAAAATATTCATCCATGTATTATTTCATCCAAGAAGTGAATGAAGAATCTCCACTAAAATTTGAACCAAATAATGAGCAAAAAAAGCAAGGAGACTTCAAATGACTCAAAGAAGTCTCACCCATACATAAATGAATGTGAGAATCATAAATATATAACAAAGTATGTGGCTTCCAACAAAAATATTCTCCAATCATAAATCTATTCACCCAAGTGTTGGATGAAGTTCCTCCAACATCAAATGAACCAAGTGTTGAGCAAGAAAAACCATGAGTCTTCAAGTGACTCAAATGCATATCATAGGTGCATCCATGTATATGTGCATCATCATAAAGTAAAAAAGGATGCTGTTGAAAATATGAATAAGAATGTGCTCCAACCATGTCATCATAAAAATTAAATCTAGGAGTTCCATTCTCCTCATGTGGCACCATAAAAAAGAACCCTTTCACCCATACTTCATTGAGACTAATGCTGCAAAACATGGAATTGTAGGATGCAGGAGAATGAATTAACTCACCCAAATGATCAAAAGGTGCAGAAGTTTCATCATGGGAAGGATCCATATGGTTAGTATCATGCAGCTCCTTCAAAAGTGTGAAACCTTTGTCGTATATTGGTTCCAATATAGAGGAATTGTAATATCCCAACTTTTTGACTAACTATATTATGATGTTATATCGGGTCACGGCCCCGGTATATGTGATTTATTATGTTTGAAATAGCATTAGTATGTTTTGATTTATTCCTTCATGAGTTGATGTATTGGGAATGGACCCTGATTGTTTCATTGTTGAATATATATACTGGCCAGGAAAGCCCGAATGAATAAACTATGTTGTATTATGAGAATTGGTTACAAATTATGAAATACTGAGATTTTCTCTTTTGTTACATTATACTGTGCAGAGCATGATTTATATGGATGATTATGTAGTGTGTTGAGTGTGGACTCATAAACAAACGAATGACCTATATACTGGACCTAAGCCTCGATGTATTTAGAGGATTCTATATTCATACTGGGCCTATGCCCCAATGTACGTTGAGTGTTGGGAAGGAGCCCTGGAGCACTCCAAGCTTGAAAGAAATGATTACCGGATCCGAGGCCACTTAAATATCCTAGATGTGCCTCACAACCACATTCTAGCTCTAGTGTTGAGCAGAGGCTCTGGAATTGCACTAGTGTAATGCCCATGTGAGATTGTTGAGTTAAAAGGCTCTGAAGAGCACTAGGGGTTACTAAATCTCAAGTGTTGAGTCAAGAGAACTCTGAATAGCACTTACGGGCCTTATCACAACTAATTCGATTTGATTAAATAAATCTTATTATCATCATCTACTGCGGGAACTACCATGTTAAAACGAGGGAATCTGACATGCAAATGGAGAGGCTAGAGATGCCTTTACCAGCTTGCCAAAACCATCCAAAGAAATGGACCCTTTCCTTAAAAAAAATTAAAAGAAGCATCATGTGAACAAATGTTTTAAAAGACCACCAAGCTAGATATTATTATTAGGAGCTTTCAATAATAATATTGTTATTAGTCATATATATATTCTTTTATAAATGTTTACACTTTTATAGATATATATATATTTATGCATAAGTGGGCTGCCACTTACTAAATATTATTTATGAATATTTAGATGGTATTGTAATTCTTATATTTATTATGAAAATATTAAAAGATTAAAAACACTTTAATCTAACAAAATTGAGAAGTCCTAGTTCCAAAACTAACTAGCAGTTAAGTAAACAAATACTCTTTTATAATTTAAATTATTTTAAAGAAACAAGTAAATTCCAACAGTCCTAATTCAAGATTTTCCTACTTAAGGAGGACAGACCCCAAAGTTTGGGGGATCTTTTTCTTTTGGTATTATTATGCCAAGAAGAACTCTATGTTCCAGAAGTGAACTCTGCTCATAAAGTTTCCAGATCTGAACTAGCTACACCTCTAGGGCCTCTACTTCTCAGTTTGCATGTCAAAACCAGCTCGGGGGGATTCTTATTGAACCAGGAACGGTTGTAGAATCATGGTTTGGAGGAACGTGGTAGTCCCAAAGTCATCCATCCAAGATCAATTAACAGGTAAGTTAAGAGTCCAATAGTTTCCATTAACTAGTTGGCTGAGTGTGCAGGTCATTATCGATAGGAGCAAGCTACAGGAATCAGCAGGTACACAATTTCTATAAGACCTTCCCATGTATTTAATTTACTTTACAAATGGAATGTTAAAATAGTATTGTTCTCTATACTAGCTTAAATTTGAGGGTTTCCCAAAATCCAATGGCATTGCCTAGCAGGACTAGCTAGCTACCCTTTGCTAGTCAATCATATTGTGGTTTTACTCCATCGAATTTTAATATTTTGTTCTTCTCTTATCTGTCCATAAATTCTTGTTTAAATGGCAACATAATTATATAACTACTGAGATCATTTTTAGTAGAATTCGTTGATGGCTAGACTAAACTGTTACAAACCAACTATTCAAATTTATATTAAATTACAGTCAACATCCACTACAGTCATATATTTATATTCTATTACAAAAACAGAGATGGATATTTTCTTCATCAAATTGAGTCATTCCTTATTTCTTTTACCATATTTAAAACATAGTCAACTGATATGACAGAAATATTTACATGCTCATACACTTATCTTCTCATAGAAAAACAAAAATCTTACATAGTTGTTGCTACTATTTATCACCCTAGTACATCAAGAAGACATCGGGCTTTTCCAAAACACATAGACTTAGTACTCTGTCAAATCAAGAACTTATACCAACAACCATACAAGTAATTTCAACATTGATTACAAGTGTGAAAGATTTATACGCAGGCTCCTATCGAAGCTTAAGTCTAGGGTCGAATCCCATGGCATCCTCAAGCCAACAACCGGTGAATGTTACTCTACAGGAGTCATGCCTACAAACACATAAAACGCTTTGTACAACCCCGAGACTTTCATCATACAAAGTAATGCATCCAACAACGCAGAAGACAAATAACCACGATCATCTTACTCAAACCCTAGGTTCATTATCAACGCAATACTCAAAGGACAATCCAAAACGAAACCATACATATCAGATAAGAGTCCCATATTCTTTGAAAAGCAAATAGATTACACATCGCCCGGAATCCAAAAGAAAGCCCAGGATGGGCATAGACCACAGTACTTCCATACATCGTTGTAGCCACAACACATGAGTAAAAACCCCATTGTCAAATATACATCAGATTTTAATTATGCAGAGTATACAACAGAAATTTTAAAGACCACTACAGCCATATAGAATTTCCATTTCACTTAAGACATAAGTGTCAGAGTACAGGGAAAACAAAATGTCGGACAACAAAATAGATTCAACTTCTTAAACGATGGTTTACAACCACAGTTCCAGCTGTGTATTCCATTCTCACATTTCGATTTAAACACCCTTCTCTTCTCTGGTCCAACCAGTAGGTAACCAATGGACTCCCCAAGGTTAGATAGTAAGCCAACGACTTATGGGAGCCTCCATTTCTAAATCAGGCCAAAACGCATACATACAACACTAGAGGCGCGAGAGGTAAGGGAATGGGTGGGTAAGATAGACTTACCATTTTCCCCAGCCACGCCTACAGCACCATGAATCTTACAGCTTCCATACCAAAGCATTTATCACCTGGAATTTTCGACATGTATCACCGGTTAGTTTAACCCTGCATTTTTCAAATCAACGAAGAAGGAGAAAACATCAATTACAAGTAGGGATATTTTTGTTACCTCTGAGAAACGTGACCTCCCTACACCATGGATGAGCTCAACAATTACCAAGTATATTGACCACGAGCAGAGCTCGGGTCAGTACCCAACACAATCACCATACAACCCAAGTGCAGATCCAGAAATGAAGCACAAGTCGACTACAAGAGTAACTGGCAGAAAACCCCAAGTCATTTCCCAAAACCCTCGTTGAGAGGTTGTCCCACTTAATCATTTAAAGCACATTAAAAGGTACACCAATCCCACCCTAGTGGAGGTTTAATTCTTTGTATAAGATCTATAGTGAGGTCGTGGACTCACACCACTATTTGTTTAAAATACAAGAGGTTCGTTCTTATGCAAAAATCAATAGTGAAATCGTGTCCCAAACCCCATTTGGTCAAATTACAAGGAATCAATAGTTGTGGACTTCACTTTGGAAAACGTTCATGTTATGAACTCCCATGTAATGGGACACCCAACTATTTAATAATTTATCTTTCATCCTAGTAAGAATATGGCCAGTAGTAAGTATGGGCCAACCCTTTAGGAATAGCACACTCGGAGTGAATACACCTGCAACCATAGAAACAGAATGGCATTAGCTTTATGCTAAGTAAGTCTGGAAACCACTTTATTTCACCCCTACCTCCCGACAACCTTGCCGAGGTATGTAATTACCTTTTCTGGGGTATTATCATAATCACCATGTGAACAACATACCATCATCAAAGGAGCTCACTACCTAAAGGCGCATTTAGACATTCACAATTCAATTACAGGATTTTCTTAAAACAGTAAAGAGTGTTATTTCTATCTTTATATTAGTATTTATGATCATAACAAAAACATGCCATCATATATTTTCCACATCGCTTCCGCAGTTCTAAAACTCACACATGAAAGAGACCATGTTAAGTAAAAGTTTTAGACTTACATTGTTTTGTACAAAGTATGTTTTTGATGATAATATAATTAATGTATGAAGCTATCTACTGTAAATTAATGATTATTGCAGATAGGAAAAATTTTAAATTTTCGCTATTTTTGGGACATTACAGGAATCATGTTCTTCTTTAAAAATTGCATAACCTTCATCAAGAGACAATTCAAGTTCCTCTTCCACCACATAAAGTGTTTGGATCTCTTCAAGTTCATCTTCAAACAAATCAAGCACATTCAAATTTCCACATTTCTCATGATCCACCATGTCATGAGAATCCTCCAAAAAATCTACCATTTGACAATCTGAAACATAGGAGGACAAACAAGTATCTTGCAACTTTTCAAGAAGTTGCTCATTTCGAATTGTGAGCTTATGATTATCCTCATTATTCTTCAAGTATGCATCATGTAACAATTCATTAAGCTCAAACAAATGGTTTCTATCAAAAATAAAAGACATGAAATTACCTTTGATGTGGCACATTGCTCTTTGAATCTTCTCCATGTCTTCAAAGAAGGATGTTTCCTCCAATGAAGTATATCTCGAATATGAATTTGACACCAATGCTTGAGTGTCATGGAGAATGCTAAGGGACTCTTGGATCTTCTTCTCATTCATCTTTAAGGACCCTTCAATAAAATGAGGCTCTTGCAAATGAACCTCTGCAGCTTCTGCCGTCTTGCTTGGACCAACTTCATGAAGCTCAAGTGGTGATGGGGAAGTTGATCTTGTTTCTTCTTCAACTGAACCTCTGCAGCTTCTGCCGTCTTGCTTGGACCAACTTCATGAAGCTCAAGTGGTGATGGGGAAGTTGATCTTGTTTCTTCTTCAACTGCTACAAGGTATTCATTTTCATGTTTAATGGAAGTTTGGCTTGCAACAACACTTTCAAAAGTGATCTCTATGTCAACAACATAGAGGTGTGAGCACCCATCAGTAGGTACTCCTTCATAGTTCAAGAATCCATCAATAGATGCTTTTTGATTCATGTCCAAGGTAGAATGTGTCTCAAAATGATCTTCAATAGATTCTTCTTCATGCATTGCTTCTTCTACTTCACTTATTTCAGAACGAGGTGGTTCATGGGTCTCCTCCTTTTGATCCTTCAAGCACGCTGATGCATTTTTCCCCTTGGTTTCCTTAAGATGAATATATTTGGAATCTCTTTTTGAAGAAATCCCAAAAACTCTCATCCAGTAGGAAATAGATGTATTCTTTGAAGGTTCGGATATTTCATTGTTGTTTTCACTCACACACACATGATTTTCTCTCCAAGGTCTGTTACAACAATGGAATAAACCTTTCTTTACTAACACCACATCCTCATTCTTGGTCCTATTTGAAAACACCCGATCAGCAGAGTCTTCAAAATGAGGGTGCTGATATGTACCTCCCTTATACAAATCAAGATATACCTGGTATTGTTGGGGCAAGGTTTTACATGTTGCTCTCAATCATTGTAGTTCATTCATGGAATTATCCTTGGGTAGTGTGACACATTCATTTTCATCATATTCAAAGTCATAAGAATAACCCTCTTTCCTTATGAAATTGTAATAAGTGTTGCATGATGGCACCTCTTCCTCAAACCATTCACATTCTGCTTCATATTGCTCACAATCATCTTCATACTACTCATAAGAATTATACTCACAGGAGTCATCATAATAGTAAGACATGGATGCAAATTATTATTCAATATATGATATTAATTCACAGGTGTAAGGACCATGCTCTGATACCACTATAATGTCCCTTTTGAATAAAATTTCCCAATGTGCTCAAATTCGCCAAATTTCAACTCTAGGTATATGTATACAACCGATTCCAAACTCCTCCAAATAATTTCAAACTTGGTGAGGAAGGTCATGAGGGGTCATGGGACACATTAAAACGTCTATCAGGCATATAATAAACTAATATACCCAACCACGGTCTGCAATATTTAAGGGAAGTAGTTTCAGGACAAGACTAGTCAATTTGGGAAGTGGAAATCCCCACTAGGTCTTGGAACAAATCTCTTCCAAACACTGTAAAATTTTCTCTAATGATGGGTCTGAGAATTAGATCTGTTATTAGAAATTAATTAAATTATATTTTCATCATTATATGTGGTTTTTGGGTCGAATAGGTATCCAAGAGAACTCAGGGAATTTACTAGAAATTTTGAGGCTCAAACCCCCCAGGGTAGATGGCTCCCAATAGCTCCAAATGATATCGAATTATACCAGAAGGTGTATGGATGATGTTAAAACATAATAAGGGTTTTTATAGGTACCTTACAACCTTCAAATGACTTCTGTAACTCACTTTGGTAATCTGGTCAATGTAGGGAGTTTTACTAGCAAATTGTGGTTCAAATCCCCTTAGTGTAAATGACAAGTTGGCTCTCCAAATGAAATAGAACCCTCTCAAAATTATGAACAGAGAATGGTGACATATAAAGGACATAAATGGGCTCTCATATGCATCATCCTTCAGCTTATAATATCTGCTACAACTCTCTCAAATCAGATATCGAATTGCTAGTTTCAACATAAGGGGAAATGGTAGGCAATCTTCACTAAATGTTATGAAACTCAACCAAATGCCTGCAATTTCTTATCTAATGAACATGAAAATATTTGAAAACATAAATTACAGTCCATTTATCAGTAATACATCACTCATTCACTTAACCATTCGAATTTATCAACATATCATTGACTTGCAACAAGGTAGTGGGGAAAATGGCACTGTTTGTTCATTAATGAGCAATTTTACATAGTATTTCTTGGAATATCGACTTGTGGCTCTTATGATAATTAAATAAAGAGAATATAAATCATATTACAAAATAATGGGGCATCATAATCTCCCCCAAAGATAATAGTATCTCACCAAAGGCGTAATTCCTCAAGGATCAAGAATATGCATAGAAAACTTGAAATGGTTGAAGAAGCAAGTTGAACTAGAAGTGACCATGATCTTCCCTATAGATTACACCTGCAAAAAATGACTCCATTGAAGCTACAAATGAAAGGTATGAATGGCCTTTCCAATTACCAACTAGGATGGGAATCTTTCACCCTCGAAATTGATGCTAAGGCAAGTAGAGTAGCACTCCACTAGCTCTTCTCTCCAAATGCAATTGCAAATTCTAAAAATGATCAAAATATGCTTTCATTATTTGTTCTTGACATTTACAAAGTTTCCAAGCTCTCTATGGGTTGAATTCCTTCCAATATATGAATTACAACTCAAGTTGGGAAGAGATTCCAAAGAATGCCACTTGTACGACAATTCCTAGTCTCCTATTTCCACCAAATCACATGTGGAAGCATCTTAGCTGACCTAAATCCCTTGAGAGCCCTCTTGGAGGATTTTTTTGGACCTGACATGTCATATATGTCATATGTCAGCCATCAGGTCTGATTTGTGTCATAGGTGTCATAGAATCTTCATCATTGTTGTCATAGAAGCTAGGGAATCTAGCCCAAGTGTCACAATTTCTCTAAGATACCTCTTCCTCTTCCATGGGAGTTACTCTTCCACTCGAATTCGACTTTGGATGAGTCATTCCATGAGTAATACCTCTTGAAGTCCCCCAAGTATATTACCCTTCACCTTGAATTCGAATTGGTGAGAGAATGATGCCAAGTGTAGTGGGGAAATCTAGCCACATGTGGGTCCCACAATCTCTTATGTGCCCTCATTATCCAATGCCACATTATTTTATTTTATTATTATTTATTTGACCCATTTAATGTGAATTTGTAATTCTAATGTCATTTTGGGTCTTGTAGCTCCTTCACTCCAACTTTTAATGCTTCCACCCCCAACCTAGGGAACTAGTAAGCTAGTGGAAATTTTCCTCCATGATATTTTGTGTGGATGGGGACATTACAAATTTGAATTGGGAATTTTCTCTAATGTGACCCACGTTTTCCATTTGGATCTAATTTTACATTATAAATAAATTGGACATCATGATTGGCAATTATTTTGACCTTTAGTACCAATTTGACAAACTATCATGAGTATGTCCCATTGGCTTAGGCCATTGTGATCCAATGCAAAATTTTGGGACATTACAATGCTGGACGGCATCTCAAGCATCAGGTGCCATTTTTTGTTATCCTCATCAAGTTTCTATTGCAGGGTTGTGCGAGAATGGAAATCTTCTTGTCAGTTTCCATGCTTTCCAAATTCTTCTTCACCATGCCTGCTATCATGTCCATAAATACCCATTCAAATTCACAGTTGCTTTGAATATTGAAGTCTCACTCTTTCTATTCTTCAGATTGGTGTAGAGAAAATAGAGGAGCCCCTTTCTGAGTGAAAACAATGATGATGATGAGGTTTTGCTTGTCATGGCAGAAGAATTGAGAGTTTTCATTCCTTATGTTGGTTTGGTGGATTATGCACATGTTTTGCTGCCTCCTCTAGAAACACTTTGTACCGTTAAGGAAACTTGTGTGAGGGATAAGGCCATGGAATCATTATGCCGGATTGGATCACAAATGAAGGAAAATGATCTGGTGGATTGGTTCATTCCACTCATGAAGGCAGATATTTTCTTTGCAACTTTATAGTTGTTATATAATATTTCAGATTCAACATCATTTCTGGACTTTTTATTTTGTTTGTTTTATGGTAAGCATGTTTATGGTGGCTTTGTGCCATGGCTATATTATATACTGTAGGTTTGTTTGTTTTGAGCTTATAAGAGGAGTATCATGGGTTTATTGCACCATCATCTCTCTATCTCTCTCTTGGAGATTTATCTCTTTTATTCTATGGCAGTTTGTTGTGAACTTGCTTTGTAGCTTATTGTTGTGCTATATGATGGAGTTGTGTGTTAGCTCCTGCTATACACTAAGCTGTTTTCTATATTTAGTATCTATTTATCCTAACCTGGATATTTTAACCAATGCCACAGATATGCTAGATGTATTTCAAACTGATAGCAGACATTCAAATGAGATTTTTTTGCCATGGATCCTAGTTATTTAGAAGTGGCTAGATCTCTCAAACTCTGGTTCGCTGTCGCTGCTGGGGTAACCATTTGTTTTCCATCACCAATCAATATGTTTACACCAAATTTTGCTAGTATGTACCGTATTATGATCCTTAAGTCTGTGGATATAACTTGATTGGAAAAAGAGTGGAAAGAATCTCAGTCTGCTGCACTCCTTTCTAGTGTCACTACCTCTCTAGATGGTATGGATCATTGTTCTGATGCTTGAAGGTTTTGATCCTGGACTTCATCTCAAGCACTAGGTGCCATTGTTTGTTATCCTCATCAATTTTCTATTGTAGGGTTGTTCCAGAATGGAAATATTCTTGCCAATTTCCATGTTTTCCAAGTTCTTCTTCACCATGCCTGCTATCATGTCCATAAATGCCCATTCAAATTCACAGCTGATTTGAAAATTGCAGTCCTGCTCTTGCTATTCTTCATATTGGTGGAGGGAAAATAGAGGATCCCCTCCATGTATTTTTCTCCAACCATCTCCTTCTGCTTGGCTCCTCCTTCCTATAGTCTTTAAATTTTTCCCTCACTAAGGAGGGGTGACATATGCAGCCCTGCAGGCTTACACCTGTTCTAAGTTTCTGAAGCCAGTGTTTTTCCTTTTTTCTCTTAGATAAAGGATTTTTATTTTCAGGTGCAACAAGATTTTTTCCCTTGTTAGAGTTGGTCAATCTCCTCTTCCCTGCCCATTCCTACTTGTCTTGTTTTCCAGCTTGTTTCCTAGTCTAGCCCAACCTTTGGTTTTAGGTTTAGCCATCAAGAATTTTCGGGGGGAACTGGTAGCTCTACTGACCTAGATCTCTATCCAATCCCTAAAATCCTGATTCCTGCATGCCTCATCTCCTTGGTTTCCCTGCAACTTTATGATTACATCATTTCCTTGACCCTTGTTCACTTGGGATCAACGCTTTTTTCTACCTCTTATTTTCCTACTTCAAATGTAATATAACACCATAGTGACTAATTCTGTTGTACAAATATGGAACTCTGCATCCAATAGACAAGTAGAGTAAATTATTGCTTTCATGTTTTCAATTTCTTTTTTTTTTGTTTAAACAGTGGCATTCCATGTTGTAATTTTGGAAAAAGTTGAACAGTTGTGGGAGATTTGCTAGTTCTCTTTCGAGGTATATATGATAGTGGGTTTGGAATAGTCTATCTTTAACTTTTATTTTATTTTATTTATATATCAATCTGAACATGGTTTCTTGTCTTAATTGCAGGTTAGTGGATGTTTAAGTCACCTCTGAATAAAATGATCACATAAGTATTCATACTTATTGTTAGCAAACAAACTCGAAGGTATTACTGCTAATATTTCATCTCATTTCATTTCCATTTATCTAGTGGCTAAGAGTACTTAGAGCTAATGACCATTCTTATTGATGTGAAATGGAATTAATAGTATATTTCTTTTTACTATTTTATATACATTTTTGGTAATGAGTTGCTCCATTGGAAACTAAAGAAAATTACAAGGGATCCTATATTGTTGATTCCAAAATTTCTATCTGGTTTTTTAAAAATAAAAATATTTTAGAGGTTACTTTTTCCTAGGATGGGCATATACATCCTAGGAATGAACACCCAAATCTTATAAAAACTCTCCAAATGTTGTATAACAATATGTCCATCCATTATAATATCATTCAATAAGTAAATGATGTATTGGTTTATAATATGTGGAGTTTTTTGTACATATATTTTAAATATTTCAAATTTACTAGTTCAAGTTTTGGTCCTTTGAAGTTAAGATGGACATCCATTGCTTCTATATAAACTGAAATTATCCTTTCCATGGCATCATCCACCATTATCTTCAAGTTACTTATGAATTTTTAGTCAAATTCAGATATCTTCGCATGACTCTAGATGACTCGGTAGATAGTTTAACAATGGATGCATGCTTGTCATTCCTATAAATTTCTGGGATTTTTGTATTTTGCATCATTCAAGCATACAAAATAATGATTACCAAGTTACTATAGACCCATAATGGCTTACCTTGTACTAGTCCTTCAAGTTCTTCAACTGCTTTGCACTTAATCAAAGCAGTTAAAGAACTTGAAGGACTAGTACAAGGTAAGCCATTATGGGTCTATAGTAACTTGGTAATCATTACTTTGAATGCTTGAATGATGCAAAATTTGTTTGAATATCATCATCGTCAAGCAATAACAACTTCTTAAAGGGTGCTAGCTCAATGGTAGAGCACCTGCCTAATTATAGGTAGGAGATTGGTGGTTCGATTCCTCCATACCCTATCATAAATTAGTGACTAATAAAATGACTAAATTCGCATATATACGACTATTAGTAACTAATTTCCAGTATCTTATAGCACGACTAATGTTTAGTTGTATTTCGCTTAGTCATTAATATGTTATCATCTAATAGTTTATTTAGTTGTATATTTGGTCATTAATTGTGGCAATCAATGACTAAATCAGTAACTATCAATGACTAAATCAATGACTAAATCAGTGACTAAATCAATGAATATCAATGACTAAATCAATGACTAATAAGTCAACCAATTAATGACTAAGTGAAATACGACTAGCTATAAGATAGTGGAAATCAGCTACTATTAGTCGCCCACTAAAAAATAGTCGTTTATAGCCGAATTTTAGTCATTTTTTAGTCATTAATTCCTCATTTTGTACTTGTGGAAAGACTATTACCATGGCTCCCTTTCAAAAAAGCTTGATTTCGCCAGAGCTTGGGAAGCTCTTCCGAAATACATATTTTGGAAAATTTGGACAACAAGAAACAAATAAATCTTTGAAGGAAAAGCTACTGCCCCGAACAATGTGCTCTCTTCAGCTAAATGCCTTTGGGTGGAAGCTCTCTTCACAAGAGGGATGCATAACCTCCACAAAGAACCCCTTATGGTGGAGGAATGAGCTTGGGTCTCAAATTGTTTGATTCTACCCCCCCTCCTTCTCTGGGCTTAAACATTTTAAAAGACCCAACTTCCTGAATTGGAAGGTAAGAATGAGCCCCCAAGAATTTCAAGTATGGAGAAAGGATATCGGTTGTAACACTCTTTTCTTTGACGGATCCTCTAAAGGAAACTCTGTGTTGGTAGGTGCGGGAGGAGTCATGTTTTACTCCAAGGGGAACAGGCAAATTGAATATGCCTGGGGGATCGGCAAAAAAAAAACGACGTTGAATGGATGACCGTAATTAAAGGTATAGAACTAGCTAGAATCATTGGAATCGATGAGCTAGTGGTCTTTGGCGACTCGCTACTAGTCACTAGAGAAGCTAGAAAGCTTTCGAAAAACCAAAAGAGCTCGTCCAACAAAACACATTATCTCCTAAATTGAATAGTAAAAGAATTCCAAGCTATAGACTTCCAACATGTGCTACGCATCCTCGATCACCAAGCGGACAAATTGGCCAATGACGGAGCAAATCTTAATTGTGGAATATTGAAGTGTGATCGAAACTTTTATGACAAAGTTTGGATCCCCTAAAGCTCAGTTCCTAGTGGTTCTTTTCACTGGGTATAAGAAAAATTGGAGGATCAAGAGAATTGGTGGTACTTCGAATTTAGACAATTCCTTGGGATGAGTTCTCACCAACCTCGCCCAGTCCTCATTCATTGTCTTGGGGATTGTAGAAGGGCCGGGATAGTTTTCCAGCGCATGTCCAGATCAGGCGGTGGACAAGGCAAGTTTTATAGCGTGTGGGAGACGAGAAATAAACTTTGTATGTGGTTCCCATGCTGATTTTTGCATCACGAAGGAGCTGTTGGGAAATATCCTCTGTGAAATGGGGGATCTTAGCTTTCTTGGATCGCCTGTTGCACGCAGTTCGGCCTCTCCTCTGCCCCAGTGTTTAAGATGTAAAAAGACAATCAGGAAGCATGAAGACCACACGCACCACGACCTCAAGAAAGATTTCACACTGCAGGAAGAAAGCCACGTGCACGACTCCGCGGTAACCCCTTTTGGTCACGTCTCATGTAATCTGGATTTTCTAGGAATAAAATGTAAATGGTATCCCTCCTCGGCACAGAGAGAGCTCAATTCTCCTGTTTCTCCTATGGGCATGGACAAAGTCCTCACTTCGAAGCATGGTTCAAATATTTTAAAATAAATGTAGGAACAGTTAAGAATGTTGCACTATGAAAATTTGGAAACAAAAATGGCTTTCTCCAATCTGTATATCCTCATTCAAATCACAGTCTCTGATATTCGACATTGCAGCAGCCAAGGAAAAGACATGACAATCAACTTAGGAGAGAAAGCAGACTTCGTCTCTGCGCTCAACATAGATACCAGCTTTGAAAATGTTAACAGTGGTATAGAATCAGTTGAACAGAAAGTCGACCTCTTGAGGGATGACATTAGGAATTTCTTTACGGGTTGTAAAGCTGGAGGTGGTGCAGTGACCTATGAGGAGCCTATGATCCGTAACCTCCCTAGGAACACAGAGGTCTAGTATTAGATTTAAATTCATGTTTCCTTCGGTTATTTTTGGTCTCTGCTGCGCTTCTAATTATGGACGTCCTCGACTAGGGTTTCTACTTCTTGTTTACGAGATCCTCTGCATTTTAGCAGCACTTTTTTGTAAAGTCCTTAACAAAAGTCCTATTCTCTACTCTATGTACTGTTTTTGTCGCTATTTGCTTGGTACGTTTGTCAGTTTTTATAGTTCCTATAGTCTGCATAGTTTAGGTATGCTTCATGGTTGTAGCAGAAAAGAAAATGATGAATCTGGAGTCAAGGACCCAGTTCCATTTTGGAAGCAATCCTTCTTCCTCTTTTTGTAAACTTTGGTTTTTTTATAATATAAAGCTCATTATCCATTTCTGTAAAAAAAAAATAAAGGATGAAAGATTAGGATCAACAACATAATAAATATATAGAAGAGATATGTAAATTTTCCATGCATACATTCGATAAGTTGGTTTGAATATGTACTTATTCTCATATCTAAAGAATGTTTTTTAATAATCTAATAATATTTATGGAGTGTGTTGAAATCAATTGATTTTGGTTTATAATCTTTTAATTAAGTAATTGTAGGCTCTATTTTCTCATATCAATTTAATACCATTACATTGAACTCATATATATAGTAAATTAAACATGTCATTTATCCTTTGAACTTAATTAACATAACATCAATTGAAGTTTTGTGTATGTATGAATGAGTAAATGAGGAGCTTTATTTTTTTACAACCTAGACTTTATAAACACCAAGGTGTTGTAGTGGAAAGTGATTAAGACTTTATAAACACCAAGGTGTTGTAGTGGAAAGTGATTATTTGCATGTTGTTGTAAACTTAAAAATCTCACAATTGACAATTTTTAATATAATATCATGTTTGAATCACATATTTTAAAAACCATAACTCCATCGATAAGTCACAAATGTATGCTTTCTCTTAACGTATATTTTTCTTATTATGAAATGATCGCAACATAAGGGCTGGTGCAAGGTAATGATACCCACTTATGACGCGTTAGTTGCAATGGCATGTTGGAAAAACATAAATCTGATCATTAAAATGAATTATTAGAGGTACCTACAAATTTTTTTAGAATTAGGTGTAAAAAGATGAAATGTAGAAAATCATATCACCTTATGGAATATATAACTTTTATTTATGGAAAAGTTGTATAACCACCCCAAAATGTCATTATTTTAAGATTGGTATGTTATTTTTCTCTAAAACATAATGCATATGTTCGTGTTGGTCCACCGTTTTGTTATGTAAATTTTCAAATTATGAGGAAAAAATATGTAGAGGCGTATGCAACAGTCAGATCTTGTGTAGGGCTATTCTTCCAAAAATTTAAAAGTTAATTTAATATTTTTTTTTAAATTACGAAAGTGAGTGAAGTGATAAAGCAACATGGTTGAGTGTTGGTCCACCATATCATGGTCTTAACATAATCAATCATTTTTTTTTTAGCTTGTAGGTATTCTTGTACTCTTGTGCGGGTTTTTTTTCCGTTTTCAAAATATGTAAGCCAATCAAAAGTTATATCCCAAATAAATGACCTATGCTTTTTTACAAGTTTTACATGAGTGCAGTTAATAATGAATTAAAAATAGAAAACAATAACAAATCGATTCAAAATATATATAGTTAGAATCTGCACAAGCAGCTCGAAAAGTGTGTGCAATTTCATCAGTAGTGCACAAATGGAGCATATGCGGAACTAAGCGTGAAAAACATGAAGTTACAAAATTTGGTGTGTTCTTCCATAAATCAAACCTAGCCTCAATATTTGGCATTCCGAAGCTAGTACCAAACCTGCAAGGGCGCCAAAAAAATTTGAATCGAAACACGCATACGCACAAATGCATGCACGCATAGATGCACACACATGTATATGCGTGCACTCGTTTATTTTGACACCTTCATTTTTTTTAATCTCTCTGAAACCCCCCCTCCCTCTCTATAACCCCACCTCCCCTCTCTTCCTATCCACCCAATACCCCCCCTCTCTTCCACTCTTCCCAATCCCTCCTCCCCCCCTCACCCCTATCTTCTCTCCCTAACCAAAAGGGTTAGGAGATTTAGTCATCCATTTCCATGAATAACACCTGAAGCCATGACATAGGATTTCTTGAGGCTAGCCTTGATTCCAAGCATGAATATGGGTGTGGCCATTCTAATGTCTTAGATTCTAGGTATGGGTGTTTGGGCCTTATACATTGTCGAGGGATGGAACCTTGACTTTAATTCCTAAAATAAGAATGTAAGCATTCAAGTTCAAGAACAACGCCTTAGTCCACTACACACGACCTCTCAAGCATATCTTCTGTTATGAGTAGCGATACTAATGATAATATGAATGAAACCCCTATAATCATTGACATCTAACACTTATCACCAACATACCCTATAACCCCTAATCATTATAATCCCTATCTAGTAACCCTTATAACCCACAAATCCTATAATATGTATATATTATTACACATAATCACTAACTCGCATTATCCTTTTGTACACATAAGTATTCATCCTTATAACCATAAATCCATGACCCATATATATCAATCCCCAAACCCTTGACCATTAGTCCCTAGCCATTGCAATCCCTATCCCCTAGTACAACTAACCATTATAACTCTTTGTCCAATATAATCCTAAACTAGTATATAGACAGTAAAACTCCTAAATTCTAACACATAATAATATATCCCCCGTTCCCTAACACTTAAATATCCATTAACCGCTATAATCCGAATCACCTAATCCTAACCTGTAAAGTGCCCGGTCAAATAAAAATTAATCCCTAACCCTTATAACCTATAATTCTCATCAACCCTAAACTCTATCATCAAACACCCAACCGTTAAAATATATAACCCATAGCGAGTTTAGAGAGATAGTCAGAGAGAGAGAGAGAGAGAGAGAGAGAGAGAGAGATTGGAGGCTATGGGTTTAGTGAGATAGAGATTGGGGGTTAGGGGTTTAGACAGAGAGAGAGGTTGGGGATTAGAGAGAGAGATAGAGAGAGAGAGGGGGGGATTGGGTGTTAGGGGATTAAAGAAAGAGAGTGAGGGAAATAAATTGGTGGTTATGGATTTTGAGAGAAACATTAAGAGATTGGGGTTAAATGTTTAGAGAGAGAGAGAATGGGGGTTAAGCATTCAGAGAGAGAAAGAGAGATTGGAGGTTAGAGGTTTAGATAGAGAGAGAATTAGAGGTATTGGGAGTTACAAGTTTAGAGAGAGAGAGAATGGAGGTTATGGGTTTAGAGAAAAAGAGGGAGAGAAGGGGAGAGATTGGTGGTTAGGGGCTTAGAGAGAGAGAGAGAGGGAGATTAGAGCTTTGTGGTTTAGAGGGAGGGCGAGAGAAATTGGTGGTTAGGTGTTTAGAGAGTGATATAGGGAGAGGGAGAGAGAGAGAGAGAGGGAGAGAGATAGAGAGAGAGAGACTAGAGGTCGGGATTTTGGAGAGAGAGAAAGTGAGAGATCAGTGGTTTGAGGTCTAGTCTAGAGAGAGAGAGAGAGAGAGAGAGAGAGATTGGAGGATAAAGGTTTAGAGAGAGAGAGAGAGAGAGATTGAAATTTAGGGGCTTAGAGACAGAGAGAGAGAGATATTAGTGATTGGGGTTTTAGAGAGAGAGATTGGAGAGTACGTGTTTAGAGAGAGAGAGAGAGAGATATTGGTGGTTAGGGGTTTAGAGAGAGATATATTGGGGTTTAGTGGTTTAGAGAGAGAGAGAGAGAGAGAGAGAGAAAGAGATGCTAGGTTAGAGGTTTATAGAGAGAGATTGGTAGTTTAGAGAGAGAGAGAGAGAGAGAGAGAGAGATTGGGTGTTAGGGGTATAGAGAGAGAGATTGTGGGTTAATGGTTTAGAGAGAGAGAGAGAGAGAGGGAGAGAGAATGATGGTTATGGTTTTTGGTAGAAAGAGAGATATATTGGGGTTAAGGTTTTAGAGAGAGAGAGTGGGTTAGGGGTTTAGAGAGAGAACGAGATAGAATAGACATTAGGGGTTAAGAGAAAGATATATAAAGAGTGAGATTGGAGGATTTGGGTTTAGAGAGAGAGAGAGAGGGAGACTATAGGTTAGGGGTTTAGAGAAAGAGAGGGAGACTATAGGTTAGGGGTTTAGAGAAAGAGAGGGAGATAAAGAAAGAGATTGGTGGTAAGGGGTTTACAAAGAGAAGAGATTGGTGCTTAATGGTTTAGACAGAGGGATATTGGTGGATAGGAATTTAGAGAGAGATAGATACTAGATATTAGGATTTTAGAGGGAGAGAGAGAGAGAGAGAGAGAGAAAGTGAGAGATTGGTGGTTCAGTGTCTAGGGAGAGAGAGATAGATTGGGGTTTAGGTTTTTTTTTTTTTTTTGAGAGAGAGAGAGATTAGGGATTAGAGGTATAGAGAGAGATTGGAAGTTAGGGGTTAAGGGTTTAGAGAGGGAGAGTGAGAGACATAGAGAGAGAGAGTAGAGGTTAGGGGTTTAGAGATAGAGAAAGATATTGGAGAGATTGGAGGTTAGGAGTTTAAAGAGAGAGTAAAAGATTGGTGGTTAGTGGTTTAGAGAGAGAGATGTTGGGGCTTAAGGGTTTAGAGAGATAGAGAGAAATTGGGGGATAGGGGTTTAGAGAGAGAGAGATTGGGGGATAGGGGTTTAGAGAGAGATAGAGATTGGGGATTAGGGGTTTAGAGAGAGAGAGAGATTGGGTTTTAAGGGATTAGATGGAGAGAGATGGAGGGATATTGGTTTCCAAGGGTACATATATAGATATAGTGATATTGTATCTTAGGGGTTTAGAGAGAGAAGGAGAGAGATATTGGAGTGTATGGGTTTAGAGAGAGAGAGAGAGATTTGTGGTAAGGGGTTTAAAGAGATAGTTAGAGAGAGAGAGAGGGATTGGAGGTTAGGGGTTGAGAGTGAGAGAGAGGTTGGTTGTTAAGGTTTTTGAGAGAGAGAGAGAGAGAGAGAGAGAGAGAGAGAGAGAGAGATTGGGGGTTAGGGTTTTAGAGAGAGAGATATTGGATATTAGGGGTTCAGAGAGGGAGATTGAGAGAGAGAGAGAGAAAGATATTGGAGCTTATGCATTTAGAGAGAGAGAAAGAAAGAGATTGGTTGTTATTGGTTTAGAGAGAGAGAGATTTGGGTTAGGGGTTTAGAGAGATAAAGGTAGAAGGAGAGAAATTTATGGTTAGGGGTTTAGGTAGAATGAGAGAGATAGTGGGGGTTAAGGGTTTATAGAGAGAGATTGGGGATTAAGGGTTTAGAGAGAGAGAGAGAGAGAGAGAGAGAAATATTTGGGGTCATGGGTTTAGAGGGAGAAAGATTGGTGGTTAGGGGTTTAGAGAGAGAGAGGCTAGAGTTTAGGGTTTTAGAGATAGAGAGAGATTGGTTGATAGGTGTCTAGAGAGAGAGAAAGTGATAGAGATTGGGGGTTATGGGTTTAGAGAGAGAGAGAGAGAGAGAGAGATTAGGGGTTAGGAGCATAAAGAGAGATATTAGAAGTTAAAGGGATTACACAGAGATAAAAAGAGAGAGATTGGAAGTTATGGGTTTACAGAGAGAGAGAGAGAGAGAGAGAGAGAGAGAGAGAGAGAGATTGGGGGTTAGGAGTCCAAAGAGAGAGAGATTGGGTGTTAGGGGCTCAGAGAATGAGAGATGGAGAGAGATTGGGGGCTAGGGGTTCAGCAATATAAATAGATTGGAGCTTAGGGGTTTAAAGAGAGATAGTTAGAGTGAATTAATTAGACTGATGATTAGGGGCTTAGAAAGAGAGAGAGATTGGAGCTTCGTGGTTGAGAGAGAGAGAGAGAGAGAGATTGGTGGTTAGCGATTTAGAGAAATAGACAGAGAGAGAGAGATAATGGTGGTTAGAAGTTTAGAGATATGGGTTTAGTGAGTTAGAGATTTGGGATTAGGGGTTTAGAGAGAGAGAGAGAGAGAGAGAGAGAGAGAATGGGGTTTATGAGCTTAGAGAGAAAGAGGGAAATAAATTGTTGGTTACAAGTTTAGGGAGAAACATAAAGAGATTGTTGGTTAAGCATATATAGAGAGAGAAAGTGTCGTTTAGGCATTTAGAGAGAGAGAGAGAGATTGGATGTACGAGGTTGAGAGAGAGAAAGAGAATTAGAGGAATTCAGGGTTAGATATTTAGACAAAGAGAGACAATGGAGGTAGAGGGAGAGAAAAAGAGAGATTGGTGGTCTGGGGTTTAATGATAGAGTGTAATTTCCCCATTTTAGAGGCTCGATGATAATTCCCCTAACCCATTCATACCCATGGGTTGAAGAATAAATAAATTAAATTAGCTAGGAATAATATTAGTCCATGGTCATTTAGTTTAATTAAATGACACTTTATAGAAATGCTATAGTCTTAAAATGTAAATATTTAATTATCATTTAATTTTGTTATGAGTGATTAATGCATAGGAGGGCCCAAGAGGGAACGTGGTGCTTATTTGGACGTCTAAGATGTTTCCATAGTAAAATTAGAAGAAAGAAGCATAAATCAAGTTGTCAATGAAAATAAGGAAACTAGAAGAAAAGTAGAAAAGATGGAAGGCAACAACAAAAGCAGGGAAACTTAGAAAATCGGGAAAATAGTAATAAAAGAAGGAAAGTTCTCAAAAGAAAAAAAGAAAATAAGTTTCCTAATTAGAAACAACCAAATAAAGCTATAAGGTCAAAATTTAGCTAAGGAGGGCACATTATTTGAAAAAAGGAGTGTCCACTTGAGCTAGCACTTATCAAAATACTTCTTAAGCATGATTGGTTCAAATTCCTAGAAAGCAGAGCAAGAAAGAAGGAAACAAAAATCCAATTGAGGTTAATAAAAGGAGAATGAGAGCTCTGTTTCACAAATTTTGATCATTTTTAAATTCATATTAATGATATTTGTAGCTACTCAATTGACATGGGACATGTGCCCCTTGTCACTGTTCAGGTACATAGGGTACTACCAAAGGACCAAACACCAAAAGAAACCACTTCACACAAACAGATCACAGATCAATACACCGATGTTTTGACGTGGTTTAAACCCTCTTGACGGAAACACTCCACGACCCCGTCCAAATAGCTTCTACGGGACAATTTATTATGCAAAGAAAGAAAGTTACAAATGAGCTTCTCATAATCGATCAACTAAACAATGACCCTCCTTGCTTTTTAAATAGAGATCATGGACCAATCGGGTGTTAAGCCACAGATCAAGGTTAGGTTTGATCTAAGAGAAGTTGAGCCGTCGGATCACTCTATGTCGGAAACATATCGTGACCATCGGATTAAGTATTTACAAATGCATACTAATGCATACTAAAGAAACACACTATCCCTAATGGATATATTACACAAGTTGATCTTAACTAACTCCTAAGTGTATAAATATCCTAACATCCCCCCTTAAGAACAACTTGGGATAGGATTGAAGGATTTACAAAAGTGACACTATTAGGAGAAGGAAGGAGGCATTAGAGCCTATCCCCCCTTAATTACAAGTTCCTGAACTCCTAACATAGATCAAAGTTTAGAAAACTTTGCTTCTGTAAGAGACTTGGTGAAGATGTCTATAACTTGATCATCTGTAGGGCAAAAGAGCACTTCAAGAACACGATCATGAACAAGATTTCTGATGAAGTGCATATGTAGCTCAATGTGTTTGCTGCATTGATGTAGAACTGGATCTTTGGTAAGCTTGATGGAACTTTGATTGTCGCACCAAAGTGGAGTAGGCTGCTGCTGCTCAAATCCAAACTCTGAAAGGATCTGTCAAAGCGATAAAGCTTCTTGACTGGCATTAACTATGGCTCGATATTCTACTTTTGCTGAAGAAAGAGAAAGAGCTTGTTGTTTCTTACAAGCCCAAGTGATAGGTCCAGATCCCAGACTAAAAACATAACCTGCAGTAGACTTTTGATCATCAGGATCGCCGGCCCAATCTGAATCAGTGAAACCAACCAACAAAGGTTTCCCCCCTGTACTGTAATGAATCCCAAACTGAACTGTACCTCAAATATATAAAAGTATTCTTTTAGCTACTTTCTAGTGACTTTCATGAGGTGTCTGCATATAATGGGAAACAAGACCAACAACAAAGGAAAGGTCAGGACGGGAATGAGTCAAGTATAAGAGACTACCAACAAGCTGACGATACAAGGTGGCATCTACTTTAGGTGAAGTACAAGTGGCAGAAAGTTTGACTCCAGACTGGAAGGGAGAAGGGGCTGGTGTACAATCTTCCATTTGAAAGCGACAAAGAAGGTCACAAGCATACTTAGACTGAGAAAGAAATATTCCTTCTTTGTTTTGCAGGACTTGGAGACCAAGAAAATAATGCAAATGTCCTAAGTCTGACATTTCAAAATTTTGTTTAAGACTGGATTTCACATGGGTTATAAGCTTAGGGTCACTACCAGTAAGAATAACGTCATCAACATATAGAACAAGTATGATGAGATGGTGTCCTAGTTTCTTGGTATAGACATTGGGGTCAGAATGGCATCTAGAAAAACTAGTGTCAAGGAGAAAGTTATCCATTTTTGCATACCAAGCTCTAGGAGCTTGCTTAAGGCCATATAAGGATTTCTTAAGGCGGCAGACAAGGCTAGAGTTATTCTAAACATAGCCAGGAGGTTGTTCCATGTAAATTTCCTCCTATAAATCACCATGTAAGAAGGCAGACTTGACATCCATTTGATGGACTTCCCAGTTGTGTAAGGCTGCAAGGGAAAGAACAAGGCGGATGGAGTTCATTTTTGCGATGGGAGCAAAGGTTTCATTGTAGTCAATCCCTTCAACTTGGGAAAAACCTTTGGCAACTAACCTTGCCTTAAGTCTTTCAACACTTCCATCTGATGCATACTTAGTTATGTAGACCCATTTACATCTGATAAGTTTTCTTCCTTTTGGAAGAGGTACAAGATCCCAAGTATTGTTCGCCATTAAGGAATGATATTCTTCATCCATGGCTTCATCCCAATTTGGATTTCCTGAAGCTTCTGCAAAAGTTTCTGGATCATGATTCTCGGAAACTTGAACCAAAAGAGAAGAGGCTCGCTGAAACTGAGAACGTGTTCGACACTGATCTCTAGGATCACCGACAAGATCATCAGCTGCTTCACATGTTGAACGGACCCATCGAGGAAGCACTTGTGCTGGTGCAACAGGAGGAACATGAGCAGGCGGAGGTGGATTTTCATCCTCACTGTCATCATCAAAAACTAGAGTTGGAAACCTGTCAAGGAAGTTGGAAGAAGAAGAAGAAGAAGGCACAAACACGAATCAGGCTCGCAGGCCAAAGATGGCACAGTCGCCAAGTTAGGCTCGCAGGCCAAGAGATTTTCATCAAATTTAACATCTCTTCTAATGATTATATCATGATAATGTGGTTGAACAAGTCTATAACCTTTTACATCTTCAGAATATCCAACAAATATGCACTTTTCACTTTTAGGCTGCAATGCTTTTTGTTTTTCATCTGGAATGTCATCCCATGCTTCACTACCAAACACATGAAAGTGACTTACATTAGGTTTAGTTTTACTCCATGCTTCTTCTGGTGTTATACCTTGTAATGCTTTAGTGGGGGTGCAATTAACTATGTAATTTGCACAATTAATGGCTTCAACCCAAAATTGAAGACTTAGTCGTTTAGATTGGATCATACAATTAGCCATTTCTTTTAAAGTGCGGTTCTTCCGCTCAGCTACACCATTTTTTTGTGGTGTATATGGAACAATGTGCTGTTGTTGGATGCCTTGTTCAGTGCAGAAAGTAGTGAACTTATTGTTAACATATTCTCCTCCATTGTCAGATCTTAACTTAATAATTTGATGACCAGATTGTTTTTCCACAAGGGCCTTATAGGCCAAGAACATGTTAAATACTTCGCTATTAAGTTTGAGGAAATAAACCCAAGTGTGTGTGGTGTAATCATCAATGAAAGTTAAGAAATATTTGAAACCAGAAAAGGAAGTAGATGGAAGAGGACCACACAAGTCACTATGCACAAGCTCCAAGGGAACCGAGGCGTGCCAAGAGGCACGTTTGTCAAAACTGTCCCAATGATGTTTTCCAAGTACACAACCGGAGCAAACACCATCCCTGCAAGATACCATCGGAAGACCTGTCACCATATTTTCTTTACATAGTTGTTGCAATGAACGATAATTTAAGTGACCAAATCGCTCATGCCAAAGTTTGCTCAAGTTATCACTATGAGTAACGAAAACTAAAGGGAAAGGTGATGACCCAAAGTTGTTAAACTTGTACAACCTGGTAATATCATCAACAATTCCGGTAGCTAGGACTTGTTGAGGATCTTTAAAATCCTTGATTACAACTTGGTGAGGTGTAAAGGTCACAGTTTTACCTTCACCGGAATGGCTGATCTGATAGACTGATAACAAATTGCAGGAAATTCTTGGAACACATAGTACATCACTAAAATGACCATTATCTACTGGAACTATTCCAGCTCCTACAACACTTAGAGATCTATCATCACCGACAAATATTTGTTTGGTGTTACATTCATGCATAGTAGAGAAGATGGCTTGATCCTTAGCCATATGGTAAGATGCTCTAGAATAAATGAGACATTCATTTGAAGTAGAAGAAGAAGATGCATTATAAGAATAACCAGAAGCACAAAGTGCATTTCCATGAGAGGTAGATTCTAAAGATGAATCTAGGCTGACGGGGATCTTCTTCATTGATGCTTCAAAGGCTGCCATCTTCTTGAAACACTTAGATTCATCATGATTATCTTTCCCGCAATAGTTGCAATGACACTCAGTCTTCTTGCCTTTTGGCTTGGATCCTTTGTCATTTTTTAAAGAAGGAGTTGACTGAGAGAGTTTGGGACCCTTGTTTGACTTATTATTGCAAAAATTTTGTTTCTTGGGAGGCTTGGACTTTTCTTTCTGTTGGGACAATAAAGCTTTCCCAGATGTATCTGCATTATTGATTATTCGAAGATGAATGAGTTTATCTTGTTCTCTAATCAAGGAAGCACAAAAGGATTCAAGACTAGGCTCTTGATAGCTAGCTGCATTCAAGGATGCTTTCATGGAGTAAAATGTAGATACAAAACAGAATATGCAGGTCCAAGTTTGGAAAGAATATGATAAATGCATTGTTTGTCTTCCCTCTCAATCTTACATTTTACACATAAGAGTTTAAGAGTTTTGTACATAGATAAATAATCTTGAATGCATGAAAAGTCACTTGGATTTAAAGAAATCAACTCATTTTCGAGTTGGTGACCTCGAATTTCATTGTGTTTACCAAACAAAGATTCCAACTTGTCCCAAGCAGCATCAGGTTTATCAATTCCAGATATGTGGAATCGCAAATCAGTAGAGATTGACATCCCAATCAATCCACGAGCTTCATCACATCTATTTGCCCATTTTATTTTCTTATCATCATCAGTGGGTTATGTTTCTTTCCCTGGGGTAATTTTGAAAAGTCCCATACTTCGTAGAACATCCTCCATACGAGATTTCCATGAGAAATAGTTGGAACTGTTAAGTAGAATATCACAAGGGGTGGCCATATTTGTAAATTAATGGCTGTAAAAGCAGAAACCAATAGTATGGATGTGAAGAGCTCAAAAAAATAGGCGGTTTAAAAAAAAATGGCACGGAAAATTGACTCTGTATGATGAAGTTATGCTTGAACAAAGAGACTGTTGAAGATGTCCCCAATAGTGACGTGGTAGCTAGAGAATGTCTAGCAAAAAAAAATAACCCCCCTCTTCCCAAGATGAACCTTTTGACAATCACTTTACAAGAAAGTTGCTTTAAGTGAACCACTTTTGTAAAATAAGTGATTTCACTTTTACAATGATATTACTTTTAAATAGTGAAACAAAAAAAAACTTAAGTGACTCACTTGTATTTTTATTTTTTATTATTTAAGTGAGATGCACTTTTACAATAAAATAACTTGAAAATAGAAATTGCATGCACTTTTTATTTTAAAAGTAACTTCCTAAGACTTGAACTCAAGACCTATTAAGGAATAAAGCAACTTTGAACCAAGTGAGCTAGATTAAAAGGTATGTAAAATATGGGAATGAGGAAGGGGGCTTTTTGTTTGTTTGTTTTACTCTTCTTGTTCGGTTTGCGTGCTTGCCCTTTTTCTTGCAAAACACACCACAAATCGAAACAAAAAAAACTTTTCCACACTTGTGGAGTTAGATCTTGTTAGCTTGCTTGGAAAGTCTATGTTTTCTCTCTGTTTCTGATTTGCCGAGATCACGCAAGGTGCACGGCAAAGAGCATACACAACCGAGAAAAACCCTTTCCCTTTCTATTTCTGATTTGCCGAGATCGCTCAAGGTGCACGGCAAAGAGCATACACAGACAGGAAAGCAACAATCCGAACCCAAAAAATCTAATAGTAAAAAAAGATGAAATATGAGATTTTTTCTTTTTAAAAAAAGAAATAAAAAAATGCGTCACTGTAACATTATACCTTCAGATCTGATGAAATACGCGTTTCTGGAGCAACCGGGAACCGTTTTTGATCAAACAAAAACTATTTTCCAATGGAAACGATGCTCTGGACGCAATGGAACACCTCCTATAGCCCAGAAATGCACAAAAATACCAGAACTAGAAACCCTTTCGAGTTTCGGCAACAACAGTTCAAGATCTAGATCATAATCGGAAGCGACACTTCATAAAAGCTCTGATACCATGTCTGGGTACACAGGGTACTACCAAAGGACCGAACACCAATAGAAACCACTTCACACAAATAGATCACAGATCAACACACCGATGTTTTGACATGGTTTAAACCCTCTTGAGGGAAACACTCCACGGCCCCGGCCAAATAGCTTCTACGGGACAATTTATTATGCAAAGAAAGAAAGTTACAAATGAGCTTCTCATAATCGATCAACTAAACAATGACTCTCCATGCTCTTTGTATAGATATCATGGACCAATCGGGTGTTAAGCCACGGATCAAGGTTAGGTTTGATCTAAGAGAAGTTGAGGCGTCGGATCACTCTATGTCGGGAACATATCGTGACTGTCTGATTAAGTATTTACAAATGCATAATAATGCATACTAAAAAAACACACTATCCCTAACGGATATATTACACAAGTTGATCTTAACTAACTCCTAAGTGTCTAAATATCCTAACAGTCACCAGCTAGGAGATGTGCCCATGTTGTCATTGTTCTAGTTGATTCTTCAGCTAGAGTTGAGGAGAATGGAATTCATCCATTTCCATTGAGTTTATTGCAATTTTTCTTAGCCATTTTAAAGGCCCAGCAGGTTCAAGTTAGTGTTCCAAGTTCCAGTTAATTCAAGTACTCTCTTCTCTCTCTCATTTCTCATGCTACCTTTCCAATTGGAGGAGAAAGCTTGGGGAATGAATCCATTTGTTTTATGGATGATATTACGATAAGCATATGATATGTAATATTTTCCATTTATTAATAAAATACAATCCAATACTTCCATGTTGCAGGTTACATGTTTTTATTCCAAGTGTAATTGAACCCATTCTCTTTCCAATGTATATTTTGACTAGTTTTCAATATTGAGTTAACAAACTAACTTATGTGCATCCATTATCTATTCTTTCAGTTGTCTTGGATTTTTGAGACAATTTTGAACTTAATCCCATCCATGTTTCATAGTTTTGGGAGGGTTAGAGGTTTTTGGGTTGAAGTGAAAGTTAAATAGTTGAGTTGTCACTATAGTCTACAAATCTTCCTAGTCTTCCAAACTCTACCAGTTTGTCCCCAAACCTCAGTATTATTTCTTCCTTAGCCGGTTGGGGTTAAACACAAGCCAAAAAAATTATGATTTATCGCCATATCCAATGTAAAGGATATAATCTGCATATGCTGGTGTACCCAGGAAGCTTAGAGTAGACTTCAACGACAGCTGTTGTTGAAACATAAAAGGTCCCAGTATGTTGTGCAGAGGATTCTTAAGAAATATTATCCTTTTTATTGGCTGCTGCATGCTTTTCCCCACTCTTATCAGAGGCTATAAATTCCAATTGTGAAGCTTGGGTGGGTTTAGCTTAGACTAGGACTAGCTGCCTCAACACTAGTTTTAATAACTAGTTCACAATTTTGTAAAAAATTCTTATTTAAATCTTGGAGATTAGTTAATATTCTCATAATATGATTCGAGGATAGTACAGGTGTGTCAAAGCACTTTCCTCTACTCCCATGGAAATAAATCTCTCAGTTGGAGAAGATTGCAGGCCACATCCTCCGACAAGGAAGAAATTGCAACTATGAGATTGGTTTCCAGTGATAATGATTAGGAATTGGATGCAAGGGAAGAGTGCTTCCCCGATCAATGTGAAATTTACATTTATGTAGGATTTGAAACCACAAGTGGATTTTTCATGTTTCACATGAGGAGTATGACTCTTTATGTGACTACTCCTATAGAGATGATAGGTCGCATAGTCCACCAGTGGCTAGTCTAGTAGAAAGAGATGAGCCCACTTTGAAGGATTCTCTCAAGAAATGTGATATGATACTCCAATATTTTGGGAGGAGTGTGCAGTAGCTTAAAGATACCTTAACATCACTGTCGGGAATGTGAAGTATCGATATATTCTTCTTTGGTTTGTCTCAAAAGAAAGAATCCATTTTTTTTTTGAAGGAGGTGGTACACGCAACAATGAATCTACAATGGAGGATCAACCTTTAGAGGAGCATGAAGAGTGCAAAAATGAACATAATTGTGGCAGCCATGATGATGAAGAAGCCACAAGTCACCTGGAGGAGGATGAAAAAGAAGTAAAAGCAACACAAGACCAAATAAAAAGTGTTGAAGTTGTGAACAATGTGGAAAGAGTTTCCTACTTTATGAGAATTTTTGGATCCTCTTCAGGAAGAGCCTCCAAGAATATTGATCCTAAGACAACCAAGGAGGAAGATTCATCATTTTGCTTGGAGAAGCAAGATCCAAAGACAAATCAGCCACACAAGGATAAGATAAGAAATCTTACCAAAGAATAACCATGTGGTTCCTTCAGTAAATGCATTGAGCATAAAGAAGAAAGCATAATGCTAATGTATGAAGGTGTCAAGGATGAATGTGATGCTATGGATTCACACCACAAGCAATATGATAATATAGTGCGGCCATTAGAGATCATGCAAAAATCTCTTCCAAATGAAGGTTGTGCAAGGAATGAGCTTGATGGGAAAGGACAATGTGAAACAAAAGACCCAATAACCAATCATGAGGTTGTTGAAAAAATGGGAGAAGAATCTACTGCTAGTTTCTTTGTTGGATATTTCAAGATCACTACAAAGGATATTGATTTTGTTGATGGTGGTGAGCCATATTTTGGAACAGATCCAAAAGAAGGACATAAATAAAATTCCCAGCCACTTCTTGAACTTCATAGTGGAGCAAAATTCAAGAACACACAAATTGGGGTGTGAATTAGAGAGTTTGGTGGAAGAACATGCCATCATAGCTACACCACTTGGGAAAAAAGACATGATACAAAGGTATTGCCACATTTCAGATCTTTTTATCCCTTTGTTTCATTTTTATATGGAATCCACTTACACTGAGAAGGTTGGCATGGTTGAGTCCTTTAGTATGGAGGCTCAAACTTTTGGTGTTAACTATGAAGGAAATAATGGAGATGAATCATTGGAGGAGCATGAGTCACTGCAAGGTGACATCAATGGGGAAGGAAGATGTGTAGAAGAGGTTTCTCCAATAGATAGTTACCATCAAGATGAAGATATTGTAGTTGGGAAAGATGAGCAAGGGTCAAATTCTCAGTCACCACCTAAGCTTCATCATTAAGTTGATCAAAAGAAGGAAGAAGAGGATGTTTTCCCCAAGAACCACATTTTCTTACAAGGCCTTTGAAGATAAGTGAAGGGAATATCCATGATGCCTTGAACATTTTGCATGACACTACTGCATGGGTGTCAAAAACATGTTGGAGAGATGCATCGATGGAGGAGCCATCATCCATCGAAGACTTGGAGACCATTCGGAAAGCAATGACAAACATCAAAGGTAATTTTTTGCATCTGCTTTCTAATAGAGAACATTTATTAGATCTTATGGAGACGTATCATAGTGCTTCATTGGAACATGAAAAAGAGGTTGAGAAGCTCACTCACATGTTGAAGAGCACCCAATATTCCTTGAGGAGTGTACTCAGTGCACTTCAATAATCTGAGCATCAGATTGAGCAGCTTGATGAGAACTTGCAAGGATCTCCTTTCACCTCCTACATTGTAGATAGTCATTCTCATATGGCTGATTGCATTCATGGTGTAGAGGAGGAACTTCATGTGATGGTGGCACATGAATTACATTCTGATTTTCATGTGCCTAGGGAGTTTGAATTTAAGCAAGATGAAGGCCAAGCACATGTTCTTTTCCAAAGAGATGATGAGTTGCCTCTAGGATATTGTTGCATAGTTTTGGAGGAGGCATATGATCTCACTATAGTTGAGCCATCCTCAAATCTAATGGATGATTTTTGTAGAGAGTTGGTTAACTATTCTCCATCCCACACACATATGGCAGCCAACACACATAGGGATGGATATTGGGTAAATGGATTCTTTCTTTTGGTTCCACATGAGGAGAAGGAGGCTCCCACACTCTTTATTGATGACTTGATGGTTAGACCTTGGGGTTTGACAAGCACACCAGACCCTTACTAGTTTGATGAGAAGCAAAAGAGACATCTATCTAATGTCTCCATCATGCATAGCAGTGCATGATAGTTCCACTTGAGCCAGTTAAGTGGAACAAGTAACGAAGTGATGAGCTATTTCACCAGAGTGAAGATGGAACATGGGGAAGCTACAAGATTTCCATTTGGATCATTAGGATGGAATTTTTATTCATCCACTGATTGGGTGGATAGATAGAAGAAGGAGTTGATTATCCCAAGGGGTAAGTTTTTTGTTTGCATCAATGGATATTTTATTGACACATCATTCATATTTTGTGAGCAATTGCATGTGCATCTATGACTACTATGTGATGTCTCCAGTACACCTGCATTGACATGGGATTGTCACCTATGTCTTATGGATAGAAATGATGTCAGTCACAGTGCTAGTTTGCACATGGCACATAAGGAGTTTCATACTTGGCTAGAGAGACTCACAGAGGTTCAGTTTTGCATTGGGAGTGATAAGCTTCTAGTGTGGTGGTGGGATCCTGGTATCCTATATGATGATAGATCCTCCCTAATGGTACTATTATTTGGGATCATGTAGTTGAGATAGTGAGATCATGGCATTCCTTGGAGTATTAGGTTTCCACATAAGATAGTGCCATTGTATAACAAGCATAAGTGGCATTGGGAACTAGGAATTGATGGATGATTTTAGTTTGCATTAATGTATGGAGGAATGCAACACAAGCAGTGGGACCCTAGGATCATTTTTAGAGATCCAGTTATCACCAGAGTAACACAACAGTAGCATGGTGGCACTCCCATTGAGTTTAGTTGGAATTTGGAATTCAAATGCTTGTCAAGTTCATCTACAAATCTTAAATTGCTTGAGGACAAGCAATATTGGGAGGGGAAGACTATAATGTCCCATTTTACAAGATCCATGATAATTCCCCTAACCCATTCATCCCCATGGGTTCAAGAAGAAATAAAATAAATTAGCTAGGAATAATATTAGACCATGGTCATTTAGTTTAATTAAATGAAACTTTAGAGAAATGTTATAGTCTTAATATGTAAATATTTTATTATCATTTAATTTTGTTATGAGTGATTAATCCATAGGAGGGCCCAAGAGGGAACGTGGAGCTTAGTTGGCCTTCTAATATGTTTCCAAAATAAAATTAGAAGAAAGAATCACAAATCAAGGTGTCAATGAAAAGAAGGAAACTAGAAGAAAGGCAGAAAAGATGGAAGGCAATAGCAAAAGTAAGGAAACTCAGAAAATCAGTAAAGTAATAATAAAAGAAGGAAAGTTCTCAAAAGCAAAAAATAAAAGAAGTTTCATAATTTTTGAAACTAAATGAGGATTAGAAACAACCCACTAAAGCTACAGGGTCAAAATTTAGCTAAGGAGGTCACATTAGTTGAGATAAGGAGGGTCCACGTAATACCCCCATTTTGACCCTTAGGATATATTTCCTTTTAATGTAAATATTGTGCATATGTGATGTATGATTCCTAGCATGGAGCTCAAGTCCAAAGCCCTGCTACTGAATTCCCATCCCTAAATGGGTGGTATTTTATATTGTGCTATCCATGTGCTAGTAAGACATGGGGAAATTGAAAAGCATGTAAATAATTATAATGCAAATAAAATACCAAGGGGATGGCTATGGATGCAACTAAAATGAGGGGGATATATGTATCCACTAGGGAGAGGTGACAGAGTTGTGGGATTGAACTCCATGCTACCAAATGTCATCTTGAGAACCCCTTTGACCTTCCTTGCTGACATTTAATTCTGTTGTAAGGAAGTGGTTGAAGAAATCAGTACATGGATTCAATGGAGCATGGGTAGCCTATAAATTTGTATGGCAGAGTATGGGCTCTGTTTACTTGACCCACAAGTCACTCTATCTGAGGAGAGGATGTTTTCCCGCATCCCCTTTCAATGGGGGAATAACTAGAATGCCATGGGGAGCATGCGATGCATTCGCAGTTGGGGAAAAACCAAAAATCACGACTTGGAAAGAAGCCATGTTTTGGAGTGCCAAAATCGCCTAGAAAATCCTATGGATAGTAAAATCCAATGGGGGTTCCATAGACCCAAACATTGGGGAGAATTTGAGATTGGGAAGAGCCCTGAAATCCATAGGAAATCCCAGATTCAGAAGCCCAAAAGGCCAATGATGGAACAAAGCCATTTGGCCTCAACATTGGGAAGATCCAAGAGTGGATCACAGTGGGAGAGTGACTAGGGGGTCATAAGTCATCGTAGAGCCAGTGAAGGCTCATTCACCTTTGGTTTAGAAGTCAAGACTAGCTATACCTTCCTAGGTCAACACTGAGGGAAGGGGCACCCGAGAGACTATGTAGCAGAGAAGGGGACCTTACATAGGCTGAGAGTGGAGGTGATGGGGGTTCCTCAACTGTATGAAGCCAATTGGATATGCCTATAGCTCTGTGGTTGAGCTCATTTGATCTACCCGTGGCCAGGAAGCATGAGCGGGAAAACAGTTCGATTGAATGAGTCAAATCTGTTATGGCGGAAAATTAAGAAACAAAATGAGCAAAGTAGGAATACACTACCCAGATAACACAAATACACACAAACAATATGTAGGGATGTGAACTAATTTCTCTATTACTGGATGTAAGATCACGGATTGATTCGATGTATGTTACAATATTATACATGCTTATATAGAATGTTGAGATACTTGGGTTCCTTCCTGTTACGTTCAGTTACAAAAGAAGTTAGAACCGTTCGAAAGTTCAACGATTACAGTCGACTAGAATACAGAGAGACAGTTTGTCATATTTCGACAGTCGAAGTCGTAGGTCGATGCTACATGTCGACGTCGCGAAACTGTTTAGTTCATGGAGCTTGTCGAAGTTGTTGAGTTTGTCGAAGTCATGTCGAGTTTCGAATACGATGCTGGTCGGTCAGGACTTAGCTTTCTCGTTTTCTCATTGCAACATTTCTTGTGCTTGCTTCTAGATGTTGAAAATTTGATCTCGAAACTTCAAGGATTTATCAACTTCCCACTGGTTGTAGTCGGTGTTGGAGTTCGACTGTGTCGAGGATTTGATCAAGTCGATAGGCGTTGAGGGTTTTTTGAAACCCCAGGAGTGTAGGTTGTTGGAATGTTGTCCAAGGCTAACAACGGAGGGTGAAAACCTAGTCTGAAAGGCTTCAAAAGGCTCTATGCAATAGAAATTCTATCCCCGGCCTGTTTGGTGTGGTTAACTCCCACGGATATAAAGGACACCGCTAGCGCTTATAGGGTTTCATCCTTTAAGGATTTGTCTTTCTTTGTGGGAATATTAAAGTGCTCTAACTCTAGAGAAGAATCTACCTTAAAATAAATCTAAACTAAGTCAGATCTAATCTAAATAAGTGTTTTGTTTGTGTGCAAGATAACTTGATCCGAAAATTTAATAAGTCTTTTCACCAATTTAACATAAATGTGAAAATGGATCTTTACTTACTAGCTTAAAATACAATTAGGAAATGAAAATTAACTGATAGTAGTTTAAGGATTAGACACATGCAAGATTAGCCTATAGCTGAAATGCTAATTGAAAAATTAACATGAATTTATAAATTTCTATTAATCTTTTGCAGAAATAGATAAATGTTTTAATTAAATAAATTGACTTAAAACATAAGGGACACAAAGATCATGAGTAAAGACAAATCCAAACTGTAGATCAATATATTAATTATTGATTGCAAAAAATAAATAGTGTTGATAAATAAGCTGAAGTGAAAAACAACATTCATCAAAAAAATTTGATCAATTAACAAAAGAGGAATCAAGAGAAGAACTAACTGTATTACTTCAAAGTTTGCAAAAAATTACAACCTCTGCATTAATCAGAGTGTCTCTAGTATTCTTTTGCCGATTTTCTCCTACCCTACCCCATGAGACCTCTACCCTTTAAATAATAATTACAAAATAGTTACCAAAGATAGACTTCTCATAAAACAGGGATTACAAAATCAACTAATCTAAGAATAACCAAGGGCTCTTTTCCACTTGGTCCTAACTTCTAACAACTCATCAATATATGTATAATTGGCTGACACAAACCTCAGCTGGGAATCACATGTGAATATTTCCATCTCATTTTTGGCCAGCTTATGCTAGGCGCGCAGGAAAATATGGATCTTGCCTTCCAAGCTGATAGGATGCCTGATGAACTGGTCCACTTCTGCAATCTGGATGTGCTCGAGCTACTGGATATTTTCCTTGAATTCCTCACATCTGCTTTCAACTTGTTCAATCATTAAATTCGATGGACAGGCATTCTCAATGAGATCCATTCTAGGTAATTGCAGGCTGACCATAATATTATCCACAACATACCACCTTCTTCCACAGGTGCCTTCTTTATAGTTTCATCCACCATTTCAAGGATATTTGTCTAGGCATTTAAAGAAGTCCTGACTCTTCTGAACTTGAAGTTGTGCAACACTGGAATGCCATCTGGTTTTTCTTTTATGTACCTTTGCCAATCGACAATGTCATCAATAGCCTTGGAATCTTGTTGCATCTTATCCATCTGCTGGTCAAGGATGAAAAACATTTTCTCAAAAGCACCATTAGTTTCCTGAATTTAATTCAGGGAACTAAATAATTTAGCCAGGAGCTTGTGATGCTCCTCATTCACCTGATTAGCCAAGTCTTTAAACTCTTGTTGGGAAAACTTAGAGAAAGAAGATGAGGATGCACTTGCAGTTGCATCCTCAAGCTGCTTTTCCAATACATCTGTCTTTTCAGCATTAGCAGTATTCAAAACCTCTATATCTTGCAATTGATCCTGGAGGGAAGCATTGTGCTCTTGTAGGTCGTTGAGTTGACTTTCATAATCATTACTTAATCTTTGAAGCTCAGATTCATGCTCTTCATTCTTTTTCATCATCTGCTCTTGAAGCTTCTCATCCTTCTTGATATCAATTTCTTTGTTCAGTAAGGTCACCTAATCAAAGTTGGCCCCTGCAAACACTCCCATAGCCGAAGCAGTATCCAATGCTTCCCGTTGGATATCATCAGATTGTTTGATCCAAATAACTTGATTAGGAGAAGGAGCCTACAACACACATTTTGATATCTACTTCTCTTGTTTCCTTTCTTTACCATTGCCTTATCTGATTTACTATAAAAATATTCTCCAAGGGAGACTACAATGTCCTCCTCACAAGCAGTTATCAACTTAGTAGAAGATGTAGCCACATCTCCTGTTGTAACTAATGAAGTTGTCTGGGTAACAATGGAATTAGGTATTAACATGGTAACCTGAGAGGTATTTGGGGAAGAAGAGATGATTTCAGAAACTGATGGTACAGAGGTTGGAGGAGTAGTTGAAGTGAGAGATCTAGGAAGTGAAATAGGGGTAGCAACAACTGATGGTGAAGAAGGGGAAGTTGGGATTTGGACATCATTGGTTGGTGGTAGTGAGGTAGATGGTGGTGGTTGCAGAGAAACAATCGGAGACTTGATCTTTGTAACTATTGGTGGTGAAGTGGAAAGTGGGACTGAAAAGGTTTAATGTGGAGCAGTGATGGAGGTTAATGCATCAAATAATTGAGATATGGTGGATGGTGGTGCAGCCTCAGATGATGAAGTGGAAAGAAATTTAACAGAGGAAAGTGGGAATGCATAAGTTATTGTATCAATAACAGTAGTAACTTCAGGAAAATTTTCATCTGGGATAGGATCATCCATCATAATGGCAT
The DNA here is from genome assembly GCA_027924585.1 of Larix kaempferi. NCBI lineage: Eukaryota > Viridiplantae > Streptophyta > Pinopsida > Pinales > Pinaceae > Larix > Larix kaempferi. The sequence continues at coordinate 616,985 of BSBM01001233.1, forward strand.
CCAACAAATTTGTGACTGCTCGAGAACCTTCAGTTATTTCTTATACCACAGGAACAGGAGGAAGTCTTTCATCCTTAATATCACTGTCCTCAATATCAAGTGTAAGAATTTTAGGTGTAGAGGTCTGAACTTTCTGTCTTTTTGCAGGGTTTCCTACAACAACCACTTGGGTGTCAAGCATTGAGATCATTTGTGCTAACTACTTCTTCAATTGCTGAGATGTTTGAATTAACACTTTTAATGATGTAGCAGTTTTCAACTTTGGTGCATCTTCCATAGGGCCTTTTCCTTTCCCTTAATTTGGATAGGTCAACATTAGTGGAGCACTTTCATTATGTGCTTCCTTTTCTTCCCTGTCTTTTCTGGTTTTCTCTTCCAGCTGTAACTCCATCTTCCTATAACTCAAAACCTTAGTTCTAAGTTCCTGTTGATACTGAAGAATGTGGTTATGTTCTTCTTTGCTTTTAGCCCTCACTAAGACTTGAGAAATATTCACTCCCTAATAAATGGAGTCATCAAGAATATCTTCATGGGCATAATCAGTCTTCATGTGTCCCTACTTGAAGTGAGCATCAAGGAATGCCTTGGGGTCATGCATCCTCTTGGGATCAAATCCCAATTTCAAAGAATCAATCCTCTTCCAGAGTACTGCAACTCAAGTTGAAGCTAGAATGACCAAAGGTTCAAGGCTTAGGGGAAATTTGGGCCATCCCCTTCTCTTAGTTCCACTAAGCTTAAGAAATACCCCATCTGTTACAGTCGGGAAGGATATATCTTCAAGTAGCAGCCTGTATGGGACTACCCTTGGCAGTACATGCACTATGTTGCTTCCCCAAACTCTGATGTAAGAAAAATATTCTCCCACATACCAATCACCGAGTGTAGGGATTAAAGATTTGGCATCGGGAGAAAAAGTAGGTGCATCTTCCCTGAATATTTGTTGATAGATAGCACCAAAGAAATGGTCAGAGATATCATATAGAAAAGGAACAAAGTTGGTCTCCCACAAGGATGAGCAGTAAATGTGGACTGGAGGTGATGACAAGGTCTAATTCCACCCCATGGAAGTGTACTAGAATTCTGAGCAAAAGACATCAATTACATAGGTAGAATAAAAGAAATGTGGCTTCTTTGGTTTTCTCTAATATCGTTCAATGGTTGAATTTAACTCTGCTAACAAGATTGAAGCCCAGGGGAATGACTCCCCTGTTGTAAGTACATGATGGGAAAGAAGTTCCCATTCAGCTTTGAACACTGAACAATTTGGAAGACCATACATCATGCAAAGAGTGGCTGCCAAAAAGGGAATAAGGTTCCTTGAACCATGAAACTGGGTACGAATTCTCGGCCATGGGCATAAAATTGGTCTGTTTGTTCATCCAAGACTTCACCATTTCATTAAAATTATACCTAGTCTTAGCAAAATCTAGGAATGTAGCATTAAGAGGTTGGATGGTTGGTTTAAGGTCATATGCTCTGGTGAAAACCTCAGGACGAAAAGTGGTCAATTGAGACCTTGCTCTATCATTGAAAGAACAGTCCTTAGGGTTGGCATGGTCAATAATCCATTCAACTACGTCTGTGTAGGGGAGAATGGAAGGTCTAGCAGGTATGGCATGTACTTGTGAATCCCTGATTTTTTCATAGGCAGGTCAGTCATTTTGGATATCAAATAGGTCATCGTTATGAAATATGGCGTAAATTTTCAACCAATCAATCTGGTAGGTCTCAAAAAAATTGTCACTAGTATCGGCAAGGATGCCGAAGTTTGGGTCTTTTTTCATCAAATCTTTCTGAGTTGTTTTAGAGTGGGTGTTCTGTGACATGTTGAAAAACTATAAATTTTTGATAAATAAATAAACACAAATAAAAAATAATTTAAAATGGAAAAAAACGTAAACAATCGAATAAGAAAATGACATGAAACCAACCTGTGCTAACTGAAAATGGCAGAAAATGAGCCCTAGGAAAAACTCATAGTAAAAATCCTCGCAGCAGGTAATTCTCGAATTTGAAAATGATAAAGGAAAATAGAAAAATCAACATATTTATCAATTTCGTCGGGTAAAATCTGGGCAGTAAGATTAAGACAGATTGACGACTGAGATTTAATGTTGTGGTATGTGGAAGAAAAGTTGCAGGAGTTTATTTTTACAAATATATACATTCTTTTCGCAATCCACAATCTGGAATTGCGGTTTGCGGAACCGCAACTCTACGTATTAACAAATCAGAAGTTTCCGCAATCCGCAATGCGCAATTGCGGGTTGCTAGTTGCGGAAACACAAACGACTTTATTTAACATAATGAACTTTCCACAATCCAAATCCACATTGTGGGTTGCGGAAAAGCATGATGCAAATTTATTGTTCAGTGGGTTGCGGAAACGCAAAGTGCAAAAACTACTTTGAGACTCTTCTCGCAATCCGCATTGCGGGTTGCGGATGCAAAAGACCACAATTATTGAAAAACATTTCCACATCCGCAATTCACATTGCAGATTGCGGGTTGCAGAAACAAAATGTTTCAAAAACGAAAACCAAGCTTCCGCAATCAGCAATGCATTGCGGATTGCAGATTGTGGGTTGTGGAAAGAAGTTGACGTTTGGGAAAACTCAATGCTTTCCACAACTCATAAAAATACTCAAAAATGAAATAAATTTCCAAAGAGAAAATTACTAACTAAATCAAATCATGACAAAGACATAAAAACATGATGAGCAAAATGAAAAACCCCAAAATGAGTAAAGAATTTAAACATTACCTTTGCATATAAAAACTTGGGGCTCCCATGTTTTAATAAACATGGGATCTGTTGTACCTACAACAAATGGTGACTGGCTGGGATGAACTAGTTATCTCTATGAATAAAATCTTCAGTTAAAAGGAAGATATATCAGCAAACTGATGTTTCAACCTGAAATTAAGAAACTTTTCTCACCAAGAACACAACCAAACAGCAGAGTTAATCACATTATTAACATATTCCCATCCAAAACAAATTAATGATGATGTAAATCTGATAAGGAAGTCTACAAATAACCAGGAATCCATTACCATTATGCAGTCATAGGAGGGTAGTTTGTATTGAACCTTAGAGAAAACTTAGAACCATTATGTATTACCAAATTATGAATCACCTTGAATTTATTAATTACTTATTTATGTACAGATGGATTACTGAAAATATATACATTTCTCTTTCTTTTTCTCTCTCTTTTTCCCCCATTTTTTTAACTTTTCTCTTTTCTTTTGAAAACATGAGAATGAAAATATGCACATAAGACTTTGTTGACATAAGGCCATTTCCCTGACTTGGTGATCAGATGTTGGAAATGCCATTCACAAATTTGATCTAGAAACTGAACAAGCTAGCTTGGTAAGGAGACTCATTGTCTTTCATCTTTTGACACTGAAAGAAATTACCATGGCTTGGTAACCATAAAGTGATCATTTCAGTCAAAAATAAACTTCATGATCATGGTAGGCATGGCTTGTGATACGACCCCCCTATCCTCATATACAACAGTTGTCTTATAAAAGGAAAACAAAGATTTATTGATGTGTAAATTACAAGACACTACCATGGCTTGGTGACCATATACTAGTAGTGTTACTCATTGATGTTTTGCAGATCATGAGTGGACCAACCTGTGATAGGATGTTCCACCTTCCAGCAGCAAATCAAAGTCATCTCCCTAGCTTGGTGACCAGATGTGGAGATGTCATTCCACTAAACATCTATGAACAGAATGGGCTAGTTTGTGATAAGACCCCCATCTTATAATCTATTATTATTAAGATGAATTATTTTCAAGGTGACTATAATGGAATCCAGAGTAGATAAAGGTGATAAATATATGTTCCCTTCACTAATGAAACATAAGATAAGAAATCCTAAACACTTCCATAACATCAATTAACCAGATTATACATCTATAAGGGTAGTGATCAAGGTGGGAAGGTATAAATCAAATCTCTGCAAATATTGACTGTTAATTTCATGAAAAACATTTTCAGACATAGGCTTAAAACAAATTAAAACTGACATTGCCACCTCAAAAATTCAGATTGTATTAATCTTGAGACACACTGATCAACATCCTTTTTGTAATGCCCATATTTTGATTCGGCATATTTATTAGTTAGACACACCGTACTTTACTTCTTATATATTTTGTCGAACTCAGCTCGACTGAGTAAACTATATTGGACCTCATTATATGATGTTACTCTGTCTTATGATTTCACCATGATTATGATGTTACTATGTTATGCAGTTATGATGTCATGATTATCATATGATTTCCTTATTTTACGATTTCAGTATATGTTTATATGTTTTCCTTAATGAAATGTGAAATATATGATTCGGTACGTGGATACCATCTTCTTATATGAATTGCTGAAATGTTATATGTCATATGCATCTGTGATGAGCTAAAAGGTTACATGAAATAAAATGATAACATGGATCAATTGGCGATCAATGGAAAGTGCTTTCTATAAATTGTATTTTTGCAAAACACTAACCTACAGGACACAGGGGCTATGGGATAGCCAGTTACTTGATTTGATATATATTGAAAAGGAAAAACATGTTCATACAGCAAACCTTAGCAGCCAAAATGAGGATACGATAACACAAACTGATAATCCCGATAGCAGCAAGTATGAGTCGATAAGGGCGTAGGCCCAGTATGTTGAGAGGGATGGATGTGTTTCCCACCCTATGTTCCATGAGACCCGAGGTCGTGGGAGGGCCGTGCTGAGACACGCTCCCCATGTTGTTGTGATGACGATTGTCGGATGCCTGCTAGGGGAGGATAGGTCCGCTGTTCAGCCGACGCTATCGCTCTCAAGTTCTATGTGGTCAGGTCGGTGAGTCTGACATCCACTGTTGTACTAGCAGAGGAAGGATAGGGAGGATGCTGGACGTAGGTTATGATGGGAGGATGTGTTAGTTAGTACTGTTGGGGGGTTTAGTATTCCTTGATTCCGAGTTAGTGGAAGTAGGCACCCTTCCTGTACTTGATTGATTAAACTAATGTAAACATAAAGACAATGATGTTAAATCGTAAAGGGTTAACTGTTAAATAACCGAGGATGTTAAAGTAATTATACTATAGATTATGCTTGCTCTTCTGCATGGGGGTAGATACTATTGTTAGTTAGCAAGTATGCATAGGCGGAATGGGGTTTGTTTATAGTACATGTCCGACATGTGCATACACTGGCCATGCATGCACACCTTGTACGTGTACAATATTACTGGTGTATAACATACCTGTCATACTCGAATAGTAGTATAAATGTCATAGATAACTCAGTTAATGATACATCAATCAACTTAGGTAATGAATGGTTAGGTTGTCAATGTGTAAATAAGTGAATTAGTAATTATATGAAAACATTGTAATAATAAACTAAGACAAGTATCGTCAGTTAACATTGTCATAGAAGAACTGTTGTGAATAGGGTAATGATAGTGTCTAATTAATTAGTAAAATTGTTTAAGCCCTCACAAGTGCTTTGTTTATAATAACAAGGATGCTATGTTGATGATAGGGTACCCATGTGATAAACAAATAATTAAGAGTACTATGATCGATTCACCTTTAATTATTGTCAAGGGGTGATTTAATTATTATTATTAATTAATAAATGATATTCCAGCAACATTTATATCCCTATCGTAACAAATGCAATATAAGTAAGATTTAAAATATTGATTTATAAATTAATATTACGTAATTAATTCCATTTCAAAGTTAGCCATAACAAGATAATCCTTTTTGGAATAACCGTGATGTGATGGAAATGGATATTTAATTATTCAATGTTAATCTTGGAATTTAAACCTCAAGCTAAAGTAGCCCCGACGGATAAGGTGGATCATTAAGACACATCATGTCCAAGTTGACAAGGGGCAACTAATTATATAATATTTTATTAACTACATTAATGACATTAAAATATCAAGGACGGCGGATAGACTTGTATTTAATGAAACTGTCCCGAATGGTTAACCTTGGGGTGATAATTCCCACCGTAATAAATAATTACGACCGTCAATCCAAAACCGAATGAATTTTCCATAAAAGTAATTAATTATACATTTTTATAATGAGACGTGGATGAATGAACTAGGGAAAGGAGTAAAGGTTTGAAGGGCTCGAGAGGGGGAAGTTTGGGGCGGTGGAGTAAGCCCAAGGTCTTCTGGAGGATGGACATGTATATAGAGGGGGAGAAGGTTGAAGGTGAGGGAGTTTTTTTGGGTTTTGGGGAAGAAAAGAAGTTGGGAGAAAGTTTGATTGGAGAACAGAAGGATTTTGAGAACAGAAGGAAAGACTGCTCTCGGGATTATCAGATTGTGGGCTCGGGGGCTTGGAAATCCTTTGATTTCCAAGGGCCAGCAAGATTATAGCTGGTCGGTAGGGTGGACACTTCAGTTTGGCTGTCTAAGGGGTTACACAACCGGCTACAACTTACGGTTAGCATCAGCATCAGGTAATTTCCGTTATTTACTATTATGCTAAATCTTACTGTAAACATGCAAACTTACTATTTACTGATTTACTGCTATTTACTGATTTACTCAGTTGCCAAACCTATTCTTATGCTGTTGAAAAGAAAATAACGATATGTTTGTTTATTTCAAATTTCGAATGTAAGGTTAGAAAAATCACCACAGTACACTAAAAATTACTTCAGCACATAGAAATTCTTAGAAATTCACTTCCTTAAACTCATAAAGTTTAAAACGTAGAAAAAAAAAAAACCTGAAATTTACACAGTGCTCTGCTGTAAAAACCAGAGCACTACAGATGGTATCAGAGCCTTTGTTCAGACTCTTGAACCTACAGGCCTATTCATGCTTCACCTAGAAAGTTTACTTGATAATTTACCTACTTGACCTCCCGCCATAGTCATCTTTCAAGGTACCTGCACAACGATAACAACAAATTACATTAAAAATATATATATATATATTTATATTTTCCTTCTGTATATAGTTAATCTACCACTAAACCAATGCAAATTATTTAGGGCTTCCATCAATTTATCCCCTTCCGTTCTATTTCCTACTACTGTTGCCAAAATCTTGGCAAGTGATGGGAATCCATGAACAAAATTAAGAGAAGAAAATTTAAATTGAAATTACAACAAAAACAAAAGAGCGTTATAGCAAATTTCCTATGGGATCTTATTGCTTAAATATTACTGTCTAAATTTGTTTTCATATAAAAATATTGGGTCTTATATTTCACAGAAAGAACCGAAATTTGCTTGCTGTAAATTAGAAATATATAATTGTTTTATCACTATCTTATTTTGTAGGAGGATCAAGAATCTAAAGAAAATATATAAAAAAAAAAAATAAATAAATAAAAACAAATAAAAACAAATAAAAAAAATATACATATATATAATGCCCAGGATTGTTCTTCATTCATAAAACACAGTAATTATTCTTCTTGAATTTAAAATAAAGGTGCCAATACTCCCCAAACATTTTGCCAAAAGTCACTTTAAACCGTGAATTCTTGAGAACTTCAGCCAGTAGCCAAGTTTAGGAAGTCACGACAAATTACTAAAAATCATAGTATAGTGAATTAAAAAGTAACTTATCATAAACAAAGTCATTTAAGAAAATAAATAACATTACCCAAATTCAAGAAAGAAGACCAATTAAGCTTGAAGCAAATAGCATTATAGCATCAACCGAATTCAAGAATGAAAACTAATTAAGCTTGAAGCCAATGCAAATTAGGGTTGAATCGGTCACGGTATAAGCAAATTAGAAGGTGAGATCATAAAAGACCTTTATTTTTTTAACGAGTAACAAAATAAAGTTTTATTATACGAAATCTTTTGCCATATTAATTAGAACTTTTACCATAACTTCTCGGTTAAGAAAAAAAAAAAATATATATATATATATATAATAAAATAAAAAGCAGAATAAAAAAAAAAAAACCTGAAAGCCCTTGCTACGGCAGTCCATCTGCGAGCAATTGGCAAAGCTCCGCACGAGACTTCATACCTCTGTACAGCAGCCTCTGCAAAGCCGAGTGCATATTGTTTGGTCTGAGACCGCCTGAGGATGCCTGCTAAGGCCATTAATCCACTCCAAACGAATTCAAACAGAAGTATGAGCGAACGGTGGGAGGAATGAAGAACGTAGACAGAACATTGAACCTCCATTTGCGCTAAACCTCATCACAGTCTCGCTGGAACGAAACCGCTTCCATTTAAAATAATTTACGAATTACTTTCCGTGAAACTAAAATTCGAACAAATCTTCGAAGGCCTTCCTAGCATGAAGCCAGTTCCTGATGAAAATACTAAAGGTTTGGTTCTATATCCAAATCGATCTCAAGCCTCAAACACAAAGTATTGTTCAGTCACCGACCCAACTCAAGTATCCCCAAGCGAAACAGTGTACATGTGCGTCTAGGTAGGATCCCACGAAGGAGCATAGTTATAAATCGATTTCCATCAAAATTTAAAGAATTTGCCTTTCCCGCGGCCGATTCGACTGACAGATTTAAAGGAGGACCCCAGGAAGCATATCTCGCTGAGAGATAAACAGATTAAAAATTCTCTCGCTTAAACCCGATTTCAGCGAATAATCTACCCATTCTGGCAGCGATATTTATTGCTTCCTCTCCACAATGATATATCTTAGCCATAGCCATATAATCTACCCTTTCTGACAGCGATATATCTTAGCCATAGCACTACCCGCTGCTATCAAAAGGGGAATCGCAGACAACGTTACCAGGGTAAGTTTTCATCCTTTGATGAAAGCCACGGTGAAACCTCCAAAGAAAGTAGAGGTGGACTTTATAAATTGCCCGGCTCACTCAGGTCTCTCTCAATTCGTGGTGTAATAAGCTCCGTTTTAGACGTATATCAAACACGACCCTGTAACTAGTGAATATCAATTTATTTATGCTACTACAGGGGGGAGCCCTGTGCATACCCGCTGTTCAAATCCATATGGTCCTATTAATATCTGATATCGCCTGCGCAGCAGCGTCGCCTTTAAAAACTTCTCGCCGGAAACAGAGACTGTACTGTATGGATTCTCTACCGTGTTCCGGTTAAACTCACACTTTCTCTGGAAAATTGAGAAAACGAAAGCGGGTCCGCACGGTTTTCACCGTGTTTACGAGTCTCGCACACCTGTAGGGCAAGGACTAGTGCCTCTTGTTAATTAGATAACCGTGAACCCATTTCAATTTCATCATTATTTCCCCTACAGCTGACAGGCCATGGCTGTGCGCATCTCCTGCTGTATCATGTTGGCAATATCCAGTAGATTGCCGAGCATAAAACGTGGGGGAGGCCCTTTGAATCCCTGCTTTTCAGAGCTCCATGGAGAGCCCACGGCGTCCATAAGCATTTGATGAAGAAACATAGCAGAAAAGGGGATATTCCAGCGATAAATAGAGTGAATAGCAGACCATCGATACCAACTCCCGAGACCTCCGATGATGGGAATCTGAAGGGTGGAGCGGCCACCTGCTCGGCTGTTAATTCTTGGTTCTGCAATTTACCAGGGTGCATGAGATAACAGAAGCTTACGGGAGCAATGACCGAGAAATAAATTGCCGGAACGCGCATCTCTGCAGCGGTGCTTTGCACCCAATATTGCACGAAGTCGTGGATGAGATAATCCGGCGAGAGCTGCTGAGGCAATCCAACCACCAATATTTTGCAGCTCTGCAATTAGTAGCTCAGAAAATTGTATTAGGTTTCAGCTTTCAATTTCTAAAACATAGCCAGTTTTTACATTCAACATTCTATTTTCAACGAATGGTCTCGCCAGACCCACGCGCTGAATGGGAGACCAGGCTCGCGCGCGGGAGAGGAAGCACCGCTTAGTAGGGGGAGGCACCACGTTTTGGTTAATGGGGAGAGGGGGTGCATGCAGCCCAGGTGGCTGGCATGCAGCCCAGGCCTCCTCGTGGATCTTTGAGCCGGTTGGTCTGGCCAGAGGTAGAAACCCGGTCGAAGTTAATAGGTGGAGTGGGAGACACGAGGAGGTAGGTAGGGTGGACGCGCGTCGAAGTCCGCGTGAGAGGTTATAATGTTTAAAAATAGAAAAAAAAATATATATATATATAATAAATGGTTTAAAACTCGAAAATAAATTGTTTAATGTTTCAAATTGTTTAAATGTTTAAAATTATTTAAATCTCAAATTTTAGTTGTAAAATAAAATATCTGCATGGTGGGATATTTCTAAAAAAATTAATGTTTAAAATTATTTAAATTTATTTAATTATTTAAAAATTTCAATTGTAGTTCTTTCGAAATTAATATTTATGATATATATATATATATTGCTAAAAATATGGAGATATAATTGTAAATTTAATGCAATACATACATAATAGTTTTTAGGTTGATTTAAAATTCTTATAAATAAAAGTTAGATTATGATTAGAGTCTCTATGTTTAGGATTAACTTTAATTAAACCTAAGGTTGATTAGAGGATTCAGAATTTTAAGATAAATTAATGTCAATTAGGTTGTTTAGATTAAAGGGTAACATTTAAAGTAACTAAAATAGAGATATTAAAAATTTTGCCGAAATTTCAACTCCTAGTCGAAGGGATGAAAGAAACCCGAAATCTCAAAAACAAGACACCGTTAAGACCAGCATGACGAGCTGAACACCATGACAAAGATTGTTTAATAAAAACGACTATAGATTTTACTGCGCTAACCCTGACAATCTGTTATCTCATGATGCAAGTTATTTCTTATGCATAAGTATAAGTGTATGAATACCTACATTTTAGTTCCGCGTGTATTTGATTAAACAACTAAGGACATGATTTTATTTTCAAACAAACTCAGGGACTATCATGGTGACAACACGCAGAGGTCGAGGTCGGGGTCAAGGTCGACCACCGTCACCACCACCTCCGCCACCGCCAACACCGCCACAACCAACCTCAACACCAGAAATGCAGATCATAATGCGGTCATTGGAGGCTATTATGACCACGATGAACAGGCAGTCGGAAAGGGCCGCCGAGGTGGAAACCACTCAAGTGAGTCGAGAGAACTCTGAAAGGGCACATGGCCCAAGACTGGAACCACTTCAGGACATATCGAGGGAGTTACAAAAGATAAAAGTTCCAGAGTTTTCAGGAGGACGACCCGGTAAGCATGCAGAGGCATGGCTGGAAGGCATGAAGAGATGCTTCGCATTGAATGAGTACACATCTAGTTCCAAGGCTAGGATGGCCGTCTTTCAGCTTAAAGGTGATGCTTTGAATTGGTGGTCAGACCTCGAGAAACAGTTGCACCTTACTCCTCTTACAACTTCTTGGGAACTGTTCGAGGAAAGGTTCCACATGAAGTATTTGCCAAATTATTACAAGGAAGAGCAGGCAGGTGCACTCCATGCCTTGGTACAGGGAGACAAGACGGTGGAGGAGTATGAATCTCGGTTTATGGAACTAGTAAAATATGTTCCTTACCTGGATGCAGATGATTGTCAGGTAGAGCGTTTTGTGTATGGACTTAGCTACAAGATTAGAGCTGCTGTGCGGATGTGGAAGCCAACTTCAGTTGCCATGGCAGTTGAGTATGCTCGTTATGCAGCTGATATGTCAGATGGAAAAGGGGGTAGTAAGTTGACAGGAACCAATCAGTATGTTACAGGGAAGGCGTCACGCCCTTACTTCAGGGGAGGACAATCTAGGCCTCCTCCTTACGGTAACAGGTTCACACCGAGGGGTAATACTTCAGTTAACTCAATCTCGCAGGCATCGTCCGCAACCCACCAAAGCCAGGGACGTACGCAGGGAAGTTCCTATAGAGGAGCAAGGGGTTTTAGAGGAACCAGGGGAAGGAACTCATCTCAGAGGATTCCTTCGAGCAACAGGCAAGCCCCTCCCAATCTCTCTTGTTGGGGATGCGGAGGTCCTCATTTCCAGCGAGACTGTCCCAAGGGTCAGTCAAGCAGCAGGCACAGGGAAGGAAAAGCACCCATGGATAGTTCGGGTAACAGTCATCGGATTCATGCAGCGGTGCATAACCACCAGGCAGAACATCAGTCTACCGTAGTAGAATCCACTGGTAATGTAAACAATGTCAAACTTAAAATTTTGTTTGATCCAGGAGCAACTGATAGTTTTATTTCACCATTTGCATTAGATAAATGTGGGTTGGCAGCCTACGAGCACGATGATTTCAAACTGGTCGAAATGGCTTCAGGAACTAAGCAACCAGTAGGTCTTAAAGTGAGAGGTTGTGGGGTTGACTTAGGAGTTTGCACCACTAAGTTGGATGCTTATGTCACCAATTTGGGGACTTATGACCTCATTATTGGCATGGATTGGTTAGAAGGCCATAGAGCTTTCTTAGACTGCTATGCGAAGAAGGTGTTGTGCCTCGATGACGAGGGAAGGACAATTCAAATCCAAGGATTGAAAAGGAAGGTATCCCTCCGTTTCATCTCTATGGTGAAAGCTAAGCGGTGCCTAAGACAAGGATGCCAGTTATTCGTAGTGGAGGCCGTGAGCGATAGTAAAGGACCTTCCTTGAATTCTTACCCAGTACTTTCCGAGTTCAAGGATGTCTTTCCGAAGGAATTACCAGGACTACCTCCAGAAAGAGAGCTCGATTTCACAATCGAACTAAAACCTGGTGCAGAACCTATCTCAAAAACTCCTTATAGAATGACAACTCCAGAGCTCCGTGAGTTACAGATCCAGTTAAAAGAATTGCTAGATTTGGGACTGATTAGACCCAGTATCTCACCGTGGGGAGCACCAGTGATCTTCGTTAAGAAGAAGGATGGATCTCTGCGACTGTGCATAGATTACAGAGATTTGAACAAAGCCACAGTGAAGAACAGGTATCCCATACCAAGAATTGATGACCTCTTTGATCAAATGAAAGGTGCGTCAGTCTTCTCAAAGATTGATTTACGATCAGGGTATCACCAGTTGAGGATCAAGGAAGGCGACATTCCTAAGACTGCCTTTCGAACTCGATTTGGGCACTACGAGTTTGTAGTGGTACCATTTGGTTTGACCAATGCTCCAGCTGTATTCATGAGCCTCATGAATGGTGTCTTCCGAAAATACTTGGACCACTTTGTTCAGGTCTTCTTAGATGATATTCTTATCTATTCTAAGAATGAGAAGGAGCATGAGGAACACTTGCGGTTAGTCTTGACATGCTTAAGGGAACATAAACTTTATGGTAAATTGTCAAAGTGTTCCTTCTTCCAAAAAGAGATTCACTACTTGGGGCACATCATCTCAGGTGAAGGGATCTCTGTAGACCCAGAAAAGGTAAAGGCCATTGAAGATTGGCCAATTCCAAGGAATGCTCATGAGGTGCGCAGCTTCATGGGGTTAGCAGGCTATTACCGGAGGTTTGTGGAAGGATTTTCTAAAATTGCAAAACCTATTACCACCTTGCAACGCAAGGGAATGCGGTATGAATGGACCGATGAATGCGATGCCGCTTTTACAGAGTTAAAAAGATTGTTGACAAGTGCACCGATCTTGCGTGTACCAGACATGGATAAAGATTTCATGGTATGCACCGATGCCTCGAAGCAAGGATTAGGAGCGGTGTTGATGCAGGAAGGTGGGGTAATAGCTTATGCATCTCGAAAGTTGAAACCTCATGAGGAGCAGTATGCCACGCATGATCTAGAATTGGCAGCAGTAATGTTGGCACTGAAATTATGGAGGCACTACCTAGTTGGTAGAAGCTTCACCCTTAAAACAGACCATCAGAGCTTGCAGTACATATTTACCCAAAGGGATTTGAATGCTAGGCAAAGGCGATGGAGTGAGTTCATGAGTGAGTATGACTTTGGTATCTCTTACATCAAGGGAAAGGAGAATGTGGTGGCAGACGCTCTAAGCCGAAGGCCGAGACTTTTCTCCTTAATTCCCTTGAAGGTTGACTTGAGGGAAAGGGTTCTAGGACAACTATTGGGCGATAGTTGGTATCTAAAAGTAACCTCAGCTATTCAGAATGGAAAGAAACAGGAATTGAAGTATGATGGGTACCATCTTGAGGAAGATGGGTTGTTGCGGTATCAGGGAAGGATGTATGTTCCTAAGGAAGGTGATATCAGGGAAACCATCCTTAGAGAAGCCCATAGATCGCATTACTGTGCGCACCCAGGAGTGAAGAAGATGTATGCTGACATGAAGCAACTCTTCTTTTGGCCAGGTATGAAGATGGATGTAGTGGATTTTGTTTCGAAATGCCTTGAGTGTCAACAAGTGAAGGCAGATCACCATCACCCGGCCGGTCTCCTACAACCGCATGATATCCCTATGACTAAATGGGAAGTCATTTCCATGGACTTCGTTGTAGGATTACCACTCACATCTCTGAGACATAATGCTATTTTGGTGGTAGTCGACAAACTGACCAAAAGTGCTCACTTCATTCCAGTCAGAGACACCTATGATGTGACAGATGTGGCAAGGGTATTCATAAATGAGATTGTACGTCTTCATGGAGTTCCTAAAAAGATAATCTCTGACAGAGACCCTAAGTTCACCTCCAGATTTTGGACAAGCATGCAGTCAGCATTAGGGACACAGTTGAACTTAAGCTCAGCTTATCACCCCGAGACAGATGGACAGACTGAGAGGGTGAATCAAGTGATGGAGGACATGCTTAGGATGTATGTTATGGATCAGCAGACACAGTGGGAGAAATATCTTCCTTTAGTGGAGTTTGCATACAACAATAGTCATCACAGCTCCATTGGTATGCCGCCATATCAGGCATTGTATGGGAGGCCGTGCAGGACACCACTCAGTTGGGACAGGTTAGAGGATCGAGTTTTAATTGGGCCTGAATTGATTCAGGAAATGGAGGAGCAAGTGATACAGATTAGGCAGCAGCTGAAGGAAGCACAGGATAGGCAAAAGAGTTACGCTGATGCACACAGATCAGATAGAACTTATGGAGTAGGGGATCGTGTATTTATTCGCATCAGACCAAATAAAAGTACCATTCGATTTGGGAAGGGTACCAAGTTGTCACCTCGCTTTATAGGTCCATTTGAGATTCTTGAGAAAATCGGACCAGTTGCTTATCGTCTCGCGCTGCCACCCCACTTGCATAAAACTCATAATGTATTTCATGTTTCTGTATTACGACATTACATAGCTGATGAGACTCACAAAATTCATTGGAAGGAATTGCAGGTCTCGGACGAGGGAACCTTCAGGGTCGAACCATTACGTATACTTGATCGTAGGGTTCGACAGCTCCGTAGTCGCCATGTGGACCAAGTTAAGGTCCAATGGGACAAGTATAGCCCCGGGTCTGCTACCTGGGAGGACGCAGAGACCATGCGTCGAGATTTTCCCTCACTATTTTGACCATAACTTCGGGACGAAGTTTCCCGAAGGGTGGGTGTATGTAATGCCCATATTTTGATTCGGCATATTTATTAGTTAGACACACCGTACTTTACTTCTTATATATTTTGTCGAACTTAGCTCGACTGAGTAAACTATATTGGACCTCATTATATGATGTTACTCTGTCTTATGATTTCACCATGATTATGATGTTACTATGTTATGCAGTTATGATGTCATGATTATCATATGATTTCCTTATTTTACGATTTCAGTATATGTTTATATGTTTTCCTTAATGAAATGTGAAATATATGATTCGGTACGTGGATACCATCTTCTTATATGAATTGCTGAAATGTTATATGTCATATGCATCTGTGATGAGCTAAAAGGTTACATGAAATAAAATGATAACATGGATCAATTGGCGATCAATGGAAAGTGCTTTCTATAAATTGTATTTTTGCAAAACACTAACCTACAGGACACAGGGGCTATGGGATAGCCAGTTACTTGATTTGATATATATTGAAAAGGAAAAACATGTTCATACAGCAAACCTTAGCAGCCAAAATGAGGATACGATAACACAAACTGATAATCCCGATAGCAGCAAGTATGAGTCGATAAGGGCGTAGGCCCAGTATGTTGAGAGGGATGGATGTGTTTCCCACCCTATGTTCCATGAGACCCGAGGTCGTGGGAGGGCCGTGCTGAGACACGCTCCCCATGTTGTTGTGATGACGATTGTCGGATGCCTGCTAGGGGAGGATAGGTCCGCTGTTCAGCCGACGCTATCGCTCTCAAGTTCTATGTGGTCAGGTCGGTGAGTCTGACATCCACTGTTGTACTAGCAGAGGAAGGATAGGGAGGATGCTGGACGTAGGTTATGATGGGAGGATGTGTTAGTTAGTACTGTTGGGGGGTTTAGTATTCCTTGATTCCGAGTTAGTGGAAGTAGGCACCCTTCCTGTACTTGATTGATTAAACTAATGTAAACATAAAGACAATGATGTTAAATCGTAAAGGGTTAACTGTTAAATAACCGAGGATGTTAAAGTAATTATACTATAGATTATGCTTGCTCTTCTGCATGGGGGTAGATACTATTGTTAGTTAGCAAGTATGCATAGGCGGAATGGGGTTTGTTTATAGTACATGTCCGACATGTGCATACACTGGCCATGCATGCACACCTTGTACGTGTACAATATTACTGGTGTATAACATACCTGTCATACTCGAATAGTAGTATAAATGTCATAGATAACTCAGTTAATGATACATCAATCAACTTAGGTAATGAATGGTTAGGTTGTCAATGTGTAAATAAGTGAATTAGTAATTATATGAAAACATTGTAATAATAAACTAAGACAAGTATCGTCAGTTAACATTGTCATAGAAGAACTGTTGTGAATAGGGTAATGATAGTGTCTAATTAATTAGTAAAATTGTTTAAGCCCTCACAAGTGCTTTGTTTATAATAACAAGGATGCTATGTTGATGATAGGGTACCCATGTGATAAACAAATAATTAAGAGTACTATGATCGATTCACCTTTAATTATTGTCAAGGGGTGATTTAATTATTATTATTAATTAATAAATGATATTCCAGCAACATTTATATCCCTATCGTAACAAATGCAATATAAGTAAGATTTAAAATATTGATTTATAAATTAATATTACGTAATTAATTCCATTTCAAAGTTAGCCATAACAAGATAATCCTTTTTGGAATAACCGTGATGTGATGGAAATGGATATTTAATTATTCAATGTTAATCTTGGAATTTAAACCTCAAGCTAAAGTAGCCCCGACGGATAAGGTGGATCATTAAGACACATCATGTCCAAGTTGACAAGGGGCAACTAATTATATAATATTTTATTAACTACATTAATGACATTAAAATATCAAGGACGGCGGATAGACTTGTATTTAATGAAACTGTCCCGAATGGTTAACCTTGGGGTGATAATTCCCACCGTAATAAATAATTACGACCGTCAATCCAAAACCGAATGAATTTTCCATAAAAGTAATTAATTATACATTTTTATAATGAGACGTGGATGAATGAACTAGGGAAAGGAGTAAAGGTTTGAAGGGCTCGAGAGGGGGAAGTTTGGGGCGGTGGAGTAAGCCCAAGGTCTTCTGGAGGATGGACATGTATATAGAGGGGGAGAAGGTTGAAGGTGAGGGAGTTTTTTTGGGTTTTGGGGAAGAAAAGAAGTTGGGAGAAAGTTTGATTGGAGAACAGAAGGATTTTGAGAACAGAAGGAAAGACTGCTCTCGGGATTATCAGATTGTGGGCTCGGGGGCTTGGAAATCCTTTGATTTCCAAGGGCCAGCAAGATTATAGCTGGTCGGTAGGGTGGACACTTCAGTTTGGCTGTCTAAGGGGTTACACAACCGGCTACAACTTACGGTTAGCATCAGCATCAGGTAATTTCCGTTATTTACTATTATGCTAAATCTTACTGTAAACATGCAAACTTACTATTTACTGATTTACTGCTATTTACTGATTTACTCAGTTGCCAAACCTATTCTTATGCTGTTGAAAAGAAAATAACGATATGTTTGTTTATTTCAAATTTCGAATGTAAGGTTAGAAAAATCACCACAGTACACTAAAAATTACTTCAGCACATAGAAATTCTTAGAAATTCACTTCCTTAAACTCATAAAGTTTAAAACGTAGAAAAAAAAAAAACCTGAAATTTACACAGTGCTCTGCTGTAAAAACCAGAGCACTACACTTTTCCAAAAGTGTGGACATTATTCAAAGGAAAATCAATTAAAAACAAAGGAGGAAAAGAAAACAGACCACACGTATGTACAAATGAGCCCATATACTCCTCTCAAAGAAAGTACTTTTTAAGCAGTGAGACATTCACTAGATAGGTTTCTAAAATACCTTCCAGTGTCTACAACGGGACAGTACTAGGACCAAGATTTTTTGTAACAATGAATGGTCCTAGCCACACGTGTTGGAACTTGGTGTAATCATTCTTTTCTTTGTGTTTCTTATCCCAATTTAACACCAAGTCCCCCACAGTAAACTCCCTATTAGATGAGGACTTCTCATCAAACCACCTCTTCACCAACTGCTGGTGTTGATACAACTTGTTCTTGGATTTTTCCCTGTCTTCCTCCAGCTTAAGTAATGTATCTATCCTTTTTTAAAGCGGGGAACAATCATCTTCTTGTTGTCACGTCCCCTCCCATCCAACCAGCTAGATGGAGAGGATCGTGACGGTTAAACCGGGCATCCAGCCCCATTCTCATTCAGCAAGCATTCAAATAAACAAGAATATATATACATATACAAATGCATAACAGATGCGATATTAAACTGGGCATCTAGCCCTATGAAACGTTTAATCATAAGCATGAACATAATATAACAGAGATAGATGGAAATGTATGGTTTTTAAGAAGATCACAGCGGAATATTAAGAATTTCACATCCATCATACATTCATAACATTCATCAAATGATAATTGCCAATTTACACAAGAGAATACTTATCTCAATAAGGCAGTCCCACGCAACTGGCTATACAACTGCAACGTTCCACCCAACCGTAGGCCAGTGTGCTCCTCAATCTCTCAGCACCACTGCCACCCCCGAGCTGGGCATGATCTCTACAAGGGACCAGGGAACAACAGACTCACACATAGCCAAGCATACACCAAAATGAGCCAAGCCAATCTACAATTGGGTTTATCAGGCTGCTAGGAGATGGGGAGGAAGAATTGCTAAGCTAGTGAGCTCAACCACAGAGCTATGGGTACCCTTCCCAGATCTGTTCAGCTTGGCACTCACAATGCCTACACACCCAACACCAGGAAGTATTCTCTTCACTGCCACACAGTCCCTCAAGCCATACCTTCCTTTCTAGTGCTCTCAGGGTGTGCATAGAAAAGTAGCCAGCCCTCTTGATCTTCTTGAGAGGATATCCCCTACACTAGGTTTATCAAGCTAATTCTGTCCACTACCATTCCAGTTTCTTGCTTACAGATTCAAATCCAAAACATGATGCACTTAACAACAACCACAATTGCTGGGCATGAAGAAAACGTTTTCCACAGTGGGATGCATGAGAGGGGGTTTCAGCTGACTTAGAAAAACGTGGGAACCCACAAAAACGAAAATGGGAAGTTGGGAAATGACCCAGGAAGCCAAATCCGTTTTTAGAAAAACGTCCCTGGACATTCAGGGGCAAAAACGACCTCCCTACAGTCCCCAAAACGTGGCCCTTCCCTCCCAGGCTACTGCATATGCAAAAACGAACTCCCAGGCATGGAAAAATGCAAGCTTTTGCTGAAAAACGTGAAGGAAATGACCCAGATAGCTCCCACTGCGTGAATGAATGAAGACTGCCCATTACCCATGGCTTTGGGCACCATTTCGTGGGTGATTTCTTTCAAAAGGAGGCAAAACACGAATTTCCAGGTTGATGGCTTGCCCATGCACGAAAATGGCTTGCCCATACTCTTTCATTCCCAAGGCATTAACTGCCTTAACCAATTTCTTGGAAAAATTAAATTATTGGGTACATGAGACAAAATGGGTAGTTGGTGGTTTATGGGTTTCCCCATTGACACATGGATTAATACTATTGGCTCAAGGGTTTGAATAATTTCCCTCCCTTTTCCTTGTAGAGTCATGCCCCATCTCTTTTGTTGCATTGCATAGCCGGTTGTGGGTTTTTCATTAAAAATTCGTAATTACATGATGTCTTATATACATTGTGCCCATCTCGCACAAGAACCATAGGCATCTATTTTAATTGCCGATACATAAACGCTAAATCAATGGTGGGGCCTTGGCCTTGAGCTCCTCACCATGATTAAGTTACAATATTTACATCATTTACAAAGGGGGTCAAAATGGGGACGTGACATACCCCTCCCCTTACATTAGCACTGTCCTCAGTGCTCATCAAAATTGAACAAAAATGGATATGCCACCCTCATGGCATCCTCCAGCTCCCATGTAGCCTCATCGGGACCGTAGTGCTTCCATTGCACCTTTACCTGTCTGATGGCTCGGTTCCGGAGCAATGTTACTTTCTTGTCTAGGATGCGCAATGGATCGGTTTGGAATTCTCCCTCGGGTTCCACCTGGATCACATCCCAATTAATCACATGGTTAGGATCATGTACATATTTCTTAAGCAAAGAGACATGAAAAACATTATGAGCTTTAGTGCTAGCAGGCAAGGCAAGTCTATATGCAACTGGCCCTATTCTTTCAAGCACTTCAAATGGCCCACAATATCTAGGTGATAGCTTGGCACAACTCCCAAGCTTCAAGGAACTCTTCCTTGATCTTACTCTAAGATACACATGATCCCCAACATTGAATTCCCTATGCATTCTGTGTTTATCTGCATAGCTTTTGTGTCTATCCTGGGCTGCTTTTAAATTTTGCCGGATCTTTGCAACCTCTTGTTCCATTTCCTTAAGCAATTCTGGCCCAAGTACAATTCTGTTCACTGGATTGTCCCAAGTCATTGGTGTCCTACACCTTCTGCCGTACAAAGCCTCATATGGACTCATTCCCAATGATTCTTGATGCCCATTATTATATGCAAACTCTACCAGGTGTAGATAATTCTCCCACTTGGATGGCTTGTCCATTACATACATGCGGAGCATGTCTTCAAGTACCTTATTTACTCTTTCTGTTTGCCCGTCTGTTTGAGGATGGTACGCGGTGCTAAAGTTCAACTGTGTACCCAAATCTGCAAAGAGAGCTTTCCAAAAATTAGAAGTGAACTTGGTATCCCTGTTAGAAATTATTGCCTTAGGCAACCCATGTAATCTGAAAATTTCCTTCATGAAAATATCTGCAATGGCATCGGCTTTATGTGTGGACTTAACCGGTATAAAATGTGCTGCCTTTGTTAACTTGTCCACCACAACCATGATGGAATCATGTTGTTTCTTAGTCATTGGCAATCCTGTAATAAAATCCATGGAAATTATTTCCCATTTCCATTCTGGAATTTGCACTGGGTGCAATAAACCTGCTGGGTGTTGGTGTTCAACCTTCACCTGCTGACATTCCATGCACTTAGAGATGTATTCAGCGATGTCCTTCTTCATACCTGGCCAGAAATAATATTTCCTTGCTGTAGCAATTGTTTTCTGATATCCTGGGTGACCAGAGTATGGAGCTTTATGGATCTCATCCATAACCATTCTCCTTAAATCTGCTGCATTTGGAATATAGACTCTATTTTTATAAGTAAGAAGTCCGCCTTCTTCCAAGTGATAGCCTTCATTCTTCTTGCCAAGGTCTTGCTGCTGCAATTTGTCCTTTATCTGCTCATACACTTCATCCTCAACCATATGGTTAACAATCTGTTGCTTCAAGTCTGGCTGGCAAGTACTAAGCGCTGCCACATACATTTCATGTACCTTCCTGCTAAGTGCATCAGCCACCTTGTTTTCTTTCCCTTTTATGTGTTTGATTTCAAAATCAAATTCACATAAAAATTCCAACCATCTAGCTTGCCTAGCATTTAACATTGGCTGATCAAACAAGTATTTCAGCCCACAATGGTCTGTCCTTAACTCGAATTTTCTTCCCATTAAGTAATGTCTCCACATCTTCAAAGCATGTACTATGGCTGCAAGTTCTATATCATGAGTAGCATAGTTCTTCTCATGCTCCTTCAACTTTCTTGACTCATAGCATATCACGTGGTTGTCTTGCATAAGAACTCCTCCAAGTCCTTGATTGCATGCATCGGTACACACCACAAAGTCCTTTTCCGGGTCTGCAATCTTCAGAATAGGTGCACTTGTAAGAAGATTCTTCAACCGTTGAAAACTTTCCTCACATCTTGGTGACCATTCAAACTTTATCCCCTTCTTTTGCAAAGAAGTGATTGGGTTTGCAACCTTGGAGAATCCTTCGATAAACCTCCTGTAGTAACCAGCAAGGCCCATAAAAGATCTCACATCAGTCACATTCCTTGGAGTTGGCCAATTCATAATGGCTTCAATCTTCTCAGGGTCTACAGATATCCCTTCGTCAGAGATGATGTGACCCAAATAATGAATTCTATCTTTATAAAAGTCACATTTGCTCAACTTTGCATACAGCTTATGCTCCCTTAGTAACTGCATTGTCATCCTCAAATGTTCTTCATGCTCCTCTTCATTCTTGGAATAGATGAGAATATCATCTAGGAATACAAGAACAAACTTGTCCAAATATTTGCTAAAAACATTATTCATGAGACACATGAATGTAGCTGGTGCATTTGTGAGACCGAATGGTACCACTACAAACTCATAGTGCCCATACCTCGTTCTAAAGGCTGTCTTATGAATATCTTCTTCTTTGATTCTTACCTGATGGTAACCAGACCTCAAGTCAATCTTTGAAAATACCTTTGCTCCTCGCATTTGATCAAAAAGGTCATCAATTCGAGGCAATGGGTATTTGTTCTTCACAGTGACTTTGTTCAACTGCCTGTAGTCGATACATAACCTGAGTGTTCCATCTTTCTTTTTCACAAATAGAACGGGCGCTCCCCACGGGGATACACTTGGCCTAATATATTTCTTTTCCAGCAACTCCTGCAATTGCATCTTCAATTCTAGCAATTCCGGTGTACTCATCCTGTAGGGTGTCTTGGACACTGGTGTCGCTCCTGGCACAAGCTCAATTGTAAAGTCAATGTCTCTCTTTGGAGGGAGTCCTGGAATCTCATCAGGAAAAACATCCCTGAATTCTTGCAATACACGATAGTCCTCCAATTTAAGAGTTTCATTCTCTGCTGCCTCTAAAACGTGAGCTGCATACAGTTGACATCCCTTCCTACAGAACTTCTTTAGTTGCATGGCTGAAACCTGTCTAACAGAAGTCACCTTTGGAATGCCTTTTACAACCCTCGAGTTTCCTTCTTCATCCATGCATTCAAATGTCTTATTGTAGCAGTCAAGTTTAACCCTGTGTGCTTCTAACCAATCCATTCCAATGAGAATATCATAGGAACCAAGTGGCAAAATATTCAAATCCGCATAAGTGAATAGCCCATCCATCTCTAATGGACATTTCTTTACTATTTCACTAACTTTCCTCTTGGTTCCAGTGGCTAGTTGAACTAACCATGATTTAGTATGCTTTACTTTCTTGAAAGTGCAAACCTCAACAATTCTAGGAGTGACATAACTGTGAGTAGATCCAGGATCAATCAAAATAGAAACAGACTGCTTAGCAATCTTACCTTCAACTTCAACCACAGTTGACTGATGATCTGCTTGGCGGTCATCTACTGCTGCATAGATTCTAGGGATTGTCCTCGCCACTTGACCCACAGTTCCAGCTCCTTGGATGTTGTGAACTTGATTTGCATTCCCACTCCGATGTGGACAGTTCCTAAGCATGTGGTCTCCTCCACAACCCCAACATTGAAGTGGTTCTCTTGGCTCCTTTGGATCTCTTGGCTTGTCTCCCATCATCCTAGTTGGCTTAGTCACAACCTGTGATGGTTGCCTTTGTTGATTTCGGAATTGAGGAGGCTTGAACCCCTTCTTCCTTTGATCAAACTTCTCATTTTTCCTATCCTTCCATGCCTTATGGAATTCCGGTTTGCTTCTGTTTTGATCAAAGCAGTACTTGGCCTTTCTTATGGCCTCCTCTAGGGTTCGAGGTTCATCGAACTCAATTCTGTCTTTATATGACTGTGGTAGTCCACTTAGGAAACGCTGAATTTTCACCTTATCATCTCGGATGTACCTGACATACCTCAGCAGCTCCAAGAACTTGTTTGCATATTCTTCCATGGTCAATTGTCCCAATCTCAGCTCATGGAACTCTTTGATCTTATCATCATAGTACCTATCCGAGAGGTACTTCTGCTTGAAGTATTTCTTGAACTGCTTCCACACGATCTTTCTTTCGTTGATCTTCTTCACTTGCCTGGTGTGTTCCCACCATATAGATGCTCTTCCATTCAAGTTGAAGATGGCTACCCTTGCCTTCATATTCCCCGAGTAGTCTTGGACTTGGAAGTATTTTCTCATCCCAAGAAGCCAAGCTTCAGCTTCTTGACCAGATTTTACCTCTCCGTCAAATGTAGGAGGTTTTGCCTTCTTAAATTCCCCATGTGAACTGTTCTTGTAGTGCTTCTTCCTCTTGCTCTTGTGAGATGAAGAGCTTGAACCCTCAATGGATTCTTCAGAGTCAGATGATTCATTAGAAGAGATTTCTGGACTATATGTGTTGTCTGTAGAAATTCTTCTTGGGCTACTGGCCCTCTTACGGGAATTTCTTCTAGAGCTACTTCCACCCTTTTCTGGACTTGATATCTGATGCCCAGAGTTTATTTGTCTTTGGATGTCTGTCAAACTCTGTAGCATAGCTGCATTCAGCTGATTTTGCTCTTCCTGAGCTTTAATCATCCTTTCATTATCTTCCCTACAGCTTTACAACTCCACCCTTAGGCTTCTCATGGTGGCTGCAACATCTGGAGGGGTTTCTTGATTTCTTCTCCCATTAGATTCTGTTTCAGCATTCTCAACCTGTATGTTCTCCCCCATGGCATCTGTCTCATGCTCATAGGGATCCTGTGCATCATTCATGATGTTCATTTTCTTGGCCCAACCAAGATCCAAAATTTTCCAACTGTATTAACTACAGTGTTATCCTGTTGTAACCGTGGCTCTCTGAAATGTGTTCATCAGCACAATTGTTAGCTGCATTACATTCTTAGAATTCACAATTACTTCATGCATGTGGGAAAAATGCCATACTAACAATTCATCAAATCACAACAACGAACTATGAGGGGAAAAAGAAAAAGGGGGTCAAGGGGGCTTGCCCCCTTGTGGCTTCCCTGCGCCACAGCAGGGCGGGTCGAGGGCAGCGCCCTCGTTTTTTTTAGGAATCACGCCCCATCGGGCGGTTTGCGAAATCCTGCCGCAACGGGCAGTTCACTGAACCCTGCCGCGATGGGCGGTTCACGGATTGCTCCCGCAATTGCGGGGCGGTTCATGGTAGCCTTCCGCAATGGGCGGGACGGTTCACGGCTTGCCTCCGTTGCGGGGCGCTTCACTGAATGCTCCCGCAACTGCGGGGCGATTCGGCGACGGCTTCCGCAATTGCGGAGCAGTTCGCCGAACGCTTCCGCAATTGCGGAGCAGTTCGCCGAACGCTTCCGCAATGGCGGGGCGATTTGCCGAGCGGAGCCATTCGGCGAAGGCTTCCGCAGTTGCGGAGCCATTCGCGGAATGCTTCCGCCGGAATGCTTCCCTGATTTCGGGTGATTTTTCGGAATGATTTGGCGAAGTCTTCCGCAGTTGCGGAACGATTCGCCGAAGTCTTCCGCAGTTGCGGAACGATTCGCCGAAGTCTTCCGCAGTTGCGGAACGATTCAGTGAAGTCTTCCGCAGTTGCGGAACGATTCGCCGAAGTCTTCCGCAGTTGCGGAACGATTCAGCGAAGTCTTCCGCTGTTGCGGAACGATTCGCCGAAGTCTTCCGCAGTTGCGGAACGATTCGGCGAAGTCTTCCGCAGTGGCGGAACGATTCGCCGAAGTCTTCCGCAGTTGCGGAACGATTCAGCGAAGTCTTCCGCAGTTGCGGAACGATTCACCGAAGTCTTCCGCAACTTCGGAACGACTCGCCGAACTCTTCCGCGTTTCGGAATGATTCGCGGAATCCTTCCGAAATTTCGGAAGAGAATTCCTTCCGCAATTTCGGAAGAGAATTCTTTCCGAAAAAATTCCGACACTTAGAAAAAATTTTCACTTAAAAACATTTTTTTCTCCGCTGTTTCGGAGCCATTGGCTGAATTCTTCCGTGTTTCGGGAAGGTTCACGGAATCCTTCCGCAATTTCGGGAAGGTTCACCGAACTCTTCCGCAATTGCGGGAAGGTTCGCGAAACCTTTCCGAAATTTCGGAACGACTTCCCGAAACGGCTTAAAACAATTTTTTTTTTCAAAAACAGACTTAAACCAAAAATTTTCC
The DNA here is from genome assembly GCA_027924585.1 of Larix kaempferi. Lineage (NCBI taxonomy): Eukaryota > Viridiplantae > Streptophyta > Pinopsida > Pinales > Pinaceae > Larix > Larix kaempferi. Next base: position 643,374 of record BSBM01001233.1, read on the forward strand.
AAAAACTCATAAGACAACAATTTTATTGTAATTGCTATCAGATTTGGCCCATAGAGGCCCAATGCTGCAACGCAGCTCTGATACCATTCTGTCACGTCCCCTCCCATCCAACCAGCTAGATGGAGAGGATCGTGACGGTTAAACCGGGCATCCAGCCCCATTCTCATTCAGCAAGCATTCAAATAAACAAGAATATATATACATATACAAATGCATAACAGATGCGATATTAAACTGGGCATCTAGCCCTATGAAACGTTTAATCATAAGCATGAACATAATATAACAGAGATAGATGGAAATGTATGGTTTTTAAGAAGATCACAGCGGAATATTAAGAATTTCACATCCATCATACATTCATAACATTCATCAAATGATAATTGCCAATTTACACAAGAGAATACTTATCTCAATAAGGCAGTCCCACGCAACTGGCTATACAACTGCAACGTTCCACCCAACCGTAGGCCAGTGTGCTCCTCAATCTCTCAGCACCACTGCCACCCCCGAGCTGGGCATGATCTCTACAAGGGACCAGGGAACAACAGACTCACACATAGCCAAGCATACACCAAAATGAGCCAAGCCAATCTACAATTGGGTTTATCAGGCTGCTAGGAGATGGGGAGGAAGAATTGCTAAGCTAGTGAGCTCAACCACAGAGCTATGGGTACCCTTCCCAGATCTGTTCAGCTTGGCACTCACAATGCCTACACACCCAACACCAGGAAGTATTCTCTTCACTGCCACACAGTCCCTCAAGCCATACCTTCCTTTCTAGTGCTCTCAGGGTGTGCATAGAAAAGTAGCCATCCCTCTTGATCTTCTTGAGAGGATATCCCCTACACTAGGTTTATCAAGCTAATTATGTCCACTACCATTCCAGTTTCTTGCTTACAGATTCAAATCCAAAACATGATGCACTTAACAACAACCACAATTGCTGGGCATGAAGAAAACGTTTTCCACAGTGGGATGCATGAGAGGGGGTTTCAGCTGACTTAGAAAAACGTGGGAACCCACAAAAACGAAAATGGGAAGTTGGGAAATGACCCAGGAAGCCAAATCCATTTTTAGAAAAACGTCCCTGGACATTCAGGGGCAAAAACGACCTCCCTACAGTCCCCAAAACGTGGCCCTTCCCTCCCAGGCTACTGCATATGCAAAAACGAACTCCCAGGCATGGAAAAATGCAAGCTTTTGCTGAAAAACGTGAAGGAAATGACCCAGATAGCTCCCACTGCGTGAATGAATGAAGACTGCCCATTCCCCATGGCTTTGGGCACCATTTCGTGGGTGATTTCTTGCAAAAGGAGGCAAAACACGAATTTCCAGGTTGATGGCTTGCCCATGCACGAAAATGGCTTGCCCATACTCTTTCATTCCCAAGGCATTAACTGCCTTAACCAATTTCTTGGAAAAATTAAATTATTGGGTACATGAGACAAAATGGGTAGTTGGTGGTTTATGGGTTTCCCCATTGACACATGGATTAATACTATTGGCTCAAGGGTTTGAATAATTTCCCTCCCTTTTCCTTGTAGAGTCATGCCCCATCTCTTTTGTTGCATTGCATAGCCGGTTGTGGGTTTTTCATTAAAAATTCGTAATTACATGATGTCTTATATACATTGTGCCCATCTCGCACAAGAACCATAGGCATCTATTTTAATTGCCGATACATAAACGCTAAATCAATGGTGGGGCCTTGGCCTTGAGCTCCTCACCATGATTAAGTTACAATATTTACATCATTTACAAAGGGGGTCAAAATGGGGACGTGACACTTGTATTGAATGTGCTAGCTGTAGTGAAAGAATCATAAGGTTGGATGGTAAGATGGCCTCCTTACCATAAACCAAATAGTAAGGGGAGTTTTCTATGGCTTCTTTTGGGGTGACACGGTCTGCCCAAAGAGCATTGTACAGTTGGGTATGCCAATATTTATGGTGGGTGGCTACTGTCTTCTTCAAGATGTTAATCAGGTTTTTGTTGGAAGACTCTGCTAGCCAATTACCTTGAGGATAGTAATTGGTAGAAAACTTCAGTTTAATCCATTTCTCAAGGGCATACTGTATTAAGTCAATTGAGGATAAATAAGAGGCATTGTGAAACACTAACAACTCTGGTGCACCAAACCTAGTGACTATTTGAATTTCAAGGAAATATATCACTTGGTTTGTGTTGGCTTGTCTGAGAGGGACTGCCTCTACCCATCTGGTAAAGTAGTCGGTGGATGTTAAGATGTACTTGTGTTATAGGGAGGAAGGAGGATTAATTGGTCCAACAAAATCCAGGCCCCATTGCTAGAATGGAAACTGAACTATTACTAGTTGCAAGGGAAAGGCAAGTTTCTTCATTTTCCCAGCACATTTCTGACATGCTTCACATCTTCTGGCATAAGAATATGCATCCTTGAATAAAGTAGGCCAGTAGTAGCCTACCGTCAGGATCTTGTGAGCTGTGGTCTCTCCTGAGAAGTGCCCTCTCGCATGTCCTACATGGAATTCCAAAAGAATACTATCAGTTTCAGCTTTCTCCAAACATCGGAGAAACACACCATCATAGTTTTTCCTAAACAATACACCATCTATGAATTGATATGGTGCATCTTTTAACCTTAAAGATCTACGTTTTTTAAAGTCAAGGGTTTGAGGAGCAAACCCATGGGTTAAGAAAAACTTAATGTCATCATTCTATTCGGATGTCTTAGTTGTAATGACATTTACAGAACTTGTTGTTGTACTTTCCTCTTGCTCCCACTCAATTTGTTGTTGTACAGGATCATTGGATTGATAGTGAGAAAACACAAGTCTTGGCCTTTGACAATTTTCATGGTCTGATCTCCAGGTCATTTTCTTGCAGAGCTGGAATCCAGTGAGCTCTCTTTTCACCCAGCTCTTTCTGAACTATAACATTCCTAATAGTTGCATAGGGGACAATCACTTTAGTCTGAGATTTCAACAAATATGGTCTAAAATGTTTTACCAATTTGTAGACCGCGTAAGCTTGTTTATCAATATGGTAGTAGTTGAGTTCAGCCCCTTTGAACGTGGAACTCATGAATGAAATAGAAATTTCAAGATCATCTGGATGCTTCTGTGTAAGAATAACTACATAGGAGAAATCAATAGAAAAAGTGTATAAAATAAAATATTTGCTAAAGTCAGGCGACATTACAGTGGGTGCTTCCGCAATAGCCTTCTGGATTTCAACAAAGGCATTTCTTTGTTCATCATACCACTTATATTGGGCATCCTTTTTTATCAATTGCTGCATTGGTTTAACAATTTGAGCAAAATTTGGAACAAATCTTCGAATACAATTTATCTTTCCTAGAAAAGATTGCATGGTTTTACACAAACTGGGTAGGTCGATCTTTGCAATAGATTCTGTGCATTTTGGATCAATGATCATGCCTTCTTTTGAAACGATAAAACCTAACAGCTTACCTTCAGTAACTGCAAACATTGATTTCTTGGGGTTCGAAATTACATACTTCCTACAGCACTCGAACACTTGTTTAAGAGCAGACAAATGTTCATGTTGTTTTTTAGAATAAATAGTGATATCATCTAAATCAATAATGACTGAATTATGCATTAAACCTCTGAAATCTATGTCCATAGCTCTCTGGAACGTGGCACTTGCATTTATGAGCCCAAAAGGAATTCGCCTCTAAGCAAAGGTTCCCCAAGGGGTTCTAAAACTTGTTTTCAGTTGATCAGTAGGGGCAACTAGGACTTGGTTATATCTTGAGAAGCCATCAAGGAGAGAAAACATTTCAGCTCCTGCTACCTTTTGTAAAATATGTTCCATGGGAGGAACAGGGTAATTGTCCTTTTTAGAAGATGTGTTTAGGTTCCTGAAATCAACACACAAACTGTTTTCCCCATTCTTCTTCCGAACAAGTACCAAGTTTGCAATCCATTGTGTATGTCTAACAGGGAAAAAAATTCTTGCTGCCAGCAATTTTTCAAGCTCCTTTTTAAAGGAAGGTTCAAGGTTGGGATGCATTTTTCTCAAATTTTGCTGATAGGGTTTAACTCCAGGTTTCATAGGTATGTTATGGTGCATGACATTGGTGCCAAAAGTTTTGAGTTCATTATATGTCCAAGCGAACACATCCTTGAACTCTTTGCATAGTCTAATGAAAGCCCTCTTTTCTCCAGGAGAAAATTCAACCCCTAGATTGATTAACTAAGGGTTTTGTTCAGTCCCATGGTTGATTGGATCATAATTGAGGGAAGAACTATGAGTTTTGAAATCGGTATTATGCTTGAATTTATCTTGCAGATCATAATACTTCTCTAGGTTGATTTAACTGACTTAGGGATCATATTGGAAGAGTAAGAAGGATCAGATAAATATTTCTCATGCTCAACTTCATCTATTGCCACATCTTGAAAAGTGTCCCGGGCTGTGAGAAAATCTAAAATCCGATGGTCATCATCAAATACCTTCCAATTAGTCACATTATCAGGAATATAAGGTTTGTACATAAGTTCAATTGAAAAAGTGTTAGGTGACAAACCTTCTAGAGGAATCAACCTAGATGCAATATTAGCCAGCAGGTCTACATCAAAATTCCGGGACCTTGGGACTGACTTAATATTAAATGCTGAAAAATAATTAGTTAAGTCCCTTACTGATTTTTGATGGTTAATCAAACGAGGAGATAAACAATGAATTTTGGTTCTTACATGTTTTACTATAATCTCAGAATCTCCATAACACTCAATAACCTTGGTACCCATGTCAATTGCCTTCCTAAGTCCTTGAACCAGGGCCTCGTACTTAGAAATGTTGTTGGTGCATTCAAATTCAAGCCTTCATGCAATCAATGTTTTGGTTCCTTTTGGATCAATTAAGACACAAACTACACCAGCTCCATCTTTAGATCTAGAGCCATAAAAAAATAGAGTCCATGCATTCGAATTTATCCTAAAATTAGTATTTACAATGTATACATTATGTACAACAGTGTCAAAGAATGGTACAGAAGGAAGATTAACAATTTGAGACTCATTTTGTGCATTCTCAATAGGTGATGAATCTGCAGGCAGAACCCCAAAGAATGTATTGAAAGTGTAGTGTTCCACATGTGAGCTAAAATATGTAGCAGGCTCACTAGAATCATTTAAATAAGTAATAGTTTGTTTCATGTAAGGTTCCCTGCTGATTTTGATTCTATTTGGACTTCCATTATAAGGGAGCCATAAGTGGGACCAGTCAGTGGCAAAATATCCCTTGAGATTTTCTAACCAATCCCTGCTCAACCACATTCCATACATCTCAGGGATATTAGCCACAACAATATCCATAGTCTAGTGGATTCTAGGATCAACAGACAGTGTTAACAAAACATTTTTGAGTTCTCCCACTACCCTAACCTTGGATCTATCAAGTTGAACAATTTGAGTGGAGAAAGGTTCCAAAGAGGCATTCAAATTTTTGCAGACGGATAGAGGCATCACATTAGATGAAGCCCCTGATTCTATCATACAATTATGTGTTAATTTTTTCAGAATTTACTTCAATCTGATCGAGGATCTTAACTAAGAGAACAACATGTACAGCATATCTATAGCATATCAATCATGGACACAATAATGCAAGCACACAAGAGACACAGAGTTTACTTGGGGAAAACCATAAAGGTGAAAAACCCCAATAACTTCCTCAGTGATAGATAGAGCAATGATACAACCCAAGCATAAGAGATAGACATCCCCTAGCAGTAGCTTCTCCTCCTCCACAAGTGTGCCACTCTCTCGAGAGTGTGTGAGAGAATAGAATGAATCAAATAGAGCGCCTCCAACACTCTATTTATACTTGACTTGACTTGCCTAATAACCTTTACTAGGTTGGCCTTAACTTAACCACATAACATAATGCTGACTGGGCCGACACCCAGTAGGGTGGTCTAATAACCCTTAGACCCACATGACTTATACAGGGCCGACCCCAACAAGGTGGTCTAATAACCCATCAAGTATAAGTTTCGACACTTACAATATAAATGACGACACTTCCGTATAGAGGAATAATAACATCTCTATAGGAATACAATATACATATATGAAATACATTCTGAAGTTACATATACATCAACACTCCCTCTTAACTAGGAAGGTATTTCTCGACACAGGTCTTCTAGCAAATGTCTTCTTCTTTGTATCATCGTCATCTAGTCATCATCATCGTCACTGCTACTGCTATATCAATCAATATCTGAATCTACTAGTCATAGGAAGTTCTACAGAGCCAGTCCTTTTTCATACTAGATGTAGGCCCACCACCTGCAGGTCTTCATCATCTGTGCGAACGGTCTGATAGAGGTGGTCTCTCAGGACTAATTTTATGTGCTGATGCAATACCTGACAAGAGCATCCCAGGAACATTTATGTGCCTAAGCACGACCGGAAAGATCTCCCAGGACTGATTACATGCATCCCCTTCACAATACCTTTAAAGAGCATCCCAGGAACATTTATGTGCCGTAGCATGACTGGCAAGATCTCTAAAGAGCATCCCAGGACTTATTACGAGCACATAGCTCAACCTCTCGGATCTCCAGGACTGATTACATGTGAATAGAAAATACCTTTAAAGAGCATCCCAGGAACATTTATGTGCTGCAGCATGACCGGCAAGATCTCTAAAGAGCATCCCAGGACTTATTATGAGCATACAGCTCAACCTATCGAATCTCCAGGACTGATTACATGTCTTCGTAGTAATACCTCATCCCATGACTGATTACGAGCACATAGCTCAACCTATCAGATCTCTGAGGACTGATTACACACTACATAGCAATACCTCATCCTAGGACTGATTTCGAGCACACAACTCAACCTATCAGATTTTTGAGGACTGATTACATGCTATTTTCACAACCTACCACATATCATCTCTGACCTCCAAGTATCAACCTGATACTCATGATCTAACTGATTATCATCGCACGAAGCATCATCCTAATGCTCATGATCATATTGATCATCATCACTGTACCGTCTTGATACATATCATATGGAGTAACATCTTGAAGCTCATCATCATGATCCTCCTGATCATACAATGCATCCACCTGATGCATACCAAGTATCTATCTGATACATATCACCATACATGATCCACCTGATCAAACAATGTATCCACCTAATACATACATAGATACATGATCCACACAATGCATCCACCTGATATATATCAATATACATGATCTACCTGATCATACATAGTATCCACCTGATACATATACAGATACATGGTCCAAGCATCCAACATGATGCATATACAAATACATATAAATGATCCAATTGATCGTATCCAGCATCCAACATGATGCATGTATACATATACATATAAATGATCCAACTGATCATATCCAACATCCAACATGATGCATACATACATATAAATGATCCAACTGATCATATCCAGCATCCAACATGATACGTACATACATATAAATGATCCAACTGATCATATCCAGCATCCAACATGATGCATATACAGAGCAGTAACTGGAACATCGTCCTTATAATCATAATCCAACGCTTACATCCACAGCCATGTGACAGATCCTCCTTCCAACATGCTTGGAATGGCTTTAGCAAATGTGTCCATCACTTCTTCCTCGAAGTGTCGTCGATCTGAAGAACACCAAGCCTCTCTCTGAAGTACTCGAACTTCACTCTGGCTAGTGGCTTCATCAATACATCTACAATCTGCTCATCCGTCGCAACATAGATGAGCTTCACTGCTCCTCTCTGCACCATATCCCTGATGTAGTGGTATTTGATCTCTATGTGTTTCGACCTGTCGTGGAACACCGGGTTCTTAGACAGCTTCACACAACTCTGGTTTTCACAAAATATACCAGTAGCCTCCAGTAGTAGATCAAATAACTCAGACAGTAGCTTCCGAAGCCATACTACCTCACAACTAGCCCAACAAGCTGCAACATACTCTGCTTCGACTGTACTCAGTGCTTACACAGGATTGCTTCCTGCTAAACCAAGAGATCACACCTGATCCCATACTGAAGCAGCACCCAGAAGTGCTCTTTCTATCTACAACACTACCTGCCCAATCTGAATCAACATAACCCTGTAGGTTAAACTTTTGATTCGCATCATACTTGAGCCCATAGTCAACTGTACCCTTCAAGTACCTTAGAATATGCTTTACAGCAACCAGGTGAACACTCCACGGATCCGTCAGGAACTGGCTGAATGTGTTCACCGCAAAGCAGATATCTGGTCTCATGTTCATCAGGTACATCAAGGACCCAATCATCTGACGATACACAATGACATCAACCGGATCAGATGAAGCATCACACAGAAGCTTCAGGTTCGATGCCATAGGTGTGGCCTTGATCATGGCATTCTTCCCAGATCCTGGGAACTTCAATATCTTCAATATTTTCAATAGATAACTTTGTTGCTGAACAAATGTTGTAGTCCTTCTTTTGTAGGTGATGGTATACGATCTTTCCTACACAACAAGTTAAATTGCATGATTACAAAACATCTCATAGTTTTCAAAATAAATTCTTACACATAAAGAAATATGTCATACAGTCATGCAATTATCTTAGCCAATGCTTCAAGACAACATTTATCCATATCGCGTAACTTTCTAGATGCCTTCCAATCTCTACCAGAACATTGTTAAGAGTGTGCACAAATCCCAACATGTCAGCAAAGAGGTTTCATTCTAGATAAGTAGCAATGGAATGTTGTACAGTGCCATAGGCCACTTACCCATGTATATTAGTATTATACTGTTCATCAATGCAACTATTCTAATATGCATAATACACAACCTAATTCTAGGAACATGAGTATATACATTATTGAACAATATTATTTAAACAATAAAATATGCAAGGAATGATAATTCAAATACTTATCTTTGTTTGTTTGTTGGGTTGACTCCCTCTCAGTCTTTGCTTCTTTTCTGCAACTCCATTCTGATGTGGATTGTGAGAAGTGGTCAACTCCCTCTGAATATCTGCATCCTTGCAGAAACTACTGAAGTGTGCTCCCTCTTGATCTTTGCTTCCTTGCAGGAACAACTGGAGTGTGCTCTCTCTTGATCTTTGCTTCGTAGATTACCTATCCTTGAACTTATATCCATCACTATGCATGCTTATTAGTATCATCATTGTGTTATCCTCGAGGTCTCATACATAATCACACATTCATTAGTATAATCTTAATACTATCAAAACACAATAATCTTAAACATGTATAGTCATGATCATTTCAAACACAGATAATAAACATTAGTATTCAAGGTTTCAGGGAAGTCTTCTTTTACTCATGCATATTCTTATTTGATCATAGGACTCTTCTGGTTAGTTAAATCATCAATCAAGATAAGAGACATAAAATGCATAAACCCTTGATTACTTACATTTCTAACTTTATGAATAAACATAACCAATCATACCAAGTATACTTATATAAGGGATCCTAACACAAGGTAGGATTCTAACTTGATATAGGAAAAACACTTAGACTGGTATGTTAGCTAGTTATGTCTAACATACCCACATGATGTCTTCTTGTTCTCTTCAATGAATTGTGCTAGTAACCTGCATATCTCATAGATTAACCATTATAGAACCAAGTTATACATACCTTGCAAATAGATCTTCTAAGTAATTCATGACAATGGATGAATCTTTGTCCTCATGTCATCATGATCATATGTTCTTGAACTAGAACGTGATTTTTCTTTCTTCGTGTACCTTTCATGTTAGCGGACAACATAAACCTCATACAACACCATAATGCATTAGTACAATCATAAGTGTCAACACCCTAATCAATGAATATCTTCTATCATGCATTCATAATTTTATTAAGGTGATACGACAAGTCTAAATTTAATCAAGATTGTACTAACCGTAATAACACAAAGACAAACATACCATAAACTTAATCATGAACAAATCTCGAAACATACCTAGATGAGTCATTGTTGGCCCGGTTTTGCAACCAGGCTTAGTCCTATGGGCATCTGCTAACTAGTAGCAGCAGTTTCAATAGAATTAAACAAGAAACTAATCTAAACAAAACTACTCATGGATCTATGCAAGAATATAAGCAAATAATGTAAACATTTAAAAAACAAGAACAAGAAAATATTAAAGAATGAATTTGTATTGAAAAATGGGGGGCAAGCAAGTGCTTGCGATAATACCTTCAATGGTGAAGGTTGATGTTGAGCAACTCCCAAGATGAGTAGCTCCAAGCTCCAAGAGGTCTCCTTCTCCAAGGTTGCTTACAATGGCCAAAATGCTCAAGGAAGATTTCGGCAGCATGAGGATGAGATAATGGATGGATGTGAAATGAGGAGCCCCTACCACCTTTTTATAGGTTTTGGTGGTGGGGGATACCATTTGTGGTTTTGTGGAAACCAAATGGTATTGACCAACATGGTTTAGGTACTTTTCCCTCCTTTTTCCTTTTTTGAATAAAATTAATGTTTTTATTCCCTTTTTAATTTTTTGGGAATTTTGGACCCTTTTTGAGGGTTTTTTATGCTTTTTTAGGAAAAATAATCTTTTTAGTCGGAAAAAGGGTGTACTCAGGTCTTTTGGTGACCTTTTGTTGGTTTCAGAGGCTCAGATGGTGAAAAAGTGGACAAATGGGTCATGCGAATAGGGAAATGAGCTAGTGAGCACTTTTTGGTTGTTAACAGATTGCCCCCTGATGTGTGAGGGAAGGAGCTCATCGTATGGCCGATAGACATCATAGTTCTTTTGTCTTTTTCTGGGGTTTTAGGGGAGAGAAGAGACCGGTTGGAGACTAGAGCCACGGCCCTTGGAAGCTACAAAAACAAAAAATATTACATGGCCTCAATATGAATGAGGTATAATCTCTGATAATGGACGAGGCGGGCATTCCTATGATCGTATCAAGACATATACATAACAATTAGTCCCAAGAAGGGGGATCTAATACATAAAGAATCTACTGGTACATCATAATGGTCCAGGGGGGACATTATTTTGGGATATACTCTTGATCATAACTGATCTCAATAACTGATACACTGGAATAACTGATGAACTGTTGAAACTGAAGGTGTCCAACATCTGTAGGGACTCAAAGACTATGAGTCATCTCTGAGAATTAATGTAACTGTATACTCAAGGGAGTATGAAACTGGGGTACATCTGAATACTGTCGCCATGCGCAACCCAGATATCTATAGAAAAAGTGTAACTGGTTTTATCCATAGGAAGATTCTCAAATGTGGAGGAGTCAGGAGGTATCCGGGGTCTTCGACTAATAACTGAAAGGATCAATGTCCTGTGCGAGTCTCAATGATGCGATCAAGGTGTTGAAGTCAAGCATGTGAGAAACAACCATTTGGAGAGGCACTGAGGATTCCTCTCGAAATGATTTGTAGGCACTCATCATAAACGGTAATGAGTCCAAGACACAGGGACCTCTAGGTCTATCCTTTGGAATAAATGTGGTTGTCGTCGACAGAGGGAGACCAGCAACTAACAAGGCAATGATTTTTCCTTGATAGGAGCACGAGGTGTAGAACTGAAGTGTTGTGGTACTGATGGTAGGACTGACATACTTGTGGGGATGGGAAATAACTGGGTCAAAAAGTGGGTAGACTCAAACTTCCTTTGTTCAGAGCATGATGACATGGTTGACCTGGCAGCATAGGGAACTGACTTGTAGGTGTGGGGATCATTGCTTTTATTGACTGAATGGTATATATTGACTCTGGGGGGGAATCAAGCTGATGGGTGTTGTCGAGGGATTCTCAGGGTGACATACTGCGGAATACTCTGAACAAAGGCGACCAAATGGGGAAGCTGCCATAGGAGTAGACGTGATCTGTTGTGGCACCGAGAAGCACCATTGGGTCCTTCTTCATAGTTTTAATGAGCTCCCAGAAGGGATAAAAGTGTGCTATGAAATGGTACTATCCTGTGGATTTGTGAGCCCAGGACTGTTCGTGCTCATTAATGCTTTCATTTTTTTGGAGTCTGAAAACAATAAGAAGACTCTGCAGTGGTTATGACTACTGTCTTGTTGGTTTTACGAGCCCAGGATGGTGATTGCTCGTGGTCGCTTTCATGTTTAGAGAGTCTAAAAGCGGTAAGTGGACTCCATTGGTGTTTCTTTTTCGTAAGTTTAGTCTCCAAGGCCCGAAAAAGCATAAAATGATGCGGATGGAGAACTCTTCTAGCCGATGTGACTAGAGTATACCTTTTTCGTAATTAGTCTACAAGGTCCAGAAAAGGGGTAAACTTATACCAGGTAGACGCCCTTTCAGATACGTTTAGTGAGCATGAAAGGAAGCAAGATTGCTCGACGATCTTTTCATTGTTTTAGGAGTCAGAAAAGAGATTAACAGAAACTCCCTAAGTGCCTTTTTCGTAAAAAGGGATTAAATTATTCAGAACAAAAATGGATAGATGGGAGTGAGAAAAGGTCTCAAGCGTCATCATGTGTGTGGGATACTGGATCCGGTTACATAAATATTGTCAAAAGGGGGCTGCGGCTTTGTGGCCCACAAACCGAGGCAATGAGAGGGCATTTTGAAAAAATGGCCGAAAAGTATGGGTGTGAGAGCGAGAAATGATCTCAAGCATCATCACAAGCACAGGAAACTGAATCCTGCGATATAAGACTTGTCCAAAACGGAGAACGACCGATGTGGCACGCAAACCGAGGTGACGTGGGGGTCATGAAAAAATGCCCTGAAAATCAAGACGTGATAGCGAGAAATGATCTCAAGCTTCATCACGAGCGCGGAAAACTGAATCCAGCGATATAAGATACGTCGAAAACAGAGAACGACCGATGTGGCACGCAAATCGAGGTGACGAGGGGGCATGGGAAAAATGCCCAAAAAATCTAAAGGTGAGAGCAAGAAATGATCTCAAGCATCATCATGAGCGTGGAAAACTGAATCCGGCGATATAAGGCATGCCAAAAACGGACAATGGCCGATATGGCACGCAAATCGAGGCAACGAGGTCGCTCAAAAAATGGTCCAAAAATGGAGCTGGTGAAAACTGGAAAAGGAGAGAACTGTCATGAAGTTCTTGCTGTGCTGATTGCAATGGTACCAACGGTTTGAGAAACGGACGTCGTATGAAACCGGAATGGTGGTTGGAAAAATGGTGGAATTCTTATAAATAGGGCGTGGGGCCCATATGACGTGTCATTGTTACGTCCGAGTTTGGCAGAGCAGTCAGAGCTATTTCTTGATTTCCGGGAGATTTCACCATTGGTTTTCGATTCTGCAAGTTTCAGGTAACTCTATTTTCCTTAGCCTTTTCAATTATGTCTTTTTTGTTTGGCAGCGGGCCCTCGAAGGCCGCGAAATTCCATGTTGACCCTCCAATGTGGAATATCGCGGGTTTCGGGTCTTTTCCCGCGATGAACCGCGCGGGTTTTAGGCTGACAGTCGCGATGTTCATCGCGACTGTGAGGTTGGAACTCGCGATGTTCATCGCGAGTTCATGGGGGATAGTCGCGATGTTCATCGCGTCTATCCGGCCAAAACCCGCGATGTTCATCGCGGTTTTTAGGATGGAGGCCGCAATGATCATCGCGGATTTTGGGATGGAGGCCGCGATGGTCATCGCGGCTTTTGGTGAAAATGCAGCGTTGGTCATCACGTCTTTTGGTGGAAAAGCCGCGATGGGATTTTTTCAAATTTTTTTATGCTGGGGCTAAAAAATTTCTTCTGTTTGCTGGCAGGATGTTGAGGAGACCATTGTCCTCATGGCGGGAGCGGGAGATCGATGATGATCTTATGGAGAGGATTCAGACTGATCCGGGGGTGTGACAGACTCTGGCTGTGAGCAGACTTTTGAAGTTCGCTCAGATCCCACCTATTCGTTCAGTGAGACGGCTCTTGAACAAGCTGGTGAGTTGGTGGGTGCCGGTGGAGGGTGCATTTATTATTGGGGGTGAGAGGTTGGAGATCACCATCACAGATGTCTATTTTTTGACTGGGTTTCCTCGTTTGGGTGAGGTGGGCGATCTCTTGCCGAGGATCCCGCCGGGTGTAGATATGGAGGACTTGTTACAGACCTTCTGTGTTGATGATGTTGTTTTGCAGAACAACTCTATTAGTCTGCGATCCCTACGTGAGTGGGATATGCGAGCTGTTGGGGCATGTGTTCTGCGGATATTGGGTGCTGCTGTGCCACATCGTATGTCTGGGGGACAAACGATGATGGTGGACTCTGTTCTTCGGGGGACTTATTATGCCTGGGGCAGATGTTTCTGGCTGGTGTCCGGAGAGATCTAGACAAGGCCATTCGAGAGGGAGGTGAGTTCTGTTATGCCTCCTTCCTATGCTGTTTTTTCTTTGAGCGCTTGCCGACCTTGCGGCCACGGGTACCCATTCGTGCTGGTTTGGTGAGTGAGCCTCGCATGATGCGTTGGGAGCAGATGATGCCTCGTGGCGGCGGTGGTTTCCGCGGTTTCTTCACGGAGGATTTTTATGAGCAGTGGGAGCAGATGCCCCTGGTGATTGAGGACTACCCCTACGCCGGCATGGACTATCGAGGTGACCCAGAGATGCCTCGTGCCCTATGACGGGCCTGGAGTTTAGACGGTATGTTTTGTGTTTTATTTTATACTATATCATGCGTTGTTTGATTTATCAGTCTATGATTATAGTTGCATATGATGGTTTATTTGCATTGTGCAGATGTTGGTCCTGTACCACCGGCCGACTACATGGCTCTTCAGGGGCGGGTGATGGTGGTCGCTCATCCACCTGCAGCGGTACCACCTCCACGTGGTGGAGGATTTGCGGCTCGTGGGATAGGGGTTGGCCCTCGAGATGACGCCATAGAGGGTGTCAGACAGACCTTCGACCGAATCCTAGCTGGACTCCCCGAGGATGGTTGGAGAGACCTGGATCGGGATATTTTGGAGGGTTACTTCGGTGCACCGCTTGAGTGGCGGTCACTCTTGTTGAGGACAACGGTGTTTGTGGAAGAGCACAGGGGTGGTGCTCGGGATGTCCCGGCAGAGCCTGCTCAGATGAGGATCTGTCTACGGAATGACCCAGCGGGGCCAGCGGAGGAGGCGCCAGAGGAGTGCAGAGTTCGGGCTCGCCATGACCCGGCGGGGCCAGCGGAGGAGGAGTCAGAGGATCCTAGGGATCCTGATGAGTAGATGATATTGTATCTGCCCCCAAATGCTGATGAGCATATGCGGAAGCATTTTTTGTACGATTGATGTATTTTTTGTATATCGGGTGCTGAGGGCACCTATGACATGTTCTGACTATACGATATATATATATATGTATATATTCGATGCTGGTATATAGTCGTGTATGCACGTGGATGTACTTGTTATCTTTTATGTTTGCCCGTGGAGGCATGTTTGAGTTTCTGTATGCCCGTGGAGGCACATGTTATGCACGTGGATGCACATTTGGTTTTTTGTATATGCCCGTGGAGGCACATGTTATGCATGTGGATGCACCTTTTGTTTTGGTATATGCCCATGGAGGCACATGTTATGCACGTGGATGCATTTTGTTTATGGATATGCCCGTGGAGGCACATGTTATGCACGTGGATGCACATTTTGGTTATGACATGATGTGATTGGTGTGCTAGTCGAGGACATTGTTGGCCATATGGTCTGCTACACTATTGAGGTGTCTTGGGACATGTGTGAACGAAATGGATTCAAACTGTCTAACCATTTGTTTATTGCGTAGGAATTTTCTGAAAAGACATGGATCGCGTACCTGGTAATCATTATTGAGCTGGGAAACTAGGAGCTGTGAGTCCAAGAAAACGTTGAGGTGACAGATGCTCATTTGGAGAGCTGCGGCCAGGAGACCGGTCACGGCATCGTATTCAGCTTGGTTATTGGTGGCGGCACCTAAACATACTCCGTCAATGTGAATTAACTCATGTGAAGGGGAGTATATTACCCAAGCTGCGGAGGCGAGATTGGGAGACCAACGGCTTGCACCATCAGCGAAACCGACATAGCAGGGTGGAAGAGGATCCATATGTGGTCATGCAGAGAAAAAAAAATATTTAGGTTTTTGAATTTTTTGTGAGAAAAGAAAGTAATCCTATACTAGAATGGACGGTGGTGTCCATCAGATTTTCTATGGGTAAAATCGTTTAAGGTACAACCCGTTGCGTGGGTTGCGTAGGGGATTGCCTTCTGAATCGGTCAGAATGTATGCCCCCTGCCCGAGGCAAGTGTGTACGATGTAAGGGCCTTGCCACATAGATACAAACTTTCCCTTTCCAGTTTGATCATGAGCTTGATCGTAAGCGAGGACAAGGTCTCCCTCAGAAAAGGTTCTTGGGTGGACTTGTTTGTCGTAACTTAGTTTTGATCGTTGTTTGGATGCTTCCATGTTTTGAATGGCTGTGCACCGATCTTCATCGGCCTGCTCTAGGAGTAGTAATCGTTGCTCAATCGGGGAAGTGTCCGGTAGGAGTTCAACGGCGATATGTAAGGCTGGAATCTAACACTCAATAGGGAGGACGGATTCGACACCGTGAACTAAATGGAAAGGGGTAAAACTGGTGGCGGTTTTGGTTGAGGTGCGGTAAGCCCATAGTGCCGGGAAAAGCATGTGGTGCCAATTGGATTTGTGTTTGTCTACCGTACGTTGGAGGATGGTTTTCAAAATTTTATTGATCGCTTCGACTTGGCCGTTTCCTTGGGGATAGTAGGCGGAAGAGAAATGGTGTTCAAATTTCAACATGGTTGATAATTCTTTCCAGATGGCATCTTCGAAGTGAGAGCCGTGGTCAGAGACTAGTTGCTTCGGCACTCCGAAATGAGTGATAACATGGTTGAAGAAAAATCGTGCTGCAGTGTCGGCCTTGCAATTGTAAGTCGGCATGGCTTCTGCCCACTTGGTGAAATAATCTACGGCCACAATGATGTGTTTGTGACCGCCGGCTGACGTGGGGTTGCAGTCGAGGAAGTCGATGGCCCATTTGCAGAATGGTCCAACAGTGATGACTGGATGAAGGGGGGCGGGGGGGGGTTCTTGCTTTGGGGGAAAAGAGTTGGCAGTTCTGGCAATGCTTGACTGCGGTGATGCAATCAGTAAACAATGATGGCCAAAAGTAACCTGCCCGAATGATCTTCTGGGTGGTGGCCATGCCGGAGAAATGGCCTCCGCAAGCACCGCTATGACAATCATTGAGGACCTGTTCTGCCTCACTATGGGATAGGCATCGGCGTAGGATGGTATCAATGCCGCGTCGATAAAGTACATCCCCTATCAAGAGGTATTGAGGGGCATGGTGTCGTATCCGACGGCGTCCGTCACGATCGATGTGTGGTCGAAATTTTTGCGTGCGGAGGTAAATCAAAATGTCTCCATACCATGGGTCGTCAGACGAAATGATGAAGATTTGTTCGTCAATCAGATCTATTTGGATAGTGGGTGATGACGAAGAGGATGGGAGGTCGGTGATGAGGTGAGCGAGTACGAGGGCTTTGGTGCTTTTAGGAGTTCTGAAAGTAAGGTCATATTCCTGTAGGATAATGACCCATTTAGCAACACGACCTTGTAGGATCCGCCGGGTTAGGAGATAGACCATAGGGTTGGAGTCGGCCACAACCGTGGTATGACTGAGTAGAATGTAGTGTCGCAATTTTTGTACGGAAAAGACTACAGCTAGGGCTATTCTTTCCTCATATGGGTAATGTAGGGGTGGGCCAGACAAGGTCTGGCTGACGTAATAAATTACATGCTCTTGGTGAGAGGCATCTTCTTGGACCAAAACTCCGGACACAGCATATTCAGATGCCGAGACATAAAGGGTGAAGTCTTGAGAGAAATCCGGTGGGGATATCAAGGGGGCTTGTGTGAGAGCTTTTTTGAGGGCTTCGAATGCCGTGTCTGCTTGCTTATCCCAAACAAAGGGTATGTGGGTACGAAGTAAGCGTAAGAATGGACTTTGGTGGCGTAATCAGGAACGAAGCGCCTAAGGAAATTGGACCACCCTTGTAGACTCTGGAGCTGCCGAAGCGTGCGAGGAGGGGGGAGTTCTAAGATGGCTTTGAATTTTAAGGGATCAACAGTAATTCCGTCTTGGGAAACAATGAAACCCAACAACCGGCCTGCCGGAACGCAAAACACACACTTGTGTGGGTTCAAGCGGATTTTATATTTGCGACAATGCAAGAAAACTTGCCGGAGGTCGTTAATGTGGTCTGATCATTTTCAGGAACAAGCTGTAAGGTCGTCAAGATAGACTCGCAGGATATGGACCAAGTCGTGAAAGCAATAGGTCATGGCTCACCGGAAAGTGGCACCAGCATTTTTAAGGCCGAATGGCATGACGCGATAGGCAAAGGTGCCCCATGGGGTGGTGAAGGAAGTCTTGCACTGATCCTCCTTATGGATGTGAATCTGGTTGTATCCGGAAAACCCGTCCATGAAAGATAGGACTTCATGGCCCGCACACTCATCAATGAGTTGGTCAATGAATGGCGTGGGGAAATTGTCTTTTGGACAAGCGTGGTTTAAATCACGGAAGTCGGTGCATACTCTAAGGGTGCCTTGATTTTTGTTGACGGGAATGGGATTCGACACCCAGGTGGTGTACGGAATAGGATAAATGAATCCTGCTTTGCGAAGTTTCTCGACCTCAGCTTTAACAGCGGGGAGTTTGGAAGGATGAATGGGTCACTGTTTCTGACGAACAGGGGGTACCTCAGGCCATGTATCAATGTGGTGCTCTATAATGGCGGGGTCAAGACCAGGCATTTCGGTATAGGACTAGGCGAAAACATCCCGGAATTCTTGAAAAATCTTTTTATACGCATGAGTTTCTGCTTGAGTGCAAGATGCGCCCAGCGAGATGATCTCAGGTTTCCCTGATGTTGTGGAAATATCGATTTGTATAATGGGGGAAATGTTGGACATGTTCCCCTCTTCAAAGGCATCCGGTACTGGGATGGGGTCTTTTAACCAATCGACCTTAGTGGGTATGAAATATTTCGATTCGACCGATAGCTGGTTGGATGCGGTGGATTTAGATGTTTCCGGGAGGAAATACGAGCGATGATGCATATCATCCCAAGGGTAGTCGGGTGCAATGAGTGTCTCCAAAATTTGCTCATCAGTATTGAAGTAGTCAGACCATAAATCAAGGGGTTCTGGTTTGAAAGTTGTTGAAATCATATAGGTTGTATTAACTTCTTCCGACAAGGATGATGGCGGGGGGTAGATCTCCTCGATGAGGGGAGGAGATATCTCTAAATCGACGTTGTTTAACTCGTACAACGCTACTCTATAGTCCAGGAGATTAGGACAATGGTGAGAGTAGTGGCCGTACACACTACATATGGCACAAGGATGGTTAGTGCGTAGTGATCTGTCGCGAGGCTGAGGAGGTGGTTCCAGTCTAACTACTGGGATGTTGATGTGATCGTCTAACATATTCATATGCTCCTGGAGCGCTGGTAACTGTGGGCATTGATGAGTAGGATGGCCTATCTCATCGCACAATGAGCATTTAGGGGGAGCTCGAAACACAGGTGGGGGTTTGACTGCCTTAGGAGGTGGTATAGCAGTGTACGGTTGTGGACCTCTGCCCCCAGTGGGCTTGACAAGAGGAGGAGGATTCATTGACGATGAAGGAATTGTGACACCAGGAGGAGGTTTCATTGACGCCGAAGGGATTGTGACACTAGGAGGAGGTTGAGTACTGGTAACAATAGGTTGTACCGGTTGGAGGATGACATTTGGTATCGGAGGTGGAACGGGAGGGGAAATATACCACACGGGTAATCCCGATGTTAACTCAGGTAGACTAAGGGTGGCCATAACCAGGGCACTTACTACACCCGAAGGAGGAAATAGAAAGGGGATGGTGTGGATGGGTGTAACACCGATGTGACTAGGGACCAATGGTGGTTGACTACCGGGTGCTTATGTATTCTGTGAAAGAGTATAGAGGTTTGCGACGTGGGTCTCCGTTGACGGTGGTGGAATGGCCTGGAATGTAGAGGTCATTGGTGTATCTGAGTAAAGTCCGGGTCCCACAGAAGAAACAAAGGAGGTAGTTGCAGTAGAAGCGGGTTGTTCAACCATGGGGAGAACATTTTCGGGTGCTGCAGGGGCATTGGGATCATAGTAGGTGAGTTGGTCCATTTTGACCACGCGTCCCTCGTGGGGGAACATCATGGTACAAAAAACGGATGAGGCAACCACTTTCATGGCGTACATGTAACTGCGGCCAAGTAAAAGGTTATAATCGAGTTGGGCATTAATGACCTCTATGTTGATGAGCACAGTTTTCCCACCCAATTGGATGGGGACATTGGGTAGTAGGCCTTGAGGTTGAGCTGACCAGCCGTCGTAGGCCCACAATGCAGTGGTGGATTGCTGGAGAGTAGGGGATCCCAAATTCTTCCAAACAAATGTGGACATGACGCATGTAGAGGCACCCTCGTCGATGATACATCGATGGATGACAAGATTCCGAATAGAAACAAAAACTTGGACTGCTATGGTGGAAGGCAGATGTGGTTTAGACTGGTCCAAATCAAAGGTCATCAATTTTGAATCATTTGGGTCAATCGCCCCAATGGCGGAAAGTAAAGTCTTGCGCTGCGTAGGACAGTTTTTCAAGACTTCTAACGCAGACATGGCTACGGGAGATTGAGCTAAGTCATCTACGATGTTGTAATTTGACGCAGCCCGTGCATTGGGGTTGTTGTTGATACGGCGGAGTGGGAAACGAGGTGCTTTAGAGGCGCCATCGAGTGGAAGCGGTGGTATACGTAACGTCTGATCAGTGGGATGAGCGTTAGTATCCTTATCAGCGGGGGGGGCTTCGGAGGTAGGGCCATACTGGTTCCGACGGGTTTGGATGTTGACGTCGGCAGTGGACATCATCAATAAGTGGTGAGTGCCTGAATCAAACATTGGTTGATCAGGAGCGGCGTAAGTGATTTGTTGTGGTGGCACGTTGCCCTGTAGGGGAGCTAACGGCTGAGTGTTCACCACTCCTTGTGTTGGAAAAGGGTTTTGTAGCACCAAAGGTTGAGGTTGTGGTGGTGGAGGGTTGGGTGGTGGCTGAGGAGCCACCTGCCCTTGACGATAGGCGTTATCTGTCCATAGTTGCCGAGCTTGCTCCAAATGTGGGCAAGCGTGGGTATAGTGGCCATAGACTCTGCAAATAGAACAAGGATGGTTTGTTCATAAATTAGCATTTTTGGCTTGCTTAGGTGGCCGATCAGGATTCTGATGAGCAGGCGCCGCGTTATTATTTTGCGGAGGATGGGGAGGTTGTGGACCTTGGTTATTGTGTTGGTTGTTGCCGCAGTTACATCCTCTTCCACGGTTTGGTTGCCCCCCCTGGTTGCGTTGGTTATTTTGGTATTGGGGATGATGTTGTTGTGCGTACACATGCCCTTAAGCATTGGGGGGATTCTGGGGAGCCGCAGGTGCGGGAGCAGGTTGCGGTGGGTAATATGCAGGTGGAGCTGGCGGTGGTCCAGTTGCCTATTGGGGTTGTTGGTACCCCTGAGCTATTGGATGTGTTGGATTAGCTGGTGCAGCTTGCTGTGGGTACTGCATCTGTTGTGGCGAGAACTGAATGGGGTTCTTTGTAACAGGTTGGTTATGGTATGTAGGAGGTACATATGCTGATGGCGCTTGCCCATAGCAATGTTGTGGGCAAGAGGGTCCATGAATGTGATGGGTCTGGTTTGTTGGAGCGTAAGAAGTTGTCACTCTGGAACTGGATGTAGCCCTAGAGAGGTCTGGGGTAGGCATGGTGCTCACCATGCTAAAAGGTTTAGCTTGTGGGGTGATTTGGCCAATAATGCCATCGGCGGCATGAGATGCCCCCGGCACGTCACCGCGTGAAGAGTCGCATTGTGGGGCGTCCGGTATGATGGTGTATAGATAACCCGACTGGGTGTAAATGAGATCAAACTGTTGGGCTTTGAGGATGGCCTCTTCTTCAGACTGGGGTCTTTCGGATGCAACATCCTTCGCAATAAGAGGGAGGAGGGATTTTAGGAACCAATCTAAGAAGATACGGTCGTCTAACTTGATTTTGCAGAGGCTTCGGCGTCGACGCCACTCATGAATGTGGTCAGTGATGTGGGTGGCTATGTTCTGTCTGCAAGACAGTAGGATCTCGACTCCCGCATCATAGCGGACAGGTAACTGGAAAAACTGCAGGAAAGTTGAGGCAAGGGAGGTAAAGGTGGCATGCGTCCCATGGGGCTGCTCGATATACCACTTAGCTGCAGAGCCAATGAAGGTGCACTGTAAAAGCCGGAGGCGGATAGAGTCATCCACTATGGAGTTGGATGAACACCATAAATGGAAGGACATGATATGGTTCTGGGGGTCCTCACCTGCCTTGCCCTCAAACTTAGGGATGTCAAAGGGGAGTTTGGTGGGCATGTGAGGCCACGCAGGATCGTGTCTGATGGGGTCATTGGTGAGCCTAGCTAAGTCTGGCAGGTTCAGACTTGCCATGTACGGTAAGCTAGCATATGTAGTGACTGGAACTGGGACATGCCTAGTCATTGTGGTATGATGTAGGGGTCCAGTAGTGCCTAAAGGTACGCTAGGTATGGAGGGTATGTGCCCTCCGATAGGTGTGGTCTGGTATGGGCCAGCGCCTCCAAGTGCAACCTGGGTTACACTTGGGTTAGGAATAGCAGTAGGGATTCCTGGGATAGGATTTGTGGAAACCAGAGGGGGTGTGACCCCTATGTTGGGCATACTCATAATAGGTGGTGACCCTGTGTTGGGCATTCCTAAATGTGGAGTGTTGCAAAAAATGAACCCGAAAATTGATAATTCTGGGTTGTTAATGGCAATAGATGGGGCCAAAAACTAGAGCAGCAATGGATCTGCTGTCTAGAATGGTAGATCTATGGATCTAAAGGCTAAAAACTAATAAAAAATTAAGATTGAAAGCAAAACTTGAGATCTATTGTTCATCCCCAGCGGAGTCGCCAAAAACTGTTGGCCCGGTTTTGCAACCAGGCTTAGTGCTATGGGCACCTGCTAACTAGTAGCAGCAGTTTCAATAGAATTAAACAAGAAACTAATCTAAACAAAACTACTCATGGATCTATGCAAGAATATAAGCAAATAATGTAAACATTTAAAAAACAAGAACAAGAAAATATTAAAGAATGAATTTGTATTGAAAAATGGGGGGCAAGCAAGTGCTTGCGATAATACCTTCAATGGTGAAGGTTGATGTTGAGCAACTCCCAAGATGAGTAGCTCCAAGCTCCAAGAGGTCTCCTTCTCCAAGGTTGCTTACAATGGCCAAAATGGTCAAGGAATATTTCGGCAGCATGAGGATGAGATAATGGATGGATGTGAAATGAGGAGCCCCTACCACCTTTTTATAGGTTTTGGTGGTGGGGAATACCATTTGTGGTTTTGTGGAAACCAAATGGTATTGACCAACATGGTTTAGGTACTTTTCCCTCCTTTTTCCTTTTTTGAATAAAATTAATATTTTTATTCCCTTTTTAATTTTTTGGGAATTTTGGACCCTTTTTGAGGGTTTTTTATGCTTTTTTAGGAAAAATAAACTTTTTTAGTGGGAAAAGGGTGTACTCAGGTCTTTTGGTGACCTTTTGTTGGTTTCAGAGGCTCAGATGGTGAAAAAGTGGACAAATGGGTCATGCGAATAGGGAAATGAGCTAGTGAGCACTTTTTGGGTGTTAACAGTCATACCTGTCGAGATTGGTTGTAATCTTCTTATGTAAGGCCTTAGCCTCATCTCTCTCTGAAACAGGAACTTCTTCACTTATGCAGGTGACCAATCCATTCTCTTCTAGGATTAACCCAATCCACTTGATTTGTAGGAATTGGATCTGAAGCTGGATTAGGGTTTGTCAGAGAAACCCTAAAAATTCAAACTTTGAATTTCAAACTTCATAAGGGATAGAAATATGCGCCTTGATGAGCTGATCAACCTGGTATACTGATAATTTGAAAACTGCAAAGTTCACCCCTCAAATTTGTCTTTGAAACTTCTGGATTCACTGGACATGACCCCGAACTAGGGTTTGATAAATCCCACCCTTCTGTCCAATCAAAAGGTTCGATCCAAAGCTCTAAGATTCTATTTTTCTAAGGAGCTTCTAGCCGTGGTCACAGATTTCAAAAATTTCCATTTTTGCAGAAGCCCTAATTTTCCACTTTTCCGATCAAAGTCCCGAACTAGGGTCTGATCAATCCCGTCCTTCTTCCAAACCAAAAGTTCTGATCTTGGTCTCTAAATTTTGATTTTGATGAGCAGCATTCAGTTGTAGTCTCTGATTACAAAAATTCCAACTTTCTCCAAAACCCTAAATTCCGGAAGCTATGAATGAAGGTGCTAAAAAACAATTATGTTTTGACAGAAATATATACATGATTGTTTCTGGTGTAACTCCGAACTTTTCGATCCAAATGGTCTGAAAATTTTTCATGTGATAGTATGAACTGTCATCTTTCCAACCCCATAGGTCTGACCTCAAATGGATTCTCTGAGAGAGAGTTATGCCAAGTGTCGCAACGTGACCTGTTTATGGGATAAAACAGGAGAGTGAACTTGTACGGTGTGCCACGTGTCACTGGTTCAGTTTCGGCCTCTAAAAAAGTTACCTGATAAATTACAATCCATGTAATACCTATCACTTTTTATGAAATTTCATTTGGAGCTTCCTAGCCCAAGTTCTGACCTTTTTTCCAAGGTCACTTGTTTATAACTGAGATCTAGAAGAGGCAGAAACCCTATATTGTACAAATCATGAATCACAAAGTACAACGAATTAGAGGTTTTCCTTTGGAGAAAAGGTACATGGGGATTTAAGCTTCGCCCTATACGATATTCAGACCCTGAAATGTCGCTGGAATTTATTTATAGCGAAAGTTCTACGATGACTGGTTTTTGCTATATCAATCCCTAGCTTCGCAATTGCAACAAGTGTCATACATGCCATACCATGCCTTCTTTCAGGCTAGCTCTAATACCATCTTAATTTTTCAGAATTTACTTCAATCTGATCTAGGATCTTAACCGAGAGAACAACATGTACAACATATCTACAGCATATCAATCATGGACACAATAATGCAAGCACACAAGAGACACAGAGTTTACTTGGGGAAAACCATAAAGGTGAAAAACCCCAATAACTTCCTTAGAGATAGATAGAGCAATGATACAACCCAAGCATAAGATATAGCCATCTCCTATCAGCAGCTTCTCCTCCTCCACATATGCACCACTCTCCCGAGAGTGTGTGAGAGAATAGAATGAACCAAATAGAGTGCCTCCGGCACTCTATTTATACTCGACTTGACTTGCCTAATAACCTTTACTAGGTCGCCCTTAAGTAACCACAGAACATAATGCTGACTAGGCCGACACCCAATAGGGTTTTCTAATAACCCTTTGACCCACATGGCCGACCCCCAATAGGGTGGTCTAATAACCCTTCGACACACATGAATTATACAGGCTCGACCCCAACAAGGTGGTCTAATAACCCATCAAGTATAAGTTATGACACTTACAATATAAATGATGACACTTCCATATAGAGGAATAATAACATCTCTATAGGAATACAACCACTTCCATATAGAGGAATAATAACATCTCTATAGGAATACAATATGCATATATGAAATACATTCCAAAGTTACATATACATCAACATTATGGACATTCATATTGAAAAATTCAAAAGTGAGCAAGAAAGTAGGTGTTTTCTTGCTACATGGTTTGTAATTTCCAAGTTTAGAATAGGTCTCTAGATTATTGTTCTGGGCATCCCTGGTTTTGTTTACAATCATGCTTTTGGGCAGACTATCTCTCATGGTAGGTATTTTTAGAAGCTCAAATAAAGATATGTTGGCTTTCACTCTTTTCAAGTCCTCAATCAAACTGTATTATATTTCGGGGATGAGAGTGTCCTTTTGTGCTAATGTTTTAACTCTTTTGGGGGGAAAAGTTGAAGTAGAAGCTTCCTGTGTTGGTTGTCCTTTTCTTTTGGTATTATAGGGATGTTGGACATTGAAGACAACCTCAGGCTCATCTTCTTCTTCAGCCATATGAAGTTATGAAAAGTAACTGTTTGTGTTTATCTGCTGGTCTTCCTCTTCATCTGGTGGTTCAGGATCTTGATTCTCCTGTAGGTTTTCATCTAGATGATCAGGATAATTATGGAATTCTGAAACTGAAGCTTTAAAGATAGAAAGAATTTATTCATTGTTCAATCCTTCATCAGGATTGGGTGGGACTTGGTTTTGTGGAGGTTGATAAGGTCTTCTGAAAGGTTTTTGTTGAATCCTCTATTATTATTCTGGTTTTTTGTGTTAGTCTTTTTTAGGTCTACCATTTCATTGGAAATCTTTTGAAGAAATTTCTTCATATCATTCATTTCAAAAGGGTCCTTAGTATGCACAGTGGGCTTTGGAAGATTATCAGGTTTCTTGTGAGAGGTAGAAGGTTGCTCTGATGAAGCATCACAGTTATCTCTCAAATAGAATATATCTTTTTCAACCTGGATAGCCTCAGCAAAGGCCTCCTGCAAGTTATCTTTTTGTGCTCTTTTTACCCACATAGAAATGGGATGGCTAAAACTTTAACATAATACGCAAACAAAATTTCTTCAGTAGGAAGAACAATGGTAGGGATTCTATTCTTGAGGTCTGAAAATCTTTGATTATAATCTTTAACTCTTTTCTTGCCTCTGATTTTCATGAAAGACAAATCTATGACCAAGTCCTCTGGAGTCTTGTCATCTCCAAATTTTCGGATAAACATTTTTTCAAAGTCATCTAAGGAAGAAATGGATATGGATTCAAGGGAAAAGTACCAGGTGGATGCTTTTTCCTGGAAGGTGTAAGGAAATAGTCTACAAACTACATATTCATGAATGCCATTCCTAAGTCTGATGGCCTACATAAAAGTTTTGATATGATCAAGGGCAGGTGATTTATCATCAGGATCAAACTTGGGAAGCCACTTTTCAGGGTTCTTAGGGAGTCTATGTTGTTCTCCAACAATAAACACAGCATCCTGGTCTAGCCAGGGTGTGTTTCCACCTTCTACTATGGGCATATCCTCTGAAGAAGAACCAGAGGATGAATCACTATGTGACAACTCTTCAAATGAAGATGAGGAAGATGAAGGAGGTGTTGGTGGTGGTCCACTTGTGGCAACATTGGGTTGATATTGTTCAATTTATTCAAACAATGAATCAAGATTATATTCAAGGGACAATTGATGGCTGAATGAATTGCTATGTTCAGTAGTTCGGTCTCCTAAATTTTGATTATCTTGATTGTTAGCCTACGAATCATTGTTCTGGTGATGTTGAATTGATGCTAGTCCAAGATTACGTTCTTCTGCGATCCTTTGTTATAACCTAGAAACACTATCCAAAGAACCTTTCAATAGTTGTTCAAGTGTGAGGGGTACCCCAGTGGGTGATATGAAAACAATTTCACCCCTTCTAGTCTCCTGCTCTATCACAGGGGTGGTAGGAATCATGGTTGGTTGTTGCACTGGTGGTTCTGCAGATGTTGATGCCTGCCTTTGGCTACGAGTGACAACCGGTGATCTTGTTGGAGGAGGTCTATTGGTATTCTGTTTAGTCATATTTTTCTTCATTCCCTCCTTCTAGGACCATTTGTTGAATCCCCAGGAGTGTAGGTTGCTGGAATATTGTCCAAGGCTAACAATAGAGGGTGAAAACCCACTCTGAAAGGCATCAAAAGCCTATGCAAAAGAGCATTCTATCCCCAGCCTATTTGGTGTGGTTAACTCCCACAAATATAAAGGCCTCCGTTGGCACTTATATGGTTTGATCCTATAAGGATTTGTCTTCATTTGTGGGAATATTAAAGTGTTCTAACTCTAGAGAAGAATCTATATTAAAAGAAATCTAAACTAAGTCAGATCTAATCTAAAGAAGTGTTTTGTTTGTGTGCAAGATAACTTGATCTGAAAATTTAATAAGTCTTTTCACCAATGTAACAGAAATGTGAAAATGGATCTTTACTTACTAGCTTAAAATACAATTAGGAAATGAAAATTAACTGATAGTAGTTTAAGGATTAGGCACATGGAAGATTACCCTGTAGCTAAAATGCTAATTGAAAAAATAACATGAATTTATAAATTTCTATTAATATTTTGCAGAAATAGATAAATGTTTTAATTAAATAAATCCACTTAAAACATATGGGACACAGAGATCATGAGTAAATACAAATCCAAACTGTAGATCAATGTATTAATTATTGATTGCAAAAATTAAACACTGTTTATAAATAAGCTTAAGTGAAAATCAACATTCATCAAAGAAATTTGATCAATTAACAAAAGATGAATCAAGAGAAGGACTAGTTGTATTACTTCAAAGTTTGAAAAAAATTACAACCTCTGCGTTAATCAGAGTGTCTCCAGTCTTCTTTTGCCGATTTTCCCCCCCACCCCATGAGACCTCTACCCTTTAAATAATAATTCAAAATAGTTACCAAGGATAGAATTCCCATAAAACAGGGATTACAAAATCAACTAATCTAAGAATAACCAAGGTCTCTTTGCCACTTGGTCCTAACTTCTAACAACTCATCAATATCTGGATAATTGGATGACTCAATCCCCAGCTTGGCATCACACGTGAATATTTCCATCTCATTTTTTTCTAGCTTATGCCAGGTGCGCAGGAAAATATGGATCTTTCCTTCCAAGATGACAGGTTTCCTGATGAACTAGTCCACTTCTGCAATATGGATGTGCTCAAGCTGCTCGATCTTTTCCTTGAATTCTTCACATTTGCTTTCAACCTATTCAATCATTAACTTCGGTGCACAAGCCTTCTCAATGAGATCCATAGTAGGAAATTGCAGGCTGACCATAATATTATCCACAGCATACCACCTTCTTCCACAGATGGCCTATGCCTTCTTTATAGTTTCATCCAACATTTCAAGGTTATTTTTCCAGGCATTCAAAGAAGTCCCAACTCTTCTGAACTTGAGGTTGTCCAACACTGGAATGCCATCTAGTTTTTATTTGATGTACCTTTGCCAATCGACAATGTCATCAATATCCTTGGAATCCTGCTGCCTCTTATCCATCTGCTAGTCAAGGATGAAAGACATTTTCTCAAAAGCATTATTAGTTTCCTAAATTTAATTCAGGGAACTAAATAATCAAGCCAAGAGCTTGTGATTTCCCTCATTCACCTGATTAGCCAAGTCTTTAAACTCTTGCTGGGAAAATGTAGAGAAAGAAGATGAGGCTGCACTTGCAGTTGCATCCTCAAGCTTATTTTACAGCACAACTATCTTTTCAGCTTTAGCAGTATTTAGAACCTCTGTATCCTACAATTGATCCTGGAGGGAAGAATTTTGTTCTTCTAGTTCGCTAAAATGAATTTCATAATCATTCCTTAATAATTGAAGCTTAGATTCATGCTCTTCATTGTTTTTCATCATCTGCTCCTGAAGCTTCCTCAGCTCATCCTTCTTGATTTCAATTTATTTGTTCAGTGAGGTCACTAAATCAAAGTTGGCCCCTGCAAATGCTCCCATGGTCACAACAGTATCCAATGCTTCCTGTTGGATATCATCAAATTTTTTGGTCCAAACAAATTGATTAGGAAAAGGAGCTTGCAACACACTTTGATCTCTGCTTCTTTTGTTTCCTTTCTTTACCACTGCTTTAGATGATTTACTATTAAATTATTCTCCAAGGGAGACTACAATGTCCTCCTCACAAGCAATTATCAACTCAGTAGAAGATGAGGCCACATCTCGTGTTGTAACTAATGAAGTTGTCTGGGTAACAGTGGAATTAGGTATTAACATGGTGATCTAAGAGGTAGTTGGGGAAGAAGAAATGATTTCAAAAACTGACGGTACAGAGATTGGAGGAGTAGTTGAAGTTAGAGCTTTAGGAAGTGAAATAGGGGTAGCAACAACTCATGGTGAGGAAGGGGCAGTTGGTCTTTGGACATCATTGGCTGGTGGTAGTGAGGTAGATGGTGGTCGTTGCAGCGAAACAGTTGGAGACTGGATCTCTGTAACTGTTGGTGGTGAAGTGGCAAGTGGTACTGACAAGGTTGAAAGTGAAGCAATGAGGGAGGTTAATGCATCAAATAATTGAGATATGGTGGATGGTGGTGTAGCCTCAGAAGATGAAGTGGAAAGAACTTCAATAGAGGAAAGTGGGAATGCAGAAGTTATTGTATCGATAGTAGTAGTAACTTTAGGAAAATGTTCATTTGGGATAGGATCAGCCATCACTATAGCATCCAACAAATCTATGACTTCTTGAGAACCTTCATTTATTTCTTGTACCATAGGCAAAGGAGGAAGTCTTTCATCCTTAATATCATTGTCCTCAATATCAAGTGTAAGAATTTTAGAGGCAAAGGTCTGAACTTTATGTCTTTTTGTAGGGTTTCCTACAAGAACCACTTGGGTGTCAAGCACTGAGGTCATTTGTGCTAATTGCTTCTTCAATTCCTGAGATGTTTGAATTAACACTTTTAATTTTGTAGTAGTTTTAAACTTTGGTGCATCTTCCATAGGGCCTTTTCCTTTCCCTTCATTTGGATAGGTCAACATTAGTGGAGCACTTGCTTTCTGTGCTTCCTTTTCTTCCCTGTCTTTTCTAGTTTGATCTTTCAGCTGTAACTCCATCTTCCTATAACTCAAAACCTTAGTTTTGAGTTCTTGTTGGTACTGAAGAATTTGGTTATGTTCTTCTTTGCTTTAAGCCCTCACCGGGACTTGAGAGAAAATATTCACTCCCTGATAAATGGAGTCATCAAGAATATTTTCATGGGCATAATTATTCTTCATGTGTTCCTGCTTGAAGTGAGCATCAAGGAATGCCTTGGGGTCATGCATCCTCTTGGGAGAAAATCCCAATTTCAAAGAAGCAATCCTCGTCCCCAGTACTGCAGCCCAAGTTTAAGCTGGAATGACCAAAGGTCCAAGGTTTAGGGGAAGTTTGGGCCATCCCCTTCTCTTAATTCCAGTAAGCTTAAGAAATACCCCATCTGTTACAGTATGGAAGGATATCTCTTCAAGTAGTAGCCTGTCTGGGACTACCCTTGGAAGTAAATACATTGTGTCGCTTCCCCAAACTCTGATGTAAGAAAAAGCTTCTCCCACATACCAATCACCGAGTGCAGGGATTAAATTTTTGGTATTGGGAGAAAAAGCAGGTGCATCTTCCCTGAATATTTATTGGTATATAGCACCAAAGAAATGGCCTTAGATATCATATAGCAAAGGAATGAAGTTGGTCTCCCATAAGGCTGAGCAGTAAATGTGGACTGGAGTTGATGACAAGGTCCAATTCCACCCCATGGACGGGTACTAGAATTTTGAGTAGAAGACATCAATTACATAGGTAGAATAAAAGAAATTTGGCTTCTTTGGTGTTTTCGGATATCGTTCAATGGATGACTTTAACTCTGCTGACAAGATTGAAGCCTAAGGGAATGAATCCCCTGTTGTAAGCACATGATGGGAAACGGGTTCCCATTCATCTTTGAACATTGAAAAAATTGGAAGACCATACATCCTACAAAGCATGGCTTCCAAAAAGGAATAGGGTTCCTTGAATCATGAAACCGAGTATGAATTATCAGCCCTGGGCATAAAATTGGCCGGTTTGTTGATCCAAGAATTCACCATTTCATTAAAATTATACCTAGTCTTAGCAAAATCTAGTAATGCAACATTAAGAGGTTGGATGACCAATTTAAGGGCATATGCTCTGGTGAAAACCTCAGGACGAAAAGTGGCCAATTGAGACCCTGCGCTATCATTGAAAGAACGGTCCTTAGGGTTGGCATGGTCAATAATCCATTTAAATGCGTCTGTATAGGGGAGAATGGCAGGTCTAGCAGCTATGGGATGCAGCTGTGAATCCCTGATATTTTCATAGGCAAGCAGGTCATTCTAGATATCAGATAGGTCGTCGTTATGAAATATGGTGTAAATTTTAGACCAATCAATTTGGTAGGTCTCAGAAACTCTCACTAGTATTGGTCGGGATGCCGAAGATTGGGTCTTTGTTCAACAAGTATTTATGATATTTTTTAGAGTAGGTGTTCCATGACATGTTGAAAAACTGGAAATTTATGATTAATAAATAAACACATATAAAAAATAGTTCAAAATGGAAAAAACCGTAAACAATCAAATAAGAAAATGACATGAAACCAACCTATGCGAAATGAAAATGGTGGAAAACGACCCCTGGTAAAAACTCACAGTAAAAATCCTCACAGCAGGTAATTCTTGAATTTGAAAAATCATAGAGGAAAATAGAAAAATCAACATATTTATCAATTTCGTCAGGTAAAATTTGGGTCGTAGGATTAAGATAGATTGACGACTGAGATCTAATGTTGCAGGATGTGGAGGAAAAGTTGCAAGAGTTTATTTTTCCAAATATATACATTCTTTTCGCAATCCGCAATCCGCAATCTACAATTGTGGGTTGCAGATTAGGAAATCACAAATCTAAGTATTAACAAACCAAAAGTTTCCACAATCCGCAATTGCGGGTTGCAGAAATGAAAACGACTTTATTTAACATAATGACCTTTCCACAATCCGCAATCCGCATTGCGGGTTGCGGAAAAGCATGACACAAATTTATTGTTTAAACACTATCCACAATCTGCAATCTGCAATTGCGGGTTGTGGAAATGCAAAATGCAAAAGCTACTTCGAGACTCTTCCTGCAATCCTCATTGCGGGTTGCAGGTGCAAAAGAACACAATTATTGAAAAACATTTCCACATCTGCAATCCACATTGCAGATTGCGCGTTGCAGAAATAAAATGTTTCAAAATCGAAAACCAAACTTTCACAATCTGCATTGCAGATGGCGGATTGTGGGTTGCGGAAACAAGCTGACTTTTGGGCAAATTCAATGCTTTCCGCAACTCACAAAAATACTCAAAAATGCAAGAAATTTCCAAAGAGAAAATTACTAACTAAATCAAATCACGACAAAGACATAAAAACATGATGAGCATAATGAAAACCCCAAAATGACTAAGGAGTTTAAACATTACCTTTGCATATAAAAACTTGGGGCTACAATGTTTTAATAAAACATGGGATCTGTTTTACCTACAACAGGGTTAAAATCCACAACAGATATCAAATGGAATCTTTCCCATAGAGTTGTGTTGAGCATGATTGTAACTGTGCTGTATGTATGGAAGACTTTCATCCCATTTTCGTCAATGTTTTTGGTTGTACATGAAAAGTAGTTGTATTACCAAGCGATTCACAACTTTGATCTGTTTGTTAGTTTGATGATGGAAAGTTGTCAACAATGAGAGTCGTGTGTCTAGTTGTTTCCAGAGATCCTTCCAAAATATGCTGACTAATCTGGTATCTCGATCAGAAGTAATGGTTGTTGGTAAACCAAAGTGTTTCTAGACATGTGTAAAGAAGATTTGAGCATTCTGTCGAGCTATCATCGTCTTCTTACACGGAATGAGAATGGCCATCTTGGAAAATATGTCGACTACTACTAATATCGCGTCATGCTAATGTTTGGTAGTAGGATATCCCATCAAGTAGTCCATAGAAATAGATTCCCATGGTCGATTAGGAACTGACAGAGGTGTGTACAAACCCTATCATCAATTAGGCGGTTTAGCAATGGCACAAACCATGCATGATCAAATGTACCTGTTGACATCGGTTTTAAGTGTAGGACAAAAGAAATACTTCTAGAGAATAACAAGTTTTTTCACTACTCCAAAGTGTCCCGCAGTCTTGCTGTAGTGTGCATCCCAAATGAGCTGTTGTCGATGCTCACCGGTCAGTACATAATGTTATCCAAGCTTGTATAGCAAGGTATCTTTAAGAAAATAGTCGGAGATCGATGACTTATCGGTTTGTAGTTATCAATGGACTATTGAGAATTCATTGTCATCCTGATCCAAATGAGGCCAATTGCTTATTTCATATCCCTGCATACTCATCATTGTGAAGAGGAGAGTAATGGGTTGTCGAATTAGACAATCGGTGGAGGCATTAGCTTTAGCTTTCTGATACTTAATCACCAACTGGAATTGTTGTAGGTAATTAATCCACTTTAGTTGTCGAGTTGTTTGTAGCTTCGACTGGGTCAGAGCGAACTTTAGAGGCTTATGGTCGATGAGGATGACTGTTTCCTTGCCAAGGATGTAATGCCTCCACTGCTTCAGAGCTTGCACAATGGCGTACAATTCTTTTTCATATGTCGAATATATTCTAACTGTGTCGTTAAAAGTTTCAGAATGAAAAGCGACTATGTGACTAGACTGAGTGATCACTGTGCCTAAGGCATAGTCCGATGCATCTGTCTCAATCTCAAAGGGCAGATGAAAATCAGGTAACACAAGTACTCGTGCAGTGCAGAGCTTGTGCTTCAGCTATTCAAAAGCTTCTTGTTGTGTCGATTTCCATTTGAAGATAGTTTTTCCATTTCCCTTCGTCAAATCATTCAAGGGCTAGGCTATGTGACTGAAGCCAAGTATGAATCGTCGATAGAAATTTTCCAAACCAAGAAAAATTCTTAGTTCTTGAATGCTTTGAGGAATGGACCAATCTTTGAGGATCTGTACTTTGTCTCAATCGATGTGAGTGCCTGTAGATTCAATTACATGCCCCAAATATTTTATGTTGTTCATTGCAAAAGTACATTTGTCCATGTTCAAGTAGAGTCGATGTTGCTAGAGAGTGTTGAGGACTTGTTGAAGCTGTCCGACATGTTCTTCCCATGATTGACTGAAAATCAGTATGTCGTCAAGTTATACAATGACCCATTTTCCAATGAAAAGTCACAGAATGTTGTCCATGTATTGCATGAATGTCGCAGGTGCATTGGTAAAGCCGAAAGGCATGACTAACCATTCAAACAATCCTTCCTTGGTCTTGAAAGCATTTTCCACACATCTAAGGGCTCTATTGGAATTTGATGATATCCTAACTTGAGGTCGAGCTTAGTAAATAGTTTGGAACCTTTCAGATAGTCGATGAGCTCATCTATCTGTGGCAGAGGGTAGCGATTCGTTACCAGAATTTTGTTGAGTACCCTATAGTCGATGCACATGCACCAAGTCTCATATTTCTTTTCAATGAGGATGAATGGAATTCCACAAGGAGAGGAGCTAGGTTGGATATGACCTTTGTCAATCAAAGATTGTATATGTCTGCAAATCTCTTCATTTTCGAGAATGGATCTTCTGTAAAAAGATGTGTTAGGAAAAGAAGAACTAGGAGCAAGTTTGATGGAGTGTTTTACCTGGAAATGTCGAGGTACTCCGCCTGACTCTTGGAATAAACTCTGATACTCGTCAAGAACGTTTTGATCAACTGCTTCTGTCGGGAGATGCACTGGTCGCTGAGTCGACTTGATGCCGCAATATTCCTAGAATGTTGCAGTTTGATCATGATTAATGCGAACTTTTGAGCATGATTGATGATCTTCTTTATCTTTTTTAGCGGATATCATTGAGACTGTTGGTATAGGTCGTCGCTCTGGTATTCTGTACCATTGATTTTGGATTTTGACAATCATCTTCTCAGGCTGTGAATGATAACTTCCATCGCAATCCCACAAGTAGGGTTTCCCAAACAAGGCGTCATCTACGGAGAGTAGTGCCACATTGTTGAGTACTTCATATTCAAAAGGATTATGAAGTAGGTGAGTTTTCATTGTCAGGTGATCCGTAGTTCCTGTCCATCCTTCATCCAACCAATGTTTTAAGGCTGAGGATGCAGAGTGGTGACAAGACCTAGTTTCTTCACTATATCTTCAGAAACAAATTTCTTCTGGCTAATGTTATCCATAATCAGATGCAATGGATTATGATGAACCCGTATCCATGTATGGAATAAGCGCTCTCATTCCTCCTCGTTGACGATAGTCAAGGCTGCTGGAGTGGTCGATGTCAATGTCAAAAGGGTCGTTGCGACTAGATCAAATTCTTCCACTATCTTGTTGAACGCATCGAATGTCGCCAGTTTTTCCAAAAATGTCTTCTGAGATTTGTATTCTGATGTATCATGCCAAGATGAGTGGTGGTAATTGCACAATTTCCCAGTAGGCAGTTGTTTTCTACATTCCCTTTTCTGAAAAGGATTTTTTTCGTGATCTAGCTTTGGAGGGGTCAGCTTAGAATATTTTGACTTGTTGAAGTCGGCTGGTGTCTTCTTATTGGGTGGTCGTCCTGATGTCGGATTTGTCGTGAAGCGTGATTTTCCCTTCTGCTTGGTTTCAAGTTTGCTAGCATAGTGGAATGCATCCGCGAGCGTATTAACAGTCAGAAATTCCATCTTATGTTGAATGTACTGGGACAATCCATTGATATACTTCAAAACAAGCAATTTTTCTTCTTCTTGGACACCAAGTCTAGCCATGAGTCAATAGAACTCGTCAATGTAACTCTATACTGATTGGTCTTTCCATTGCCTTAACTACTGCCACTTCTTATACTGTTGTTCAAGTTATTTGGGTGGGTAAAATTCCTTTTGGACGTATTCGACAAATTTATCCCATGTGTCGATGGGGTCACTACTTTTTTCCATATTTGTTTAGAGGTTCTCCCACTAGCAGTGCACATATGTTGACATCTTTAAGCATGCAATGGTGATCTTGTCAGCTTCTGAGAGTCGATTCACAGAGTAATAGGATTCTAATTGTTGTACCCAATTGTCGATGCATTCCGCGTCAATATTTCCTTCTAGATTTGGTATGTCCAAATTCATTTGCACTTTGAAGGGGCTAATTTTGTTGGAGCTAGTTCTTGTCAAAAATCCTCTGGATGTCGAAGCAAATCGCTTGAGAATTTCATTGAACTGGGCAAACATTTCAATCCATTTTCGAGTCAGCGCTTGCTCAACAAGTTGTGTTGTCTCGTTGGCTGCATGTGTATCATTTGTTTCTTATTCCATCTCTAGAGGTAGTGTCTGCTTGGATTGTTGAGATTGCGAGTGTGTTTGAACCGGCATAAGTCAGGTAGCTTTGCTAGAAGTGTCAACACAAAACTTAAGCATGAACAAAACTGAGTGCTCTGATACCAATGATCCACACATGGCCAGGAATTACGAGGGGGACACGCCAGTTTGACTGGATGAGTCAGCTCTCTTATGGCAGAAGGCTAATAAATAGAATGAGAAAAGCAGGAATACACTACGCAGATAACACAAATACACATAGACAATATGGAGGGATGCGAACTGATTTCTCTATTACTGGATGTAAGATCATCGATTGATTTTATGTATCTTACAATATAAAAAATACTTATATAGAATGTTGAGATGCTTAGGTGCATTCCCGTTACGTTCAGTTACAAAAGAAGTTAGAACGGTTCAGAATTTCAACCGTTAAAGTCGACTGGAAGACAGAGAGACAATCTATTGTAGGTTGACGCTGCATGTTGACATTGCGAAACTGTTGAGGTCATGGAACTTGTCGACGCTGGTTAGTTTGTTGATGTCATGTCCAGTTCGTAACTTGTCTAAGTCAAAGTTAGCATTCGACAACAATGCCAACTGTGATGTGGATCATCATTGGCTTAGAAAAATCCTTCCATGTCTCCCCACTTGCTTGACAGAGCTAGTTGTGTGCTAATTGAGCTTGAATGACTATGCCTAAGGCTGTGAGTGAGCCTGAGTAGTTCCTCCTTAGTGGATACATAGCCCCAGCTCAGGGGTGGTCTTTGAGTGTTGAAAGAATATAGGCTGGGCAGAGACCTATGGTTAGGTTGGAACGTTGTATTCCATAGCCAGTTGCTCGGTGATTTAATCTTAAAGATAAGTATTCTATGCAGTTTACTTCTGCAATGATTTAATTATTTCATGACTGTTATTGATATGTTGAATGCATGAAGCAAATGTGTGTGGATAATGTTTCATTCCACTGTGTTTATTTGAGTATGCATATGCACACATGTGTTTTTATTTATATGAATTTGTTCATTAATGAATAGGAATAAGTTTTGTAAAGGCCCATAATGTTCAGAATGCTCATTCATGGATTTGGGGGAGAAATAGACACCCCCTTTTGTGTTCATGTCCCTTTTGTGGGTCAGATGAAGGGAGGGGCCATGACAAGGTGGTCCATAGCTCTTTATAGAGTGGTAAAGAGGTATGGATGAGGTTTGGGAAACACTTTGGTGGGAAGAATGAAAAAATCAGAGTTCACAGGTGTGGCGTAGTATCATACTGTTGCATAGGGATCCTCGAGATATTTCCAACGATACCAAGTGTTAGTGCCAGAAATTTTTTCCTAGACTATAGAGGGACAAGCCAGCACTATCTCAACAATCTCAAGATAAAAATATGAAGTAGGTATTTGTTGGTTTTAGGTTTAATGATTTGAAGGTTTCGATATTTAAGAAAGAAAGAGGAAAATAACTTCAACAAATTATTAAAACATGTAGCATTAAAGAACTGAAATCATGATCTTAATAAGAAGGCATAAACCATCACATTCAAACTCACATATTCTGGTTTCTATCTACAGTACATAAGCATTCATTGAATCAAAAAACATCAAAACAAGAATGAAATCATGTATTGTATGATCACATTGATCAGGAATAAAAACACATTAAAAAATAGTATAAAGATGGCTTATAACATATATGTATTGATCTCAGTCTTCAAACTTACATGACAAACTTGCAAGCTTCATGAACAACACTGTGTATAGCTTATTGAAACCAAAACATCCCCCCTTGTCTACCTCCTCCTTTACTCCTTTTATCTATTTAAAAAAAGAGTAGTCTTCCAACTACCTTCTAAGTCGAATTCTAAAGCAGTTACATCCATTAGTTACATACTAACTCAAATCTTCAAAGAGACATTAACTAAAAATAACAAATCGGATTCTAGGAAATTAGGCGAATTTCTAGAAAATTGGGTCTCGAAGACGCCACCATATCTCTCGATCCTTGACATCTGTTAGAAAAATGAGAGAGGTTTTTTTAAATGAGTCCATGATGAACAAAAAAATCTATTGGTTTTTGAAATTTCTCTCCATTTAATCAGTAGACGGGCCAAAAATTTGTGACTAAAACAGTAAAATATTAAACATTTTTAACCCTGAAATATAGGCCACGAAGTTGAATTCGAATCTCTCAAATCGTGATAGCTGTTGAAAAAATGGAAGAGGTTTTTGTGAATGAGTCTGTGATGGAAAAAAACCTATTTGGGATTTCTGAAATTTGCTTCCATCTGCTCGTAATCTGAGCTCAATTGTGATGCCCAAAATAGGGAAAAACGTGACAGTTTTAGTTCTGCCTGCTGCACCTCTTTTGAATTTCTTCATATGATTCTACCATTGTACAATCCTATTGTAAGCTCATATGGTCCTGCTAAG
Organism: Larix kaempferi; assembly: GCA_027924585.1. Classification (NCBI taxonomy): domain Eukaryota; kingdom Viridiplantae; phylum Streptophyta; class Pinopsida; order Pinales; family Pinaceae; genus Larix; species Larix kaempferi. Next base: position 682,819 of record BSBM01001233.1, read on the forward strand.
AATTTGACTTATCTCTCTCCTCTTCAATTTCAGTCAAAGAACTTTGAATTAAAGTTATGTCCTCTGTCTTTTGATTTGAGCTTGAACCTTTTTCCATCTTATTCTTTGTATCTAATTTTGTTCTAATGTAATTTGACCTTGAAATTATTCAGCAATAAGACTAATTGTCTGCTCCATTTCTTGATTTTCTTAGCCATATTCTTGTTTCTCCTCAAATACATTAACCTGCTCCTAATTTTCTGGGCTTTTAGGCTTTTCTTGTGATAGACGCTTCTCAGAAATTTCTTTCTTCTTACTCTTTTTACCTTTCTTTTTAGTCTTATTCTTGTTTACACACTCATCCTGCTTAGCAATGAAACCAAACCAAAATATAAAATGCTCTCAGGTCTTTTGTTCCTTCTGTAACATTGTTTGAATGATTAGCTTTATTAGGCCATGATGAAATATGGTTTGCCTCGAATGCTCAGGATGTGATTTAACCTTGCTTGACATCTTCTGGATACTCTGGAAGCATGATAGGATTTGGGTTGAACTCAAAGGGATGTTTTTTGTACCATAACTCCCCATCCATGGCGATACCACATTCATCAACAAGTGTACTCAACTCTGCGATCCTCAAATTGACTCGTGGCACCTCAAACCTTGATTTCTCCTAATGATGAAACATTATGGAGCTTACAACTATCATAACTCTTCGACCAGTCTTTCAACATTTCAAATAATCATAGCAGAGCCTCTCCATTCATCATAATTCAAACAAACCATTACTCAGCATGAATAACCATGATTTTTCATCATTCTGGATTCTTGTAGCGCATTAGGGGCCTGTTTTGTAGTTTGCGCTACCAGAATCTTTCAACATAGCTAATTTGACAAATGCACTTAGCAAAAAGGTTAACTCTTAGTTATGAAATTTATAATAAAGCTGAATAAGCATAACTGAAAATTTTGAGACTAATACCATGTTGAATAAGCCATTTGAAGATTTTGAATTAAAGAAAATAAAAACAATCAAAATTTAATAAAAAATAGATTGAAAACAAAATAATCAAAATTATGGATAAATGAAGGCAAATAAAGTTCAAATAATTCTAAAAGAAACACATAAAAAATGAGAACAATCTTAGCATTAACATATGGCTCTTGCTGTGGGATGAAAGCCTCCTTGTGAGGTTTGAAGAATTTGTAGACCTTGTGCCTTATCCATTGGGAAATGGAGTCATTTGTATCTGGTTGCCAACCTGTTCCAAAAATAACAAGCCTGCTCATAATTTTTAAATTGATGAGCTTATTATATGATCTTATAACAAGATTCTACTGAAAAACACTTTTCCTTCCTCAAATTCTGATCCTGGCTATCAAAAACTATGTGACTGCTGCTAAGAAATTATATCTGTGTTGTAATAGAAATCCACTCATCAAATTACAAATCCATCTGCCTGGTAGATTGAAGAACAACCATATTTGCTGAAAAAGAGATTGCAGACTGAAAATTGATCCATGCTTACACTATAAAAACTGAAACCAATGCTCGAAAAGGAGCTTATTTATTTACAACTTCTACTTCTAACCAGCTGAAATTATTTTGATCATGCAAAGGAAAACTTCCAATGAATCCAAGAAAGCAATTGACTAACAATTTGAACCTTCCTTCCAACTTTATGCAAAGCCTCAAACAGACAAACTACAGTATGTGAATCATAATGTTTGAAATCATACTTACAATAAAAAATCCAACTTTAAAAATGGCAATAGCTGAAACTTTATGACTGTAAAACATCTTCATGTAAGTGGCAACTGGATCTTGAAACTCATACAAAACTTGCTGCTGCTCAACCACTGACAGTAAAACATGCACCATCAAATGCTCATCTAATCCTTTCGGTTTTCCTTTGTTATATCCCTGTGACTTGGATTCGTTGCTATGACGTGCTGGCCCATTACAACTGACAATTTCTGAGAGAAAATAAAAGATATGTTCTTGATCTTCTACATTAGTGTCTCCATAATGATCAAATGACTGATGAGTCTTAAAAGATACATCATGAAAAAACTGTTGATTACTCTCTCCAAAAATAATATTTTTAACAGATGTATCGGAAATAAGAGGATCCTCACAAGTATTTTGAACAACAGACTCATGATTATTATTGACCATAGCATGAACGCATTGTTGATCATCTTTTTGTTGAAAAGTAGAACTAGATGTAATTCCATTAGTCAATGAACCTTTATAAAATTTAAATTCTTTCTCTTCATCAATATATTGGTGAAATATTGAAGTATCGGGATAAAATCTTAATGGCAAAGATGAAGTTTTCTGCAAAGAATAAACAACAATATGATTTCAAAACAGATTTGAAATAATATATCCTTCTTCTTTTTCATTATCATCCTTTTCATCATAGATAGGCTCATCTCCAATAGTATTTGGGATAGCAACTACATCATGACCAGATCTGCTAGAATCATGTGAATCAATGACAAATGAATTTACAGTTTTGTCATCATATAAAATTTCTTCATGTTGTTCATCATGTAAATCTTCAAAAGAATTGCTTTGAGTGAAAGAAATCTGGGACTTTTTTCTGAACAAACAATCTTTCATATTCTAACTCAAATACTTTTAGAAGCTTCTTCATAAAAATAAATTTATCCTCTTCATTAGAGATGTTATAAGAATATAAATAGGAAGATAAATCTTCATTCCATTTATCATCATCAGAATAAATCCATTCTTTGAGGTTATTAGGAAAAGCAGGGTCTGCCACAAAATCTACTATCTCGATTGAAGAAGTAACTGGATTAACAACTAAACTCATTATTTATGTACTCGGTGGAGTCACCACAAATCCTTCCCCTATGGAGTCACCTAGTGAAAAATTGTAGTCCAAAATAATTTCTGATCCTGTTCACCTCAAAACCAGAACAATAAAGATATCCCATGGATTATGAAACTTCACTTCCATCCTCGGCAACGGCGCCAAAGATGTTAGTGCTATAATTTGTTCCTAGACTACAGAGGGACAAGCCAACACTATCTCAACAATCTCAAGATAAAAATATGAAGTAGGTCTTTGTTGGTTTTAGGTTTAATGATTTGAAGGTTTCAATATTTAAGAAAGAAAGAGGAAATCAACTTCAACAAATTATTAAAACATGTAGCATTAAAGAACTGAAATCATGATTTTAATAAGAAGGCATAAACCATCACATTCAAGCTCACATATTTTGGTTTCTATCTACAGTACATAAGCATTGACTGAATCAAAAAACGTCAAAACAAGAATGAAATCATGTATTGTATGATCACACTGATCAGGAATAAAAACACATTCAAAAATAGTATAAAGATGGCTTATAACATATATGTATTGATCTTAGTCTTCAAACTTACATGACAAAATTGCAAGCTTCATGGACAACACTGTGTATAACTTATTGAAACCAAAACATCCCCCCTTGTCTACCTCCTCCTTTACTCCTTTTATCTATTTACAAAACGAGTATCCTTCTAAATACCTTCTAGGTCGAATTCTAAAGTAGTTACATCCATTAGTTACATACTAACTCAAATCTTTAAAGAAACATTAACTAAGAATAACAAATCGGATTCTAGGAAACTAGGCGAATTTCTGGAACATTGGGTCTCAAAGATGCCACCATATCTCTCGATCCTTGACACCTGTTAGAAACCTGAGAGAGTTTTTTTAAATGAGTCCATGATGAACAAAAACCTCTCTTGGTTTTTGAAAATTCCTCTCCAGTTGATCAGTAGACGGGCCTAAAATTTGTGACTACAATAGTAAAATATTAAACATTTTTAACCCTGAAAAATAGGCCACAAAGATGAATTTGAATATCGCAAATCGTGATAGCTGTTGCAAAAATTGGAAGAGGTTTTTTTGAATGATTCCGTGATGGACAAAAACCTCTTTGGGATTTCTGAAATTTGCTTCCATCTGCTCATAATCCGTGCTCAATTGTGATGAACAAAACAGGGAAAAATAGGACAGTTTTAGTTCTGGCTGCTGCACCTCTTTTGAATTTCTTCATATGATTCTACCATTATACAATCCTGCTGTAAGCTCATATTGTCCTACTGAGAATTTTACTTATCTCTCTCCTCTTCAATTTCATCAGTCGAAGAACTTTGAATTAAAGTTATGTCCTATGTCTTCTGATTTGAGATTGAACCTTTTTCCATCTCATTCTTTGTAGCTGATCTTGTTCTAATGTAATTTGACCTTGAAATTATTCAGCAATAAGACTAATTGTCTACTCCATTTCTTGATTTTCTTGGCCATCTTCTTGTTTCTCTTCAAATACATTAACCTGCTCTTGATTTTCTTGGCTTTTAGGATTTTCCTGTGACAGGGGCTTCTCAGAAATTTCTCTCTTCTTACTCTTTTTACCTTTCTTTTTAGTCCTATTCTTGTCCACATTCTCATCCTGCTCAACAATGAAACCAAACCAAAACATAAAATTCTCCCAGGTCTTCTGTTCCTTGTGTAACATTGTTTGAATGATTAGCTTTATTAGGCCATGATGAAATATGGACTGCCTCGAATGCTCAAGATGTGTTTAACCCTCCTTGACATATTCTGGATACTCTGGAAGCAGGAAAGGATTTGGGTCGAACTCAAAGGGAATTTTTTTGAACCATAACTCCCCATCCATGCATATACCACATTCATCAATAGGTGTACTCAGCTCTACGATCCCCAAATTGACTCGTGGCACCTCAAACCCCGATTTCTCCTAATGATGAAACGTTATGGAGCTTACAACTGTCATAACTCTTCGGTCAGTCTTTCAGCATTTCAAATAATCACAGCAAAGCCTCTCCATTCATCATAATTAAAACAAACCATTACTCAGCATGAATAACCATGACTTTTCATCACTCTGGATTCTTGTAGCGCATTAGGGGTCTGTTTTGCAGTTTGTGCTACCAGAATCTTTCAACATAGCTAATTTGACAAATGCACTTAGAAAAAAGGTTAAATCTTGGATATGAACTTTATAATAAAGCTGAATAAGCATAACTGAAAATTTTGAGACTAATACCCTGTTGAATAAGCCATTTGAAGATTTTGAATTAAAGAAAATAAAAACAATCAAAATTTAATAAAAAATAGGTTGAAAATAGAATAATCAAAATTATGGATAAATGAAGGTAAATAAAGTTCAAATAATTCTAAAAGAAACACATAAAAAATGAGAATAGTCTTAACATTAACACCATGTTTTCCAAAAATGGACTTAGGATGAGAAAGATACTGGCCTAAGAAGTTGTGCATTTCATGAAATTTCGACTTTCCGAATCCGCATTGTGGATTGCAGAAGTCGGAGGTTTGAATTCTCGGAGTTGTGAATTTGGGGTTTCGACTTTCCAACTCCTGCATTACGGATTGCGGACTATGGAATTCGGAGCCATGTTTGTTCGAAGCTATACATTTGGTGTTCTGACTTTACGACTCCTACATTGCAAATTGCAGAAGTCGGAGGTGTGATTTCTCGGAGCTGTGCATTTGGGGTTCCTAAATTCCGAACCCCCATTGAGGATTACGGATTGTGGAAGTCAGAGGCTTGTTTCTTCGAAGCAATGCATTTGGTGTTCCAAATTTCCTACTCCAGCATTGCAGATTGCGCAAGTCAGAGGTGTGTTTCTTCAAATTTGTGCGTTTGGGGTTCCGACTTTCCGACTCGCACATTGCAAATTGAGGATTGCGAAAGTCAGAGGCGTGTTTCTTTGAAGCAGTACATTTGGTGTTCTGAATTTCTGACACCCTCATTGTGGATTGCGGACTGAAGTTGGATTTTCAGGATAAATTGCAGCTGTGTAAAAGTGCATAGTTTTGGAAAAAAAATTAGTAGGTTGTTTTGAAGGAGCTCCCCTATCACCTCTAAAGGGCACCGAGGTGACTAGGGACATGACAAGGTGGTATCAGAGCCCAAGTTTACAGCACTGGGGATACATGGGCCAAAGTATAAGCTTACAGGAAGATAATCAGAACATTTGAATGAGGTGCAATGGCATACCATGTACCTTGAAGGACTCCATATGGAGGTTGAATTGAACAAATTGCAGTGCTCATAAGTGTAGAGGAGTCCAAGAAAGGCCAAGTTGGATTTGACCATAATTTCTTAAGATAATGTGAGAAGCAAAGCATGTGAACATATTGCAATGAGAGTTATTGTAGTGATCAAGGAAATCTAAATAGGGTTGACAAGATGGTTGCAGCTTAAAATTGTAGAATAATATCCAAAAGGAAATGTTGATAAAAAGGGAAATTTCTCACCTTAAACTATTTTTTTTATAGCATAAGAATTGTATGCTTGGAAGTAGAAAGTAAGAATGTTATACATGAGTATGTGTATTGAATTTATGCTTGGTGAGAAAATAATAGCTAATGATTCCTTGTGTGCATGCTAGAGAGGCCATGATATTGGATCAGCTATGATGTGGAAGAGGAATTCCATATTATGTTGAGGGATTCGAAATGGAGAATTCCTTAACTCTTCTCTTGCTGATATGATTATATTTTCAAGTTTTATGTACAGAAATTTATGGCATAGGAATGCTGAAAATGAAATAGATTAAATAGATGAAGTGAATATGCACTAGTGGGGATATTGCTAGATATTGCATGGTGCATGTGAAGATATTTGTGCATGTAAATTATGTTGCATGTTGGTAAAGCTAGTGAATATTTACATTTGCAATGAGCCACTAAAGATAATTATTGTGGTTGATAATCACTATTGGTGTTATTATTTGTTGTAGGACCAAAGACAACAGGAGCATGGCTAAAGATGTTGATGATGTTGTTGCACATGACCAACAACCTTATGAAGAAAGGTTGGGGCAACAAATCTATGATCAAGAGGTTGGTGGAAGGATGGTGTAATCCTTTGTAGGAGACCAACTGATTAGGTAACATCAAAGATGTTAATGGAAGCCATGCAACTAATGGTTTATTTATGATTGCATACAAAAAGGGGATTGGGTAAGAATCCCTTGAGCCATATTTAATAATCATGAATTGGTATGTATGTGATGATGAATGCTTTTATGTAAACATTATTCCACCGAGTATGGTGAGGTATAGGGTAGTAAGGAAAAGGATCCTTATACCATCTAACTATCTAGAATTGGAATGCATTCATATGCAAGTATATATCATGCCATTTGTATGTTGTTTATGAGTTTAATAACCAAAGCAAGTGAGAACTTATGGTCTTGTTGTGGTAGTGCATACCATATGAGATAGTCATGGTTAAAGCCATAATGTGGTTGGAATGATAACTCTATAATGCTACACAAGTATCCCATGAACTCCATATTGGTGTTAATCTAGGATGAAACCTCTTTACCAACAACCAAGGAGTGAGAAAACTCCTGATGTGTTGTTTGGGTGGAGAAGGAAGGCACCCATATAAGTTAACCAAGTGATTGGGGAGATGGTTGGGTGATGTGTTGAGGAAACAACCATATTTTCCAAAACATGATGGTGGAATGCATGACATGACATTATGGTAATCATGAATGAATGTGAGGTTGCATTGAGTGAATGCACATTAAAAGGTTATGTAAATGTTGTGAATGTGTATGCATATGTGTGGGTGCACATGATGAGATGCATTGTGTGAATGCATGGGTGTGATATATATTTCATTGCAATTAGATAATTGATGAAATGATGAATTATTGTCAATTCTGAGATCATTTCATGAGCTTCTATGGATGGAAGAAAATTATTGCATGAAGAAGGTAGTCATGTTTGATGGGATACAAATAATGCTATGTTAAAGGCCAAAGTTTCCTGAATGGACATGATTGTGTAACCATGAGAATTGGAGGTTTTATTTAAATTGCATAGATAATGTGATGGTATCTTGCAATTTTATTGTGATAATGATTCACATAAAACAAATATATTTCATTGCATTGAGATGTTAACAGCTGATAGTGTTTGAATTATTGAGTACTATAATTCAGAGATCACTTCAGTGACTATTGTACATGTTGCAATGAAAAGATTATATGCACAGATATTCACCAAGTGTTTGGCTGATCGAAATTTCAGATCTCAGGTAGAAATGTCTCAGGTATGGAAATGTGGGTAAGACCATAATGAACACTGGAATCTACCATGTGCAAAAGCCAAAAAATTATGAGAAGGGTCTCATGGTTGTGAAATTTAATTTATGTACAAAACATAATTGTAAATTCAGATTTGAATTTGATTGTTAATGCCAATGATTGGTTGATTGTTTCTGAATTTTGTCAGGAGGACACATTGCAAGAAGACCATGTGTTATGGCCTGCAAGAGCTAAACGTCATGAGAGAGAACTCATGTTTTGGAAATCTAGTTTCTGTATGAAACATATTTGAGAAATTCTAATTGAAATTATTATGATGACATCATGTGGACTGCATGCTTGTGTGTAATGCATGTGAGATGGTGAAAAAATATTCCATTGGGGAATATGTCGGCTGCTAAATATGAAAATGAAAAGGAAATTCCAAGAGTATCTTGGGTTTGAGTAACCCTGAAAAAATTCCTTACATGTGCTTGTCTCTCCACAGTGCGGTTAAAACTAGTAAGAGAATGGGTACTCAGAACGATTGTATGGGAATTGGTAACCTTTCTACGCTCACACCAAAGAGCACTGGAAGGGGTGGATATGGCTGAGGGACTGTGTAGCAGAGAAGGGGTACCATCTTTGTGTTGTGTGAGTGGGTATTGTTGCGCCATGCTAGCCTGCTGTCAAGTGAGTCACCTATGGAGTTCGTGGAGGGAAGCACTGGTTTGCATAGGAGAAGGGCCATGTGATTTTGTTCTTTGTTTCATTTCGTGATAAACCTAGTCGGCGTACTGTCTTGGAAATGGTTTTGGTATGCTTGCTAAACCCATTCAGAGAACTGGCTTAGCATACTAGGTAATGGAATTCCTGATATACCCAGTTAGCATACGAGCTTGACATTAGTAAATTGGAATGTGGTGATATTTGTAAAGGCATAAAATCTCTATTGGATCAGCAGTGAGGACCTCATGCACCTACCCAGTGTTAAGATTTAATATGTTAAGACAGAAAATAGCAGCATTGCATTCCATTTCACAATAATAGCATATATAGGATCACTGAAGAAACAACAAGCACAGCATAAACACAAGAGACACAGATTTATCCTGGGAAACCCTCATGGGGTAGAAAACCTAGCAAAGCTTCCTCAATATAGATGACCAGCAATATACAAAGATGCAAACCAAAGACATGATCTCCTCCTCCACCATAGCAGACCTCTCCTCCACAAGTGCGCTACTTTCAAGTGAGTGAGTGTGTGTTAAATGAGGAATACACCTCCTCTATTTATACACTACTTCAACTTGTCTTTTACACAAATCATGAAGGCTCATATTTAACCAATGGGTTAAATACCCCACTACAACTGACTGGGCCAACCTCTCTAGGGTGGTCTAATAACCCTTTGACCCACATAACACATACAGGGCCGACCCCCACTAGGGAAGTCTAATAACCCAAGTTACCACATTCCGATAGAGGAATAAACATCTCCGGATATACAATAAGATCTTCACGGAGGAATGAATCATCTCCGGAATAATAAAGTACAAATATAATATTCTTTGAAGTTACAATATCTCAACACTCCCCCTTAACGAGAAGGATATTATAACAGCATCTGCACGAGCAAGGAGTCATCAACGTCATATATGATACATCTATAAATCATTGGAAGCTTTCTCAACATCATCAGTAACTCAAGCAGTTACTGGAACATCAACATCTTCAGTACTGAGTCTTTATCTTCTGCAGCACTCGAACAGCTACAACAACATCAACATCTGGATCCTCACGATCATCAGCATCGTCATCATACGATCATCAGCATTGGGATCATCTCGATCTACAGCATCTGGATTATCACGATCTACACCATCTAGATCATCTTGATCTACAACATCTGGATCACCACGATCTACAGTATCTGGATCATCATGATCTACAACATCTGGATCATCTCGATCTACAGCATCTGGATCATCTCGATCAACATCGTCATCTAGATCAACACGATCAGCAGCATCGTCATCTAGATCAACACGATCAGTCGCATCATCATCTAGACCATCATGATCAGCAGCATCGTCATCTAGACCATCACAATCAGCAACATCGTCATCTAGACCACCATGATCAGCAGCACCATCATCTAGACCATCACGATCCACAGCATCGTCATCACACGATCATCAGCATCGTCATCTAGACTATCACGATCAACAGCATTGTCAATACAAGTATAAATATCATCAATACAAGTATCCTCATCAATACAAGTATACATATCATCAATACAAGTATACACAATAGCAGCATACCCTGCAACACACAAGATCCTATTACGGGATAATCAATCCCTCTCACTTTAGGACATAGGTCCAAGGATGATACAATCCTAATCAATTAACAGGATGATTAGTCCTTATCACTTTAAGACACCTCACCATGTCTAGGGACGATGCAATCCCAATCAATTACCAAGATGATTAGTCCTTATCACTTTAAGACACCTCACCATGTCTAGGGACGATGCAATCCCAATCAATTACCAAGATGATTAGTCCTTATCACTTTAAGACACCTCACGATGTCTAGGGACGATGCAATCCCGACCACAGTGCCAGTCCTCTTTCATACTGGATGTGACTTAGATTAAATCCAGGATTTTATCACCTATGAATGATCACCTGCTGCAGTCCAGGAGCGAACATTACATCATTACAGGACCTGCGAATGATCTCCTGCTGCTACACTGAGCAGTCCAGGAGTGAACATTACATCATTCCATCCAACCACAGAGCCAGTACTATTTCAACTAGGGTGTGACCTAGATCAAATCTAGGATTTAGAACCTGTGAATGATCACCTGCTGCTACACTGAGTAGTCTAGGAGTGAACATTACATCATTACAGGACCTGCAAATGATCACCTGCTACTACACTGAGCAGTCCAGGAGCGAACATTACATCATTCCATCCAACCACAGAGCTAGTACTATTTCAACTGGGGTGTGACCTAGATCAAATCTAGGATTTACAACCTGTGAATGATCACCTGCTGCTACACTGAGCAGTCCAGGAGCGAACATTACATCATTACAGGTTTCGTGAATGATCACCCACTGCTGAGCAGTCCAGGAGTGCACATTACATCATTCACCAACATCTTTCTCGAAGACAAGAGTCTACGGATCACTTTAGGACTGAAGTCCATGGATGATACAATCCTCTTACTCTCGGAGACATCTATCTACGGATCACTTTAGGACTGAAGTCCATGGACGATACAATCCTCTCATCCACTAGGGACCACATTCTCAGAGACATACATCTACGGCTCTCTTTAGGACTAAAGTCCAAAAATGATCCAATCCTCACATGTCCACTAAGGACTTCATTCTCGAAGACATACGTCTATGGCTCTCTTTAGGAATGAAGTCCAGGGATGATCCAATCCCCACATGTCCACTAAGGACTTCATTCTCGAATACATATGTCTAAGGCTCTCTTTAGGACTAAAGTCTAGGGATGATCCAATCCCCACATGTCCACTAAGGACTTCATTCTCGGAGACCATACGTCTACAGATCCTTTTAGAACATGTGTTCAAGGATGATGCAATCCCCTCGTAAACTTAGACCCTGTCTAAGGACTGTTCACCAACCTCTCTATTGGAATCACTAATATAGGTATTCACATCATCGACCTCACTGTCGATGTGGGAAATATCATCATAAGTGATCACATCACTCCCCCTTTCGAGGAGGGTCCTTCTCGGAAAACTTTACTTGAGGTAGAGGTTTGGTTAGTACATCGGTAACTTGTTACAAATTTGAACTTTAATTCCTTTTTGCACCATATCTTGGAACACTGGATTCTATGCCATCTTGATACAACTCTGTTTGTCACATAGGATCATAGTTGGGTCTATCTCTAAGTCAAACAATCCAGAATCCATACTGCTTCACAACTAGCAGAGCAACCAGCCATATATTCCGCTTGTGCTGAGAGCCACACAAGACTGCTTCCAGCTAAACAATAACATCCTCTCGATGTGTTCTTCCTGTCTGATACTCTTTCTGCCCAATCAACATCTAAGTAGCCATCTGAAGTCATGATCTCCAAGATAGCATAGATCAAAGTCTATTGCATCCTTTAGGTGCCTCATCACATGCTTTGCAACTATCAGATGAACACATCTAGTTTCCACTAGATACTGACTCAAGGTGTTCACAACAAAGCATATATCTAACCTAGTATATGTTAGATACATCAATGACCCAATAATTTGACTGTATAGAGTTATATAACCTAACTCTGATGAGTCATCCCCTAACAGCTTCAAGTTGGAATCCATAAGAGTGTCCATTCCAACACCTCAAGTCCTTTTAATATTTCTCGGCATACTTTCCCTGGTTGAGAAAGATTCCTTCTGATCCTTGCCATACTTCTAGACCTAGGAAGTAATGCATCAGTATGAGATATTTCATTTTCATTTCTGCAGCCATCTATCTGTGCCATCTCTCGTCAGATGGGTCTACTGATATAAGCCTCAACATCATTCGAACTCTATGGTGAGTTCCTTCTTGCATCCAGTTCATCTATGCATAGAAACCGTATTCAATCTTGTAGCAAAGGTTGTGATCCACATCACCCATGATGATCATTAAGCTCATAAATTGACTCTTGATCATACAGAACCTGATTCACACTTCTTCTTTAATTACACCATTAAGAGAATGGTCTTATCTAGCCACTTGGAGCAAACATCCAGTCATGATTCTCTTCTTCTTTCTAAGAGAATCTTCTAGCCACGAGCCTTCTATATTTTGTTTGATTTGTAAATATTCTTGTTGAACATCCATCACTTGTTCGGTGTTCATCATTCTTCATGATCTCTCGTACAAATCAAAATTAAGTATATGATTAGTAATGCTTCATAATCATGAAATCATGTTGACATGATAGCCTATTATGCATACAGATATCATTTACATAGTTATGCAACTATCTTGACCAATACTTTGGCACAACACTTTTCCATATCCTGTATGCATACAGTGGCTATCTAGATGCCTTCCATCTCTACCAGAACATACTATCGAGAGTGTGCACAGCTCTCAGCATGTCAGCAAAGAGGTTTCATTCTGGACAAGCAACAATGGAATGTTTGTCCAACTTACCAATCATATGCATATTAGTAGTATACTGTTCAATGCTCTATGAATGTTTACACTCAGCATGATATATTCTAGGAATACAAATATGCATACAAGCAATATCATTTACAACTCAAATACTTATCTTTTATGTTTGTGTGGTTGCCTCCTGCTTGATCTTCTATATGTCTTTTGAACTTCTATTCATTTTGTACCACTATGCATGCTCAAGTGTCATCCTCATGATCTCATACACAAACATACATTCATTAGTATATTCTCAATACTATCAAAACATTATAATTCTAAATAATCTTGAATATGTATAGTCATGATCATAGATAATAAACATTAGTATTCAAGATTTCAGGGAAGTCTTCTTTTACTAATGCATATCATCAATCAAAATAAAAGACATAATATTCATAAACCCTTGATTACTAGCTTTATGAATAAGCATAACCAATCATACCAAGTACACTTATATAAGGGATCCTAACACAAGGTAAGATTCATAGGATACATACCTGGATTAGTATATCTGTTTAACATACCTAATGAATATCTTCTTTGTTCTCTTCAATCATTTAGAGATCCTGTGATGGAACCTACATATCTCATAGGTTAAGCATAATAGAACAAAGTCATACATACCTCGTAAGTAGAACAAAGATTATGGATGAGTCTTTGTCTTCATGTTGTCATGGTCATGGAACTTGATTTGTCTTTTGTGATGTACCTGTATCTTGTTAGCAGACAACATCAACCTCACACAACACCATAATGCATTAGTACAATCATATAGCCCTAATCAATGAATGTCTTCGATCATTCACATGTATTCATACTGTTATTAGGGTGATAAGACAATTCTAACATTAATCAAGATTGTACTAATAAATAATATGAAGACAAACACATTATGAACTTAATCAAGAATCTGATTTTAAGGCATACCTGAAACTCCTTAAGTCATACCTGTAGAGACTTCCTGTAGTCTTCTTATGTAAGGCCTTAGCCTCAACTCCCCCTGAAACTTGATCTGGAGCTTGATTAGGGTTTGCTAGAGAAACCCTAAAAATTCAATCTTTGACTTTCACACTTCTGAATGGATGGAAGGATGTGTCTTGCTGAGCTGATCAAACTAGCATACTTCAATTTTGAAATCTCCAAAATTTGACCCCTCAAAATTGCCTTCGAAACTTCTGGATCTTCTGGATAGGAACCCGAACTAGGGTTTGATGAAGCCCACCCTTCTGTCCAATCAAAAGCTTTGATCCAAGGCTCTAAACTCTTATTTTTCTGAGGAGCTTCCAGCCATGGTTACAGACTTCAAAAAATTCCAACTTTTGCTGAAGCCCTAATTTTCCATCTTTTCGATCAAAATCCTGAACTGGGGTTTGATCAAGCTCGGTCTTCTACCTAACCAAAAAATTCGATCTTGGTCTCTAAATTTTGATTTTCCTGAGTAGCATTCAGCCGTGGATTCCGATTCCAAAAATTCTAACTTTCTCTGAAACCCTAAATTCCCGGAAGCCATGAATGAAGGTTCTCCAAAAATAATTATGTTTTGATAGAAATATGTACCTGATTGTTTCTACTGTAACTCTGAACTTTTTGCTCCATAGGGTCTAAAAACGTTTTTTGTGGTATCCTGACCTGTCATCTTTCCATCTCAATAGGTATGACCTCAATTGGATTTTCTGAGAGAGAGTTATGCCAAGTGTCGCAACGTGACCTGTTTATGGGAAAAAACAGGAGAACAAACTTGTACAGCGTTCCATGTGTCACTGGTTAAGCTTAGGTCTCTGAAAAAGTTTCCTGAGATAGTACAATGTGTCGACTACCTGTCACGTTTAACGAAATTTCATTTGGAGCTTCCTAGCCCAAGTTATGACCTTTTTTCCTAGGTCACCTGATTTTGACTGAGATCTGGAAGAGGCAGAAACCCTAACTTGTACTGATCATAACTCACAAAGTAAAACGAATCTGAGGGTTCCCTTTGGACACAAGGTACCTTGGGATGTAATCGACGACCTGTAAATGTTTTAGATCCTGAACCTTTTCCAAAATGTATTTATAGAGAAAGTTCCACGATGACTGGTTTTTGCTATGTAAAACCCTAACCTTCAAATTGTCGCAAGAGAAGCAAGTGTCGTAAGTGCCATACATTGCCTTCCTTCAGGTTAGCTCTGATACCATGCTAAGATTTAATATGCTAAGACAGAAAATAGCAGCATTGCATTCCATTTCACAATAATAGCATATACAGGATCACTGAAGAAACAACAAGCACAACATAAACACAAGAAACACAGAATTATCCTGGGAAACCCTCATGGGGTAGAAAACCTAGCAAAGCTTCTTCAATATAGGTGACCAACAATATAAAAAGATCCAAACCAAATACATGATCTCCTCCTCCACCATAGAAGACCTCTCCTCCACAAGTGCGCTACTTTCAAGTGAGTGAGTGTGTGTTAAATGAGGAATACACCTCCTCTATTTATACACTACTTCGACTTGTCTTTTACAAAAATCATGTAGACTCGTATTTAACCAATGGGTTAAATACCCCACTACAAATGACTGGGCCGACCCCTCTAGGGTGGTCTAATAACCCTTTGACCCACATAACACATACAGGGCCGACCCCCACTAGGGAAGTCTAATAACGCAAGTTACCACATTCCGACGGAGGAATAAACATCTCCGGATATACAATAAGATCTTCACGGAGGAATGAATCATCTCCGGAATAATAAAGTACAAATATAATATTCTTTGAAGTTACAATATCTCAACACCGAGGGAAGGGGCACCTGTGGGACTGTGCAACAGAGAAGGGGACCTTACTCGGGTTGTGAGTGGAGGTGAGGTGGGAGTCAATACTGGCTTGAACCCATTGAGATGCCTATGGCTCCGTAGTAGAGCCCTTGATTCGGAAATGGTTATGGTGTAGTTTCCTTCCATTGGACTGTTGACCCAAACGGAAGTGTTGGCTTGGCAATGGAGAGGGAAAACCAGGTATGGGACTTGTTTGACACCATAAATGCTTGATAAACCCAATCAACATACTGGATTGACATTAGTAATTTGAATGTTGTGGAGCAGTCTGCCTGCTGTCCAAACATTCGTTAAACGATTGGTAAATCCAGTCAGTGTACTGGTTGGGAATTGATTGTTGTGGAGCACCATGTGTGCTAGCCAAACATTCATTATTGTATCCACATTTGATCCAAGGATTGTAAATAAAATAAGGATCCTGTGGAATAATGTGAAGATGTCCAATACATATACGTATTTAATTATCATCTATTTCTTATTCCGAATAATGAAAAATTTCATGTACAAGTCTTATGACAACGAAGTCGATACACTGTTGCTTCTTTGTTGAAACCCAGGTAATTGCGGGAAGCACAAACCTTGAAGGAATCCTAAGGATGCATTTGGACATCTGACTATCCTAGAAAGCTCAGTATGAGTAGCAATGGAAAGTGGTGCTAGTGGACTTGTGTGGGTCCTAGCAGCCAAAGGTTCTATAGGAAAACCACGAGGAGGGGTTCCCTGGTTGAGAAGCCTTGGATATACATTGTACATGAAGTGTCATCACCAAAACAAGTAAAAGGTGAGTCAAGCATTCACATTTGAAGTGAAAGATACCAAGGATCATGGAACCACATTTGTGGTGGGACTCCGGATTGGAACAATATTAAGAGGGAGAAACTCTTACTCTTTCCTTTCCTTTTTGATTGATGCATTTTAGAGACAGAAAATTGTTGAATGCATATTATGGATGAAAGTTGATTGTGTTTATTTTCCTTGAAATAAATTGTGAATGCTGCATTAGTTAATTCCTTGTGAAAGGATGAACATGAATGAGTTCATTTGTATGTTGGGAAAGAATGGAATGTGTGGAAGTCTTATGGATAAAACATGAACTTTCCATGTCAATTGGGAAAGTAATTGACTGATCTTAATGCTTATGTTATGCTTGGCATAACAAGACTTGCAATGATGAATTTCACAGGTGAAAATTAAACCAATTGGTTGCAGCTATACATGAAAAGTGTTGCTAGTAAGCAAAGTGTGGATAGTTGTGCACATTGACCATGGTAGTAGACCAAAAGCTATTTGATTTGGATGAAAATTTTCTTTAAACAATTGCCAAGAACCAAGAAAATCTTGAGGAAATGCTAAAGCTACAAAAGCAACAGAATGAGATGAACCACAAAGTTTTGCAGGACTCTATTTGTCTGCAAAATGAGGTAAAAGGAATTCTGGAAGCTATCAGTAGTGGAAAGGACAACAAGAAATATAGTAGCCATAAAGTTTCCAGACTTGTAGATCAGCTAGAAGGTAAATAAAAGGAAGGGATTGTTGTGGAGCAATGCTCACATGTGGAGATGGAAGGTCAAATTCAGTAGGAGCAGCCTGTAGAAGCCAAAGGAATTGGTCCTGAAAACCCAAAGTAAAAGATGAAATGCAGGACAAACCTACCACACTTTGTGAATTTTGGACATGTGTAAACAATGTGTAAGTATTCCTAAGTATTGGAACACCGAGGACGGTGTTATTCTAAGGGAGAGGGGATTCTAATACCCCTATTTTGACCATTAGGATATATTGGATTTTAATGTAAATATTGTGCGTATGTGACGTATGATTCCTAGCATGGAGGTAAAGGCCAAGGCTCTGCTAGTAAATGCTCAGCCCTAAATGATCCATCCATCACTTGGCATTATTGTTGGATTCCAACATTGACAATTTCACAACTGCAACCAGTCATCGACTTCGACACGACTTGAGTCGACAAGTTCAACAACTTTGACATGCATCAACTCATGACTGACGAGCTACGCCAAATTGTCTCTCTGTCTTCCAGTCGGCCATAATAGTTGAAATTCTATAACCATTCTCTAACTTCTCTTGTAATTGAATGTAATAGGAAGACACCCAAGCGTCTTGGCATTCTATATAAGCATGTAACATATTGTAATATACATCAATAAATCATCTACAATCATCAACAAGTAATAGACAAGATCAGTTTGCATTCATGCATATTGTTTGTGTGTGTATATGTTTTTGTGTAGTATATTTCCTTCTTTGCTTACTATTCTTATTATGCTTTTGCTATAATAGTACCGATTCATTCAATCGAACTATTGTCCCCCTTGTGCACCTGGGTGTGTGCGGATCATTGGTATCATACCATCAACTTTGTTCATGCTTATGTTTTACGTAGAAACTTCCATCGAATTTATCTGACTTATGCCTATTCAAACATGCTCAAAAGCTTAGCAATCCAAGAAGACACTACTTCCAGAGATGGCAGAAGAAACAAACGGTAGACATGCAATTGACGAGACAACACAACTTATAGAGCAAGCACAAGCTCATCAATGAACTGAAATGCTCACCCATTTCAATGAAATTCTCACGTGATTTGCTTCGACATTAGGAGGATTTTCGACGAGATCTAACTCTGACAAAATCAGTCCATTCAAGGTACAAATGAATCTGGACATATCGAATCTAGAAGGCAAGATTGACGTTGAATCCGTCGAAAATTGGGTACAACAATTGGAATCCTATTACTCTATGAATCAAATCTTAGAAGCTAAAAAGATCACCATTCCATCCTTAAATATGCCAACATCTGTGCACTGCTCGTGGGAGAACCTTTTGACAAAGATGGAGAAAAGCTAAGACCCCATAGACACACGGGATAAATTTGTTGAATACATCTGAAAGGAGATTTACCCACCCAAGTATATTGAACAACAATATAATAAGTGGAAGAAGCTAAGGCAATGGAAAGAACAATCCATACAGAGTTACATCGATGAGTTCTATCGAATCATGGCTAGAATTAGCTTTCAAGAAGATGAGAAATTGCTTTTCTTGAAGTACGTTAGCGGATTTTCCCCATACATTAAGTAGGAGATGGAGTTTCTGACTGTCAGTATGCTTGCGGATGCATTACACTATGCCAGTAAGCTCGAAACCAAATAGAAAGGAAAAGCATGCTTTGCGACTAAGTCAACATCAAGACGATCACCCGACAAGAAGGCACCAACCGACTTTGACAAGTCAAGACCTTCTCAGCCAACTCCACCAAAGAAAGATCATGGAAAGAATAATTCTCAGAAAGAAAAAAGGGAATGTAGTAAACAACCCCTTACTGGGAAACGATGTGATTACCACAATTCCTCATGGCATGATACGTCTAAATGCAAAGCTATGAAGACATTTTTGGTGAAAGTGTCGACATCCAACTTATTTGAAAAAAATTTGGTATAATATGAACCAGAAGCAACAACCCTTTTGACATCTACATCTACCACTCCAGCAACCTCGATTATCATCGACGAGGAGGAATGAGAGAGCCTATTTCATACACAGATATGGGTTCAAAACAATCCATTGCATCTGATTGTGGATAATGGGAGCTAGAAGAACTTTGTTTCTAAAGATCTTGTGAAGAAACTAGGTCTTGTTACCACTCCACATCCTCAGCCTTACAACATCGGTTGGATGAAGGATGGACATGAACTAAGGATTAGCCGAAAATGAAAAATCGCCTACATCATTAAGCCTTTTGAAGATGAAGTACTCTGCGACGTGGCACCACTCTCTGTAGTCGATGCCCTGTTTGCAAAACCTTACCTATGGGATCAACATGGAAGTTACCAATCACGATTGCAGAAGGTGATTGTCAGAAATCAGAATCAATGGTACGGCATACCAGAATGATGACCTATTCCAACGGTTGCAATGATATCTGCTAAACAGACGAAGAATCTCATCAACCATGCGCAACAATTCACATTAATCATGATTAAATTGCAACATTCTAGGAGGACTACAATAACCAGTCGAGTCATCGACCAGTGAATCTCTCGACAGAAGCACCAAATCGAGAATATTCTTGATGAGTACTAGAACCTATTCCAAGATCCATACGGAGTACCTCGACATTTCCAGGTAAAACACTCTATTGAACTTGCTCCTGGTTCTTCATTACCTAACGCATCTATTTACAGAAGATCGATTCTTGAAAATGAATAGATTCACATACAAATCCAAGATTTGATCGACAAAGGTCATATCTGACCCAGTTTCTCTCCTTGTGGAAGTCTAGTCGTCCTTGTTCCAAAGAAAGAATGGACTTGGCACATGTGCATCGACAACCAATCCCTCATCAAAATTTCAATAAAGAATTGTTACCCTCTGTCGCGGATAGACGAGCTCATTGACTGTTTGAAAGGTGCCAAATTATTTACTAAGGCCGAACTTAAGTCGGGATACCATCACATTCCAATCGAACTTACAGATATATGGAAAACTACTTTCAAGACCAAGGAAGGATTGTTTGAATGGTTAGTCATGCCTTTTGGCTTAACCAACGCTCCTGCGAGCTTCATGCGGTATATGGATAACATTCTTCGACCTTTCATCGTCAAATGGGTCATTGTCTATCTTGATGATATATTGATTTTTAGTCATTTATGGGAAGAACATGTCAGACAAATTAGACAAGTCCTCGACACCCTCCAACAACATTGACTCCACTTGAACATGGACAAATTTTCCTTTGCAATGGACACCATCAAATATTTAGGGTATGCAATTGAATCTGTAGGCATTCACATCAACGCAGACAAAGTACAAATCCTCAAAGATTGGCCCATTCCTGAAATAATTAAAGAACTAATAATTTTTCTTGGTTTGGCGAATTTCTATCGACGATTCATACTCAGTTTCACTCACATAGCTTGGCCCTTGAATCAGTTGATGAAGGGAAATGCAAAAAATTTCTTCAAATGGACATCGACACAACAAGAATCTTTCGGACAGCTCAAACACAAGCTCTGCATTGCACCAATACTTGTGTTACCTAATTTGCATCGTCCCCTTGAGATTGAGACGGACACATTGGACTATGCCTTAGGTGCAGTGATCACTCAGTCTGGTCACCCAGTCTCTTTTCATTCTGAAACTTTTAACGACACCAGTAGAAGATATTCGACGTATGAAAAGAATTGTATGCCAAGGTCTTAAGAAATGGAGACATTATATCCTTGGAAAGGAGATTTCCATTCTCACTGACCACAAGCCTTTACATTTCACCCCGTCCCAATCAAAGTTACAAACAACTCGACAAATCGAGTGGATTAATTACCTGCAACAATTTTAGTTGAGAATTAAGTATCGGAAAGGTAAAGCCAATGCCGCCGCCAATTACCTCAGTCGACCACCCATTACTCTCCTTTTTACAGTGATGAGTATGCAGGGTTACGACACCACCACTAGGCCTTAGTTGTATCAAGAAGATCATGAATTTTCAACAGTTTATCGAAAAATTTAGACTGACAAGTCGTCGATCTATGACTATTTCCTGAAATACACCTTGTTATACAATATTGGACAGCTTTGTGTACTGACAAGTGAGCATCGATAGAAGCTCATTTGGGACTCACACTACAATAATACTGCAAGACACTTTGGAGTAGCAAATACCCTTGCTATTCTCCAAAATTATTTCTTTTGGCCTTCACTTAAAACCAACTTCAACAAGTACATTCAATCATGCGTGCTTTCTGCCATTTCTAAACCACCTAATCAACGACATGGATTGTACACACCTTTACCAGTTACTAGTCGACCATGGGAATCTATTTATATGGACTACTTGAGGGGATATCCTACTACCGAAGATCAGCATGACGCAATCTTAGTAGTAGTCGACATATTTTCCAAGATGGCCATTCTCATTCCATGTAAGAAGACCACGACAACGCAACATAACGCTCAACTCTTCTTTGAACATGTTTGGAAACACTATGGTTTACCGACAACCATTATTTCCAACAGAGATGCCATATTTGTCATCATCTTTTGGAAGACCTTTTGGCAGCAGATTGACACTAGACTTTCCTTATTGATAGCTTTCCATCTTCAGTGTAATGTCCCAATTCAAATAAATCTCAAAAGAGAAAATTCCACCATTCTACTAGTTTCCTAGGATGGGGTGGAAACATTGGTATTTTGAATAAGGGAGCTAATAAACCCCAAATGGATATTATCTTGATATAAATATATTAAAAGGGGTTAAATAAATATTTATGATATGAAAATAAGGTGGCACTTAGTCATGGAGACACATTGGTGGTGTGGGACACACACAAAGCTAGATTCCTCATGCCACATCGCATCCTATTCTCACCCATTTGAATCCAAGGTGGATTATAATGTTATTTAGGATTTGGAAGGTAAATATACTTGGCATGACTCAATGAAGATCTAATTGTATTGGAAGAGTAATTCCCATGGAAGAGGAAGAGCCATTTGAGAGAAGTTGAGATACTTGGGCTAGATTCCCTAACTTCTATGACAACAATGATGAAGATGATATGACACCTATGACACAAATTAGACCTAATTGATGACATCTAACATATATGAAATGTCAGGGATAAAAGTAGGCTCCAATAGCATGCACACGGGAGTTAGGGAAACCAAATATTCATCCATTTGAATTGAGTGAAGGAGGAGGCTAGGAATGGAGGGACAAGTGGCACACATTGGAATCTCTTCCCAATTCGAGTTGGAATGAAGCTTATGGATGGAATTCAAGATAAATAGGTATTTGGAAGTTTATAAAAGTCAAGAAAAAAGGAGGAGAGTAGCTTTTGATCATTTCTCATTTTTCATATTAGAGAGCATAGCTTGTCCATGCTTGTGGAGTGTTTACTCTACTTGCCTTAGTACCAATTTCGAGGGTGAAAGATTTCCATCCTAATTGGAAATTGGAGAGTACATTCAGACCTTTCATTTGGAGATACATACAATGTATTCATTTTTTTCAGGTTGAAGATACAGAGCGGCTCGTGACATTCTCTTCTTCAACTTGTTTCCACACCTTTCTCACTTTTCTCTCTATATTCTTGCTCTTGGAGGAAGGGCGCACTTGGTGAGATGTTGTTATCTTTGGGGGAGCTATTGTGGCCAAATTTATTTGTATTCGGATATATATACTCTTCATTTAACTCTCATAAGATTCTCAGGTCGAAATATGAAGTCGAACTATGTAAAAATACCAAACAATGCATAAATGGTGCCATTTTTCCTGCATCTTGTTGTGAGAGATTGCCGTTGCTTTATTTCAACTTGTATCAGTTAATCCATGTGATTATTATGATGTATGGATAGTAATTAATGTATTGAATAAGTTTCATATACATTTCATAATCCTTTTTAACATAAATCGTGAATTTCATAGCAAGTAGTGAAGTTTACTAGCATTTCCCCCTATGTGAAGACATGTCCACAAATCTCTGATTTATGGGAGTTGCAGAAGCCTTTAGAAACTGATTTATGATTCATTTGGGAGCCCTTTGAAGTCCTTTAACAATAAAATGTCTCTTTTCTGAAATTTTGGAAGTTCGTACAACATTTGGAAATCCATCTTTGACCACTACCCTTGTGGGATTTGAACCTCGATTTGACTAGTAAAATGCCCTATCTTTCCCTGATTGTAATTGAATGTTGTAGAAGTATTTTGAGAGTTTCCAAGCATCCATCATCCTCATTTTTATGTCATAATACCTTTAAAATACCTTCAGACCCAATTTGGAAGCATTTGGAGCCATTTGGAAGCATTGGAGTCATAACTAGTCTAAGGGTCGAATTGGCCAAACATTGCAATTTTTCCAATTTATCCAAATTTCTTAAAAAGTGACACTACAAGTGGTATAATATCATGGTCCTTGCACCTTTTAATTAATATCATACATTGAAGAATAATTTGCAGCCATGTCTTACTATTATGATGAATCCTATGAGTACAATGCTTATGAGCAATATGAAGAAGATTGTGAATGGTACGAGGAAGAGGTTCCATCATGCAACATTTCTTACAATTTCATAAGGAATGAGGGTTATTCTTATCACTTTGAACCTGATGAAGATGAGTGTGTCACACTACTAAAGGATAATTCTATGAATTAATTACAAATATTGAGAGCAACATGTAAAACCTTGCCCCAACAATATCAGGCATATCTTGATGTGTGTAAGGGAGATACACAAAAGGCCATTCCTTTTGAAGACTTTACTGATTGGGTGTTTGAAAATAGGCCCAAAAATGAAGATGTGGAGTTAGTGAAAAAAGGTCTATGCCCTTCTTGCAAAATACCTTGGAGAGAAAATCATATGTGTGTGAGTGAAAAGAGCAGTGAAATATCTGAAGCTCTAGGGAATGCATGTATTTCCTACTTGAAGGGGATTTTTGGATTTTCTTCAAAAAAAGGTTCCAAATATATTGATCCTAAGGAAACCAAGGGGAAAAGTGCATGAGCTTGCTTGAAAGATAAATATGAATATACATCACATGAGCATGAAGAAGATTCTATTGAAAATACTAAAGATCATTTCAAGGCACATTCTACCTTGGACATGAATAAAAGAGAATCTACTGATGGATGCTTGAACTATGAAGTGGTACCTACTGATGGGTGCTCACACCTCTATTTTGGTGATATAGAGATCACTTTTGAAAGTGTTGCTGCAAGCCAAAGTTCCATTAAGAATGAAAATGAATACCTTGTAGCAGTTGAAGAAGAACCTGTTAGGATATTTCTATACTCCATTCCTTTCCTCCCTAGCATTATCATTGTTTTGCATTTCAACCATGCATGCATTTTTTCATGTAGGCATGCAATTTCATGCATCCCAGTCATTAGTATGGTGTCTCCCAACACATAGTGCTTAGTTTACTAGCCCCGAGAGCCTGTTTCCACTCATGTGCCCTCTTTTCACCTACCACATGTGAAAGGAGACCTCTCTATCCTACCACCAGTGACACTTCAATAGTTGCTTGATTTGTGGATATTTCCTTGATTTAAGGACCAATTGACTAGTTAGTTAACTGAAACACTCCGTTCGACACCCAGAGAGACTTAGTTGACTATTCTGACTACAGTTAGCTCCTCATGCACCCTCCATTAGTGCTTCATGCATCAGTTACACCTACTGCATCCATTTAGACTCAGTTTGACAAATGGTTGATGGTTACTTGTGCTTTGATGACACTCTACTGATCTGATGATGAGTTCATGCAGGCTAATTCGAATTGCCACATTGGTATTTGAATCATGTCTATTGTAGCATTGTTGTTTTATATACAGGTTAATGAAACATGTGTAATTATTCTGCTCCTATCTGAGTTCTATTGCATCTATGTTCTACTGCTCCATTCTGCACTCTTCTTTTGTTTTCTACAGTTATTTCTTGTGAGGTATACATCAGCTCTTAGATATGCTGTGAGGACTTTCACATGGTATCAGAGCATGTTGAGAGTATAGTCTATTTCCATTCTTGAGAGTTTTTTGCAAGCCATTCGAAGTTCCAGTAGTTGCAGCAGCCTACTGCAGTAGAAACAGTTTCACCTTCTATTCACTCCAGTAGTTGAGATGAGCAATTCGAGCACTCCCCTCACTCATAGAATCCTGACACCTTTCAATTACATTAATTGGAAGCTTGATATGGAAATGTCATTGAGAAGCTAATCTCTTCACAGGATAACAATGGGAAGGGACACCGAACCAACTTCAGCTATGGAGAAAACCAAGCATCTGAATCAATTAGATGAAGCATTTGGTTACATGTGCATTCATATTTCTAGAGATATATTGTTTCATCTCAAAGGGTTGAAGACTCCAAGAGATTTATGGTTGAATTTAGAGGCCCTCTTCAGAAAACAAGATGAGCTAAGAGGCCATGTTCTAGAGAATGAATTGGTTTCCCTACAACCAAGTAGTTTTGAGACCATTCAGGAATTCTTCTCAAAATTCAACACTTTGGTTATGCAATGCAAGCAGTGTGGCATTGATAAGAAGGATGAGAAATTGGTGCTATCCATTCTAAGTAAGCTAGGATCTGAATTTTCTGTCTTTGTATCTACCTTCCACTCTGGGCGAATGTCAATCCTTGGTTGGAAGATGCCCTCCTTAGAATTTTTTACTGCAGCTCTCATCCAAGAACAAGACAAATTGATCCCAAAGGGTGTCATCAAGGCCTCCAAATATCAAGCTCTTTTAGTTGGAGAAGCATAGTGCGAATGTGAAAGGGAGGCATAAAGGAAAGGACAAGAAGCCATCTAAACCCAAGTTGAATTCCAAGTCAATTCCATCAAAAGGGGCCTCAATATCCAAGAAGAACAAACATAAAAGATCTGATGGATCTAGGTGTCCCTACTGCAAGAAAGGAAACCACCAGAGAGATCTTGCATGCAAAAGAAAATAGATCAATTAACAAAGCTTCTTGAACAGAACAACATTGCTCTTCCAAAAGATGCAAGAGTGTTTGATTCTGGAAGTGAATCTGATGGTCATGCAAAATTCCATGCATTGATGGATGGATTTTCAAAATCAAAGGCCGTCCTCATAGATTCAGGAGCCTCCAACCACATGGTTTCCTTTGAAGAATCATTTTCTTTTTTAGATCTGAAAGATGGCCCAACTATTCACATGGGAGACAACTCTCAGAGATCTGCCAAAGGGATGGGTACAGTACATATGGAGCATGGCAATTTCAAGAATGTTACATTCGTTCCCTCTCTGACAGCAAATTTTTTGTCTGTATATCAGATGACTCACACTGGATCACCGAAGAAGGCAATCTTTGGTCCCAACACAGTTGAGATTATAGAGATCTCCACTAGCAAGACTATAGCGAAAGGGTTTGCAAATCATGCCTCCAAGGCATATGAATTCTCACATTTTCTTCCCTTCTCTATTCCTACTCCTTTGGAATCTAATGAATATCAGAGTGACTCCTCTTCTAATGAAGATCAAGATCAAGATCTTGATGTTGAGATCAAAGTTCAAGAACATTCAAATTTAGATCCAGAACCAACACATGCTCCCAATCCAGGGCCAGGCCAATATGGGCTCACAAAGTCCTTGCAGCTGCTGGGAACGCATTTGAGGATCCATCTGATCACAGAACCACCAGATCTCAGTATCATGCCAACCTTGCACTATGCCATCTACCTCTTCCGGAGAGATGCTGCATGATGGTGGGGTTCGATCTACAATCTCTTGAAAAGACTCATCATGAGCCATTCACTCCAATAGTAGAAAGGTTTCCTAAAAGACTTGCTTTGTCCAATACATATTCTACACAGTGGGAGGCACATCAGAAGACCAGATCCAAATCTAGCACCTGCATTGGCATCGTACAGAGGATCAACTTGCCAAGTTTTTTGCAAAAGTTTTCACTGAGGAAATCTTTTTCCTTCTCTGCTTAGTATGAAGGTTCTTTGAGTCCCGTGCTGTTCTTTTTTGAGGGGGGGTATTTTTCCCATGAGGTTTTCTGCATTTCCTCTGTTTATGGACAATTCTTTTTTTATCATTTATTTGATTGTATGGGTGACCTCTGGTCCTAGTTACCAGGGCTCAGGATGTAAACCATGGATTAAGGGGGGGTGTTAGGATATTTCTATACTCCATTCCTTTCCTACCTAGCATTATCATTGTTTTTCATTTCATTCATGCATGCATTTGTGCATGCAGTCATGCAATTACATGCATCCCAGTCATCAATATGGTGTCTCCCAACACCTAGTGCTTAGTTTACTAGCCCCAAGAGCCTGTTTTCCACTCAGTTCTAACCCTCCTAGTCCATCATGTGCCCTCTTTTCACCTACTACACGTGAAAGGTGCCCTCTCTCACTTACCACCAGTGACAC